>OY740768.1:67137574-68337574 GCA_963513935.1 Aphrophora alni | reverse complement strand
ACGTGGAAAACTATAAAGCTCCAGCAAGGGACCCTCAGAATTGTCAAGTTTGTACTCACAAACATGAGCCTCTAATGGTTTAAAGTGTAGAAATAGTACCTGGGTTAGATACAGAAATCAACGATTACTAAATGCTATATAGATTTTCTGTAGAAAATGTATCCTGGATAAGTGAGAACTGTCTCGGTTTATATGAGGAGAAGAAAGGTGAGAGCCATAACCTCAAAATCTTCGTTGTTTGCTATGGATATTACAAAATTATCTTACTTAAACTGGAATCTAATAACATTTATAGGTTATGGAAAATATTATGTTTTCAAATATGTAAATGAACTACCTAAATGAACTTGGGAAATTGGTGTTATTATATGAAATCAAAGGAAACACACAAATGTCAATTGTATGAAGAAAATCATTATATCTTAAAACTTAGCATTCACGGTTTGAACCATTACTGCAGTTCATATTATGTGGTTAAAAAATGAAAAGAAAACCAAAGTCAATCAAAACAGCTTAACACGAGTGAAATAATGGAGCAGATACTCTAAATGTGTTTAGTAGAAGGTCGAAGTGTAAGGTAGGTTGTTCATTGGAAACATTCAAATGATAATACTCCAATCTTAAACTCATGAGTAAGCCTACTCCATTATCATACTGAAGAGGGGATTCTTAAAGAGAAAGATAAGATGTTTACAAATAAAATATATAATTAAAAACGTTTGAAATACATATACTTAACGGGAAATACAAAATTGCGTTATGTATTAAATATAAATATAATATTGGTGAATAAGTAAATATATAAGCCTACATCTTTTTCTTTGACTCGCATAACTTACATTTTTCAAACTTCGTTGGTTTAATAACTATTAATTTATATTACAAGAATCATATAATGGTGATCTTACGAAATACGTCTTAAAAGTAATGGCAGAAACTTGTAATTAAAAAACAAGTAATTTTTGCCTCCATATTTATAACACTTGTGCGTTATATGTGCTCATTATAATTTAATTGCGCAGTTATTTTTTAAATGCACGGTTATTTTTTTAGAATTGATATAAAACTAATTCAAACTTTTAGATTTTTCTCTATTTTAAAATATCTCATTGACATTTTCTCCGTATAATTCTTTAAAACAGCGCTACACTACAAAGTCGCGTAGACGGTACTGGTGATATTAGTGAGTGAAGTTTCGAACCTTAGATTAATGATTGTGTATGTATATAAGGGGTTGTTTAATCAATATGGCGGAACAAAGTACGTTCACCTGCCTTCCCTCGCAACCAATCAAATCGATAGCACCCCTCCATCCTCCATACTGGTCAATACTGGCCCAAGAAATATCCACCAGCTTCCGCGACCAACACGTGTGCTCATGGAAGTTCGCTTTTTATAAAAATGTATAAATTGAACATTTATGTTTTACAGTTTCTTGAATGCAATTGTTCTTACGAATTTTGAAACGTTATTCTATATTGTCAACGTTTATGATTCATAACATACTTATAAATGTACTTTGACTAATTACTTATTCGAAATATTGTAAATTAGAGTCCAAATTCATCTTGCATACGTGCAGGCTTGTTTATGTTTATAAGAAATAAATTATTTAGCCCTAGATATAAATATACACACGAAATATTTTATTAGAAAGATAAGGGGCTAATAACTGCAACCGTATTCTATGTCTTCCTAAACAGTCAGACACACACAATCACTCAGTAATTTGTAAAGAATGAAGGTTGATTTACACCTCCTCATACAAAAATTAAAACAGTTTTATATGTCTGTATTTATCATGCATTTGAACCAACATTATTGTCGAAATGACGTCAGACTATGTCCCCTTGCCTAGATTCCTACTTGAACTAGTTGACAAATAGAGAAGCAAATTCGCTGTGAGGTGATTTACTTGTTAATTTTCAACATTGAAGCACTTATTCTGTGTACTACATCTCAGATATTCTGTCTATCAGAAAAAAAACATGTCCTCCATAATATATCAATTTCTTTTTATGTAAAATCCCAAATTTTTTGGCATTTTATTATTTTAAATTTTTATTTTACAAATTCTGAATTTTATCAATAATTTGGGCATTTTATGTTGCTCTCAGTATATTTAGATTTTAGTGACTACAACAGTTTTAAAATTGTAGCAAACAAAAATAGAATGGTCTAACAATAATGTAATGGCGTGAAAGTGTAACGGAAGCTAGAGTAGGTCTAAGTATAATTATAATGTCTCATCTAGCGTTACGACCGTCCTCTAATTGTCCGGCGTACGAGGACAAATGGTACAATTTTGTAATTTTCCCGCGGTGTGTGGGCGGTTTGTCCTCGTCGATTATTTTATCGTCGGGAAAACACGTTGAGAAGGGTCTTGAGCAATCTCGCGATGGGATAAATGTCTTTTGTTAGCTATCTGATTATTGGCGAGGTTTATGCAAACGCCGCAATAGATTCAATATTTGATGCAGTAAAACTGGTTTATATTTCAATATTGTGTTACTTATTTGTTTGAACCTTTGTACAAAGGTAACAATTAAAGTTATACATTCTATAATCTTAATATTTTAGTTGTTTGAGATGGAAAAGGGTTGAAAGATGTTTGTTAATTCGGACATATTTATATAATAAAAAACTGGAATTATTTTGCGTAAAATCTATTTAAAATTTTATGTTTCTATTTCTCTTATATTTTTCATATCCACTTTCATTTTGAAATAAATTATATTCCCAGAAATGTATGTAAACGAAGTGAACCGAGTTATGTTTTGCCGACAACTGACTAAATGCAGCTTTCGAAATACATTTTATGCATAAATTTGGCAACCATGTTTTACAAGTTACTCTGCATATTGCGTGACGAATGAAATTAATATCAAGTACACGTCGCACACTCGAAATGTTTAATACGAAAAGAAATTGACTGCGAGTTCAAAACAGCTTAGACTATTTGTCAAAAATAGATTCCGGCGACGGACGCCAAAAAGCGGCAGTGAAGGATTGAGAACTTGAGACAGGTGTCGGGCTTTCTGATTCAACATTCTCAAACAATGTTCGCCAAATCGTATTATTCAACAAAGCTTCGATTTGTGCATTTATAATGTGACCTTCGTTTAATTTGATCCTTGGTGTCGTCGCCAACACATTTGCATATTTAGAAATTGTTTTAGTTAAAGTTTAATTGGTTTAATTTACGTGTTTACAGTTTATTTATTACAATATAGATAATGTACAAGCATTAAAGGAACTTCATTGCATACATTTAAGTAATACAATATATGTTTTTATGTTTGATTTATTTTTCGTTGGATTTGTTACTTCACTTGAATAGCCCATAACTTATTCGGTCTTTCGTCTCCAATGCTGTTGTAGCATGTCTCTATCTACTCTAAACATTTTATTAACTGTAAAAAGAAATATATTTGTATATAAAATATGTCCATTACTTTATTAGCATTCATTAGGATTAATTTCAGATTTTTATCCATTTTAATGATTTATGTTGAAAGAAAGTGAGATTGCAGAGACATGTAATTTGGTAGGTACTTTAGTGAAGATTTTAATTTTTCATTTATTGTATTGTGACAGATACTATTGTAGGTAATTTGAGATTAACACTGTGGATCTAAATAAAAACTGATTTTCCTATCTAAATAAGTACTAACAATTTCTTCTACTTCTTGTCACTCAAAGCTTCCAACGAGAAGAATTTATCATTTCTGAAAGTGATTCCTTTATTAACTTAAATACTACAAAATGGTTGAATGCACGTCTTCATACTGAAAAAATAAATTTCCCAGTAGACCTATATTCTATGGAAGCAATGTCAGAGATGTGAAGATTATTTCTTGTACATCAACATTCTGAATAATTTTAAAATCTATGAAATAACTACATGAACTCACCAAAAATCAAGCACTGTTTGTCATTGTTAAAAATAATCAAACAAAGATAATCCCACGTTGACCATTTTTATATTCCAATCAGAGTTTCTGATTAAGCAAACCTTAGATCTTCATAATCTTGTTAATGAATGAATTTAATTTACATGTAATTAGAGAAATAAGAAGATGAGATTGTTGTGGCCGTGGCACCTCGTGCAACTTCATTAAGCAGAAGAAGAAGAAGACGTTTAGGAGGCCGTGACTTAGCACATCTGATAGCTTCAAGCAGGCACTTGGATCTTCAACAATCACTCATCCTAATCATTTGACACTCGAAGCTGCTAGTGTAGGATGGCCAAAATATCTAGGACGGAAAATAAAACAAGGAAAAACCGACATTATTTTTTAAAATCATTCTAATGGTCGGATCTTAAAAACCAAAATTGTAGGGCTTATTTATATTCTAACTCTGTTTTACAAAGTATCAATTACTTATTTCATTAGCTGTTAGATTCTATGAATGTTGCAAGGCACATTCTTTTCAGACAAAAATACTATGGTTCAAGTGTTTCAAATATCGATATTAGAAGGTCTATGTAGATTGTTATTTCGAGAACGATCGTAGGCCTACAGATATCAATTCATTAAATATATACATTATCATTAGACTGAAATCCTTAATTATGAAGAGGATTGAATGTTGATATCAATTTAAGTTTTTTTTAACGATATATTCAATTTTTAAAGACTAAATATTTATATGAAATTATGAAAACTAATAAATTGAAACATTTCAGAACGAGCTTTGAACAGACAAACTTTCGTAAATATTCCAGATAATAATTTAAAACAAATGAACCATTTAATAAAAGTTTTTGGGTCTTATTTTATGAAACGTCCATAAATATGATAACTTATATTTAGATATAAAATAGCATTTATAAAGTGGGGAAACAAATGGGGAAAACACCAGTAAATTTCGTGGTTCTAGATTTAACCTATATTACATTTAGCTAAGATATTGGTGCTTTCAAATCTAACTAGATTTAAGTGTTTGCTGCGCTCTTGGCTTTTTGGCTCCGTTAGCGGCATCATAAACAAAATGGCGTCGCCCCACAAGGTTTACTTTCCGACCTTTGTTAAAGTTGCAAATATGCTCTCGAAATAAAATGAACTCAGAGAATAATAACTTGATTCGAATTGGCAATTTTGTTTTAACATGATGAGAGTATTATTTGTGAGAAATATGACAAAAGTTACAAATTTGTCAATGTTTGGGATTAAGTTGAATCAAGTTGGCAGCTCCTAGTCTCTCCCTCTTTAAAATTGATTTAAAAACAGAAACGAGAAAACACTAGATCTATATCTAGTTTTCACATGTGAGTAAGGGGGGGGGGTGTATCAACTAGGATTATGAAGCATCTACTTCATTCTCGTATGAACATTTATTTTATTTACAGAATTAAAGTATTTCAGTAAAATAAAACAGAAAAATAATTATCAAAACTGACAAATTGGTAGATAGGTGACAGATGTATAGAAAAACAATTTATACAGAGTGATTCAAAATTATTAGCCAAACTTTAACAAATGATTGTAATTTTAAAATATAGAAAAAAGTCCCTCTGAACATGTGTATGAAAATATTTTGTTTTTCGTAGGTCGTTCAGCTTGTTTTTTTCTAAAACATGTTATAACTTTAAAAAATTAAGAGATATTGTGTCCAGATTTGGTTTACCCTTTCTTTCTATGTAAACTTATAGAAGAATGTAAACTACAATGATTTTCTTTTGTATTTTTCATAAAGCGGCCATTTGAATGGGTTTTATGTCAATATCTTGAAACAATTAATTATTTGACAAAAATATATAAAAGTTACAATATTTTGCTTTTAAACGACTAATATATTTTAATGTTGGGTAGAATTATCGGTAAATCTTTTGTTTTAATTCTTGGTATGATTAAAACAGCCGGACGTTTATGAGTTTTATTTTTTGAATATAATATCTTTATCGTATTTGTCGTTAAAATAACAAACATTTTACGTCTTTTGTTAATTTAGGTAATGTTTTTAAATACTTGGCAATAATTATCTAAAATAGTCTTAAATTACAAAATTTATAAAATAAAGTCTTGCACTTTCACATTGTTTAAAAAATGGAGTGAGTATAATGAACCTGGACTCAACAATACATTTCAGAAGGTTAATTTGTCTTTATTTTTACTTATTTTCTGAAGTTTAGTTTCTTTCAAAAAATCATTTTGCATTCAGAGTAAACTTTATTTTATAAATATAATACATTCAAATGTAAAAGAAATATAAGTAATGTAAAAGGAACTATTTGACGGGTGTTTCGTATTAAAAAAAAAAATCTTCAATTATTTATTAGTTCCGAAAGTTAACTCAATTCAAAAACTGTTTAGTAGATAGATATCAAAATAATAATACAACGAAAATCACTTAAAACGCCTAAAACATGTTTAATTATGTAACTTAAAATAAAAATAAAATTTGAAAATAATTGTTCATAAATAATATACACGTTTATTAATTCAAACACGTTTCAACAACAATGTTGCCATCTTTAGTGATGATTGAACTACAATAATTAAAATAAAATTATAATTGAATTATAGTTTGATGCTCATGCATCACTGAAGACGGCGACATTGTTGTTGAAACGTTTTGTTAATAAACAAGGTCAATATATATATATATATATATATATATATATATATATATATAGCTTATGTTAATAGCAATTAATGTTTAAGGTTCTTTAAAACATATGCTTTAAAGAAATTACGTTATTAAACATTGTGTACGGGTCATTAAAATAATTGAATACATGAGAAAAAATAGTTTTAGCATTTTACTTTAGAATTTGCCCCTGTATAATTTTAAACACATCACACAAAGGCTACACTCAGTTAAACAAAGACTTTTCAGAAAGATTCAAGGAGGTGGTCGGTGTAGATGTGTTCAGTTGCAAATACAAGATGACAGTTCTGTGGGCGCCAGTACTGCTGGACGTCGCCCAAAATCCCACCCCTCGTAAGTCCATGTGCGTCTATCACACCTCGCAATAACCAGCTCCCTGTTTAATGTTTGCTACAATTTACGTGACATGTCGTAGCAGATACTGCTAACAGATTTGTCGTTGGAAATATGTTTAATGAAAAAATAAAATAAAAAACCTTTCCACAGAAATATAGGTTAATGTCCTGACGAAGAAATTCTTGACCCTCGCAAGCGGAAAGGAAATAGAGCTGAAGATGTATAACCTGCGACGCTATTATTAACAAGGAAAGAAGGAGGGGGTGGAAGAGAAATGATAGGCCGTATTTAGCTCGGGACTTGTAAAATATTTCTTTGTCAACACAACTTGTTGAATTTCAAATTTGTGTTTATAATTTATTATTGAACTAAATTCTAAAAAAATATGAATGCTCAACATATGTTAAAAATATTTTTAAAATGGCTCTAAAACAAATTTTTTGAAATAGTCGGCCACAGCTGATGTCGATATGATAAGATCGCATTTCTTTTGAAGTTTTTGACTTATTTGTTCCTTTGCCGACCTTGACATGTTATTAGGCCTAATGCGCAATTATCGTCAAATATCACAAAATTAACTATTAAATATTTATGTAAGTACTAGATAATAGAATGTACAGATAAATCTTTGCAAAAGACAACCATTTTGAAACTACGTTCTTTTTCAGATATATTTGTAGATTTTGTTTTAATAATTTAATTTCTCAGTTATATCTCTTGTTATTTTCATAGTAGGCCTACAAAATACGTTTAGATGCTATGGGGTGCAGATTTTAAAACTTCCAAAATGAGCTATGAGTAGCGATATAGGCATGGGTGTACAACTGAAAAGTTATGCTAAACAAATACCTAATTAAAATTAGAAAATTGACAGCCTTATTGAAATTTACCAACATATTTATCTAGATAACGAATTTTTCCAACGATTCGATCAAATAAAACCAATAATATACAGTTTTGAGATTTTATATTGACTATTTTTACTTAGTTATTATAATTCTTTTAGATAGGATCAGTAGACTTTTTATAGTTTTCAAGAATTCATGACGTAGCAGAAATTCGATTAGCCTATATGCTTTATGTCCGTTTTCATAAATTGTATTTTTCTAATTATACATATTAAACGTTTTGATATACTAGTGAGTATTTGTGATATTTACATCAAAAGGAAGAGGGAGGGATAGGGTTCTCAGAGGGAGAAATGAGGGTAAAAACTAATTTATTTTACAATCAAACAAATTGTCTCCTCAGGCATTGTTAAACATATGTTACAAACTAATCATTGAACACGCAATAAGTACTAAACAATACAAACCTAACAAAGTAGTTTAATTTTAATCAGTTGATAAAAAGACTAGGACTGAACTATTTACAAGTAATTTACTCTCCGCATTCACCAAAGCTTTGCCGAGTGCATCAAAGACCAAAGGAATTAACCTTAAGGATAGAAACGCGGCTCGATGATAGTCAGGACCAATTTGAAGCGAGTGCCCACGGGTACTTGTTTCAAACACTTTATTCAAATTAGATAACTCGGTGGGAGATTTTAAAATGAATTTTAACCCGTATAAATTTGAATACGTAATAGTTGCGTCACATTAGCGCTGGGTAATGGAATATGTTGGGCGGGTAGGTGCGAAGGCTTCCGCTCATACATACATAACAAAACGCGTAGGACTGATAAGGAAAATAATACTTATGTATTAATATTTATGAGTTATGTTGATTATCATCACATTCAGTATCAATTGCAACGTTTCTATTATTTTATAATTCGAAAAAAACAATATAGGAATTAGAAATATTTTCAATGTTCAAATTTTTTTTTGTGTTTGTGTTTATTTATTACAATACATGACTGCTGATATTAAAGTAAAGTCAACATTGAATAATTATTTTAGCTGTCTTTTTACGGTTACTTATGTAAAATGAATATTTCTGTATAATGAAGAATGTATTAAATTCAGCTATTATTATTTCAAAATGATAATGCATTGAGACAAACAAATAATAGAAACATATACTTATTTCAAATTAGGGTTATTGTTGAAAATGTTGTTCCAAATGTACACACAGTATGAATGAATATAAATGCAGTGTATTTAACTAACTTAATTTGTAACAAGTGTAGAATTTTGTTGAGTTATCGCAGTTATTCATGACAGTTACGGTCCAGGACAGGCGAACAGACCCTGATGAATAATTTTTTTTCTATTTCAATTGCAATTTTAAACTTGTTGATTCTTGCAGATTTTATACAACAAAAACTTATCTTTATCGTATCCACATAAAAAAAGCTCTATGATGTGAGGTGATCAGTGAGGTGAACTGAGCCAACTTGACTCTGGACTCGTCGTTCCAGATAATTGTATTGAAAAATGTACATCCTATAACAATTTGGCCTATACAACACACAAAGTTCAATTCTCAGGCAAGGATCATCTTCATTGAGGGCATAGACTAATTACCGGGATAAACGTTGCCGATGCCTTCATTGAGGGCATAGACTAATTACCGGGATAAACTTTTCCGATGTCTTCATTGAGGGCATGGACTAATGCCGGGATAAAACTTTTCCGATGTCTTCATTGAGGGCATGGACTAATACCGGGATAAACTTTTCCTATGTCTTCATTGAGGGCATGGACTAATACCGGGATAAACTTTTCCTATGTCTTCATTGAGGGCATAGACTAATTACCGGGATAAACGTTGCCGATGCCTTCATTGAGGGCATAGACTAATTACCGGGATAAACTTTTCCGATGTCTTCATTGAGGGCATGGACTAATGCCGGGATAAAACTTTTCCGATGTCTTCATTGAGGGCATGGACTAATACCGGGATAAACTTTTCCTATGTCTTCATTGAGGGCATGGACTAATGCCGGGATAAAACTTTTCCGATGTCTTCATTGAGGGCATGCACTAATGCCGGGATAAAACTTGTCCGATGTCTTCATTGAGGGCATGGACTAATACCGGGATAAAACTTTTCCGATGTCTTCATTGAGGGCATGTACTAATACCGGGATAAACTTTTCCGATGTCTTCATTGAGGGCATGGACTAATGCCGGGATAAAACTTTTCCGATGTCTTCATTGAGGGCATGGACTAATGCCGGGATAAAACTTTTCCGATGTCTTCATTGAGGGCATGGACTAATGCCGCGATAAAACTTTTCCGATGTCTTCATTGAGGGCATGGACTAATGCCGCGATAAAACTTTTCCGATGTCTTCATTGAGGGCATGTACTAATACCGGGATAAAACTTTTCCGATGTCTTCATTGAGGGCATGTACTAATACCGGGATAAAACTTTTCCGATGTCTTCATTGAGGGCATGTACTAATACCGGGATAAAACTTTTCCGATGTCTTCATTGAGGGCATGGACTAATGCCGCGATAAAACTTTTCCGATGTCTTCATTGAGGGCATGGACTAATGCCGGGATAAAACTTCTCCGATGTCTTCATTGAGGGCATGGACTAATGCCGGGATAAAACTTTTCCGATGTCTTCATTGAGGGCATGGACTAATACCGGGATAAAACTTTTCCGATGTCTTCATTGAGGGCATGTACTAATACCGGGATAAAACTTTTCCGATGTCTTCATTGAGGGCATGTACTAATACCGGGATAAAACTTTTCCGATGTCTTCATTGAGGGCATGTACTTTTTTGATATCTTCATTGAGGGCATGCACTTTTTTGATATCTTCATTGAGGGCATGCACTTTTTTGATATCTTCATTGAGGGCATGTACTTTTTTGATATCTTCATTGAGGGCATGTACTTTTTTGATATCTTCATTGAGGGCATGTTCTTTTTTGATATCTTCATTGAGGGCATGTACTTTTTTGATATCTTCATTGAGGGCATGTACTTTTTTGATATCTTCATTGAGGGCATGTACTTTTTTGATATCTTCATTGAGGGCATGTACTTTTTTGATATCTTCATTGAGGGCATGCACTTTTTTGATATCTTCATTGAGGGCATGTTCTTTTTTGATATCTTCATTGAGGGCATGTACTTTTTTGATATCTTCATTGAGGGCATGCACTTTTTTGATATCTTCATTGAGGGCATGTACTTTTTTGATATCTTCATTGAGGGCATGTACTTTTTTGATATCTTCATTGAGGGCATGTACTTTTTTGATATCTTCATTGAGGGCATGTACTTTTTTGATATCTTCATTGAGGGCATGTACTTTTTTGATATCTTCATTGAGGGCATGTACTTTTTTGATATCTTCATTGAGGGCATGTACTTTTTTGATATCTTCATTGAGGGCATGTACTTTTTTGATATCTTCATTGAGGGCATGTACTTTTTTGATATCTTCATTGAGGGCATGTACTTTTTTGATATCTTCATTGAGGGCATGTACTTTTTTGATATCTTCATTGAGGGCATGTTCTTTTTTGATATCTTCATTGAGGGCATGTACTTTTTTGATATCTTCATTGAGGGCATGCACTTTTTTGATATCTTCATTGAGGGCATGCACTTTTTTGATATCTTCATTGAGGGCATGTACTTTTTTGATATCTTCATTGAGGGCATGTACTTTTTTGATATCTTCATTGAGGGCATGCACTTTTTTGATATCTTCATTGAGGGCATGCACTTTTTTGATATCTTCATTGAGGGCATGTACTTTTTTGATATCTTCATTGAGGGCATGTACTTTTTGATATCTTCATTGAGGGCATGTTCTTTTTTGATATCTTCATTGAGGGCATGCACTTTTTTGATATCTTCATTGAGGGCATGTTCTTTTTTGATATCTTCATTGAGGGCATGTACTTTTTTGATATCTTCATTGAGGGCATGCACTTTTTTGATATCTTCATTGAGGGCATGTACTTTTTTGATATCTTCATTGAGGGCATGTACTTTTTTGATATCTTCATTGAGGGCATGTACTTTTTTGATATCTTCATTGAGGGCATGTACTTTTTTGATATCTTCATTGAGGGCATGTTCTTTTTTGATATCTTCATTGAGGGCATGTACTTTTTTGATATCTTCATTGAGGGCATGCACTTTTTTGATATCTTCATTGAGGGCATGTACTTTTTTGATATCTTCATTGAGGGCATGTACTTTTTTGATATCTTCATTGAGGGCATGTACTTTTTTGATATCTTCATTGAGGGCATGTACTTTTTTGATATCTTCATTGAGGGCATGTACTTTTTTGATATCTTCATTGAGGGCATGTACTTTTTTGATATCTTCATTGAGGGCATGTACTTTTTTGATATCTTCATTGAGGGCATGTACTTTTTTGATATCTTCATTGAGGGCATGTACTTTTTTGATATCTTCATTGAGGGCATGTACTTTTTTGATATCTTCATTGAGGGCATGTACTTTTTTGATATCTTCATTGAGGGCATGTACTTTTTTGATATCTTCATTGAGGGCATGTACTTTTTTGATATCTTCATTGAGGGCATGCACTTTTTTGATATCTTCATTGAGGGCATGTTCTTTTTTGATATCTTCATTGAGGGCATGTACTTTTTTGATATCTTCATTGAGGGCATGTACTTTTTTGATATCTTCATTGAGGGCATGTACTTTTTTGATATCTTCATTGAGGGCATGTACTTTTTTGATATCTTCATTGAGGGCATGTACTTTTTTGATATCTTCATTGAGGGCATGTACTTTTTTGATATCTTCATTGAGGGCATGCACTTTTTTGATATCTTCATTGAGGGCATGTTCTTTTTTGATATCTTCATTGAGGGCATGTACTTTTTTGATATCTTCATTGAGGGCATGCACTTTTTTGATATCTTCATTGAGGGCATGTACTTTTTTGATATCTTCATTGAGGGCATGTACTTTTTGATATCTTCATTGAGGGCATGTTCTTTTTTGATATCTTCATTGAGGGCATGCACTTTTTTGATTCTTCATTGAGGGCATGCACTTTTTTGATATCTTCATTGAGGGCATGCACTTTTTTGATATCTTCATTGAGGGCATGTACTTTTTTGATATCTTCATTGAGGGCATGTACTTTTTTGATATCTTCATTGAGGGCATGTACTAATACCGGGATAAAAGTTTTCCGATAGATGCGCTTTACTAACGGTGGTGCTCGAATTTTTGTTGTTGTTTAGACGCTCGATTTAGGGAGACCTGTCTTACTTGCTAAACAGATTTATTGGCAATATATTGAGTCATTCTAGCAGTCTAGCAATTTTGATTTTCTTGTGAGACTATCAGCAGCTACGTTCTCGTAATCCAGGAGCATTTTAAGATACATTTCCTTTCCTCACTTTTATGTCACAATTTGTATATGCCATTACTTCAAATAAGTTACACTACAAAGAAAGACAATTGGAGTGAATTATGGACTCTAAATTTTGTATTCATGTCTTTTTTCCGCGTTTATGTCTCAATTTGTATGTCTTTCCTTCAAATGACTTACACAGCAAATAAAGATGATTAGATTGAATTACGGACTCTAAAGTTTGTGTACATTGGGGGGGGGGGTAACCTGTTAGACATTCTATAGCTATTGCAATCTCCATCATACAAATGAGCACCCAAGACTGTGAAATATCTACCAATCCGTGTGACTAATTTAGTACAATTTTTGGCTTACGTTATATTAAAACCCTAATGGTCACAGTTTTATTGTAAGATATTGCTCAAATTTGATGTATGTACAGGTTTACAAATCGTTGATATGTTTTTAAACCATGAAAATCATTTGAAAATTTCAAACTTTCAAAAGTAAAAATTATTTCTCCCGTAAGTTTATACTGGATCATTTTGTTGAAAGTCAATAAACCTAACTTAAAGATAGAAAAACACCAAAAGAAATTCATAGGTTCCATGTCAACTTTTCAGCTGTAAACCGAATAGACCTTATTAATAATAAGTATGAATATTAATAATAATAAGTAAACTCAGTAGTATTAATAAGGCGGCCGTTGGAATTAAGGATGGTTTAAATTGTTTCCATTTCATCTGAATACGTTTATAAGAACTCTGATTATTATAAGGTAATATGAAACACTTTAATAGTAGCAATAATAGGAGCTTCTAACCTAACACTTGAAAGACATTATTTAACACTTGTACAGTATACAGCAATACACCATGCATTACGATTCCAATACTGATAAATATAATCCAAACAGTACCATCATTCGGAACTGACCTAACTAAACCCAATGAAACGGCACATCTTGGTATTAGAAAATCATTTTAATAATGTTATGTTGGAAGACCTGTATATATCTAGCACGCATACATGAACGCACGCCCAAGCACGATACGGTATTGTACCGCCTGCCCGAAGCGGTTCTATAACCTATTATCAACCATCCAGACCAAAATGGCTTCGGTACAGTCTCTTCAAAAACGCGCTAAAAGACTAAGAATTTGAATGGGAACAATATCATGTGAAGTTATGTATTTATTTAGTATTAAATAATTCATTTAGATTTAGTTTGGCAAGAATTAAATTACATTGGTGTACGTAATGTTTTTTTATTAATTTGTAATTTTATCGTGTTATAGTTTTTTTAATGATAAAAATCATCCTGAAATTATTTTATCATAATTTATTTTGCGTCAAATTCTAAACAATATACAGGAAAAATAACAATAAGTTTGTCTTTGTAATTTAATCACTCTTTATGTCTTCACATAAAGACGTACGTATTCACATTTTTATATGAAATCTAAGCCCTAGAATCCATCTACAACTTTACATATGTGTGATATAACTAATAAACAGAAATTCAACCTTCTAATCTAGCAATTTGACCAAAGTAAATAGAAAATGCACTTTAGACGATTTCGTTCAAATTCAACATGTAACTTAAGCGTAATAAAATTATGATCAATGAGGAAGCACTATTTTCGTTTCATTCGTACACTCTAATACGCCCGTCCTATCATTATTCCGTGTTTCGCATGATCCTTTCTACATTAAGTAACAGGTATTTTACCGCCGTCCCATTTTGTTCACGACATCCATTTTCTTATTTTACTGTACAGTTATATTAGGATCTTATTAAATTTGATACAGTCTTTACGACTCTCTGGTAGAATATGGTCACAATTTGATCTTTTCCTTTCCCGTTAACCATAAACTTTGTCATAAATATAAAATGTCTACCGTCAGAATCATAAAAAGGTACTAAAACAGATTTGTAGGTTTCAAATTTCATTCTGTGTAGTAAAAAGAGAAAGAAAACAGGAGGTAGCTATGTATCAGTTTGATTGTGACATTCTTTGGTACTTGCCTTTCACATTCTATCTTTGATTGTTTGAGCTGTTAAATTAATTTGAATGACTATATTTGTACAAGATATTTCTTTCGTGAATTTGTAAATTAAAAAAGTTTATATGTTTGTTACGAAAACCATAAGAATCATTTGTGTTTTAGAATACAGTCTCGTTAAGAATTATTGATTTATTCCTTTCAATAAAGTAAAGTTTTTATTTAAAATAAAGATTTTATTTAATCACGAGAATTGCATGATTATATCAATGTGATTTAGTTAGCGAAGTAATAATTAAAATTAAATTCGTGAGACACAGAAAAGGGCAACTACAGTACAAGAAATGGTTGTAAACACGAAGTATCATTTCACAGCTTGAATAATTTAACAAAATCATTCCGCAAACAGCCGAAACCGACATGACTCAAGAATGTTTTGCTAGAGGAAAAGAAAAAGAAGAAAAACCCGCTTATAAAGCTGAAGGCTAAACGGTCGATAGTCGTTTGATAATAAATTCAAATGTTAATCCATAACCATCTTAATGGTTACTCCACCTTTCCACAATGCCCTTGTTATTTTCTTTTTATTAACATTATTTTCAAGGCATACATAATAAAGCAAACCACAGCCATTACCGACATAGCCCAAACATGGCAGTCGGGGGAAAAAACAAAACAGAAAAGTTAGACTCGTTTTCCTAGCAACCTCCTGGCTAAGAGCAGATTACTATCGGGTTGTTGTTTTTCTTTTATTTTTACGATGTAGTTATGTTATGAGAAGAACGGTGGGTGGGGGGGAGTCATTATTTGGTGAGAGGTTGGAGTGAGGATAAGTGGAGGGGGAGAGAGGCACGCCGCGAATTGCGACTGTCCTAGTTAATGAGTTTAAGGTTCGACTTTGAGATAAATATCTTGTAGTGTTATTTTCTATTGACAAATCCAAAACATTGCCACTGGCTTTTTTTTGCAAAACGTCTGCTTAATTAACTCGACCACAGTTTCGACAGTTTTATGATCCGATCTATCGATACGAGTACATGTTATAGTCGGTTTCTACCACTTGTTTAGATCACATAACTTAAAGGCAATTAACGTTTAAATAAACAGATTTGGTATCGTTAACACTAAAATACAACGACATTTATTTTTAAGTGCTACTGTTAATTGAAACGATATTTAGGATTGATTCAAGATAATACACGAAAATGATGCGTGTATAATATGCGATCATGGTAATGCACATATTTATATGTAAACAAAATATTGTGTTTATAAAATAAATATTTCTTGAAGTTATTATCCATATCTTTTATAGCAGTAGCCTACAACAAAGCACACATTTCACCGTTGCATTCTCCCCTCGTGGGGTTTTTAGAAAGGGAGTGCCCTTGATGCGTTATTTGGTAAACATAGATCCATCACATTAAGTGGTGTCGGACGTTACTCGGGTGCACGCATTTAAAACCTTGAGACACCTCTCTATAGACGAGACGGTAAAGTTGTGTGAGTGAGTAATAATATATTAGCAAAGGAAACAACCAGAGACAAGACCCATTTGAAAACTGGAAAATTATTACTAACTTTTTAATTTCCTTTCTGGGTGTATTTTGATATAAATAGCAAGGACTTGATTTTGTAGACACGACGTCGATCTAAAACATAGGAAAAAGTAAAATAATATACACATTTCCAATTTTTCGGCTACAGTTTAAAAAACTTTAAGTAATATCGCAAAGGGTATACAATAATTTATTTATCCAGTTTTTATCAAGCAGAAATAATTTCGGAATTAAGTATCTAACTTCATTATGTAACGAAAAAATTTCTTATGAGGAGGAATATCGACTGTAAGCGAATGTCGAAACACCAAAATGTTTTTGTTCTTTTACTTTGTTCTGATGGAAATTGATTTTGCAAAATTAAACGCTAGTTATTAAATGTATTAAAAGTCATCCGAAAATGTAATAAAATAACTGGTAAAAATCCACAGGTTTTTAAATTCCTTGTTTAACTTCCGAGAACTGACTTAGTTATTCATTTAAATATAACGTTATTATTTTTTTAACAAATTTTGTAAAAGAGAATTAATTTTCAGGAAATTTCAAAGAGTAACTTTTTTAAGGAGTTAACTTAATCCTTTTGCATGAATCCTTATATAAGTGGACTCTAGGTTTAATTAATACAAAAGAATTCTCTGTAAGACAAATTAATTCAACATTTGCCTCCCAATGTGAACATTGATTGCATGAAACACAAAATATTTTGCTTGTATTACAAAAACAGAAAAATAATGATCTGGAAAAATTGCATTAAATTTTGAATAATGTATTGTCTTCTACAAGTCTCCTTCAATATTGCAACTTACAATAATAATCCGACATTGCATCTCAAATAGGATGTCATCATGGTAAAGTACAAAACGTGATGTTTTTCTAAGTTTGTATACATTGACTTGGGCGGAGGACACAGGGGTTGTAAATGACTCATATGCAAACAGTAGGGGTCTGCTGGTCCCTTGGATTACTCAATGTCTGTTGGTGATAGGGCCAAGCTGCTTCTGATTTCCTCACCCCAATATAATTACCTAACTAACGTTTAGCCAACATTTCTTTTCATTGCTTGTATAGAGTACTTATGCTATCGAGTGTTTAATATACAGTTGTTGTTTGCTACTGACGTCGTTGGTATATTGCAAAGATTTCTGTATTAATGGACTGAGTTACCTATGTACATCTATAAACACTTAGTCTAATTATAACGACAAATACTTTCTAATAATTTAAATATAAGAATTTTAAAAGACTGTATGGTACTATTAAAGAACTTGTACGTAATAAATTCCTATATTACATGATAGTTTAATAATTGATTTGATGCTACCGTTAAATAGTCTATAATCTGTGAATGTATACATAATACATGAAGGAACTTTTAATTTAACGAAAGTCTTATTTTATATCAGTAATATAAACATTATTTATATTTTGAAACGTCCTGTTTTAAACTTTTTTTAATGTATTTTATTTAATAAAACAATTTTATCCCACATTCTAATGAAATAGGTTTCAATTTGTTTGTATAGATTTGAAATTGAACTTAGTAATTTTCTTGGAACGTAAAAGTTCCCAAGTGTTATTAAAACCAGTTAAAATATAATGTTGATAAACATGGTGTTATTTCATTTTTTTTATGTTTAAACATGTTGCTGTTTAATTAAATGTGTTTAATTTTTGAGACAGTTTGGAGTTAATGTTTTTGTTTTCCCGGGCGTGCTGGTGGCAGGCGATGCGAGTAACGCCAGCATTGGCAGCGGCGAAGGGACGGGAGAAGAGGACGACGACACCAACGGGAAGAAAAACCAGAAGAAAAGAGGGATCTTCCCAAAAGTAGCAACGAACATCCTAAGAGCGTGGCTATTCCAACATTTAACGGTGAGTTTATTTATTTAAAACAACTATTGTGATAGACCACGTGACTTTATTAATATAGGTGTATTGTGATTGAGAGGGATTTGGTAAATTAAATAAAGTCATTTTGTTTTAAATAGATGTTTAAAAATCATTTATTAGCCTTGTTTAAGAATTGAGTATTTAGTTAATCCATTTGAAAGAACAAACATCCTTTATAGTGAGTTACAGTTTTAAGTATTCTTATAGTGATATTTTTACGATAGTAAGTTGGTAGTGTACTTTTTTGAGGTCCGTAACACCCCAACAGTACGTTTGTACAATTATTATACTTCCAACAAAACAAAACAAATTAGAACTTTATTTTATAGATTAAAATTAATGTTCCTTCTTTGTTTTAAACACTTTTTTTATAATAAGATATCTGGGATTAATAAAAGTAATCTGGTAATTATTTTTATTGTTCCAATTACAGTAATAAAAAACTAAGATATAATATCAGATAATTGATAATATCAACGTTAATACTCCTAAATACTCCCCCCCCCCTACACATGGTAGCCAAAGTAAATAATCCCAGAACAGGTAAGAGTTTTCGACTACTTTTCAAACATAGTAGCCAGAGTAACTGTCACCAGTATAATTAAGAATATACTGAACTATATCCTATGATTTGAGTTTAAAAAATAATTCATATTAAACGTTCAGCAAACAAAATGCCGTAGACCATGATTTGTAAATTTATGATGGACGTCTATAAGAAAACCTGATCAAGTAAGTGTAGAAACCCCTTAATGATGACTGGCAGTTCTGGTATAGAAACTGGATTCAATTAAGAAAGCTAAATAGTTCTCCCATTTGTTTTGCAATTCAATCCTCACGAGTATTTCTCTTGATGGATGAATCATGTTATGTTTTAGATCCCCGCAAATGTTAAAAAAAAACAACCTAAAATACAAGGATGCCACAATTTTACGATGCAATAGTGAACTATATAAGGGAGTACAGTCATTTCTATCAATAACACATAAATATTGTGCGCTAAGACGTGCTGGGGAAGGAAATCCCCGTGGATTTGCCGGGGAGCGAGATATGGAGCATTACTGGATGTTTACGACCGAGGTCGTCCCTTCCGTGTCCGCCAAATCCTCCAGGAAATGTGCAGCAGGGATTTGCACTCCCTTCCGACCGCTGTTTCCTTCACTATAATCTTTTTCGACAAAAATATTATTGTTAATGATAATAAAAGCAAGAATGTTTCCTTAGAGCGGTGGAGCTAGTTCGGGACAATTAAACGTTTCGCTTGACTAATATTGTTTAGGGGATTGTCGGGTGTATTGACAGTTTATGTCAAGAAATATCTATGATAATAACGCATTATATGAGGAATGTATGAAACACATTCACAATTTATAATAAAATAATTATAATTAATTGCGTTATAAATTTGTAACGATTCTTTCCTACTAAATTTCTAACCTTTAGTAATTTTAATGTTCTAAATCATTTATTGTATATTATATCAATACAAATAATTATGTAATGAAGAACAATTATTGTGTAATTTAGTTTGTAATGACAATCGCGATAGAAAATAAACTCCAGAAAAATATTTTTTAATAATACGTACTTACTTTCCAAACAAATAAACTAAGTAAAGAACATTTTATCCACGGAACTTCTGTGCTGCATTTTATGAATAAAAAAATGTTACAAAGTTAATGTACTCTATTTAAGAGGTCAGTGACTTTTCGTTTACAAAAAAAGTAAAATGCCTACTTACAGGTTCCCTGGAGGGGATGTTTTCAATACAGGGACCTGACAAACAACTCCACCGGTTAGCTCTGGTACGTCTGAATTGATTTGAGGCTTAGAGAAGAAGACGATTTTGAAACAAATTTTTAAGATGATAGTTTTGGTTGGAGCATGTCCTTTAACTTTCTATTTACCTTCTTTCCCCACAGAATGTAATAGTAGCTGCAATGCAACCGGTTACCCCAACCTTCATTTCCAATAAGAAAATGGTACTAAAGCAATGTTAGAAGTATCGTTATCTATTTTAAATTCTTCAGTGAATTTATATAAATGAAGGAATCATAATTATATAATAAGTTATATATGTATGTCATCCTGCAATATAGTTTCATATTGATTTTGTTTAAAGACTATAATTAAACTGAAGGATTGTATAAGGTATAAAAATTGGCGACACTATAGTACATCGAGACAAGTTGATTGTTATCACCATTGTAATGTATACACTTACTTAGGCATAATAATCACTTATGTTTGGAGTCGTCTATCGTAATTCACCTGATTTCACCAAGATAAATTCCGCAATACCGTCGTTTCTCGTTTTCTAAAAATAAAAAAAAGTAGTACAAAATGGCGACGCCGCGGAACAGCGACAAGTGGATTATTATCACCATAGCAACTGACTTTTAATTAATATTTTTTTCAGTCCAGGAGGGTTGGATTGAATAAGAAACGGTGGGGAGGAGCGAGGGCCGGAAGGGTGCGTTATGTAGCTACGTTAAAATTACGCAAATTTCTGTGAAAGGGAGAAGCTTTTAAGGAAGGAAAAGGGGAAGGTTGTATTGTGTGAATTAATTTTGTACAAGGATGTTGTAATGTTTTGATGTGCAAAACTTGGAGCAAATATTTGTCACGGTATGTCGTACTAGGAACAAGAGTATGGAATAATGTCAGGAGTTGTCACACTAAAACAACCAGGTACACTGTTCAAGTCGACATGACAGCAAAACTATGGCCATCATTTGCTATCTACTGTTGATGCTAAACTGTTTTGCTTTATTTAATACTATTACTGTTATTTTACTCGGCGTGCTTTTGAAAAATTTATTTTGTTTTAAAATTCCAATTCAGAGTTAAAAGCGTTTACCACCGCCTGGGATGTGCTAATATCAGCGGCGGTGTTTGTAATGTCATATTGATTTGATACTTGGTTTCTAATGTTTCTAGATTCACTTTACACTAGTAAACGTCACACATCACTGTTCGGAGTGAAACGGTCTAAAGTTGTTCAATAAATTACATTCACTTTATACTTGTAATCTAACTTATTTAACTGTAGGCATATAGAAAATTTAAACATTTTATTTATGAACTTATAATAAACTTTAAACAGTTCTTGAAAGTGTAATTTATCGTAAAACCAAACCTTTGACAGTATGTGTGTGTGTACAAGATTTACCCCTTAATGTCCCTCAGTAATCGTTTCCACGTGTATACAAATTACAGCAGAATACTAAATCTAAATTAGACCATTTCGTTGAAATATTCTTCAGGCAGGAAGCGAAATTCTCCTTTGAATTTATTATGAATTGCGTTTAAGCGCCATTACTCAAAGCAAGTGGGAACTTTGTGACAATTTGCACGTGTTCTAAATTTATGTGAGGCCACTGAATGTATACAGTAAATAATAGCTTAACAGGGTGTAAGAAAATTAACGTAATCTTGGTGAACATCTGTGCTATACGAAAATGGTTCCGATTGTACTTCACGGAAAATATCTTTAATTAAAGTTGTTCCTATTGTTTACGATCTGTGATGTCTACTGTTAGAATGTTTGAAAAATTAATAATATTAATATTTTATGGCTATAATTTATTCGGACATTTGCCATCATTTGTGTATATTAGATTTATACACAACATTAAAGGTAAATTTTGCCAAGAAATTAGACAGTGGCGTTAAATGTGAACAGTGCATCACTAAACAATAACTTAACAATAGAAATAATAATTTATAACGCATTAATATACGACTTTCAACACTACTTCAAAAAGTAATTTATTGGTACACTAGATTCAAATCTATTTCTTCTTTAGTATAATTTACGTTAATTTATAAGTTTTGTTCAATTATTTTAGAAGTGAAGTAACGTTAAAACTTGACAGTATTTTGAAAGGAATTTTCGTTTTTGAACACATTTTAATATTGTCATGAAATTAATAAATATGTCTTCTCTTCAGATCTCATACAATAAATCTAATATTGCATAGACACATTTATTTATGTCAATTTTAGTTTCCGTCTCCTCTTCAGATCTCATACAATACTTAAAATTTATTATTACTCTGAACAACTATTCATTATTCAATTTATTTAAATTTTAGGGTTTTTTTTATTTTAAAGTGTTTTGTGTCAATTAGTTAATTGACTAATGTATTTCTAAATATAATAGTTTTTTTCTTGATTATTACTTTTTAAAAATACAGTTAATACTATGCACGTTTTAAAAATCGAACTAAAATTTCTTGATTTTAATATTTTCTACAAATAAATGTGATCTAATTATAAATGAAAACGCCAGAAAATCTTATGAGAAATAAGAATAATTGAGGTGATCTTTTCTCTGTTAGCCGTTCTTACATCCCCTATTTATAACATTCAATTGTAAATATTTTAATTCCCAATATATTGGTAGTTCAGTATTTCCCACCCTATCTATTGTTATTATTGCTTAACAGATTCTTTCCCCGAATTGTGGTCCCAAACACCCCAATGAGTTAATTAGAGCTAGTAGTAGAATGCGGGTCACGTGGGCTCTCCAACAGATTGATGAAGATGGATCGTTGTTGCACTTTCTGCCTTGAAAGCATCCCCCCCCCTCCATCACCACTTCACACAGGATAATGTTAAAATATTATGTTACCGCCCTTTCAACCACCGTAACAAGGATTCTTAAGTTAAAGTTTCCGCTCGACTTTTAACAATGTGCCACCATCAACATTGCTTAGTACAGAGCAATGCTTTTAGGAATTAAAAAGGATGATAAACTGAACTTATTCAAGGGGAGCTAAGCGGTTCATTCATTTTGTAAGAAATATGTATATGTATAGACTGTGGTTGGTTAGGCCTGAGTGGAATCCATTGCCTACCTCATTTTTCTCTCAGGGCACTCAGGAATACAAAATTATATTTACGTTCTTCGCCTCAAGAAAAAGGAACATTATTGAACAAAATAATTGTCTATATTTATAAGTTTTACTTATAATCTCAGATAAAAGTTTTGTGCTTAACCTTTTTTTATAAATAAAGATTTTATTAATTCATTATAATTTTTAGAATAATTATGTATGGCAATTTAATATTTAACAAACTCCTCCTCGAAATGTTATTAAAAGGAGGGGAGCATACACATTTAAAAAATGTAGAAAGATGCGGTTGAAAAGGTTAATTATAAGCTATAAACTATTATTTATAAAGAACTTAAAATCATACACTTTCCTCCAATTCCTATTTAAAGGATTAACAAACAAATTGTAAACCTTTACCCTATTTATCGTAAAATTTAACTAGTTTTGGGGGTGTAAAAATATAATTACCCACCACGTTACCTGTATCTATCAGTGTTTCCAAAGTGTGGTGCATTTATTAAAACCTACGAGACTGTTTCAATAATATATCTTTGTATTTATTGATTACAATGTTACAATGTTTGTGAAATATTGTATACAAGATTATGATGCAAGTAAACTGTGTAAAAGATTACAAAAAAATTATCATACATCAATCCACAATCGAATTAATAACCAAACAAAACTATTGGTCCCCAAAACGCCACTTCGGTAGTTATCTGTAAAAAATTGAAAATTAACCTAGAGGCAGTTTTAGGTTTTGTAGTTTATCTTAAACAATATTTGTAGCCCCATGTCTAAGTAACTTTTACGTTTGCTTCACTTCTATAATAAAGTCATCTTAAGCATAAATACAAGTATTACAAGATGAAATCCAGTTTAAATGACAAGGTCTTTTTCTTTGTTTGATAAATATTCCTTAAAGGAAATTTTCAATTATTTAAATTTGAAACACTGGATTACACGTTTCATCAAACTTTTAACGAAATAGGTTGAGCTGATATTGAGAAAATACGTCTTTTATAACAGCTCCAAAGCAGAGTTTTTGTCAACTCAAAGTGATAAATTTTAAATTTTTAAACAAAACGTTGTATTGTAGGCTAAACACCCTTGTTCGATGAAATTATTAAAATTAGTTTAAGAGTTGGAGATTTTGTAAATATTACATTATACTGACGTCATCAAGTCCACATTGAATTTATTCTCTAAATTAATGTATATATCTTGTAAGTTAAAATCATTTGGTTAATTTTATCACTTTAAAATAATTTCAATTTAAAAATCGTTATAACATCTTAATTACTCTTAAATGTATTGTATTTAATGCGGTGCTTAGACTGGTAGAGTAAGACTTGGTATGATTCAGGGGCTTAGCATCTCCTCGCCGCGTGGCTGTACGGATCATTAAGCACATCATGCTAATCTGTATCGGGTCCACTACCTACCCCACCCCTAGCCTCCCTTTCAAATCAAAACCCTCAGTCATCAGTCACTGTCCCCCGACGCAATTCAAGGTCGAATAGCTTTAGACGCATTCCAGGTAAGATTACAAATCTCCACAAAAATATCTTACTGTAATGAGTTTTGAAATATCATTCTATAATGATTAAAAAAGCGAATTTGTAATATTTAAACAAATCTGTTTATTTTATATTTTTTATTTAAAAAACAAAAAAAACTTACAGTATCTTTTGAACGACGTTTTTATAACAAATTATAAATATTAACAAATTTTGTCGACTTCTATAAAAGTAGAACATATAAATATGTAACAAGATTTAAAAATATAAATATTTTGATACTATATTTCGGCTCCTGCCATTGTCAAAAAACTAGATATTAAATTTAATAGATTCATAATTCATATTTTTTTGTGTTTGTTACTTGATTTTTATATTTGGAATTCGTTAATAATTGATTATATTGGAACCAATACATTTAAAATTATATCCACATTCTAAAGTCACGTTTTCTAACTAACTTGGTTCACCTCATTACTTAGACTCTTACACAGGCCACGTTATTGCTGTCCTAGTGTGTTTTATGAAATTGTTTTCCACCCTCCCAAGCTTAGGGGTCGCGGTGCTTTGCATGGTGCGTGATAAGCTTATCGCTTCTAACGGGCAACGCTTCGCATGCATAATTGTCCAAGATCTTTGCCAACTACTCGACACCATCGCTTAGTTTTATTACAGTAATAAACTTATTTATCTTGTAATTTACCAAATAAAACCAAATAATATACCAAGTTATTTGAAATTTAATTATTTTGAGGTTTGATGATTGCGTTGTAATAAATAATAATAATAATAATAATAAAATTAATGTTATCACCCAACGATGAAAAGTTGATACATTTTTAGAATAAAATCAAATTCTAAGTCGCTGAACTTAATTCAGTTGTGAATAATCAATGGACACAATTTATTTCCGTATAATACATTTGCAACATCTATTTTTGTAATAATATTAAGTTCTAATGAAATTAGTTTTGTTTAAAAATGAAGATTAGTTTAACTTTGAGCTTTCCTTATGACACGACTTAATTAAGGTTGGAAAATGTTGAGAATTTCATCTACAAAAATGTTGAAGATAAAAATTGTTTTAAACCTTGTAATATTGAGGTTTCTTTTTACCTACTTGTCGTTTTGGTTAAAGTACTAGGCTACTTCTTTCTTATATAAGATAACAACTAATAAAGAGGTAAATTCAATAAATTAAAAATTGAAAGTCTTGGAAACCAGTATATAAATATGAGTGATAACTCAAAAAAAAAGTGCAAACAGGGTGTAACATGCGTTCTGTCTTTTTATTTGAACGAACGTAATATGTATAAAAATACAATAAACGTTTCGCACAATCTTTACTTTTGAACAAGACCCAATAATCATTTAATAATAACTAACATTCAATTGTAATAATTATGTTCTCGGTAATAATTTTAATTCGTCCGAATTGACTGAAATTATTGAAAGCGTTTTAGTTTTTTTATAATGTATTGCGTTTCAAGCCTTCGGATTATTTATATTAAATCAATTTTGTACTTATCTTAATTGGTGCGTCTAAAATAAACCTTATGGAATGTTATTTAGCTGCGTCCGTTTCGTCTGTAAAGAGACATCATCAGGTTTCGCACAATTATAAAATTATATACAATAAATACACTAAATAAACAAATATTTAAACACAATATACAATATACATAATAAAGAAAATCCTGACATTCTACTAAATGACAAAATGAACTTTGCCTCCAATACAATATACGATAAGCTTAATTGTTAGAGCAAGAATAAATCATTCATTAACTGGTTAATAACAAGATAATAGGATGTATATGGGATCAAAACCAACATTGAGTATGACTAAAGTGACAAACTTGGTGAATTTTAAATTGTATATTGCGTTTAAATGTTCGTGTTTATTGTGTGCAATTTTATGATTTTGCGAAACCTGATGATGTCTCTTAGCAGACGAAACGGACGTAGCTAAATAACATTCCATAAAAAATTATTTTAGACATACAAATTAGGGTAAATACAAAATATATTTAGTTTATGATTTTACATTAGTAATGATTTATGCCCACGAACTTGCCCATTTGAGCTCGATTCCCTTATTTGTAAACCAGTGTTATTATTGTTTATTTTTAAGTTGGGTTATTGTATTATATTCATTAGATATTATTATTTTTAATTGTATGTATTATCTTTTATATTGTGCTTGTTTATGGATTAAATAAATGAAAATAAAAGCAACTAATGGTATGTAATTTAATTTGTTTTAAAACACGGGAATCAAAATGAACTCATACACTGACAGAAAACAAAACACACACATTTTACTTAGTACAATAGCAACTAGAGTATTCAAGTTATCATGGTTTTAACTGCAATTTTTGATAACAAGTTTTGATAAAATTGATTATTGTAACATATAACAACAAGTGCTTATCTATTTAGGTCAGGATCATGATATCGGACAATAAGATTGTAAGAATGAAATTGGTCATTCATGACCGTAGTGGGGACGTCTAATAAATTCACGAGGAATGCGCTCTGGTGTTTGAGAAAACTAAGTTTCTGGCATTAATCTCTCCCGAGCAGAGGCCATAAATAATATGTCTGCCGCCGGCACTGACCGTACGGAATTATCCCCTTTGTTGGTATAACAGGGAAATTTTGAAAATTGTAGATGAAATTATGCTAAACACGTGTCGTAAAGTGGAAAGAATGTCAAATGTAATTTTTATTATGGAATTTGCCGACAAACTGATTTGTTGACGGTATATGAGCAGATAATGTTGTAAGGTGTGTTTTGGTGCGCCAGTATTGTTATTATGAAGTTTATTGCTATCGGTGTTGGAATTATGTTTGAATTATTTACTACATTTTGAATTACCTTATCTCGTTAACATCGCAAGATCAGAATACTTTTTAAACTATATATTTCTGTAATGTGTTAAGACAATCAGCGTAATGATTTTAAAACGTTAACAATATTTAATCAAGTTAATGTTATAATTAAGTAAACTTTTATTTATACGAAATAAAGAAGAAGACTTTGATGGTGATATTATTTATTTATTTAAATTCTCCACATTTTAAATATTAGGAAAAGGATCAAATTTAAAACTACAAAAAGTTTTCAAAAAAAGTCTTTAGTTTTAAATACCTAAGTTTAAGTTTTATAAAACATCTGAACAGTTAAAATTTATCCATAATAGTTCTAGCCCGTAACTAGCGAAACCATGGTCGGTAAATTTTAAATAAAGTTGTGGTTTATACTAAAAAGAGTTTGTTTTAATTATAGTTCTAGCAAAAAAAAATCGTCAATTAAACTAAACCAAAATTAAGGAAAACGTATTTTAAAATAATGGAGGACGACCATTAAAAATCAAATAATGCAACCACTTAGAGTTGGAAGTAAACTCTCCACATTATCATAATGTAAAACAATTCCAAACAAATATAAATTAAATGCATTCGTAAATAAATATGACACAAGTCAATTATTAAATAATTTCCTATATACCAAATATTAGATCTCTGATCCGTTAAACAATATCACCATTGACATGCAAAATGTTACGCATGATTTATTTAAAGCAGACTAAAATACAACTACCGTAAAAAGAACACACAAAAAAGGGAGTGGCATTTTTAATTAAAGCCATAGCATGACCACACCGAACAAATGGATGGCGCGTTGCACCGCAAAATGCATAGATTAATGGGAGCCGAGCGCCACTGCATTTTGTACATTCCTAATATGATTTGTGATAATGCGCTCGCAATGTGTTTTCATTAAAATTGAAATGTCGCAATTTTGTTTATTGCATTTTGTTGGTTAAATATTGTATTATTAGCCAGTATTAGAGGGATTGACAGCGTTGCTGCAGATTGCAACCATTAACGAATGTCACCACTTTATCCGGAATATCGGAATTTATTTATCAGTTAACTGTGAAATTTTGTTTTATCTAAGCAGTGACTCAAATTAGCATGTTTAGAGTTTTAGAGAATATTAATTAGAAATTTATTACTCATTATAAAAATAGTAAGATGATGAAAATTTGTGATTTTATCTTGGAAGTAACAAAAATTGTCTTCATCATACACTAAACGTGGTGAAAACCTACTATATAAGAGGGATGAGAGAGAGAGAGAGAGAGAGAGAGAGAGAGAGAGAGAGAGAGAGAGAGAGAGAGAGAGAGAGAGATATTTGGGAAAAAGAGTGATTGAAATTTGTATGGAAATGAATTTTAAAATGGGAAAAAAGTAATTGTCGTTTTTAACAATAAGGTAAAATTAAGTTCTTCTTTTCATGTTGGACATTTTAACGAAATCGTGGAGGCCACTGAAAGATTATAAGGTTTGTTGCAAAGAAATTGATAAAGATCGTAAGCAAATAGTTAATAACTAACTTTTTAGATTGTAAATTTCGTTTGATCAGATTTCTACAGTACAGAAAAGACAAAAAAATCTTTAAAATGGGTGTAATTTTTTAAATTTCTAAAGCTTTATAAATTGTAACATAGGCTATTATATTAAACGATATAGTAACTCTTATTAGATAGATTATATTTTTTGTTCAAATTTTAGGTTATACTTAAAAAAATATGTCTTAAAGTACTCCCACTCTTTTACCACTTACAGTAAAAAGAAATTAGTGGATACTACCTAAAGCTGAGACTTTATTTAAAAGAACAAACTATTTAAAAAAGAACCCTATTTTAAAACTTACCATCTGTGATTTTTAGCCGGCGAATGTGTCCAAAGTATTGTAAAAAAGTAGCCTCTATTTGTGTAAAATTTAAGAAAATCAGGCAAAAACCGTAACCACTAGAGCATTTTATATGTTATGAATGTTATAAAAACCCACTCAAAACGTGTTTTGGAGGTAATGATGTGTGATCAATGATGATTTCATTTCTCAACTTTGCAAAGACGAAGTCTGTAATCTCTTCATGTATTTATGAAGGATATACGTTATTAATTTGTTCACAAACTGTGAAAAAAATTGTATTATCTTTTTCCAACCAAAATTAAGCAGATAAATTAACATTATGCAGAATTTAAAGTAATTAATTCGCAATATCTTCTCTACTTATCAGACTAATATACGTAGCAGACTTGTCAATACATCCATCGTGATCAAATTATACAGATATGATCAGTATATAAACATGGACTCTACAGTAAATAAACAAGCAAAATTATGTTAGCACTCTACAACTTCCGCCGTTTAGCGCAAAACGAAATTGCAAGTGATAAGAAAATTGAAGGGTACCGAGTTCTGAAGGAAGGGTATAATTGTAGAGCAGAACGGGTTGGACGGGATACCCCCTCCTTCGTCACACTGACGGACCAATGCGCGCACTCACACCTGCGACTTCCCCGGCCATTCTGAAGCGCCATAGTGCGAGCTTGTTTTATTTTATTTTTATTTTTACAACATATTTTTACAAGCATTTTTTTCGATTGTGGACATTGATTGGTTTTCGTGTACATTGTATTATTTACAATATTAAAAAAAAGGGACGTAATGTTTAGAAATGAACTAATAGATGTGCACGCTATCCTATTTATGAATATAAAATAACACATAAACCTGAAATTGATTTTTTTTAAATATTGTATTATTAGTAAGTACTAGGAACAAGCTACTCGTTAGATTTTAGCCAGGGAAATTTAATTTGGACAGATTTTAAACGCTTTCCTATCTTTTCAAAACTATATAGGTCTACATATATTTTAGAGGACGTTTGGTTCTTGTAAAATGTGGTATTCATGTTATTTTAATAACTTGACCAAGTTATCTATCTAAAGAGGTAAACCTTTATTAAAACTTTGCAAATATAGTTATTATATTTTTTACAAATAACTTAATGTTAAATACCATTAATTAAATCATAATTCGTAGGTTTTAATTGTCCTTACATTGGAACTAACCTCAAATCACTGTGGTAATTCATAATGACGTTATTTTGTGAAATTTATATTCTTGATTCACAAATTTTAAAACTAATACAATAATATGAAATAAGACACTAATACTTGTTAATATTATATCAAGTTTGACACGACATTACGTAAAGTTTAAACGTATCTAATTTTGTTTGGATTCCTTGTAAAAAGTATGAGCGGTATGTTAAGTAGAGTACTAGGCAGCCATTTTCAAAATTAAATTTATACTCTAACTAGGGACGAAATTGTATTTAGAATAACACAGAGAAAACGTTTAAATTGAAAATTTTAGCTTCGTATACATCCAGTTTACTAGAAGAAATTAAATATTTTTAACCCTTCAGCCTATGAAGGCAACTGCGTAATAAAATCATAAACCTAACTTTAAGAAGAAAAAAAGTTTGGTGCTCAAATTCGAACATCGGCCTACGTGTAAATCTAGATTACTTGAGGAAAGAAATATTCAAAATTACACAATTTTTTAATATTTCAGGCTATAGTGACAACTGTGAGTTTAAATCTAAACCTAACTTTAAGAAAAACATTTTGGTGCTTAAATACGAATATCGGCCTACGTGTAAATCTAGATTACTTGAGGAAAGAAATATTCAAAATTACACAACAATATTCTTAATTAATCTTTCAGACCATAGAAACAACTGTGAATTAAAACCATAGTAAATAAAACAATTTGGTGCTCAAATCCGAACATAAGCCTAGGTGTACATCTAGATTACTTGAGGAAAGAAATATTCAAAATTACACAAAATTTCTTAATATTTCAGGCTATAGTGACAACTGGGGGTTAAAATCACAAATATAACTATAAAAAAAACAAAACCAGTAGTGTTGAATCGGATTATGCATGTATTTTGTTATTTTAGTATTGTTTACATTTAACCATACTTTTTAGTTTCTATGCATATTGTTTGTCATACAATTTTTTAATTGGACAGTATTTCTTAAAGTACAATGGACGAGGTTTATATGATCTATAGGATTTATGCGATATAGGTTTATTTTTAAATAGGTCAAATTTCATATTAACTTAAAGTATTATATCGACATGTTTTTTCCCCTAAAATTTCGATGATGAAACTGAAGGTTTCCAAAGTTGAAGAAAACAATCATCAGATAGACGTTCGTTTTAGTAATTAATTTGATTTATGAGACGATCTAATTATAACCATAATTATAGATTTTAAATTTAATATAATCATATGTATTAATTATAATTAAGATAGAAATAAAGCATGGCAAAATGCTGTGACCACCATAAATGCAAACCAGACCTGAAGATGGCGCATCGGAGTCTGTCTACGAAGCCTTAAGCGAGATATTATTAAGCTTTGCATACATTAACATGTATGTGATAGATGCATGGGACCATGTCGCCCCGGGGGCTCGAACCCTAAATCATCGAGCAGGTGGATTTTATATGAAACGAATGTAACGTTACAATGCAGGATCCCTTGTTAGATTAAGAGAACGGGCGAACCTGCGTGTATACTGTGTTGTTGTTAAATTAATTTCGTTACATATTTAGAATGAAGATAAAACCGTCAGAGAGTGTCCTAAATTACGAAAATAGTTATGTTATTACCTTTTGCCAATCAATGTCTAATTGTGCGTGATAAATGTTTATGTAAACGTCTTAAAAAAGAGAACTAATACATGAATTATATTGATAAGCCCATGTGATATACATTTTAGAAACGAAAAAGTTAGTGTGAGATATTTTCTTTTCGTCTCAATATTATGAAAAAATATAATTTTTATTGATATATACAAAAACAAACAAAACTGATATTTTTGTATATAGAGTACGTCCCTCGCTTGTCTAACACTATCTTCAGTTACCGTTTCTGGAAATAATTCTATTTTAAAATTTCCAATATAAAAAGAGTACATAATAGGTTTTGAAAATGACATTATTCTGAAACGCATAAGTTAAAGAAGATATTAAGACAAGCTTTGATTGAATAGCAGAAGTACGCATTAAATTTGATGATTAAATAGTAGGAAAAGGTATAAATTTTATTCCTGAACTTTTATTTTATGTAAATTATAACAATAAAGAAAAGATTAGCTATGGCATGGAAAAACACGACACCAGCAACCGGGCTCGAACCGCCCAATCATTGACGTTTCACAAGTCTGTACTGCAGAGATTCTTAACCAGCTGAACAACAAAGCTCCCAATAGATTATTATATCATTTCCTCCAATTTTACTCCATGTATTTCTTTCGATTTAGAGCGGGTGTCTTTCGATTTAGATATTAGAAATTTAGAAAGGGTGTCTCAATAATTGTTTACGACATTTTTCGAAAATTTTGATTTGATAATTTAAAACAAACATGAAAAACCAGTGTTAATATTCCACAACTAAAGCAATAGGATAAAATTAGTAAAAATAGCGTGATAATCAGTCTATAGTCTAAAGAGATGATAATTACGGACGGCAGGCATCCATTTCTTATGGATTTACACTTTCATAGGTCCAAATCTAAACGTCTTTAGAAATTTCCATCTAGCTTCAGACATTTAAAATGAAAACATTGAATGGGTAAATTGAGATTACAACTAAATATTTATTCAAGGGGTAGTATTGATGGAAATATATAGTTTTATTATTTTTTAAGAGGGAATAAACTTCAATTTTTACATTCACAAGTATTTTTCCATACCTTTGTATCAAGTTACAAATAGCTGTTGTAGGATTTTAGAAACGATAATTATTTTCCTGTAAATTAGTCTCAGTTCAATGAAATAGTTGTCAAGTTTTTTCTCATCTTTTTTACATTCTTTGAAAGTTTAAAGTTTAAAGTCTTGTAAATTTGAACAACGGAAACAACATAAGAAACTGCCATTTTGTTACGGAAATTCATGAATATAAAATGTGTGTAGCCTATTTAAAAATCTATACACACGAATTAAACAACCTTTTTTAGCTATTGCCACTTTCATATTTTAAAATGAAATTCCTCAATTACCGACGTTATGAACGTTATTTATGGTCTAAGACTTTATTTTAAACTGTCTACAAATTAATACGAGTAGATATTTCGACATATTTTGTAAAGACCGGTTTCTTAAAATGTGTCTACAAAAATACAATCGAAGCTTTAAAACCGTCGAACCTTATAAATAGAACTAGAATAGACTTTCTCAACCAAGAAAATACAATTTCTTATATTAATATTTCAGTAGTGACTACAATAATTATAACAGACATTCTTTCTAAAACTGAAATATAATTTTGAATATGCAGCGTTTTTTATTACCCAGTTTGCTGATTTTCAATGAATTTATATTTTCCAGTTACGAAAATTTGTATTGTTTATATTTGTTGTTTATGTTAGATTGTAATGTTATATTACAGTGTCTGCAAGTCGGGTGTTGAAGGGGAGAGTAGAAGGGAGGTTTAGAGATAACGTCATGCCATGACAGAGTACCAGCGTTATCACTCCCCGCCAGTTAGCTAAGGGATGCACACCACCTATGACCTTTCCTTAAATAAACATCACAGCCCAATAGGTAATTTTAAACACGTACAACAAAGAATTTCTACACCGTTAACGAAATTGTAGTCGAGAACATGTTTTGCAACGACAATACAGAAGTTTTTGTAAGCGGGGTAGCTAGAAATATTACACTTTATCCATAAAGCTTTATTTTTTTAAAAATTACCTTCCGGTCGTTTTAACATAGTTTTAACTGACTCAGTAGTAATTAGTTAAACTGTTCCTTCGATATATCGCCCACGCTTTCTACACAAGACCGATCATGCCCCCCCCCCCTCTCTCTCTCTCTCTCTCTCTCTCTCCATTCCAACAGGTTTAGGATATACTGTAAGATCATTTAATGAACAATTTGCTTGAGCGTGACAACCGATCAACGACCGTGGGAAATGGCCATTATTTTACATCATCCCGAGTTCGTGGTTTATTATTATTTTCAAATTGTTTCACCGACATTGTTCTTGATCCTTTATCCTTAAATATTCTCTTTCTGTGCAACGTCGACGCAAAGCACCGGATCGTGATCAATTAACGATGTTTAAAATTACTTCGTCCAAATGAAGGAGACTGCGGCTTGTGCGATTTGATCCTAAACAAATGTTTCTGTTTGTGTGTGTTTTATTAAAGTAATAGTTGTTAAAAACAATTTTTTCCCTGTTGTTTAAAGGTTAAAGTCTCCTAATCCTCGAATACTCTAAGAGTGTCAGGGTCAGAAGCAAACAAGAGTTGGTCAAGAGAGACTTAATGGGAATGATGATAGAGAGAGATCTAACCCAAGTCTACATGAATCAAAAGTGGTAGATCTAGCTAGGTCTCTTGCGATTGTCAGCATACTCATTATAACTTAGCCCCTGAACTGCATATATTTCCACATTAGCCTATGTCGAATTTATTATGTCAAAAACTTGACATTTCCAAAGACTTCTTCTGTATTCGTTGATAATGGTTAATAGTTTTAGTATGAAATATTTTTTCCGATATTAAATAATACAGTTTTTTTTTAAACTGGCGTTACCAAATGCTAAAGCAAATTAATTTTATATTTGTACAAAGGAAAGGTGTAACACAAAAACTACTTGTGTGACCATTTAAAGATCGGTAATTTTGGTTAAAATAACTAATGTCAAAAGCGTGTTCAGTTTAAAAAATAATAAAGAGTAGATTATTGGACTTTAAAATAATAAAAATTTAAACCATCGCTGTTTCAAAGTTTTAAATTTCTGACAAAATGGTGTGTAGCAGCAAAAAATAAAATATAATACACAATTTAAAAAAAGTTATAAGCATCATCAACATGTGAATATTACTCTGCCATTTTTATAGGATACAATTTGTATTTGCTATTCAATAGTAGGGCTACTTATATTGCTATTTTCAAAGTTGTTGTTTAACTTTGGCAACTACACTAAACGAAAAGATATATATATATATATATATATATATATATATATATATATATAGAAGATAATATTTAAAAAATAGCTTTTCTTTGAGCACAACTAGACTAATTTTGGGGAAAAAATACCAAATCTCTTTGAACTCAAATTATAAAATTGGTGTTCGTAATGAATACATCGATGAGTGAAAATTGATTAATTCGCTTGGGCTGTGAGACTAATTTAAATTACGTATGTATTTGTTTAAAAAAAATATATATATACAAAGATAAAATACTGTAAGTATTATTTATCAATTTTAAACGTGATACGTAATTTTCTGATAGTTGTTAATGTAATTACATTTAGCCACAGCTAAAATGAATATTTATAATATAAAATTGAATGTTTTACACGCATTAAACATTTCTGATGGCGAAAAATATGTGTTTTTATGTATTTGTAACAACTTTAATAATTAAAATTAATTCAATTGAAGTACAACATTTTAATTCATGATAGTAATTGTACAGACACACTCATAAACACATAATACTAGGTTAACGTTAAGTATAACTTGGAACAAGACGATGAAATAACTGACTAAATAATAACGTCAGATATAAATACGATTCTCGACACTTCTTTGATGTCAGCTTGCAAGTAATATAAACTTTGAAATTTATCTGAGTCAGACTGTAAGAGTGTCTTACAAAGTGAACCTGAGCCCTGCAATGCAACACTACGACCGTATACACTATGCCAAGGGAAACATTTTTTAAGTAGTTTAGAGGCCCCTGGAAATGTACGATTAGGCCGCACTACCTGCAGCTCCGTGTCCCTGGAGCTTTGCTATCCCCAGGGAACTCTGACTTTCAATTGGCGGTTTCTAGACTTTGCGGGAGCTTGCAACTTTTATGAGCCTGAAAATGTAACATTACTGTTGCTCCTCGGAGACTGGGACCCTCTGATACCCGCATTTCGCCAATTGGTCGAGACAGCTACATGCCACCGTCCTTTAAAAATGGATCAACTTCTCATTGTGTCATTCGCTCATGACACTTTGAATCATATCTTCGCTTTGTCTTTCTTCCGAATATTATAAAACACATTTTTATTTTTATGAATAAAAAATACACGTTAATGATAATTCTAAGAACCACTACAACATCAGATATATCTATTTTTTCTTTGCATCGAAATACTGCATAACTAATTAAATTGATAAATAAAGAACACATGTAAGTCTTTTAAAATGTATATTCAACATGAAATATATTATACATGCATGGTTAATTTTATAATTTGTGTTGCGATATGTTCAATAATACAATTATTTTCCTCTCAGTTTCTGTTAATTCATAATTATTTTTCAATATGTTAAAACTACTTCTTACGTCTATTATTGAGTATTTTAAACTGAAATAAATCTTAACTTGTAATTAAATGTTATATATTTGCATATAATCTGTTCTGAAATATTTCTTTAATTTATTTTAAATACAAATGGAAATATTATCCTTACTAATTAAATTAATTTCATGCAGTTACTGTCAAAAAATAGGAAACCACCATATCATTTTCAACAGGATACCATTCTGTAAATGGCAATAAAACTAAAATTCTTTACATCTAATTTTTCATTGTAAATAATTTTTATAATGTTAAAAATCCTACTGTATAAAATATTAATCAGCTATTCAAAGCTTAAAAATAATCAGGTCTCCTCGTTTGCTAATGACAGTGATGAATACATAAAGTATTTTAAATACATTTTACACGCCAAATTCCTTTACACATTCACTGCACACTGAAAGTTCAAAGATAGACACACAAATTGATTATGACAACTCGGGTTAGCTCCTGGCAACGTTTCTGTCTGACGTAATTGTTTTCCAAAATGAAGGCCGCACGTTGTAAATTGTGAGCACAATAGAAATGCTGTAGGTGTTCGGTACAAAGGCTTGTAACTTGTGAATATTATATGCAGAGAAAAATGCATACGTTGGCAGGTTTTCCTATTTCCCCCGTGGTCAGGTTGTTTATGTGACTACCCCATCTCTCTCTCTCCCTTGTAGTAAATTGAACCGTCTGCCCAACTCCCTTCACTTTATCAAAATAGAAACAAAAGCTGCTTTGTAAGATAATACAAATTTTAAACAAAATAAATAATATAAGCGACAATGTATCGTGCCACAAGGGAGAGGGCGGAGAGGTTTAAAGTGTACAAGTAGAGGTACATAGCGTGTGTGCAATCAAGAGTGTACTTTAAAAAAATGTTAAAATAAAGTTTACTTTTTTTTTAGTAATTAAGAACTAATTTTATTAATTAGTATTAATTAAATTTTACCTAATACAAACTAGGCTATATGTATAACTTAGTATACAATTTGTCTCATAACAATAATTGTATTCTTGACAGAATCAGCCGAAAGAACTCATTATGACGTAATACAATGCCTGACGAGGTTAGGTTAGGTTACGATTTCATGATATTAACAATAAAAACATTTTCTTCATTACGTTTTCTCATTCGTCAAAGCAATGTTTGACAGAAAAAACAGAAAGAATAGCTTATAAAGATAACTATAAAGAGATTATTAGTTGCATCAAATATATTTAGCATGCAACTGCATTTTAGGTTGACAGAATATAAAGAGTAAAATCAAAACCAGTGCTTTGTATCAAAACTGCAATTACACTCACGCTACTACGGTTTCCTTTGTAATATTTCAAAGGGAAGCATTATATATACATTCCTATCCTACGCATGCAAGTCTTACTGTGATTGAAACAATATTGTTTGAATTTTGATTTCATTAAATATAAAGGTTATATACTAGCGTGCTCTAAAAGCTAACGGGTTTTATCTACGTATAAAATATTTTAACGTTTTTATATAAACATATTTTAAATTGTTTTAACGAAAACATGTAAGTTTTTATTTTATAAAATTGTATTTTTTATACTGCTATAAATAAAATGACCTATAAAGTATAGAACATACTATTATAAATGAAACGAGAATGAAGTGTTAAATATGGAACAAAATTGGTCAAATTTCCTGTAGGTAGGCCTAAATTAATTTAAAAGGTAGACCTACTTTTGAGTACTGGTAAATATATTATTATAACTTTTATTACGTCTAAATGGAGTACAAAAGTGTACTTAGCAGACAGTAATATTTTTTCTCCACGAATGAAATAGAACTGTTGATATAAATATTTATTACAAACGTAACAGGAAAATATGGGAAAAAATGTAACAAGTTTAGCTGCAAACAAGGGTATGGGTTTCCATAGCATAGTTTTAATTTTTCACTTTCCATTTAATAGTCAATTTGATCCTGAATCTTGTATCTGTATTAACTAAGTTTTTTTTATATTCTGTCCTAAAATAGTTTTGTCAAAATTATGAGAAATCGTTTTTGGATACAAAATCTCAGGGAACGAAACAGTGACATCTAAATAATTTTTTTTTTTGATATTTTTGCAGCTTTACGAAATTTGTAAAGTTAATTCACACAATACAAAATATGAAAAAGGTAGTGAGTGATGAATTGTTTTTATATTTATCAAATAAATAGACTATGTGGGAAAATTGCAGGAAACAGATCAAATTAAATGTTTTAAGTATTTAATATTTCGGATTGCGGACCTTATTCCTAGTTCTGACTTGAAACTGTAGTAACTGAGTGGCAATTATTTTAAAACGGAAAATAATTCTTCGTCATCCTACTTCAAAAACAACGGTTTTTAATACATGCATTGAGCTGCTAAATTTTCAAATCTTAGGACGTAAAAACATCAGCTGAATTTGATGTCATCAGCTGTTACTTCGCTTATACGAAATAATTAACGATTGTAAAGAACCTATAAAAACAACCGATACTCTCGATTGTAAATAACAGTTAAAACAGTTGTTATCATCGATTTTATAAATAAGTACCACTAACAGAAACTAAACAACTGTAATAGTTGCAAACTTGTGTAACTTGTCCAAACTTGTGACGGTAAATATGTTATAAAATTTTAGTTTTTGTGAAATTGTTTTCTTATGTTGTTTGCAGTATAACGAAAAATATAGTTCATCACTAGGACCAAAAGAAGCTTTTCTCTCCTAGCTCATTTTCCTAGTTTTACTTGAGCTTGTATCGAAAAGCTTCACTTTTGGTCCTAGTGATGAAATATACTATTTTAAAAATCCAATACATATATCGTTTGGTCTAGTTGAAAGAACCTTATTCCTAAATTTAATAACGAATATAGCTACTCGTTTAGCCGTAACTAGGTAACAAACTCTCAATCATTTAGAAGAAATTCCAAATTATCGATTATTTTGATAAGCATTTTTAATAGCCAATTCTTTAAAAAAGTAAGTATTTTTCTTTTCTAAAATGTTTTCTTTAATTTTTTGTACAATATTTCTTTATTTTATTTATCGAACTAATACTATAAATTAGTTAATTTAATAAAAGTCAAGACATCAACCTTTCTAACAACTTATTTTTAGTATTTTATAATGGGAATAAGATTGCTGTAACGCTTTCTATTCTGTTATTCAGAGTAAAATGCTCGTAACACACTTAAACACAGGTTGAATCGTCCCCAATAGGTTTGGATGTACTTAAGGCAGTCAAAACCATAAACCGAGCAACGTTTGAGGGGTCGGAATGGAAATTGAGAGTGGGCGATCGGTGGCCATTATGTAGCCCTTGAGACAATATTGCAAATTGTAAGCCTACGAAAGGCTCACTGTACAGTCTTATATAGGCAATCTGTGCTAGTGATAAATCTACACGTATAATGGACCTGTCAGGTCTACTGATATATACGTCGCAGTGCAATTTCATAGGAAAATGGGAAATGGAATTTCAGGTTCGGTTTATTTTTATTTAAAATATGTTGTTTTTGTATTCAACATGAATAAGCAAGGGAATACGGGGGTGCGATGTTTTCAATTCCAAATTTAATAAGACAAATGTTACATTTCGAGGAAAAACCGTACCAATTGTGACTTATTACATGTATTAAAGCACTGAATCTTTGCAGGCAAATCTAACGAATATTATTCTATTTTATATGTTTGACAGTGTAAACTATTAAATATAAAGAATATTTAAAATGTCGATTTTAATCAAACTATATAGTTAATAATGCATTATTTTAGGAAATAACTTTCATTGTAGCTTATGTTTTCTCATTTTTGGTTTGTTTGTTTTATTTTTCCATTTGTTTCTAACACTAACTTTAGACAATTAAACTGTAAGATCGTTTTACAATTTATTTTACAATTTATCGGTGTACAATTTATTTGTGATCGTTTTGTCAAATCCATGGGAAGTGAAAATCATCGATTCTTTCCTTTTTGGTTTTATTTCGAAATACAACATTCGCAAAATATTAAAATATTTAAAAGCTTCATAAGTTATAAAAAAAAATTCTGCCTGTAGCTTATAGCGATTTAGACGTAGAGATAAGCCTGGTTTTAGTAAAAGTACGACTTTAGCCAGGTAATATAAAATTTAAAATACACCCTCAAAACAAAAAACAAAATATTTTTTTCATCATTTGCAGCTCTAGTGTACCTTTCAGTAGTACGAAAAATTGAACTAACTGTCGAAACACTAGGTTATAACTGCGAGTCTCCATTTTCTCTCTTTTTAATTTCGGTCCAGTGTTCGAAATTGTATTTTTTAATATAAAGTTATTTTGATTGTAGAAGGTTGGATTCATTCGTATAACGTTAACACAGGATTTAGTATATAGGTTAGTTGATCAGTAAAAAAAACAAACAAACTTGTGTTTATACAAAATTAATATCATCGCTGTTTGTCTTTGTATAGATATTTCTTTCACAATTCTCTGTACTAAAAAAATCTCCCACACTAATTTCTATGTCTGTGCCTAAACAATCTATATAGTACTCTAATAAGTTAACATACAGGAGACATTTCAAAAATATCTTTTTCAGATTTATTTAGTTATGAGGAAGTCAATTAGTTTGTTGTTTTGTGATTACCAGACGATAAATGAAGACTGACATTTTCATTTTGCAGAATCAACTCAAATTGCTATCAAAAGTTTACCATTATATTACTTATTGAATATATATATATATTGACAAACACTGAATTATTTTTAAAACAGTACTAAAAAAATAAGTAACACTACAAATCATACCAAAACAACTGTTGCCTGTGGTCTAGTTTCACCTACTGCTGTAATTTACGATTTGTCTGCAACCCCAAAATAACAGCATCAAGTTGCCATCACAGCTCAATGATTGGAACATAAAAAAAGAGAACACATAAAAATTCCATATATCGGGTGAACGAGAGAGAGGGTAGAAAAAACAATCACCACCCCAAGTCGTATGTTACGCTGCACGGATCCAACAAATTTACTTCACCATTCCCCCCCCCCCTTTCTCTTCGTCCTGTAAGGGGAATCAGAATGGGGCTTTGCAAATGGGGAAACTAGATGGAAAATTGTAAGGGTATTCATGACTGAACCATCTTCCCGAGAATATTGAACCAAGCAGATTCATACTTAGAGGTTTTAATGTGAACACAGATATAGTAACTATCGAAAAGAGCCCACTTTGTGTTAAAGATTTCTGTTTGTTTATATCATATACACAGTGTTGCATAAATATTTTGTCTTTGCCTTAATGGGGTTTAAAATGGAAGAACAACGCATTAAAAATGAGTATTTTCGAATCTTTAATTTGTAAAACAGGAAGAGAACTTTACCTTGTTTCATTGATGACTTTTGCTTTTGGTTAAATTCGAACAAGGTCTGACTGGATTAACTCTGAATAATTTCTTTATTTGGATTTAAATTAGAGGTTATATAACACTTGCACTAAGTGTTATATGCCCGGAAATGAATATTAGTGACACTTAAACTTAGATTCTACTCTTGTAAGAAAAGTTTGAGTATTTTAGAAAGTTTATAACTTACCTAACCTTTTCCCTTTAACATATCCTCTTACTTCAGTCTTACTAAAATTAAAAATATAAAAGACTTACTTTTAGGTTACCTTTTTTTAAGTTAATTTCAGGGAAGTATCAAAGACCGATCTGTGAGCAGCATTTCGAGTTATGGTTAAAAAGGCAGGCTATGTGTAAGTGTCACGTTACTCTATATTAGTGTTCCAACCCCGTAAAATATAGTACACAAACCTTTTTATATGCGAGGTTTGTTCAAAAAGTAACGGGAATATTTTAATTTCGCGGGTTGTGTTAGTCCGATTCGCGCGATTTTTTCGTTGTGGTGTTTGTAAACATGTCTGAAAAGGTATGTACATTGTTAATCATATGGGATGTTTAGTCCGTTGTCAGCTGTCGAATAGATTAATTGTGTTTTGGTACGATCGGCGATTATTTATTTATTTTTAAATGGATCAGAGAATTTGTATTAAATTTTGTTACAAAAATGGAATAAAGTGCAGCAATATCTTTAGCCCCCTACTTTGAAGGGGATAATATTGATGTAGACGAATAAATAAAACTCTTTCTAAAAAAACAAAATTTCCCGTTATGTTTTAAACACAGTCGTACATTGGAAATGGTTTATAGTGCTTGTCTCTATTATTTTAAAGTATTTGAAAATGAGTTCACAGTATCACATTTTGTATTTATCATTAACTACGTAGGGTAATAGCGATGCGATACAACTATTCTATTCTCTATACAGAATATATACATAACGTAGCCTATACAGGGTGGGTAAAAAGTATGAGAAAATTATAATTTCAAAAATTTGGTCCGCCATCTTGGATGAAATTTTGAATTTACCTTTATTTTTAAATGGGAAGGTGGTCATATGATGCATCATTTTAATGCACAATTTTAAAACAAAAACCATGGTGAAAACCACACATCCATATTTCAAACCGTTAATTAAACATATTATTTAATGTTAAAATAAAATAAAGTACATTCTACTTCCTACCTATAAAATTTTAATGTTCAATAAAAATAATAATTATTAAACAATCCAAACATAAGGTATTAATTATTTTGATTGTTTGATAAATATTAAATTTATTGTATATTAAAATTTGATAAGTAAGAAGTTTAATGTACTTTATTTTATTTTTACATTAAATAAAATGTTTAATTAACGGTTTGAGATATGGATGTGCGGTTTTCACCATTGATTTTGTTTTAAAATTGTGCATTAAAATGATGCATCATATGACCACCTTCTCATTAAAAAGAAGAAGTTAAATTCAAAATGGTGGATCGAAGATGACGGACCATTGAATATTATGATATTTTTGAAATCATAATAAAATAGTATTTTTAAATAGAGTAGGTTCCTTAACCCATATTCTTTCAAATTTCCCTTATATATGAGATATTATTAAGCCTTTCTTATTATTTTCACCTACTCTGCATGTTATGAAATGTTAGAAAGTTCAGACTTCCTGTAAAACATTGTCATTGTCAGGAGACCTTTCTTGCCATACCATTTGTAAACTTGTCTGTTATATTTTTGAGTGAGAAATTTATTGATTAAAACATCTTTTTTTTAAAACAAAATAATTTGATCAATTCGTCTCTAACATTTTAAAGTTTAAAATTTGTTCACATATATCCTTAATATGAAAGGTCTTCTTGATTACTTTTAACCAATAATAGATAAACTTACTTTTAAAAATATTTTAAACCCCAAAGTTTTAACATTATAAACTTACGAAACAAATAAATATCTGTATCGAACATTCCGAAACAGAAAATATAATAACGTTCTACTTTAGAACCACCGCGAACAAAAAGCAATTTAAAACTAAACTCGCTTGTGAGGGAAAAAAATTAAAAAGTGTTTCAGCTATTGGTTAAACAATGTACGGTACCGCCTGACGCGATTCCAAGCATGTGCGCCGTTCCATTTTCCAGAGACTTAAATTCGATGCTGGCGTCACATCGATGTTCAGTGAGCCATGCTGTTCATCTTCCCTATTCAATACTCCCCAGAGACTGTGGCGTGCAAAACCCTACCAACCAGTTTCTTGTGCAAAACCTTTAAATATTTCATCTTATTTTTCATTCTATCTGCAGTGTATCAACTTGGAATTGAGCCAATTGCGAGTATATATTCCTCTTTTAAAAATTGTATTTAGTATTTCAATAGCAAAACAAGTGTGCAAAGTTTCTGAAATAATGCAAAAAACTAGCGTAAAGTTTCAATTGGATTAAAAAACTGCTTAGATTCAGATAATATAAAATAAATTATCACAGAACGTTGAACTACTATCGAATCCAATACGTGAAGGTGAATGGAATTGTACTTTTTTTCTAACCTACGCCAGATTTATACTTTGGGTATTGGACATTATGTAAACTTGAATGTAGATAGATCCTTATAAATTATTACGTTTGTCAGTACTTAACGTAACTGTAGACAAATATTTGAAAACCTGTTGAAACAGATTAACTTGAAAAAAATCTGTTTTATTATTCTCAGACGTTTCGTTGAGAATAAAAGAAGTCGACTAACTTTACAACCAAATCATTCGTAAAGGATCTCTCCAGTAACGTTTGCAAAATTAAGGATCAATAACCGGAAATTCTACTCCACCAAAAGGAAGTAACAACGTCTATCAACAATCACACACGAAAGAAAACGCACATATTGAAGAAGTGTTCCAATGCTACCCACTCTTTACAACCCTTACATGTTTTATAGGCCGTTCCACAAGAATTTTACTGGCAGTTTATACAAGATTTTCGGTCGTACTCGGGGGACACGGAAGTTTGCATAATGTGATGGTCTGTACCCCTTCTCCTCCTGCTATGTTTTGTAATGCCAAGTACTTTTGATTCTTGAACGTGTCACACACACACACACACACACACACACACACACACACACACACACACACACACACACACACACACACACACACACACACACACACCACATATGATTTAAATAAATTATAAGGTAAATATTTTCAGTACTAAAACACAATAAATCATATGTTTCATTAATATAATAAATAATACAATGAAAAACATTTTGTAAGAATGTCTTTGTAAAAAGAAATAATCATAGAAATAAATTTAATTTATTTCGAAATATTTAAACTTTGTAAAGTGAATAAGTGTTTGGAATTTTAAACAATGCGTGAGACTATAATATATCTTTTAGCCCAATATTACAGATTGGTTTTCATAACAATTTATATCAAAACTGTCATTAAATTATTAGAAAAGGTTAATAAGCTTTTGAAGCTTGTAAATATTTTTGAATACTTTCGAATTACCATTAGATATGCTTTAGCTAATTTTTGTAATAATTTTATTGTCGAATTATATTATTTACCCATTTAGGCTAAACATATTTTGAAAGTGCTTACTCAAATTTCTTGTAAATCTGCTAAAAAAATACAAAAACAAGAAATGCAATTCATAAAATATTTAAGGTATACATAATATGTGGTGTAATAATTATATCACTGACCATAAGGGATTCCTATGTTAGATTTTTTACACCTAAACCGATATAGATGGGGTAAACCTACGAAGCAGAAATCTGAGATGAATAGCATCTGATATTGTAAAACTTAAACTCATTATATACTGTTACATTATATATATATATATATATATATATATATATATATATATATATATATAATACAGTACTTTATTTCAATTTATATTTCAATTTTGATATATTACTAATACTTTAAATTTTCATCTTATTATATAAAAAACGGAAAAACAGCAATAAATTACTAAAATCTTGTCTTTTAATCTCTAACCATGCATAAAGTGCCCTTTCAGAGCCAGGCTACACTTTCAGAGTCAACAACTATTAATTTTGAGGTCACGTGACAAATTAAGGCGAGTGCGTGTGCTATCGCTATCGGTAGCGCGCTGTTGACTCAGGCACACAGATTGATTATGCACACCCATGTACACTAATTACCATTTACTATCAATGTTTGATCAGACATCATCTCACTAAATAAATACACAATATTTGGCAACATTTTCCAACCGGTTTACATTATATTCTCGCTTCAGTTCATGTTGTTATGCTCGGGATTTTGGTGAATAAATTATTTTATTTTAGTAAAATAACAGGGTTATTTGCATTATTAATGATTTTAAACCTTAAAGGAAAATGTAATCTTCTAACAATATTCGAGTGTAGATTAGCAGGATATTCCTGCTAGAATATAACGTTAACAGTTGCAAGCATTTCTGGGGTTTTACAGTAGGAGGAGTTATTGCTTATCTAAAGTAGATTCGTAGTGGTTTATCGTTATAAACCAACGATAGGATAAAATGTCTAAAGCTTCACCTTATTCAGGATTTGTAGGTGTAGTAATAGCAAAACATTTGACTTCCGTTTTTGGAACGTTGTATCATAGAGCAAGAAAATTGAAAAAAAGCTATTTTCAAAGTTTTTTAAAAGTAAAAATCTTAAAATCAGAAAAATGTAGTCACAAACTTAAAATAGCTGCTTTTTAAATATTTTCCCTAACGCATAAAACGTTTTATTTAAAGTTGTAATCTTTTAAAATCCTAATATTATTTAAAATAAAATTTAAGAGGGTTTTATATGATTTGTTTTTAACAAGGAAAATGTCAATTTTTGAAGTTTTCTAGGTTTTATATAAGTATTATGAATTCTTATTGCTGTTATAGAAAATACATAACTATAAAATCAATTTAAAAACGATATCCATATTTTTTTACACTGCGTTTTAGAATATATTTTAAGATTTTTTTAATTACTTCACTTCGCCAAAACTCTTGTTATAAAGGCACGACCAGCGAAAACTTACTCGAGGTTTTGCTAAGTAAAATTTGTGAGTACAGGAGATATTTCACCCCACGTTCCCTCTATCAGGATAAGGATTATAATAAAATATATAAGTCAAAGAGGAAAAGTCAAAAGAACATTGAGCGCTACGGATTAGTCCCGGCCCCAACGCGTAAGTGCAACGATAAAATTAAGTTTGAATTGAAAAAGGAAGTAATATAACAGGTGCTTAAAGGCGTCGATACAATCAAAGGCAATAGAGGAGAGGGGGGAAGACCTTCTGATGGCGTCATTTCAATATCCGCACCGAGGGCGAGCGTCGCGACGCGCATACAAAATAAGGCGATGCCAAACTTAATGGAAAAGCATTGGTTTAATAGTGAGATACAGTTTTCCAATAGAAGGATATAATCGTGCAGAATTTGTGGCACGTGTAGCTCAGGGAACGGTGGTATGCGGTAAAGAGTACAAACAATAAAAAATCCATTAAATTTTATTTTATTTTTTTAATAAAATTTATACGGTTTCCATTCCCAGACTTTTACTTTTCCTCATAGTCTCTATTTATTTTCGGTTAGTTTAAAACATCAGTCCCTATTGATATTGTACTGATTGATATTTTTCTTGTTGTTATAAATCTCAAAGCTTAATGTTGTCTCCTATTATTTAAAACATCCAGGTAATCTCTAATACCTTCAACAGCATATTTTACATTCAACGTTGAAAATACAAGTACTTTATATCTAAGGCCCCTTTCTACGTAAAAAAAAAATAATAATAATAATTACGAGTATAAATTGAAGAGATATACAAAGTGTTTCTGAAATAAAACTTTTGGAGTGAGTGGCTTAACATAAAAATAAATAAAAAAGTTCCTATAAACATTAAAAGTGTACAAAACATAAATATTGTATTTGTATTTTTTCAAAATGGCGGCCATTAAAAGTTTTTATTGTTGAATATCCCGAAAACCATTAATTTTACCAAAAATTACAAGAGACAAAAAAGTTTCTTCTTTTAACTATAAATAGAATGATTTTCCTATTTTGTTTGTAAATCAAAGGATAATTGAGTCATTGAAAAAAACTGAAAACATCATTTTTGGTAGTTGTCTACAATACCTAACATTAGGTTAGAAAAAAATTTAAATATAAATCAGTATTTAAAGAAATAATAATAAAATCCATTTCCCAGATTTCATCAAATATGCATGTGTAACCCCTTAACCATTTCAAAATAGGAATTGACTGACATTTTTGAGGTCTAATGTCAAAAATATAACCTGTGGTATCAATTAGGCAGTGGTTTAAGGGAAAATGCATCAATTTTCTTAGTCAGCTGAATTTTGTTGTTGTTCAGAACGATTGACAGTTTTAACATTTAGGTTTAGAAATTATAGCAGTCACGTTGTACGTTTTATCACTTTTTGCTCTTTGTACATTGTTTACAAAGTAATAATGGTTTAAAGTTTAAAATGGTGCAGCATTCTTACGTGAGAGGGCGGACATGATTTTTATATACGGACGAGCTAATGCGCGGTCGAAAAGCAGCGCGCTTCTGTTTGGAAATATTTCCTAATCGACAACAACTTGATCACAATATGTTTTCTTCAATTTATCGAAATCTTTCTGAGATACTGAGATAGGTTCCCTTACACCTTCGCACAGAGGATCGCGGAAAACAAAGGCAAGTCTCAACACCTCAAAACCTGAAAGAAAACATCGCGTCGCTGAAGATCTACATGTAAGTACTCGACAGCTAGCAGCTTTGCTACAAGTACTGTGTGGAGAGTAGAATTCTGCACGACATACAACGTGTACACTTGTTTTTAACGATTACCCAGCTAGAGTGAATTTTCACTAGTGGTATCTGGAGCAGGATGATAATCTTATGTTCGCTACCTCTGCGTTGTATACTGATGAGGCGATCTTTAAAAGATATGCCACTACAAACTTCCATAATAATCATGAATGGACATATGCAAACCCCATGCCGTATTTCAAGGAAGGCAGCAGGATCGGAGTCATCGTGGATAAGTTTTTGGGGCCACCAACACTGAATGGTAACAATTATAGGCAGTACGTTGAACATGATCTCCCTATGATTTTAGAAGATTTGCCTTTGAACAGACGACAGAACTGCTGGTTGATGCACGACGACGCACCAGCACACTACACACTGAATGTGACGCAGTTGTTAAACTATAAATACGGAAGGAAATGGATTGGAAGAGGAAGGCCAGTACCATGGCTTGTTAGGTCACACGACTTAAATCCTATCGATTTTTATGTTTGGAAACACTTAAAAGTTGTATCAGGGCTTATTAACTAATGTTGAGACTCTTCGGCAAAGATCAACGCTTGTAACATCATAAAAGAACAAACTGGAGTTTTTGAAGGGGTAAGACAGTCAATGTAAAAGCGTATTAGAGCATACATTACAGCAAACGAAGGACATTTTGAGCACCTATTTGTGAGGGTTTTGGGGGGTTTAATCGTGTCTCCTTTTTTGACTATTCTGTATTAAACTGTAGGCTAGTGTTTATTATTATTTCTTTGAATTCTGATTCTTTAAAGTTGCTTCTAACCTAACCTTAGGTGTTGTAAACAACTACAAAAAAATTATATTTTCAGTTTTTGTGAAAAAAAATCATTTTATTTGTTAAAAGAAGAAAAGAAAAATTATCTCATTCTTTTGTAAAACTAATGGTTTTCCAATTAATATTCAACAATACAAAATTTAAATAACCGTCATGTTATATAAATAATACAAAGAGGGTCTTTTAATAATGTTTTGTACATTTTTAAAACATTACATAAAAAATGTGTATGCAAAATTTGAACTCAATATCTTATCCAATATACTTCCAAATCTATAATTTTTTTAAACAAAAATGTCGTATTGTTTGTAAACAAAGCTGTTTAGAAAATGTGTTTTATTGCAACTTTTGTATTTATTTTTATGTAAGGAACTCCTTCCTGAAGTTTGGGGCCCTATTTCGGAAACACTCTGTATAATCATACAAATATAAGTTTATAGCAAAAATTTTAATTTCTATTAAATCATTCCAAAATTTAAATTAGATTTTTTTTTTTATCAATACAAGTACTCAATTTATATTTTCCGAAACATTAAATTGAAAAGAAAATTAGAGCTCCAGTAATTTTTCTGTAATTATTTAACCATCTGATATCGTAGGTTGTTTTGGTTAATATCCGGAAATAATACAATTAGTCTTCCACGGTTCAATACTATACTAATTATCCTAATATTCTTCTCCCTATAACAATAACTACAAAACATTAACTTTTTTAAGCATCAGAAAAGCTAATGCAGTTTGGACCCCGCCCAAAATACTGACTGACAATAGTCTGATTTCCTAGGGGAGCGTCGACGTTCGATTGAGACGCGTGCAAGGGCGGAGTCCCGACAGACGACAGGACACCCGGGAGTTAGTTTCCTGTGAACGTGCGAGGGAAGGACCTCCACGCCTTTTTAACCCTCTAGGCGACTTCTGATATGTCGTAATTATAGATATTTATATAATTAACTAAACTTTGGTACGGCTGCAATTATATAGCCTTAATACACTGATTAGTTGAACAAGGATAAAATACAAGTAATGTTTAGTGTGTATTTTGGAAGGTTTTTGTTTATTTCTCCACCATTTAAACACAAGTTACATAAGAAACAAAAGAATCGCAAAAAGCCAGATGTTTTAAACATATAATTACTTCTTTTTAATGATTTGGAGAAATGGAAATTGTGGTTTAACTGGTCTATAAAAATTGAGACAATGTTTCAAATAGAAACAAGGAACTGGTCCTACAAAAATAAATGCATAACAATTTTTAATAGCTAATGAATGTACTCTCCAAAGATGAATATTTTTGACAAAGTATTTTACGATCAAGTCTCAAAACAAAAGTACATTTAAATTGATATATATCAATTGTAAATTAAAACATATATAATCTTTACTTAATTTGTCGAAAGGGTAGACATTAATCATTGTAAGATAGAACACACAACTGTTGCACTGATGAAAAAACTAATTGGTTTTACTTTTAAATCACCCCTCTGGGGCTTATTTATACTGAGACAAGCGTGGTAATCCCGAGTGAGCCTAGCTGGACCTACATTATTTGTTTTCGTGTTGTCTTGGGTAAGATCCCTTATTTCATCTTTCACGTCTAGTCTCTTTTGATCAACTCTTATTCTTTTTCGACTCTGACGCTACTAGTTTATTCCATAGCTAGGATTCTTTATTTTAGAAGGCGATGATGACCTACATCTTTTTCGGCTTTAAACAACAATAACATAACATCTATAAAACCAATATATATGTTAGATTGTAAGTAGTCTATTTTTCAACATAATTATATTGAAAAAATTGTAATGTAAAACATAATAGTATATTTCATCACTAGGACCAAAAGTGAAGCTTACAAGCTCAAGTTGTAAATGAGCGAGGATCTAAAAGCTTCTTTTGGTCCTAGTGATGAACTATATTTTTCGTTAAACTGAAAACAATATAAAACAACAATTAAAAAAACAAACTAAAATGTTATAACTATTTACCTTCAAATCGATGGTAACAGCTGTTTTAACGGTTATTTACAATCGAGAGTATCAGTTGTTTTTATAGATTCTTTACAATAGTTAATTAATTCGTATAAACAAAGTAACAGCTGATGACCTCGACCTCAGCTTATGTTTTTAGGTCATAAGACTAAAAATAACAACTTTAGCATCTCAATGCATGTATTGAAAACAGTTGTTTTTGAAGCAGTATTATACAACTCAGACCTAAAAGTGATATTAAATTTTGTGTAAACGTTTTCTAAAGGATTTTAGTTTTTTCATTCTAAGCAGTAATTGCATATTTTATAAAATTGAAAACATCGAACATCGATTCAGTCAACATCCATACAAATGTTAAGGCTAGAATGATTGGAAAAGAAGGCCAGTAATTGTATGGGAACGTGATGGTGTGTGATCAAGAGAAAGAACACGAGATGATTTTCTATTTTAAATTGGCAAGGTTGGAGGTGGGGGGGCGTATGACATCGTATCACGTCAGCTATTCATTAGAAACCAAGTGACATTGCACGCGTGCCGCCTCTTCAAGTTAGTTCGCTCGCTTGATGATTTGCCGGGGTTGTCCTAATAAGAGATTAGGAATATCACTTGATGTGTTTTATAATGAATTTCAATTTGATTAGATAATATTCAATGGTACGAGAGTTACAAACACGAAAACGTTGCGTACTTGTTTTTTACTCTTCATAAACGACTAGAGGATTAAAAGTATCTAAATTGCCAATCGCATCAAATTCATCTTTTAATGTAAAGAACATGTTTAACCAGAGTTATGAAAACTATAAGACTTACTTAAAGAGAAATTAGGGTGTTATGTTTTTACGTTTAGCAATATTAGTTAATTAATTGGGATAATTAAATTTTAATTTAATTCTTATGAAAAGTAAAATTATAACAAATTAATTATGTAGCCTATAAAATGTATTTTAAATTACCGCGTTTAGTCAAAGTATATACTTTACTTGACCCTTATATTTTATAATTATTTTCCTTTCATTTTGTATTGCGTTCCTTATAAACAAATTCGATCTACAGTCATTGTTATTTATGTAACGTAACCCGTATTCGAATATATTACCGCAAATATTCTACTTGGAAGTCGTAAAGCCAGGGAAGATTCCCTTGTAAAATCAGGAAAGGGGTTATATGCTGAGCACCCTACCTCGTTCCAGAAACGCGTCAAATCTTTAAATCGTTGTTTCCCCCGTTATCTACAGAAGACAACACTCTCTACATCGTAGTCATGTTTTCCGTAGCACGATTTGTAGTTAAAGTGTGCGTGAGTGTATTTTTTCCTTAGCATACGAAATAAAGAAGGAAGGGAAATTGTTAGAGAAGGAGAGAGAAAAGACTCAGGAGATCATCATCCAATATGCAAAGGAATTCAATCTATCCCCTCCCAACATGTGCAATAAACATAAGAAAATCCTATAACCCCCGAGGGAATTGTGTCCCAGTAAGCTATGAGATATTCCCACTCCCTGTAAAGGCCATCATCAAAAACTTCCACAAGTAATAATAACATAACCCTAAATAAATTTACTTTATAGAGATCAACAGGTTTAGTAAGGAGACAAGTAAAAGAATATTGTGTGAATTTGATGTCAATTGTTTTTAAGGATTAGGTTAAAATAATCTTTAGAGAAGAAACTTTGTACTAATAAAATTTTATTTCTTAGAAATTGTATGTGGGGTGAAACTGTGATTTGTTATAAAACATCGTTACAACTGCTACACCTTGTATAAGAAAACTTTGTGCTTCTAATTTATCTGAAAGGATTTAAGGCTACTCAAATAATTCTTCTTTGTTTTTCCCAACAGCATCCTTACCCATCGGAAGACCAGAAAAAACAACTAGCACAGGATACAGGACTAACGATATTACAAGTAAACAATTGGTAAGTCAGAATTCATATTCATTTTTATTATAACCTGTATGACAATGAACAATAGATAGAATGTTCAGTAGATAATAAAAAACATTTAACTTAACAAGTGGTTCAATAATTTTTCAGTTTCATTTTTGTTAAACTTTTCCAAAGAAGTAATAAACGAATAAAAAATAAACTAAAGAAATATCCAAATCAAAATTTAACAAATAAAAGGTTAGAAACTTCTAAAATTCAAAATTTCACTACAGTGACTGTGTTTTCTCTCGGGTTTTCATTTACTTTAGATTAAATATTTTCTCTCACTGTTCGAGTATTTTCATTCGTTACTTCACAAGTTGTTATGTTTCATTTGAAGGTTGTATAGCGGGCATTATATTATAAATGTTTATATTTCAGTAGTACATGTCAAGTTTAATCATGCAGTAATCAAATTTAGGAAACTTTAAAATAAAACCTTCTGATGATAAACATAAGATTGTTTGAAAATGATTTGTTTAGTCCTTGAAGTGTCATCAAACATTTTGTATTTTGTTGTAAATACACTTCTCATATTTATCTGAAGACAGTTGGACAAGAATGTTTTTGTGGATAAATCTTGTCAACACTAGAACAGGACTACTTCTTTCACATGTCTTAGAGAAATAATGAAATGTCACATGATAAGGGAAAGAGAGAGAGAAAGAGGAGAGAGAGGTGGGAGGGGGTTGTGGATTAAACACTATAAACCAAGTTAGTTGACTGACCTCTTGTGCTGAATGTCACTGTGACGCTGATTTACAGCAAGAAGCTGTTTAGCGGACCATAAATTAAGTAGCACGTGTTGGGTTTGTGTTTACGTTTGAATTTAGTTTAAGAAGGAATTAAACACACACGCGTGCACGATTACGTACACATACACTAATACCCATCCATCTTAATTTGATACGTTCCTATAGTGTGTCAGGTCCATTGTTTTGGTAGACATTCAAAAATGTGATTAATAACCTTTGTTCTCTACCGTGTGCCAATAATACACTTGTGTAACGGCCTTCATTGAATCAGCTGTTTGCATGTGTTTAATATATTACAACGCTTTGTTGTGGTGTATAGTTGTATTGTCAAATTAATTGGGAAATTTTGTAAATAAACAATATTTATTAAAACACTCAATGTCTGCAACTTTTACAAGTAGAACGTTAGGTTTTTACGCTTTAACGATACGTTTTGTCAGTTAGATCATAGCCTAAACTGTAAGCAACAGAGTTTTTTAACGAATAAAAATTTAACAAATGACTTTAATATAGTTTTACTCAAAGATAGAAATAAATTAATCTTAATTAGAAACAACGTATTCGTTGCTTAATTGAGTAAGAAAAGGTACAATAAAACTTCATAATTTGAAATTTATTTATAAAATTCTACACTAACAAATGGCACGTAGCAAACTTGGATACTAAAATTTAGTTATTTTAATAGCTCTTTGACAATGAAAGAGACTTAAAATATTTTCTCTTTTCAATTTATAAGCAAACTGGTTTAATCACGAAATGAAACAAATATCGTTATTTTCACAACAAACACTTTATTTTCAACAATACGGCTCATTTTTGTTGAATATAGTCTAAGTACATTAGATTTGTACAACTTGTTTAAGCATGTAGAAAGTCTTTGAGGAACTTTATTAAAGTAAAATATTCCATTACTATTTTACAACAATTATTAAACCATATATTTCATAAATATTGAATAATAATGATAATTAAATATTATCTTAAATGTTATATTGTTTTAACATTTTTACTGTTTTATAAGACAAATCTTGATGACCATATCATTGATGTCACGTTAAAATGGAAACGCTCAAACAAAACTTATTTCTTCCTTTTGGCATTTGTTTTTTCCCAATTTTCCAAACGAAAGTGTCTATGTAGGTAGATAAGACACAAGCTTGAGATATCAGATTTTTTTTTGTTTCTGCTGTCTGTTGTTTTGTCAAAGAATGTGTTCAGAGTCGGAATGCAATTTAATGAGAATGTAGAAATATTTGGAGTGGAGTGTTAAATCCACAAAGCAAACATTAGATGTAGTGAACAGTGCGGTGGTGGTGGCGCAACATGGCGTCCTGGTTTGTGATTAATCTCTGCAATTACTGATCAACCCTTCACTAATTACATTGCCACCCCTTACCCTTCCAACAATGGAACAGGAATCAGGTTATTTGATACTCGGAATAATGTTTGTTGTTGCGAAACCGAATGGAATCAACCCGATGGTTCTTTCTTTGACTTATTGAATTAATTTTAAGCAACGGAATGAGTTTCGCAGTTAAGGGAGGGGGAGAGTTTTGTTAATTGCTTTCCAAGTTGTGTAATTACACTTTACCTTACGTCTGTATTTGTACTTCCTTCAACAGACGCGTCGAATTATACAGCATGCGTTTTACAACTTCAATTTTGATAACGAATGGAAGAACTTATTTCTTATTATTATTTTGTACCATTAATAGTAGTTACTAAGTCAAAAATGAACAAAAGTACAAAATATTGTTATTATTTAAAACATAGATAATTCTAATTTAATTTGGCTACCAAAGGCTGGTCATTTAAATAAATATCTTTACCGTATAAATTATAAATTCACTTCACAAATGACACATACATTGTAAATATACATCGTTAAAACTAAGGTTGTGACTTTCCTATTTTAAAACTTTTTGCACCGTTCGAATCACTCGGCACTTCATTTCCCTTCCTTCCCACATTGTTTACACTATCTGCAAGTCAATATTATAATCTTAAATGCGCATAAAGTTAAGAGGTATTATCCATTAACTGACAAATATTTTTATATTGGAAATATATTAACAAAAATAAGTAAATTTGTTTTTAGAAACAAAACATCCAACTACAAAATTATTATATAATTTTTGTTTAATTGTAACAAAATAAATATTGTAAAACAGTTAATGAAACTTAGTGGCAACATATTCTTCATAAATAAAATTAGATTTATGTAAACCAAAACTGCAATCTCCCCTTGGAACAATTTGATTTCATGCTACTTAGTGACGATTAGTAAATACATAAAGACGATAACAGCTAAAATTAGGTTGTCTTTTATTTGGGAGCAAGTGGAAAGGAAGACAGTAGGATAGAGGGTAGAGGGTAGGAGGTAAGGGGGTAGCTATGGTCGTAACCAACGACAGTTGAATTCAACTAGGGTCGCGAACGCTCGTAAAAGACAATGGTCTCATCAAACCGAGTTTGAATGCCGTCAAGTAGACAAAACGGGGCTTTAAAAGGATCTGTCGCGGTGTCTTCAAATTGAATAACAGAGCTTCTGACGCGGAATGCATGTAGTACGTGGTTGCGTTGCGCATCTTGATACGTACACGCACTACGGATAGGAATGTTCTTGCATTACTTTACAATGTAAACTTGTTCAACTAATTACTCTTTCTACGCTACACTTTGTAATGAAAATCAATTATTAGATTTGAGGAAATATTTAGATATTGTGTTTCTAATTTGAATTAAATACTATCATTTAATAACATTTAAAGCAATGACTTTGTTTACAGATTTTTCATCTTTATAATTTAAATTAGTATAAATTGTACTAATTTATAAAAATTTGTACTTCTTTAAAAAATTTATAAAATATTAATAAAAATTATAATAAGAAGAAATAAAAAATAAGTAATCATAATAAATACAAAATAAACTACTTTGAGTTTGGAAAAAAAGATTTTGAATTTGGAAAACAATTATTTTTAGTGTTGTTGTTGTTACTGAAACTAATTTAAGGTTTTTAAGCCTAAAAGTATTTGTCTCCAAACTTCCGAATTATTTGTCTTAAATGTGGGGCCCACATAGCTAAACTAATATTATTTTTATTTCTAATATACATGTAGCACAATGTTAAATTTAGAAAATAGTTTGTAGTAAAATAAATAAATAATTGATTTCGAATTTTTTAGATACCCCGTTTTTGGTCCGTGGAACACCAAATTAATACATACAAAGCTAAATATGTCAAATGTCTTCCTGTAAATTCTATTAAATTATAATAGAATATGAAACCAAATATATGAACAAATGTTTAAAATGACTATATTTGCATCAAATATTTTGTCTTAATTGCTTATATACTGGTATGTGAGAATTTTTTCATAGTTTATTTGTTTAATTTACCTATAAAAAGAAAAGACGTCAAAAGAAGCTGATCGATATTTTAATTAATATAATATCAATTGTAGAGGTAATGGTTCAAAATATATGTGAAATAATTAACGGTGAAACAATAAATAAATTTAAAACTTATACACAGTTTATCAATAAATAATAAAAGGGCTATTTGTTTGTGGGTTAGGTTAACATTTATTATTTAAATAACATATCAACTTAAATCTCATATAATATTTCATCTTCTTATTTTACTATTGATAGACAATTTATTTTATTATTTTTGTTTTTGTTTCTATAATAATTGCAACTATTAAGAACAGCAATACCTTAAAAATCTTCACCGCCCTCTCAAATTATTAAGGTATGCAGATGTACAATATCCATGACCTACGGAGCACCTCTCATCCAATTAGAAAACCCCCACCAAAAATGACCTTGTAAAACACTTAATGCATACATTCTAAGACCTTATTAAAAAAAGAAAGCATCCCTTAACCAAAATAGTAAAGTCATCCCTCGAAGTTGCCTAATGGCTGAACCCAATGACTTGTGCATTCCGATGTAATTGCGTCATATCTCAACCTAACCTTCACATGTCAATCTTGTAGTACTAGTAATCCTTCGTTCTACGCGATAACAATCCTACAAATACTAGTCTGACAAGACAATATTGCGAATGTAAATCTCATGTTCATCTTTCTGACCACCTTTGAAACAAGCAAACACACAAAAAAACTTGTTTCTTATAAGATATCAATATCGCAATTATTAATTTTTTTTTTTAAGATTTCTATCTATTCTGTTTCACTTTCTAATCTCTATATTCTATCGAAGATAATTTAGTTTGTTAAATATTTAAAAAAAGAAGATTTTAAATATATTTTGGGTTGTTAGATACAGTCTGGCAATAATGTTAACATATCTATTAGTCAGTGATTTTACGTATCCAGCAAAAGTAGGTTAGGTATTCTTAAATGGTAATTTAGAAAAAATAGTTACTGTTTTAAGACTTATGGAATCGGTTGAAATGATTTTCGACAACTGTCTGTCGTTTTGTTATAGGTTCGACGGAGGGAACAAAAATTAAGTGTGACACTTGAGAAATTGTATGAACGACTCTAGTGTACCAGTTTAAACTACTGAAAATTAGAAAAATCTAAGAAAAATATTCATTTCAAACAGTTTCGCCGAATTATTTTAAATAGTTCAAACTATAACTAGTTTGGGTTATTTAATTGAATTTTGAACGAAATCAGTAGAGTAGATTTGGAGAAAACTTCTTTTATACAGCCCGGGGGGTTGGTTTGCAGTTGTTTTGGGTACACGTCAGAAAAAGTTTATCAGAATTGATAAAGACGTCGTAATTTTGTGGTTTTTTACCCTGACCTCCCAATTTGAATTATCGAAAAAATCATCCAAGAACTATGCCCACAAACAAACTTTGATTAAAATTGGTACACTTGTTTTTCCTGTAGAGTTATTACCCACTCTCCAGTCGACAGGCAGACATAATTCCAGAAACCACTTTTTTGGACACAAATAACCTCAAATATATTCACAATAAACATCAATATTTTGACCCGTCATATAACTTTCTCTATTCCACGTATATGTGAGAAAATAAAAATTGTAATATAAAACCTGGAAAACAATTAACTTTCGTAAATCAACACTCAGACATTCATCTCTAAATTTTATCAATTAGCATGGTACACTCCATACACAACGAGAGCTTTTACCCAAGGAAGTTGAGTGAACTCTTAAAACATTTCAGTAAATGAAATTAATGTAAGCACTAAGTTTGTGCAAGTTTAACATACACATACATATTGTTTCACTTGTTGTTATTTCATATTTGTGTTTACATTACAATTTTTTAATCCACCGAACAAATTTATAAACAAAATTTTGATTTCGCCAATCGTAACTGAAAGTAATATATTACGATTTAAAATAAATAATTGGTTAAATGTTATTAGTTTAAATTCAGTCAATCCGTGGTTTTTCGACCAAAGAGGTGGAAAACTTTTATATAATCACTCACAATACATAAACCAGAGTGTTTAACTTAAAAGTATTGTCAACAGTGCATAGAAGAACGTTAAAAGAGTTCCTTCAAATCACACGATTTTAATAATCCACTAGGTGACAAGTAAATCTAAGGAGTTTAATAAATGTTTCTGCAGCTTTACAGTGCACTCCCCCTTCCCAAATCCCTCTAAAAATAATTAGCAATGCTTTCATTAAAGGAGGTAAAATAAATCTCTTTTCGCTTAAAATGCGTTGCCAGTATCACCTCTGCAACCTTCTCCCTTCCCTGTTTAAATTTCCAGACTTAATTATTAACGGGCGTGGCATTTCTTGGTAAAATATCCTAGTTGGGGCAAAGGGGGATGATGGGGGCTGGATGGGGGCAATCTTCGCTAATTAGAAACGCGTCTACCAGCACACTAATTGGTGCGCGAATCAGCATTTATTATTTATGCACAACGCGTGTAGGCCTAGTTGCTGTCTCCCTTCTCTTTTCCATCTTCAATCTTATTTATTTCATTGAAAATTATCCGACAGTCTTACAGAAGTACATAGTGGTATACAGTTTACCCCCTTCCTGGAGGAGAAATTTAATTTCAGTAATACTTTAGTGGATTGAAATTTTCAATGAACGTTTTTGTTCTCTCGTTTTGTAATTTTGTTACATCTTTAATACATTCTGAATGAAATCTTTGAGATTGTTTTCTTTTATTTGAGTATGTATACACTCCATGTTGGATTCAGTTGATATAGATGCAGTCTCCTCAATTAGTGGATGAAATTTTCAATAAAAGTTTTTGTTCTCTCGTTTTGTAATTTTGTTACATCTTTAATACATTCTGAATGAAATCTTTGAGATTGTTTTCTTTTATTTGAGTATGTATACACTCCATGTTGGATTCAGTTGATATAGATGCAGTCTCCTCAATTAGTAGATGAAATTTTCAATAAAAGTTTTTGTTCTCTCGTTTTGTAATTTTGTTACATCTTATTACATTCTGAATGAAATCTTTGAGATTGTTTTATTTTGTTTGCGTATTACAATTACATGTATACACTTCATGCTGTATTAAGTTGTTATGGATATATTCTCCTTCAAGACATCAAACAGCATTTCTTTCGTTTAGATTTATTTGCTGTTTAAACATTTTATGTTATAGGCCTACAGCCCATTTGAAATCTTAGTTTATTTAAATTCGTAATGGAAACAGATTTGTTAAACAATTTAAGTAGGTTGAAGGTAATGAGTTTCATAATTTTGGTTAAAAACGAAAATAATTATTTTTAATATCTGTTTTAATAGATTTTCTTTTTAAAATAGTTGAGATAATTAAAAGCTTAGCAACATTTTAATCTAGTTCACGATTTTATTTGCAGAATAGTATAAAGAAATCGTATTAATTCTGCGATCTAGTAAAATATAGTATCAGTAAACGTCTAAACGTTTAAATTATATGTTTATGGGGGTTCCTTTATATAATTTAAGAAAGAATAACGACTCAAATTACCTCTTGTAACTACACACTCGGTTACCTCGGATTAACCACTCAACCTTTGAATAAGAAACGCACGATAGAAACACATTATTTCCAGTTTTTATGACAAATTCATCTAGCTTCAAATTTGCTCAGTAAATATCACTAGTGAATGTATGGCGACAGAGGGAGGTCGCGGGGAGGGAGTAACAATAACACAAGGGAGAAAAGGCCATAAAGGAGAATGATGACGACATTGTGATATCGGGTGGCAAAATGAGACATAAGATACGGCGCAATAACAAGAGACACAAGGTGAGACTTCAATATGCTGCGTTGTCCCCCTTCTTTATTAAACATCAAGAAACTGCACATTTAAACCCCCTTTCCCCACCCCCTTGCTGTAGATAGACGATGAAAAATCACGCTGATGACATAAGGAATTCGTTTAACGGTAGGGCGACATTAAAATTATCATCAAAGTTCGAGCGGCAGACGATATTGCTGTTAACGTTAAGGGGTTGTGAAAGTAATGGCAAATATATCGATTTGTCCTAATAGTACTCAGCGATCTGTTCCGAATTAATTGCAAAGCGCTTTATGGATAATAAAAGCAGTCTCGACAAGAAAAGTGTTGATTAGAATAAGTAAAATATACATTAGCAAATATAAATTAAATATAATTTGCATTATTTAGTAAAATTTTACTTGTGAGCGAATTTTGCAGAACAAATTTAAAATTCTTTCGCAAACATATCTGATGTGAAAGTGTAGCTGTATTCCGAAGTAGGTTTTATAAATGATTAATTGCTATTTAAATATATTTTTATTGTTTTATCTTTTCTTTTGTCATTACTTCGTCCATCTTCCAAGGACTATATATAAGTTTTTGTTAAAATGTTCATATATAGTAAGAAACTGAAGAAGTTTGTTGTACAGATAAGGAAAATATAGCGGAGTAGGTCTAAGACGCCCGAGTGGCTACTATAACGTGAGCTATGCGCCCAAGGAAAGTGTTGTGGACACGGCTAAAGGGGTTTACGATCCATGAGAGGGCGATTCAAAGTATTTCGCAGTCTACTGCCCCCTCCTCTCCTCTCGTTTAATGCCCAGCACATGCAGTAATAGCTGTTAAGTCCGATTGAGTTGTAAACATTGCGCCTTCTTTTATCGAACCTGTTGGTTGTTAGATGGAATTACTTTTATAAATTAAGGAAAAGGAAATACCTCTCTTTCCTTTTCTTTTGCATGTTAGCTGAATTCATCTCCATTTATGATTGGTCTACTTAATAAAAGGGAAAGAAGATTGAAAATAATATTACAAATCATTCAATAATAAAATCTGCACAAGTAGAGGAAGTATTAAATTGTGTCAATAGTATCCCAGCAAGTAGTTAGAAACGAAACTGCAAAATATGAGTTGTTTATGTTAATAACAAGGGCGTATAATGTAAGATGTCTTAGCCACATGAACGTCACGAGTTAATGATAAAAACAGTAAAACAAAGTATTCAATAAATTCTTTCACACACATGCAATTGATCTACCTAGTTAGCAAAATAAATGATACATAATATAGAAGGAATATTATTTTGTCTACGCAAAAATTGTGTTTTTAATAAAGGTCGTGATATACATCAGTAAGCCATAGTAGTAAAATTTCAATTCCATCCCTAAATTTGCAATATCCGTTGCAAAAAACTCCAATAAATAAGATTTTATTTAAAGAAATTTTAATCCGAACTTAGGGGACTAGAAACGCTTAAAAATAGAATAACATAAAACCATATCAACACACCTGATTATCGATTTCCATATTTCCAACAAAAACCATACAAAACCAACAAGATGGAAATAAAATGTTTTTATTTTTAAAGAAGTTAGATTTTTTAAGTTCGTTTTACTTTATTTCATAATAACCCGTCACTTTCGATGGCAGGTAGTTTGATATGAACGCTTAGAGATTGCCAGAGAAGAAAAAAATTAAATGAAGATGAGGGAGGGAGATTTAAAAAAGAACAACTAGGTTGAAATTGTTCCTCTTGTCGCTTGAATATTTTCCATCTCATTCAACCATTTGCGCGTCGTTACCAACCCCCAAGACATAACTTTTCATCTTTTTCAACTCATTTTCGACCTTTGCATCCCTTCTCCCCTCCCTCATATCTAACTTCATATTATAATATCATCTTGGGGTTTTTACCAAGGGCTCCATAGCCCATCTACGTGTAATAGGATGCAGTATTGTAATCAGTTGGAAGTTTCGAGTCGAGGGAATTTTTGTTATTGCAAGTAAGCGTAAGAAAACACGATAATAATAATTTGAAGTTCAAGGCTCTGTGATGCGGATAACTGCGTTCTTTAAACTTTGTTTTAATTGGAATTATGTTAGACCTATATATTTTTTAACATGACTTTATGTAAGAGACTATTATGAAAGGAATTCATAATATTATTAAATCAAATTTTTGATTTAAACTTTCAGGTGCTTTTTCCCTCACCTGGAATTGTTATTTCTATAGTAATGTTCAACTTTTCTAAACGAGAGTAACAATTAATTTTCTAAATTATTTAACATCTAAACTACACAAAACTGTGATACTATTGCATTGGTTTTACATGGATCATTACAGTAATTTAAGAATTGGTGGTTTGGTAAATTCAGAGTGCCTAAAAATGTTTTTACACGTCTTTTGTAGTATTAAAATAATATAGAACAATTAAAGAGAGATGTGGTGGACATTCAAAGATTTCATTAATTTTTTATTGATATAAATACTATTATATAAAAAACAATGAGTTAGGAAAATACTAAAAACATTATAAATGTTGTAAATTATTTTCATGTTATAATAATAATTGTCCATGGTAATCTTAAGTAAAATAAAATCAACATCTTTCTTAAATTTTCCTTTTGGTAGTAAAATTAATATTTTATGACAATATTTTAAGCAAATATTTATAATACAATTATTGTGTCCTCCTACCTAGTTGTGTTTACGGAAATAACAATATTTTAAAATCCTTGTATTATAAATTTGATTTAAAGTGAATTTGAAGTAATTTCAAGAGCTACAAGATGAATAACGCGTCTAATGTAAGACGGACGTATCTGAGTAATATTTAATTAAATGTACAGGGTATTTCATAATGTGAGACTCGCTACACGCAATGAAGAACAATGGTAGATTCATCCCTCTCGCAACTCCCAACCCCGTTCCCTTCTCTGTGTCTAATTTACAGTCCTCATTGTCTTTTCAGACTTAGTACAGTCACACTCACAAATATCTTGCATCCGACAGTACAGTTTAATGTTCTCAGTGCTCAGTTATCAGAGATGTTTCAAACAATTATTGTGTTTAGGGTTGGATGAACAAATTTAAAAAATGTAGTTTGATAGAAGAATATTACTAGTAATTAAAAAAATAAACAACTATGTTTTATTAAAATTTCATAAGAAAAAAATCATAAACATAAGAAAAATTATGGGTACAGTAAACAATAAAACGGATAACCGAATGATTTTTAAATGTAAATTATATTTTTTTGTTTTGCCTGACAACTCGTAAAATTATAAATAAACTTGACTGACTCAAAGATAAATAAATACCACATTATAAGGTATTACACACGGTAATGGCTGTTACAACAGTTGTCACAATATAAATATAATACAATGTTGTCGATCATTCTTTGATAAACAGTTAAGATATGTAGTGGTACAATAATTTATAACAGTTTGTAGAATTTGGTTTCCAATATCAATCATGTAGTTGCAATATAATTCATTGTAGTTACTCGAAAACATGCAAGTAGTGAAATAATAGAAATTAGTGTAACGTAAATTTTAAAAGTAGAAATTATGTTAATTAAAGAAATGAGATTTAAATGAGTTAAACATATTGATTAACATCACGAATTTTATTTTTATTTAATTAAATGGTTTACGTTATTTTTGTTTTTGAAATTTATTATAGTGTTCTCCAATTGTTACCATTTTTTGTAATAACGAGTGTATCAGATTTATAAAGAGTTGAACAACGCAATGTTCATGTTGTATTTTAATGAAAATTAAATTTTCGATCAACGAAAAGAACCGTGTAAAAAGCAAAATATGAGAGTAAGTGGTTATAGTTAGAAGTTATAGTAAGTGGTTATAGTAAGAGCGTATGATTATATTAGGAAATCAATACTTTTAGTGTTTTTCTGTTCTCCGCCACGAACGGAGAATTTTGTCATTTCTGTCAGATTGCTGATGTGTTTGTACTCCACTGAGTCTGCCAGGGAGGGATTCGTAATGCCCTTGCAACGGCTCTCTAAGGAGTAATCCCGGACCTCCTAATAGCCGCCCAAATAGCCTACCAAACACCTTTTTAATGAACTATTGTGCGAGGGATGGTTCTATGCTGTGATTGCCACCAGACATTTATTAATTGAACGACAGTTTTACATTTTATTTCGTTAAGCTCATTTATTAACGAACGGAATTTAATTTAGAAAATGAAACTCATATTTATACACGTCATTAATTTTACATAAATAAATATATTCACCATTTTGCTATCGATTATTTATTGCTGTTTTGCTAACGTGTTATTGTTTTTAGAATTTTTTTTTCATGATTTTGGTAAAAAAAGTAAAATAAAATAAACTATTTCTGTTTGTTATACTTATATATATATATATATATATATATATATATATATATATATATATATATATATATATATAGTCTATATATATATATATATATATATATATTGAAGAAAAAAAGTTGTTTATTGTCTAAATAATTACTATAATAAATTAACGTTTTGATGTAAAATATTCAATTCAATTAAAAATATATGTTTGAACAAATTCAATTAAAATTTACAATTTTATTTCATTTAAATGTAGGCTCACCTTTGATAAAATTAAATGCTAATCTAATCCACATGTTTTCACAACCACTCTATGAAGTTATTATAAAACAACGTATAATGAATCTATTCAAAAACAAATATATTGTAATGATTTAATTTGTTATTTGAAGTGGTTTACTGTAAATGATTGGTTAATATATTTTTAATTGCTGATGACGTTAAATCAATACGTACATTAATATTATGATCAAACTCTGTATATCAAATACAAACTAAATTTATTGAAAGCTTCCTTATGTGATTGTCAGCACGCGTCCTGTCTCAATCACTCGACATAACTACAATGAAGTTTTACCGCTCAAATGTTTATTAAAGGATTTAATTTTATAACTTCATTTCATTGTTTATGGTATCAGTGCATTGTTGACATTTGTTGGATTAACAGCTTGGTTAACACGTACTGGTATTTAGTTACTTCAAAATAGAAATGGTTACAAATATCCAAGGTTATTTAATGAGTTTTTAAATGCATGCAATTTAAAACAGACGGTTGAATAATCAAAACATTGAAAACCGATTGGTAAAGTTCAAGGCAATAATCTTGAGTGAAAGTGTATCATTCTTGTACGTTTCACGTGTGGAAATAAATATTTGAATGGGTAAAATAATGTATTTATATAAGAAATTTATACTTTACTACGGGATGTTGTAGCAAGAGCATAATCTTAATTCAGGTGGCCACAATTAAAATTTAGATATATTTATGGAACGACAAATTTTTGAAAAACTAACATATGTATAACCCTTTTAAGAAATAAATCTAACAACAGGTTGTTTTCAAATAGTTCATGTTAATGTAATATTTTACTTTCTCTAGTCATACGTAAATATTATTATAAAATATCGGTACATTCAAAATTTATATTATCTACAAATAATAGTTAGTATTCTTATGACAAAATTCCAATAGGGTAAGGCCTACATATATATTTTTTATTATCTTTTTTTAAGGTGGAGAATTCTGCATGGCTCTGTTTGGTCCTGGATTTAAGCCCCTTAAAATCAGAATCAATCCACTTGAAAATAATGTTAATATGTTGAAAATTTCGATTTTGAGTTTTTGGTTTTCAACTCAATACTAAAATATGGGACGGTATCTAGGATTTATCCCTACGATTGGCACCTTATTTGCTTCAGCTATTGTGTTTCTTATTTAAAGAGTTTTACAATTTATTATATCAATCTATTATTACCTCAATTAGTAGTTTTTTATTTTAAAAATTCAATTCACATTTTGTCATTTCACGTATATTATACACAACAAGTATAATATTTAATTCAATAAGATAATATTATACTACAATTAACAAATTAAATACTAGTTTCAAACAAATTTTATTCTTTACACTTCAATGGTTTTATTTAATGATTTGAAAACAAAAACATTACATCTAGATAAACTCAACTAATACATTTATTAGCAACATTAAAAAATAATTTGTATGCTCCACGTAATAATTAAACTGATTTCGTGACTAATAAACAGATTATAAGAGTTAATATCACTGTATGTGTTGTTCTTATAAAAATTCATTTCAAACATAAACTAAAAGTATTGAAACTGAAAACATAAAATTCCGAGAGAGAGAGAGAGAGAGAGAGAGAGAGAGAGAGAGAGAGAGAGAGAGAGAGAGAGAGAGAGAGAGAGAGAAGTTTGAGAGATTGTAAGGCTGGATAAAGCAAGGGTATGTTGGTTTTGCTGCTCATATAAAACTTCATTTCTCATCAGCTGACTGTGATTGCTATAAATAGGTCATATCCGCAGGCCTAGCCTGCCCTGTCAATCATCGGTCTTTACTATTACTATCTCAACCCACGCATTATGTTTCCCGTTGTCTGTGTTCTAGAAAGGAGGTATCTTCATGTTTTTACAAAATGTTATAGTTTCGTAATGGGTTTGGGGTTATTAATAACTGTTTTAATGATAAAAATATACGAAATTGTTTCTTTTAAATATGCCGAAACACTAAATAGAAAAATAGCCATTAATAGTTTTTGTCATCTTAACCACTTTTTAAAACATTTCCAATATTATGAAATATACTGTTAATGCTTGCCTATACATGAGGGACATTTTCTTTCTATTAACATTTCATAATACCTAAACGAACAACCTTTGAAATTTTATAATAAAATTGTGTTTCTCTTTGTATGCTTACAATCATCAAGTATTAAAATTTGTTGTTACGTAATTTTCTCGTATTTACATCTTTAAAATTCAATTGTTTACTTGTTATATATTTAATAATCGTTCGTCCCTAGCTTGAAAGATTTATTTTCAGAAATAGAGACGTGTATAACAGGAATTTCCATTTCATTTCCAACGTAAAACACTGTTTCAATCGCCATTATAGCCTTGTTGTTCTTACAGTAAGTCAAGAATGAAATTTTCTCCAGTGCAGGGTGGATGTATTGATGGGGTAGGTGGGGGGATATAGGGAGGAAAAGCAGGGAAAAGCGTCATAAATAACGCTGTGAAACCTGTCTCCCAAGCCTCTAGGGAGGAGATGATGAAAAAACGTGTGATGCGGAGGAAAAGAAGGTAGCAAGGGTCATAAATAAAGTGTGTGAGAGAGAAGACCGACACCTGGTACGTCTTGCCTTCTGATAACGGCCTCTGCAGTTTCTTTTCTTTTTTTCACAACAGATGTTTTGGCGACGAAGAATTCTTGCCATTTACATTTTATCTTTGTTTTTTTTGTCCGAAAAACGTAAAAGATTGAAACAACAGAAGAGTTGTGTGTGATATATCGAAATGCGAGGGCCGTGATAGTGACTTGAGGCTTTTAAATGTATCAATAGCTTTAAAAGGTTTTGCGATTTCCTAAACTGAAATGTACGAATATCGGCAATAAATTTTCACATTAAGAAAATATCTAGAGTTAGAAAAACAATTCACTCACTGTATTTATTGGTTGTAATATACTGTAGTATTATTTTATAAAATATTAAGCTCTAAATTAAGCCTAGAATTTTAAAATTTCTTTTCTTTTTCTCTTTATAAAATAATCACAATATACATATGTCAACATCATTTCATTGTTAATTCTACTTTACAAACTCTGCAATAATAATTGGATTTAAATTAAACTAGATTTCTTTATTTGATTGGCTGTAAATCCACCAAAATACAATACGGTTTTGATATAATGTTACTTTATGTAGAGATATGCACGTATCTCTTGTTTAAAATTAAAACCTGTAGAACAATTATTACAAATCTCGGACACATCAAAACAAAAATGTTTAGGCGATTTTATCTTGTTTAAACGAGATATTGGTTTGACCATAACGAATTTATGATCTAGGTATAAATATTTAAATTGAGGAAAATCATTGTATTTTTATTTTATGGGTATTAGTCAGTCGAAATAGTTGGAGTGAAACAATTATATTTAGCTAGTTCATTCTCATTTAATGTTCCAGCAACAAATTGAAAAACATATTTCGGATGTCTACCACGAAATTACATACTAGTTCGCGCCTTTGTCCAAGTTCCAGTTGACAACGTGATCTAATAAGGACTCCTCTACCGCGTTTTGTCCTGAATGATGTTATCTGTGTTGTAGATGAAGTTGGTCCGTTCATAATGAGACCCGGAACTGCTTAATTGTCACTCCCTCTACAATTACATATAATTACAAACATTTCATACAATTATCTTCTATTCCAAAGCAAATTGTAGGCACAGTGCTGTAATCTGTCTCTTATTATAGTTGAAGTCTTCAGCCATCGTTAGAAAACACAAAATGGAGCAAGGTCAAAGTGATTTAGAATTTATAAAATTGAAGACGAAATGAGAAAGGGATTTCTTTATTTATGGAATGATGTACCGATAAAAAGCGTTACTGGTTATGCTCTGAAAACACTCGATAAATAATGTGTCAGAAAAACAAGGATGAAAATACTATTTTCATACGAAAACAATTGGATTTGGTTGAATTTTGTGGGAATTGCTTTTTTTGTTATTTGAATTTCGCTTTTTAACATTTTATTTTTTGTTGAAAACTTTGGTAGATATATTTGATATAAAATCACAATAATTCAATGTGTTTGTTATTGTTTAATTAGTCGTATATAGGACGAATTCATTTGTTTAAAAATTATAATTTCTTTATTTGTACTTTCATGTAAGAATCACATGTACAAACCGCAAAAATATAATCAATAATTGCAACTATATTAATACGTATTTCATTAAGTTATTACAAAATTGTAAAAGTTATCCTTGCAATATTATTTTATTCTTTCGATAGCCGAAATAGTGTGATATATTTATTTAGTAATTTTAAGCTGGTAATAAAGTTTAAAAAAAATTTTAAATAAGATTTTATAAAATGTTCCTGTTATGAAATAGACTTAGGCTTCCTCGTTTGCGGATATAATATATGCTCATATGCCAAATTTTATTAAAATCTGACTACAAACATGACAGTATAATTTGTTGTTAAATAGTCTTAATACTGTTTCTTACAGTTGAATCTCTTGTATATTATTGTAGGCCTAATGGTAAGGTGAATAAATAGATCTGACTGGTCAGTTTAGAACCGAATAGTGAGAAAGATCCACAAAAACAGTTTGAAAGGATTTTTTAAATATTCAAACTTGCTTGTGCCGCTCACCGTAAAAAAAAAAAAATAAATAAAATATGCAGTTTCAAAGAAATACGTTCAGTAGTTTTCGAGAATAATGAACCACATACAGATAGCCGGATAGAAGAAAAAGTGTTTGTTTTTTTAAATAACAACGAAGAAAGATCTTATTGTTATGTTTTTTGATCATATTAATAATACAATATACAGAAGTTAATTGGTTAGTCTATGTGTTTGGTGGTGTCGTTCTATACTGATAATGAGGATGTGTTATATCAATTTATTACAAATGGCCGCACCTGTAATTCTTGACGTACTACTCAGTCTTGTTCCTTATGTTTTCCATAGTCACGCTTTAGCCTTGAAATAACAATTGATCGTAAGTTAAATTAACAATTTAGTATCTTTCTCTCTCCTTGCCTTTTCTATATATGAATAGCAAAACATAATCTGTTCATTGACAACACAATCAAATGACCATTAATTATTTACATTTCTTACATCATAACCGTAAATATAGATTAAAATTATTTTATTTTCCGATATCAAGAAAATTTATACATTCAATATATAACTTATATGTATAGATATAGAATAAACGAATGGTGTTTATGTTATTAATATTTCTTATACTCTTTTATATGCGAGTGTGTAATATATTGTATCACCTTCTTCCCCCATTGCCAAAAAATATATTTGAATTTATTTTCACTAACATTGTCTTTATGTAAAATTTACATTCAAATGTAAGAGAACGCCATGTTGGAAAACAGATGTGAGTAGGATGCTAATGACAGAGCTTGTAATGCGCTCTATATGAATATGCAAGAACTTATTACACGATACAAAACAGCAAACAGTCCATCAACAGCGGCCACGTGACTATTTATGTTAATACAAAAGATATTTATGTTGAAATAGGTTTCTGATCTTCTACTTGAGGATAAAATGCATATGAAGACTTGTATTTTACGATTCGATATTCAAGCCAATTACAAACTCCTACCTCCTGATTGAATCTTTTCTTTCTTTTCGAATTGATTGACTCAAACATTGGGTGGGGCCGCTTATATCTATCTCTTTCTAATACTCTTTAACATGCATTATCTCTTTCTTCGTTCGATTCTTTGCTTTTCAAAACCCTTCAATAAAATTTTATTAGGTTCGTTAAGACATTGAAATGGTGTTTTTTTCTTCTTCTTCTTTCCTGTCGTCGAGATGGTCTGAATATTGATCACAGCCTCTGAGTGCCGTGTTTCCGATAACCAGAACATCTTTCTATAATTGAAAACGGGTACTTTTTATCTTTCCAATTGCTTTATTTTCCCACCTTTAGATGATGTCTTGTATTATATACAATGTGTGTTTTTTGTTTTAAATTATATGTTTGGCTCGTTAATTCTAAACTAAAGGCGTAGGCTTTCCACAACTTCTCAGTTATGTTATAATTAAGACCACTCGCAGATAGATCGGAGTTGCTACAGTTGATTTTATTACTTCTGCTATTAAAGTGATCCTAAACAAGTTGGTGTGTTGAACGTGTTTTACATATTTTATTCTACTTTTATAATGGAAACAGTAAAATAACAATTCTATGTCGGATTCTTCTTCTACTTAAAGTTTATGTTCTATAAAAGACTAAATAAACATGGCAAATGACGTTTTCACTCATACCAACACTTAGAATGCATACACGTACATACAAAACAAACAAAAATTATAAATGTTGTAACCAATAGCCTACAAAAAATTCTAATTCTAATTAAAAGAATCAAAACTATTGTTTTTACTTTACAAAGTATTTATTTATTCGATTAACTGCAATTTGATAGTTTTCTTTTTTCTTGTTGTTTAACACCAAAAACTTATGTTATTAAAACTAACGAGGACGGTAGAGTACGGTAAGAACAAAAATAATAACGTTACCAACTGGGTATGAACGTAACACTGGAGGGATGCTGCAGCGATTTTAGTCTGTACCCATACCTATTAATTTCCCTTACATTCATGTTAGTACTCTAGTATATTCCTTCATATTTCAACATAATTTTATCAAACTTGGTTGAAACACAATCCTTAGTTACAATAATGAAAGATCTTTTCTAGTTTTTATCAAAGGTTGGTGCCTCGTAATTTCAGATGAGATAATTTGCCAATATGTTTAGCTTGTAACTCGAGAACAAAATGAATCAATATAAGTTTGTGTTGTACAAAACATTACAGTTTGTATTCTTACGGTAGGTTCTCTTAAATTTTTTTATTCTAACGAACAAAATATTTTAATCCTATTCTAAGTACTAAAAGTATCTTCAAACCAATAAAAAATAAAGAAAATATTTCTTGATCCGTTTGTTATGAAATAGCCGCTAAAATTCTGAGAATAAAAAGTTTTTCATACTATTAAAAACAATCTATCCTATTTTGTACACCAATTACAATTCTTTCTTTTAAGTGTAACTAAAACTTTAACTAATTGTACATTTAGTTGGAGTTAGTTTGTTAGCATGGAAGTGATGTACGGAGAAATCTTGAGCCACGCGTGTGAAGGTTTAGAGTCAGGTTTCACGTGAGTGGAAATTAATTGCAACATTTAGAAACGCAACGTCTTGGACTAGGTCTCAGGTGTGGTGTGGTTCGAATCTCAGATTACAAATTGATGGAGGGACTCCGGACACAATTTGTTTTATGGAGACCTCGTGTCACGGAGTTGTTCTACAAATAATCGTAGACGTAGGGCTCAGTTTACATCTGAGATCAATCCGTGTCAATCCATTTCATTTACATTTCAAAAACAAGTTTACTCGTGGTAAAGTTTACGTTTCGACAAGTTGGGTTTGTTGTAACATCTGTAATATCAATATACACATTTTATGAAGAATACATTTTCTAACACAAAGGTTTAAAATAAAAATTTTAAAAAAATATGTTGTTTACTTACATATAACCCATATATTTGGATTTAACCCACAATATGTTATTTTAAATTTATTTATGTGTTGTATAATTTTTATTATTATTATTTTTTTAATCGTGTGTTTAAATCAAGGAAGTAAAATATTTGTACACATCTTTTCTTATATATTTTTTTTTCATTTTGAATGTTAAAATTAACAAAAAAAAAACTTTTTTCCATTATATTTTATATATTAAAGTGTATTTGCAACTTATTATTCTCTTTTTTTTCCCCTTGAGATGTTGGTCAAGCGAAAATTATAAAAACAATCTTCTGCCACTCGTAGTATTTTCTTAACTTGTAGTGACGCGTTTCGGATGATTTCCATTTTCATAATCTATTTACGTAATTATCTTTAGAAAATAGAGTTAATCCAAAACACCTCAACAGAAATTATGACAATGTTTGAAGTGGAATTATGTACTCTGATCAATGATGTACGTCCTAGTTGAAATATAAATTACAGTACGTGTATTTTTTAAATTGTATACACAATATAAAGTTAATTTGTAAAAAGTTCAATCTGGTTATATTTACACCATCCAACTGTATATTAACCGCTAACTGTATGTGTAAAGATACATTTTACCTGTGTAAATTCAGACCTACAAAAAATTTTAAAAACAGAAAGTAAGACTTTTACCTTTACAGTATTAAAAAAATCCATTCAAATATAATTTCGTTCTAAATATATAAACTTAGCAACACAGTGCTATTAACATCTGGAATGTTGGCTAATTATTGTAATAATAATAACTGTATGAAGATATGATGTTTAAAATGTTAATTGCAAGTCCCCAGTGTAGTTTTCTTTATAACAAAATCCGCTTTCATTTCCAAATGAACTCCGAAGGGTTGTAAGCCGAGGTCCCTTGAGGTCTGTCCGACAATGTAATTATGCTCTGCTTCCTATCTAAACTGATTTGCATAGGTTATTTGTACACTAGTGTCAATTGTATTGTGTTTTATATTGGCTTAAAGAGAGCTGAGCAGGGGAGGCCGAGTTGTAGTGTTTTAAACAACACTCATTGTTGAGGATATGCAACCGTACATACACTGATGCCTAACTTTGTTTAGGGTTATTATCACACACAATAAGGTATGGTTACGAGTGATGTCTGTTTTATAGAGTATATATTTAAGAATATATTGCATTACATCTGAGTATATAAGTGGATTCCAATACGTGAAAGGTTTCGAGGTAGAATTTTATTATATATTTTGTTTTAATTAAGATGTTTAGCATTTATTTGATCAAATGTGAATAATTAATGTAAATATTAATAGAATTTTAATCGTTTAACCGAGGTTGCTACATATAATAACAAAAACCTTTTAAGTTTGTCTAGTTTATGTGTCATTAATTATTTATTATTACTATTTTTTTATTACATGTTCCCGTTATTATATAATTGTAATTATTATAAATATCCTAGAAATTAGAATAAATAATCAACAATAATTGTAGATCTATATTGAATTGAAATTAATTACATAAATACGATAAATTTTGTAGCCTATTAATTAATTTAAACAGATATTAAAGAAAAAACTTGAAATTCATAGCTTATGTGTCCAAATTGTATAAACACTATCTTAACTGGTCTAATATAAACTAAACGAACTTAACCTCACTTAAGAAAGGATTTGAATCATGTAAAGTTTTGACTTAACCTAACCTGTTGTCTATACTTTATAATTGGATCTTCTTTAAAAACACATTTTCTGGAACATCTTAGATATTATTAAATTAATAAAGTAAGTTACAATTGGTAGTATAAACTATATTTAATGTAGACCCTTGTTGAATTCATTATTTTAACAAATTTTATAAACAATTTATAAAAATTGCGACCACTGTAATTGAAAATTTGTAAAATGGAGTTAAAAATTCACATTTTGATTAACAAATTGTTTTTGGCAATCTCTTTCTAGACATTAAAATAACCAGTATCTGTATTCGATAAACGTTGAGCAAAAATTGTGTCGTTAGTGTAGTTGTACAAATATTTAAATAAATAAATTTTGAAAGACTTTGAACGTATAATAGAGGTGCACATTTTATGATCAAGGGAGGAGGGGTGTAATGCTTATATTTTCTGCACAGAAACTAGTTAATCACTGCACACACAAACAAATTAATACTGAATTTATAGTGATTTGTTATTTTAGTTCTTCTAATGTATCGTTGTAAATTTAAATTGAAATAATGACACAAAATCAATAAAAAATAAGGGTTGCGATTCTTACTCTATAATATCTGTTTCGCGTGATGTAAATAAACGAAAGGAATTTCACTTTAAAATAAGTGTATCACCATTCTAACTTCAGCAGTCATATAACTTCGACAAGTTCGAAACCACTTTTGAAGAGCATGAGAATAGTTAGTTGTAAGTTATTCAGTTTGAAACATATCCTGAAACACCGAAGTTCATTAAGATGACAATTGTTGAAACATGTGAAAGGTAGAGTAAAAACGTGGTGGAGGAAGGGGGGGGTGTTGTTGCGAATGTCGCTATAATGGATGTAATCCATTTGCATCCATTTCGTCGTATCATCGAATTAGGGAACAATAGAAATGGGAAGGGAGTGGGGAGGTTAATGCCTGGCAAGGGAAAATGTTGTCATCCACATGGCTTGGCTCGCTAGGCATTTCTGATATCGAATTACTTTTATTTAGAGAATAGGAATATCCTTTAACGTAATTACATAGGAAATGATCGATTGCATTGATGTCATTTTAAAAGTACTTACTGTATTAGTGAATTATCATAGAATAAATGAGTTACTATTAAGACAGCTCTTACAGGAAGACACAAGTGTCGGATCAAAACCCTTATATCACTTGTTACATTTATACTTCCTTACACTTCTGAGCATCCAATATCAACACAAACTTTAACAATATCTTATGATTTATAGTCCAGAATTACAAATGTAAATTTATGTATTATTATAAATAGCAGGGCATTCATTGTTTTAAACATTGTCGGTATTGAGTGTTTGTAGAGAAACAAAACAGGTGTTTTAATAACTTTTGATTATATTTTCGATGGTTTTTAATCTATCAAAATCTTCTCCTAGTTCTACAAAAACATCGACTCATGCTACAAAAGACTGTACAACATGCCATATTATTTGTATTTGAATATCTAGATACAGAAAGAAGGCTACAAGCAATTAGAGGCCCTTGTGCAAAGTCATTCCTAGAAGTAAACCAGTCACGATGTACAATGGTTCTAACGAAGCCAAGAGTAAAGCCGCTTCATAACACATTCTTCCTGCGGCGCGGCGCTTGGCGCTTCGCAGAGGCTCCGATCACAAAAATATTGTTTTTAATGATCGACATTATATTTAATTACACTTATTTGGTTGTATTGTTTTCTTCTACTTGATTGCTACGTTTTAAATTGCTAGTTTCGTGTAATTATCTGTTCTCATTATTTGTATCCTTCGCGAAGGAATTATTGGATGAGATGGAATGAAGATTGTTGTCCCGTGTGGTCCAATTATTCTAGATTTATTGTTGCCAACATAATTATTTATAAATTAAAAAGAGATATTTAAAAAATAGTAGTATAATTTTAATAGCAAGTCTGTTTTAGATGTATGTATTTAATTACTAAATTCTTAAAGTTGATTAAACTAAATTATTTACTGATTATAACGGCAGTTGATTCAAGTATTTCAGTTCGACAAACCCTTATTAATACAAAAGGCAATACATGGTAAGTGTTTTTATATTAAACGTTACAAAAACATTACATTCACTCTCTAACATACCCATCCACAAAATCAATCAAACAATAATATTCCCCACTACTTAATCAAAATGTCTATGTACAACTTTATGTGAAGAAAAGAAAATCTAATTTTATTTATTGAGATTCTTGACAGAGATAACTTTTGTAAACAAGGGTCCTACTATTATCCCATTTTGGAATATTAAAAAAGTAACATTTTGAAAGATATTAAGATCCACGAAAGATGTATATTAGATAGAATCTATGCTTGCTTCATTTTTATTGGACATCTTATTTTTAGTTACAGCTGTCAAGATTTATTACATTTTTCTAGACTGTAATTTTACTCTATTTTCAATTTGTAACAATAGTTTAGTCGGTAGAACATCTAAATGTGTAAGTTTTAGTTTTGATCTTATGGTAGCTATTTCCAAAATTTCAGTTTTACTTAAGGAATGGGGGACAATCTTCGAGAAATTTGCCATAAATGTCCACAATTAAATATTATGAAATTTTTTCCATTCGTTTTGGACTGCAGAGATGTAAGACGACAGACCATATCAAAAAGCCCTTTTTGTTCATTGGAGTCCAAAACGTTGATGTTAATTTTTTACTTTTGTGCGTGTATGTGTAAATCAAGTGTTATTTTAATGTAATATGCTGTAAGTATTCATTGAGATCCTGCTCAACTGATAATGACTGAATAGCCGAAATGGGCGTCGTTGAACGGTAAAAGTAGGATATTCAAGACGGGAAGTCCCATTAATCTTAGAGTATGTTATTGTTTCGATAATCGCAGTTTCTAAATTAAGAAGAACAAACTATTTAATGTAAATGTATAGCTTTCGATTTTGTCGAACCTTGCTTGTTATTAATCTCGAACTATTGATATCAATAAATGTAAAATCTTTTCTAAACTCATTGTTGTATTTTCCCTTATAGTACAATATTTTTCAAATTTATCTATATTTTCCCCTTTATCGAGTGACTGGACATTGGGGAAAGGGTTTAAATGACGTACATAGAGAAGGACAGACAGACGTAAAGGCTTACGCAGTGATTTGTAGAGCTGGGACAACCCGCAGCGTGGCTTAGCGCAAGCTATGTCAGCTACAGAATGCCGTCCAGCCGTGTGTGGCATTTAAACTATTCGCGGGGCAAAACAATATTTCATTCGGTTCATAATTCATTTACCATATGACACGGCCCATTAACTTAAATATCCTTTTATTGCATTTGTTTTAGAGTTTAGTACATTTTTTAATGTAATTTATTGCATTGTTTTCATTTTTGTAGCGTTGGTTTTCATCGGAGGGTTTGAAAGGGCTGAAATTATTTGTTAGTATAATTACATTAAATTGTTAACATTAAAAATAAAGCTTTATAATAATTAGGTCAATAGGTATTTGGTGCATGGTCCGAATTACTCTCTCAGTTATTGAAAACTATCCCAGTTAATCCGGAATACAATGTCAAACTAAATTATATATGACTATTTGTTCACAGTTTTTTTATAATTTAAAACCCGCATTACCACATAACACATCATATTGTACAAGCGTCCTATATACGAGTATTTCACATGGGAAAAATTGGGTGCATAGATTTCTCTAATCTACAAAATTTGGAACTATTATCGTGGGGTTTTCTGAAAATTTACGCCACTACAGTACTTTCATTAAAATCGTTCTCTTTGTAGCCAAATTTTAATCGCTTTGGCTTGGTGACCATTTATATTTTAAAGAAATGCAGCTTTCATTTGTTTAAAGTATTTCAATATTATCCACATGAACAAAGCAACACTTGTAGAAACGTCAATCATCAAAATAGAAGCAATGACACAATATAAAATATAAACACTTCACTTGTAACAAGACGACTTTTCAACGACATATTGTCTACGTGTACACAAACGTTTGTGCTACATCCAACAACTAAAGATGATGACTTAGTCGTTGTAGGATCTGAAGTCCTAAATAGTTATACTTTAGCCTTCAATCTAATAAGGCCTTTAATAAAATTCTGTAAAATTAGTAAGATTTGATAACGATTTTGTGAATTTAAAATAGACATAGTTTTAAGGCAAAAAAAGAAGTTTTAGATTAGATTTTAATCTGCAGTGAGAAATTATGTGGAAGACTATCTTTGTTTCTCTTAAGAAACACGACAGTTAACATAACACGAGGTTTATTTTACACATTTGGTGTTTTGTTTAATAATTATCCCAAACCTACTATTACACTGCTGTCGACATGTTATCTACATAAACAAGAATGTTCCACTACAGAATAAAACAAGTTAGCTAAGGTCAAACATTCGTTTGACTCTTCAGAATGTCGTTTGATGAAATGTCCATCGCAACGCATTTTTATTTTTTTCAATTCTCATGTTACCGAGCTCTGCAGGGTGGTGGTGAGATGGTTGAGATGATAGCTAGGACTGGTGAGATGGTGGGGGGGGGGAGACTTGGCATTGTCATCTGGCAAATAAATCAAGCTCCCTCCCCTTCCCTAAAGTTGTTGTTGTCTTGTCCCTCAATATGAACCCAATTAGAAGCCCATCGCACCCTTGCTTGACCATAAGATGTTGGACTTTACAGTTTCCTAAAGTCAGGAGCTCATTGTTAGCTATCCATCTTGAGGATCAGGTGTCGTCCTTGCTGTTTAAGATCATGCGTGGCATTATAAGATGTGAATAAATTTAATATTTACATGTATGACTCATACTCGCTATTCAGGTAGGCGGACTACAAATGTGAATGCTATTTTAGAAAGCTAAGAAATACAACTACAAACTGCTATTATTGAGTTTCTTAAAATAAACTATATATAATGCACATACATTCAATTAAAAAGTGTGCATAAATAGCTTTTAATTAATGTTCTCAATAATATAAACACACTAGTAACGTTCAGCACAAAATGTTTGTTCCTTGTAGTTTTACATAACTACCTAATATAATTATAGTTTATATTTAAAGGGATATTTGCCATTATTTATGTATATGACATACTTTTCTGGAATTCTTATTGGCAGGTAACTATAGTAAATTATTCGTTATAAAAACAATTATATAATACAGCATTATTATTAAACATAATATTCGTTAACAGAAAAATAGTGAACATTTTCTTGGCATGGACAACACTTTCTGTACGTTTTATTCGACGAAATAATTAACTGAGTCAAATATTGTGAATAGCGAAATTAGCACATTTGACATTTCCAACGATGTTTAAGTCTGTATAAAATAAATAATATAGTAAAATTATATATTAATATCTAGAAACAAAATCGGATAATTTTAATCCAGAGTGAAAAAAATGTCCTAAAACAGTACATTTAAAAAATATATTTTGATAGACAATGAAATTATAACACAATTTTACTCTTGTAAGTCTTGAAATATGTTATCGTTTAATATAGAAAGCTCTACTTTAATTTATGATAAGCAATATTAAACTCTAAAACTAAACTAAAGTTTCAATCGAAAATATGAAAGAATAGGTCTACTATTATTGTATAAATCAAGTTACAGGTGTATATTTGTGAAATGACTTTTTTTTGTAAATGTGGGATCCATGTTTGGAAGAAACAATTTGTAAAATAAACCTGGTATTTCTTATTTGATTTATCTAATATATTTTTTGCGTATTTAATCTCCCAAATTTGTCAATTGAATTAACAGTTTGTTTTACCACTGATATGAATGTTTGTGTTTTCAAATAACTATAGGTCATAAACTGAAAAGGATACAATTTGTATAGAAATAGATTTTGTACATATACATAGTATAGATTCCCATTGAAAATTTTAAGATGAATCCTATAAGTGAGACTCCTTACAAATCGATATCGAATTTAGTTCGCTCTCCAAATATTGTGCTTTTTCCATATTTTTTAAAACATATTACACAAATTAAAGTAATATAAGTGCCAACTGTATATTTTCAAAGGTTTAATTGTATTTATTCGCATAACGTCAATATATCATTATAAATATGCCACACATATTAAGAGGGGGTTATTTGTGAAAGTAGATCATAAGTCAGTACACTGATTTTCTAAACATATTTTTTTAATGACGTATATTAGAATATTTGAGTTTTAGACAGTGTTTATTTATAATTCCATCATTTTGCCTTGTAAAACAGAACGGTTTAAATTAATAAATTAAAGTTTAAAAAAATACAGAAACAGGAAGGGATTGTATAAGCCGGGATATAGGGAAAAACGAGAAAAGCGAATTTAACAGAGAGAAAAAAGAAACAAGTAGAAAGGAATTATCAAAATCCCCAAGCGAGGGGTTCTGTATGCACAGTATGGAAATGCGGGAATATATCATTCCAGGCTGACAGTGCAATTTCTGTTATCTCGGAACTCCGGGCGAGCGTGCTTCTACCCTGAGCATCGTCTTTTGTTGTCATCACAAACCTAACTCCTGTTTAACGTAACGTTATGTGTCTGCCTGAGGTTACCTGCTTCCTCGATCTGACCTCATTGTTAACTAATTGATAATATTCCGGAGAGTAGAAATTCTTGTAAAGCATCACACTAGAAACAAATCCCTAAGGAGAAACTCTTGAATATAATTCATTTGTTACCGGATAATAGACGTACTCTTTCATATAATTTATGTTTTAAAATATTTATTGACATTTTTATTATTGTTCTTAATATTTCGTAGTAAGAAGAAAGTTAATTTTGCATTACAAGTTATAAGAGCATATCGAGATTGTATGTAATACAAACGAGGTATTACAGTAATGGAAATAGTTTGTACTCCAAATATGCTACTGTTTTTGCTAAATGATGTAATTTTATTCCTTAAAAAGTTTTCCTTTTTGCATCATAATTACGCCCAATAACTTTTGGATATTGATAAAATTGGTAATAACTAGTTATTTTATGTGGAAAACGATAAATTGTGAACTGTGCATTTGTTGCAGAGATCTTTTGTTTCTAACACTGTAGGACCAAATCCCGTATTGAGGGTATAATGAACTTTATAGAATTTTTATAAGGTGGAAGATAATTAGAATTAACCAATTTATATAAATTTTTCTCCAGTTAAGGTTAGTCAAATCTAATTCTCCAAGAATTAATTATTTAATTGTATTATTTTTGTGTTTATGGGACACAAAATAATTGTATTACATATAACAAGAACGTCATTTGGGATTTTGTTAGTTATTCGCAAGTGAGTTGTTCTTACAAGTGTCAATTCTCAATATATTTTCAGACTTCGATGTGTTTTCTTTTCCTTAGTGTTTCCACCATTCTGCATGAACAATATTTAAAAGGAAATATTGTTTGCCTTCATAAATTGCCATCAATTGACGGGATGCTTTGTTCACAGTTACATTCTATATATTATAACTTCGTCTTGTATTATGCATTAAGTTACAAATATGACGTATAACAAGCTATGAGATGTACAAGGGGACTGACAAGGGTAGAGAAAGAGAGAGAGTGAATGAAGGCATATTTCACGCTCTCGTGAACGTCTTTGTCGTGGCGGAAGTGAGAACGTTGACGAGTTTTCGATGATTTCCGGTTGGCGAAGCGCGGAACTTATCTGGCGTCTCAAGACGCAGTATGGACCATTTCGTTAAGTAAAGGTGTCGTTGTGGGCTACCTTTACCATTACAGTATGCAGTTTATTAAATGACGTCAAAGTGATTGTCAGTGTATTTCTTTGATAAAGATTTTTTTCCATAATAAATAACTTTTACGTTTTGCTTGTTTTTTAACTTTTTATTTAAAGTCTTTGTATTCAAGATTCAAATGTTTTAAAGTTCAGATTATATGTCCTTATTTATGTGTAGGGTATGTTCTTTAATAATTCCATTGCAAACGCTTAGACAGATCTTTTAACTATCGGAATCAACAATGATTCCACATCTAAATATTTCTATGGATGAGAAAAAACAATCCGAATTCAATATTTTTAAATTATATATTAATCAGGTAACCTCAATGGTAACAACATTGTATCGAATAAAATATTTGAAATAATAAGGAAATGAAGTATGTACTTTTAATAATTACATATAAAACAGTCAATACACAAACCATTTACTAAGCAATAAATGAGTATTTTAATTTGTACAAATCTATCTCAGAAATAAAACAGTTTTAATTAATTCCATCAGAAGATCTCTTGTTGGCAGACGCTATCTACTTATTAAAACTTTTAAAACTAGTTTACAGGATAAGACGGCCGGGGAAAAAGACGAGAGAAAAAAAAAAAGAAACGTTTCTCGTCGTGTTATCTTGAAGAGTTCACGCGCTCACGTGTAAAATAGAACAAACAGAGGAAAATATTTGTTTTTCAGAGAGAAAAAGATAATTAAAGTCGGTGTACTTAGGGTTAAGATAATGGCGGGAGTTCTTCATCCTTTCTTATCAATTTACGCCCCCTGTTCTTGTCTTAATGAGCTTTCCTAACACGCTGCACCGCCTCTTAAATTTCATTTTTAATTACCTTTTATATTGGACTTAGACTTGGATAGAATGTCGTTGTTGGTATTAAATATAGCTAGATAGGATACGAATGCTCATTGGAATCTAAGAAATGATTTAAAAAAATCATTTACTTAAAATTAAACTATTCTTAAAGGTGTAAATTAAAATACAGTAAATATCCCAAAGCAGTCCGTTTCTTTAACAAACTCTAAAGTTTTTACTGAAATACAAACCTTTCAGATACACTTGTTTGTATTTTGACTCTTTTCTTTAAATATAATAATAAATAAAAAACATATTTTCCTTTATTGATTACTTTATTTTGAAATAAATATTCAACATAATAAAAACAAATCTTATTTACAATATTTCGGATGTGTTAGCTAAGCATATATTTACAAACCTGATACGTTTGTCTGTAGTCATTTGTTTTTACAATACAAACTAATTTCGCATAACTTCTTTTAAGGAAACTTTTTTATAAGCATATTCAGGTAAATAATAAGTACTGGAGGTGAGTCTTTTGAAAAGGTAAAAACGCATTAAAAGTAAGGTTAGTCAACACTCCTTCATCCCAGACTAAATGTAAATCATCTAAGATCTTCAACCACCGCTAACTTCGACCCCTACCACCTCCTAAGTTCCTCGGTTTATTTAATCTTTTTCTTAATTTAAGTTTTTCTTTTCAGGAAGGGGATATCTGGGTTTATATTCCCCCCCCCCCTTAGGCTAAAGTAAATTGGGTGAGGAGCATTACTTCACGTCATTTCCTGCAGTCGTGCCAACATTAAGGATTGCTTTAATGTCTTTTTTTCAGAATATTTTAATTGTGTTTGTCTTGAAAGAAAAAGTCAAATTTGGTTTCTGTCCGTGTTATTATATATATTATTTTGTAAACCACAGTGTATATAAATAATAAAATCCTTATTTTATTACAAAGAAAATCTTTTTATCTGAAACTATTTTTCTATTGTATTTTTAAGAACATAATTTTTGTAGTTTTGTGGTTATTCATTTTATGTTTAAGACAGGACGCTATCTTTATCAATGAATTTCCTTTTTAAGATACACTAATTCAAATAATTTAATATTCATACATAAAAACCTAACAAAACTAATTATTACAACCTTTGCAATATATTATAAAACAAAATTTCTCAGTAAGTGTATCTAATACATAAATAAACCTTTCGCGCCTAGCTGGACGGCATTTCCAATCGAGTGATATGTAGACAGCTCTCCCTCGTGACTAAACACAAAAGTCAGCACCGTAACTTTTTGAGCCTTTGGTAATAGGCTCCAGGCGTACAAGTCGAGAGGATACTTAGCTACTAGACCAACTGTGACTTTAAAACTAGTATTTTTGTTTACTTTCGTTGTGTAGCCAAGTTAAACAAATCAAATAAAATATATTAACGTAATATATATATATATCTACGCCTGGATTCCCTGTTATTCTATCTCTAAATTCTAAAATAACAAAGTCAGTTATGTTGAATGCCATTGACCAAACGTATTTGAATGATTCAATATCAATAATACTATTATTTTAAAAATACTATTTATAAAAATAATACAAAAAGCAAGTACATTTTAGATAACAATATAGTCATTGTTTATCTGCAAATAGGCAGTGAAAGGTTCGAATGATCGTATTTTGCATCCAAGTTATACCATTCTGTAGATGTAGGAAGTGGAGTAAGACAAGAAAGGGGGAGTATTGTTTAGTTATGTCACCACCAGATGGGGACACAAGTCCTGATTGATGAACCGTATTTGGCAGAGCGAAGTAGGAACTGGTGATGCAGAATATAGTTAAGGATGAGAAAGGGGGTGAGGAAACGACATCTCTTAGTCCAAAAACAAATATTTTGAAATGACATCGTTTTAAGAAATAAATGATATTATCAACATTCTTGTACAAATTGCATGTAAACAATACTGCATTCAAATAATATGTTAAAGTTATTTTTTACGTCCTTCGGTCAAATATCATCAGACAACATGATAACATGATGAAGGTAGTATATATAATTTTCATTTCTTGTTAAGAATATAATAAAAATACAAGTTAAATTGGATCTGTTTGTAAAGTACATTTTTAACGTTAGTGTCAAGAATTCGCTAATCATTTATTAAGTTACATTTCGTGTGTAACCCCCCAATAATATGATTTTAGTCATTTCAGTTAGAATAACACAATCTTAATTTTTACGTTCGTTTCTTGTGTATACCTTTAAAGATAATTGCAATTTGAGTACTAATTACGATAACTAAAACGGTGTTTTCGTTTAAGTAAGTCATATATCTAACGTATTGTAAAGAAAAGTAAATTCATTTCGAGGAAGCTAGATATATCTATTTCTTGCAAGATATGTTTTAAATAATGAATTCATCCCATGATTATTTGTAAACATTATTTACTATAGTACTAAATTTCGTTTAAATCAAATCAATGTTTTTGATGTATATTTTGTATACAGACATGGTTATGTTACATAATACTTGTTATAAAAAATACCAACATAAATATAGCTTCATTTCTAAACAAATTTACATACAAAAAATAGTAATAGTTAAGAATAGAAGAAGTAATGAATAGTCAAATATTAAAGAAAGTGGATAATGATAAGTAATTCTTTCTAAATGGGTGGCCTTCATTTACCGAAGATGAACATGGTCCATTCATCATCGCATAGTCCAGACCAATAAGTGAGGTGTAGGTCTACTGATAAGGAACCGAAATATATCACGAAGACTGCCGGATTACTTAATGGAGCGGATTAAAGATGGCGGAAGTACTGCCGGATATTTGCTGAAAGGGAGAGATGGGTCAATGATGCACTGCTTATGCACTGTTTATTTTTTCCCAGAGTCTGTCTGTCAAGAGTCTGAACAGCATATGCATTGTTATTTAAAGTTGTTTTTTTCCAAACTCTGTGAGAATAATCAAAATTATCATTTCATTTACCAAATTTAATTATCTTTCAAACATTGATAAAATATATAGACGTAATAGGTTTGAATTCAATAATAAAAATAGAGCAGATGTTATTTTGCTGCTAAATTTTGTTCCAGATTTATGAAAGAATTTTTTACGGTAATTTTATTAGATTGTTATCAAAAGCATAAAGAATAATAGATAGTACTTGATTTAAATGTTGCGATTAACGCTGATCTGCAATGATTTACGCTATAATAAAGCAATTAAATCGTTTATAAGAAAGATAATAACTTCATTTTCATTGCTATAGAAAAATACGATACAAACTTGTATTATTTATATTTTGTAAAAATTGATATACAAATTTTGGAAATAATATGCATACGCATGACGCACACTATTCGTTATTTAATACATACATCAATTAAGATTAAACAATAAATTGTAAAAAAATGAATAACAATTTTGGATAACAATAGATTTTTTGTGTGACATATTGCATAAGAATAAATGAGGTCAGCTGAGACTGTTTGCACTTCTCAAAGAACGTGCTGTGAGGGTTGTTTAGGGGTAGTATATGCAACCAGCGGTGACTAACAGCTTAGCATGATCCTCAGGGGCCCGTCACTAACATCCCTGAACACACAACTAGAGTGTAATTGCTAAAGTTTCTAAAGTCATTCAGTCAAAGATGTGACTTTATCACCGACATTGTTAACATTGAGAAGTATGGAGCAGAACTTCAAGACGCCTGTCTCGCAGGAAAATATATTTAACCATTTATATAATTAACGTAATGGGCAATCAATAGTTACAAAATTGGTTTGCATTGTTTTCTCTCATCTTTTATTTCGATTTAATAAATTATGTTTTTAAATATTTACATACAAGTTGTATCATACAGCTAAACATGGCGTCTTTATGTAAAGCTAATATAAATAGAAAGAAAGGAAAGGATAATAACATTTTTATATTATTTCTTGTTAAATCAATTTAGAATTTGATATTTAAATTTTACTTTCCCGATAGTAAATTTTTCTGTTTACCTGGTTTATAAGAACACACAACATTTTCTGATTACTGAATTTGTTATTAATACTTTAAAAAATGAAACAATCACTAGATTCAAACATATATTATCAGATGTTCGAATTCATTTTGCATAGCACTCTATAAGACTTCAAGTCCCGTTGGAAAACCAATATTCCCTCGGGAAACTCATTCCATTTCAGGTCTGGAGTGATCAGTCACCGGAACAGGAAGTGAAGTGAGCCGTAAACCCACTCCCGAAGGAGTAGTCGCACGGTGAACTCAAGTTTCCAAGTTTGAAATTTTCAGTTGAAAGTTTGGCAATCATGAACGGCGGGAGTCGATCTTGAGACTTATCATTTTAATTAAACTTTACGCGAAGTTTGTGTGACGCAAAAGAAACTATGTTTGAACATTATAAGAGACAGTGTTTAGGAATCTGCAGGGTGGGAGGAGCTTCTATCAGCTCCCATTGATCAGTTTGTAGCAATCTTTCGATCAGTGATATTAAGTTGTTCTAACATATTTTATGTTGTATCTTGTAACTTATTTTTGTAACTATACATTATATATTGTAGAAATTAATCATATAATATTTATGTAAACCAACAAAGAGGAAATTTTTAATAAAAAATATTACAAAAAGGTATACAAAATCTTAACATAATTTATAGTAAAAGTTATTTTGGTGTTTATTGTTTTAATACAAGTTAATTGTTTAATTATATGAGGATTATTATTATTATTACTGTATGCATAATTAAATAAAGTGCTCTATTTCAATTCTAGAAATAATATTTATTTATTATACTTGTTTTTATTAATTATTAATGGAATATATTTGGTAAATGTTAGTAGAAAAATACCAATAATTTTTTTTATTAATTGGAGTTACAATCACCAGAAATATTCATATCACCTCTCATCCCCACCAGGTTATACTTTTAATATTGTGCGTAATTTAAATAGAATAAATCTTCATATTTTTAATAGCAATACTAATTTCCTAACAATTATATATTTTTTTAAAGGCTCAACTTATCCAGTATTTAAATTTAATTTAAACTATTTTGCATTTTAAATAAATTTGAATATATATTTGACCAATTTCCTCAAACTATCAATCTATTTCCATGCTCAACGATTGTTGGAGCTAATCGAACATCAGCATTAAACTGTTTACCATACATTTAATGACAACAAACCTAAACCAATTCGACCAAGTGTAAATAACAAAATCGCAATCAAACCTGACAGCGTGCTTTTATTTTCCGCAGTGAATGGTCAATTCCATGCCACTGACTCTTCTTTTATTATGAAGCCTGATAAATTTCCAATTACCGAGGAACAGCTGTGAAATGAAGTAACAGCGGACACAATGCTCGGACATCACGATTCCCAGACGCTGTGAAAGCCTTAAACAATATTGCCTTAACTTTTTGGGACAAAAACTGTCTTTTCATCACAACCAATTTGTTTCGATGGAAAAGAAGAAGAAGCAGAACAAGATATCATGTGGCGAGTAAATCGCGTCCTCTTTATTCTTTACAATTTGAATTTGACATACTGGAAGAAGCAACGCTCTCTGAAATTTCGCTATGCACAGGTGTATGACTGTACACACACACACACACACACACACACACACACACACACACACACACGTCTTCATCTCGTATGGAATTTCATAAAATAACACGCTATAATGTAAATATTAGTTTAGCGGAATTTTTAAAAATAAACGTTTCTGTTTCTATTCTTTTAGACGTACCTAAATAATTCTAGTGTATTGGTTTATTTTCGTAATAATAAATCACAGTGAAAATTTTAATAGAAATTTCAACAAACATACGAAATTACAGAGGTCTAAATGTTTTCATAAATTTGTTTTCAGAACTATTTCAGTAGTACAACAGTATCTTTTTGACTTAGTGTTACCAATGACTACATAAATACTATAAAACACGACATGGCCATGTTAAATATTCTACGCTTATTCTTGAGTTGACCAATACCCGCTAGATGGCGTTGATGTGACCAATCTGAAGTTGATGTGACTGGCGCTAGGTGGCTCTACGGTCAATCAATGTTTCAGGCGGGTAAGAGATAACGGACATATGGGACCAGAGATGCGAGGGAAGGTCGAGAATCGCTTATCTCAGCGCACGAACTGACAACACTGACTATGCTAACGGAAGTAAGTGAGAAGGTGCTGCTAGCGCTTTCTGATAGCTGTGTGTCAAACTTGTGACGAACAGCACCCGTAAAGCGTAGACTATTTCCCTATCCTATGTCGTGTCTTATAGTATTTATGTAGTCATTGGTGTTACATAGTTATTTATAAAAAGTTTATAATTAGCAAAAAATTTATTTACTTAATAGTTTTCTATGTTAAATTTCTGTATATGTTAAATATATACGTATAATAGTTTTCTAAGAATAATAAATATAACAAATTCATACAAAATAACTTTTATTAACAACTTTTAAACGACAATGTCGCCATAGTCGGTGATACATTAGCTACAACAAACCTAATAGTTAGTTCATATAACAAACTGTTTAATTTATAACTGAGGATGGGGACATTGTCGTTGAACCGAGTTTAATAATTAAGCATTATTTACGTTATATTTATTATTACTACAAGATATACCTTCTTACAAGTGCAGTTATATTTGTAATGGTAATACACGAATAAACATTTCTTTCAATCAGTTTCAGTTAGTTAGCTTGTCACTTATGTGTGGAAATTTAAATAAAATTATAAAACAATTACGCATTGTAACAATTTTCTCCTTTTATCGAAGCAGTCAAAATGTATTTATAACTGGATATTTCTGATGTCTTAAAACAAGTTAATACTTATATAATAGAGTATTGAGATATTTTGTTTTGTTAATATAATATCAAAAAATTGTTAGCAATAAGAAACCATATTCATTGTTTTCACCTTATAATCATAGTTTATAATGTTCATTGCACCTGTCGGTTACTTCTTTTCTTTTTATTTTCGTTCGCCAGGACACTAATTTGTAACGTATGTTTTACAATACCTGAAACGTGTTTGTGATATCGAGGTGGATAAATTGTTCCTTGGAACACTTAAATTTTTTTAAATATTTAATGTTATTTTAGTTTTTTTCAATTGACTAAGCATTGCAAGTTACAATAAATTTCATATTAATTCATTAATTCAGTTACGGTTTATGTCCATTTTTTTCATTTAAGAAGCTCCAGTAACACAAAAAATGGAATTATAAATATAAACCTCAATCATCCTCAATAGTATAAAATGATTAAGCATGGCATTTTAAATTCCGTACTAATGATACTAACATTAACAGTTATAACTGGAAGATGACATCCTTATTATAACGACGTTTATTTAGCACAATGAATCTTAACCAAGTCGCCAAGAGAATTATTGTTAAACAACCCCAACTTCTGACCTCTGCTAATTTTAATGATAACCCTAAATGTTTATGCTAGCTATAGGCCTATGTTGTGTTTTGACGTACCCGTGAGAGATTTAGCCTTCAGGGGATGGAGGACATTTGGCGGGTGGAAGGGGGTTCTAATGGAGTTTTCGTGAACTCAATTAGACTCCAAAATGACTATTATCCAACAACCCTTCCAGTATGTCCCTGGAGAAAAGAATTACGAGGGGATTCTGAGATATGGGGATTAAATAGCTATGGCCGTTTCAAATGTTTACTATTATTTCGCTTTATTATTCTTGCATTTGTTGCTTCCCATTTCTCTTTTTAATTACTTCGGTTTTCCCCTTTTCGGGATGATTAACGGTGGTTGGAGTGTGTCTTGGCATTCACTAAAGCTAATTTGTGTACGCCCCCCTCCACCGTCTTTCTTTAGGCTAGATATTCTACGATTTATTTATTATTGACGGTATATAGTTTGCGTACTAATTTCAAAATTGTGTCGAAAATAGAAACATTATTAACAAACCGTCAACTATAATATGCATTTGATACAATTAATTAATTTATATATATATATATATATATATATATATATATATATATATATAAGTATGTATTAATTTTAAACAGTTTATTAAAGACAAGGTTTTATAAATAAGGTGACAAGTTAACTAATGTCAAAAAGTTTTATATTTAAATTCCAACCTAGAAGAATCGATAGTGGCTAGTAATCAAAAATGAACGGATTACAAAGTTTGCACACCCCATACTAAAGGGGTGTGAGACGAAACGAATCTTAATGTTTCGCACATGTCAGATATTACATTAGTCATGTACATGATGTCATGTTATATACCCTTTTGCTATTCCCCTCCCCCCTCTCAGATCTCCCCGTATCATTAGGCACACATTTTGATACGAAATAGTTGCAACGAAGCAAACAATTTACAGTCCCAAGTTTGGTAAACTGATTCGTCCAATATAAATATAAATAATAATTGTGAATCGTTACATTAAAGATTGTTTTAACGTCGATTTCAATTTATTTATAATTAATTTATCGCAGTTGTCGAGTTATTTACAAGCGTGTTCTGTGTTAATCGCATTAAACAATTCAATCAGTAGGTTTTTCTTGTTCTCCACGGTTGTTTTATTGCACGAAAGGAATGCATTTCGCTACATTATTGATATCTTATATTGTTGATATTTAATTTAGCCTACATTTGTATTGAAATTTTAAAGCAAAAAAATTAGCTAACATTAGATTGTGTTTGAGACTTTGTTTAGAAACATTGAATACTTCAAGATTGTTAAAGACCATCAAATTTTATTTGAAATAAAAGGACATTCCTTTGAATAAGTCATCATATTCTGTTATTACATGTAAACAAACATTGTGTCATTTGCTTCAAATGAAATATTTGTCGTGGAAATGTGTACCTTTTCTTACATTTCATGGAAGAATGTTGCTTGTTTTAAATAAAATTAATAGACATTTGTAAAAACAATGACTCTAAATATGCAACAGTCGAGGTTTAACCTGAATCCTGACCATCATCAATCTGCGTTCCATAGTAAATCTTGAACTATGATTTTATTTTAATATGTGGTTCAGTATGTTTGTTTTTGGCCCCATTTACGAAATGTTATTAATATCGCTTAGGACACATTTCATTAAATGAACTTCCGCTTTATACTAATAACTCCCGTGAGTTTTTTAAACTCCCGTCTTGGAATGTTGGAGGAGATAGAGAGCAATAATTTCTGTTACTCTGGTTTTGTGTGATGATATGGGATAGATTACGCATTGCTGCTTGTAAATTTAATTTTATAATAAATAAGAAAGGTTTACATTTAATAATATAATCTCCCTTTGACCACGTAAACATTATCAATTGCGTAGCACAAACGGCTTTACCTTCAACCGGTATTCAATACTGAATGCCATTTTATGTGAAGTTACGTTGTATTAAACTTATACTGTTTTTAATTATAATTTGTTCGAGACAACATAACTCCGTGTCGATTAATAACAATTGAAAATATGTTTAATATTTCTTTCGAAAAATTGTCTGAACACTCGAAACATTTAACAATAATCAAAATTTTTGAATTAAATTCGAAATATAGTAATTAAACAAAATTCATGAGTATGGGCAGTTGTTTATAATTCTGGTTGACTAAGTTGGTAATCCTGGCTATCAGGGTGAGTGCTACCCCTGGCTCGGGGGCGAGAAAAAGCGAATTGTGTTGTGCCTATCATTAGCTAAGATTAGAATTGCATTAGGAAGGGTTGCTACCCCTACACGCGAGAGTTTCAATATCCGATCAATAACAATGGTGTTTATAAACAATGTTTACATTAATGAACTCCAGTTGCTTTCAAATCCTTTTAATATGAGTTAATAAAACTTTAATATTAAGAAAATATTTCATTAAAAATACGCTTTAAGACATATTAAAGTATGAAAAAAGCTGTGACACTTAACTTTTGTATCGGGAGTAACTTTATAAAATCACAATTTACAAAACATTTAACTGGGAGGAAGGTGGCTTAAATTGAGTTAATAAATATAAACATATTCCATGTCAGTTTATTAAAATTTGAGCTATGACACTTAGGTAAAATGAAAATAAATAAAATAATTATAGCTCTTTGAACTTCCAAGATTACATAAATTAATGTCCATTCTCTTAATGAAAGTAATTATTTGTTAAGTAATAATTTTGCAAAGTAATAAAACACTTTTGTCCTGAAAATAAGTATAAAATTTTTACTTGTGGATTTTTTATTTATGTGTTGGCATTCTGTGTTCTATGTAATTTTCGTTGTTGTTTATATAGTTCTTGTTATAGAACTTGATATTAACTCACTTCTGCTAATATAGAAATATATTTGTTGACCACTTTAATTTCTTATAGATATTCTAAATTAAAATTTTGATTATCTTATCTGAATAATTAAACTGAAAACATCAAACGTTTGGAAACATTTTTGGACTATTAACGTTCACAACATTTTATTAAAATCACTTGGATAAATTGTGGGATAAATAAACTTCTATAAAGACGGAGGTTGTGTTTTTGTCCTTTACTACTCCCCTCCCACTCCTTGTTGTTTGAAGGCGAAAAACCTCTTTGTCATTATCGCCTTATAAAAAAATGAGAAAAAACTAAATTAAAGAAAACTAGCTCTCGAATATGCCAGGATAGTGACGGTTGGAAGAAATAGAGTTGGTAAAGAGAGACCTGATAGGAAAGAGAGGAGTCTAACCCAAGACTACATGATATAGCTTCACTTCCTCGGGATTGCCACACCCATACCAACTGTAGTGAGTCCTGAAAGTTTTTCGTCCTTTTATAGATGATGCCACATTAATTTCTCTTGTATGTACCAATTACTTTGACACTAATGGTTTATAAAAAGACAATAATGTGTCAAAATTTCTGGTGCCATAATTAAAATCGAAAGAATTGAATGTGATCTTTTAATTAAAATTAACGATAAAGCTAAAATTTAATTTGTTTACCTATGGTTTTTTGTCTGCTAACGAAACCGAAAGACATGGTTCTGTTTAGATACAGCAGTCAATACTAATTTCAACTCTTGTGTCATAGTCGACGTCCTTCCATCTACAATTTGATTCTGAACGGATATGCTACATGTTTGCAACGAGGGTGGGAAAGGGTGAAAACATTGAGGCTAAAGGGGGATGGGGATGTTTTTCTAGACAATTTGCTCAACGGGACATTAATCACTGTGGGGGTTGTCGAGGGGGGAGGGGGCTTCTCTCGTACACTTGTGCCAACTTGGTAAGCAGAAATAATATTGTATATATTATATGCATGTAACAGTAGATGAAAATATGGGGCAGCTAGTCCAATTTGGATTTTTTAATTTTTAATCAATTTCATTAAGAAAATAATAAATTTATTGATATGTGAATCAACTCCTCAAAAAACGAATAAAACCAAGAAAATTTTTAAGGAAGTTATAAAAAATTGTAAAAATAATACTTCAAATAATTTTAAAGTGGATTTCAATATAAGAAACCTGAAAATTTAAAACCAATAATTATTCTAGCAACTAATATTGTATTTAATTGCAATGAAATGTAAAATTTATAAGACTAATAAAAGTCAATTAATTTAAAATCCATATAACAATCCTAAACAAATAATAAAAAAGTTTAATTTTCAAATAGTTTTAAAAAATATTTAAATTCAACAAAAGGAAATTTCTTATCCTTTATTTAATCCGTTGTAAATTAAACTATAACCATTTTTTATTAAGTTCTTAAATAGTTTTTAAAGCAAACTGTTTTGTTAAAAACGTTTTAAAATCTTCTAATTCCACAAAGATTTATATTTATTTGGGCCAATATTTAGTTCCCCAATTGTATGAGATTTTCAATTTTCCAATTCGATTAATTTCGTTGACTAAAGTATAAAATATAAATAATAATAACAACTAGACATACAGTTAAAAATCTTTTAATTTAAACTAAATTTATCGTAGTACAAATTATTTCTTTATTTAAAGTTACAATGAATGAAGCTTAGAGTTTAGGTCACATGTAAATGTTATTACAATCAACGGTATCACAGTTGTGTTGCAGTTAGATGACTAAACGGTACTACACCTCTCTCTATATATTTTTGCTCTCGTACTTTGGAAATAGAAAAGCACAGTCATGGCAGTCTTAAAGAAATTATAATTTCTTGTAATTGATCTGATACTGAATTATTTACAAGTCGTGGCTATTAATTTGCTGCAATGAGTTTACATTGTCGACACTGTTGACAAATAACACGCATTAATTTAATGATTTACAGAGAATCCGTTCTGCGAGCTACAGTATGTGTGTTTATACTTTTCTTCTTTAGGGAACATTATTTAATGAATTGGTTTTTCTTTTAGAATTAACTATTAACTCAATAACCTATTAACTAACATAAGCTAATGAGTAACAATCCATGGCTCTCATACTTTACTCATTTCTTTTTTGTTCATACAAATTGTTATATGATCACTCAATACAACAATTTCTTCCCCAACCACTGTACCTTGTGTATGTCCCTAATATAAATGCAGTTTCGGGATTTGAATCCGATTCTTTTACCATCTGAGTTATATTCCAATACTGTATTGGAAACCGATAGTTAATATGATTCACCTATTGTTAGACTCTAGTTCCCGCGCTTATTCATTTAACTGCAACACAACTGTAGTAATGCCATCATTTCATTGTGACCTAAACGGTTTACTTCATTCATTGTAACTTAAAATGAAGAAATAATTTGTACAAAGTTAAATTTTGTTTATGTATTAATATTATTAAATATATGTTTTGTTATATATATATATATATATATATATATATATATATATATATATTTACATAAATGGATACTGGAGTCAACGAAATTAATCCTATTGGATTAGAGTTTAAAGAATGGAAACAAATATAAAAGTTTTAGAAATTTAAAATTTAAAAAATATGAATAAAATACAACTAAATATGAAAGAATTAGAAGATTTTAAAATGTTAAAAAAAAAACGGTTTGTTCAAAAATAGATGAAACATTATTGAAGAACTTAATAAAATAGATTGTTTAATTTATAACGAACTAACTAAAGGATGAAAAATTTCCTCTGTGTTGTTTAAATATTTTTTTTAAAGTAATATACTATTATTAAAAAAATTACTTTTTTATTATTGGTTTAGGATTGTTATTTGGATTTTTAATAAATTTGCTTTTATTAGTTTTACAAATTTTACATTTTATTGACGTTATAATATACAAATTTGGATTTAGTTTGTTTTTTAAATTTTATTATTATTATTATTTTATTTTATTTTTTACATTTATGACAGTGTATTAAATCCACTTTAAAATTATTTTAAGTATTATTTTTAAAATGTATGTAAGTTGGTTTAAAATTGTCTGGGTTTTACTAGTTACTTAAGAAATTGATTACAATGTTAATTAATTAATTTTTTTTGGAAAAGGTCTGAAATGGGCTAGCTGTTCCATATTATCATTTACTTCTAAAAAAATATAGGAAAGTTGATAAATAAACAAAATGAATATATATTTTCTGTTACATATTCCGTGTACTTGCACAGACTTAATTCTTCATTGTTTTGCTTAACTTGTAACAATATTGTAAAAGAAATACTCGAGTTGTTATTGTTTGTAGTCGGTATAAACAAAGACATCGAGTTAAAAACGATATAACAAGCTTTAGGTCTCGATATTTATAGGTTTGTTTCAATCGATACTCGTTGTAACCGGAAATGTTTCGTCTGACCACGTGGGCAATCAATCAGGACCTTTAACCGAAGCTGGATCATATCATAACTCTTTGAACTAAATCGCGAAAAAGGAGGTTGAAAAAAAAGAGAGGACAAATCTGCAGAACATTGAGTCTACAGTCAGGGTAGAATTTTATAGCCACAATGTTGGCAGAAGTGGAGAGGGGTTGTTATAGCAACGCTATCTAGTAGCCATTGTCCACCCCCTCAACCTCTGGTCATGATAAATGGACCCAATATCATTCTCAAGCTAGCCCATTTATAATCAGCCCTTGGTCTCCTATTAGTAGGCCTTTTAATCCGACGAGAGGCTTATACAAGATACTCTGAAATGTATACTGGGGTTTAAAAGATAAAGGTATGACGTTCACCCCCCTCCCACTCGGAATTTAGAAATAAGCTAAAGGCTATACTAACTAAGCCTAATTGCTCGCGACCCCTTTTATTTTATGTTACTGGTTATACTTAAAATTTAAACGAGTTTTTTTTAGGTAGTCATAAGTGCTGAAGAGCTTCCAATGAATTTGCAAAAATTAATACAACATTACGATTTTAACTATGCAATGAATGCATCAATTGTCTTAATAACAAAAAAAGAAGAGAAAGTGGTAATACAGAGAATCTTATCATATAAAAATATTACAAAAAAGAACAATTAAGATTAATATTATTATTTTTTAATTTCTGTTCATTATATTTATTAATTAAAACATTTTAAAAGATAAGTTTTTATATTTTATGTTATCATTATTACATTTGTTAAAAGCTGTATTAGTGTTTACATGTTTCTCTTGAGAAGATCTTCGTGAATCACAAGTCGGTATGTTACTTTTTGTCTACCACGACCAATCAAAGTGTTTTCTTTCTTATCTTGTAGCTTAAAGGCGTAAAACCTCTGGTTAAACATAGCCTTATAAAAAAAAATGAAGAGAAGATCAAAAAAGAAAGAAACCCTAACCCTAGAATACTCTAATAGCGCCAGGGTCGGAAAAGAATAAGAGTTTGTCAAGAAAAACCTGACAGGAAAGATGAAAAAGAGAGATCTAAGTTCAGACTACATGAATAAGGTAGAGTTCCAGCTATGTATCTCGGGATTGCAACTTGATCAGAGAAACAACAACGTAAATCACTGAGCTACCAGAACTCTTAGAAATAGTCAGACTGCCTATCCTACCTCTTACTTATTTTCTCATTAAGAAAACATGTTAATTCTCTTCCAATTACATTGAAACTCGTATTATTTATATATTTTATAACGAGTTTATATATACCATATTATATATTTATAACATATTATATTAACGAGTTCTAATACGACATTGGATCGTGAGTACCAAAATAACATTAATATCTTGATTTTCAGAAAACTCGATTTTGTATTATTAATATATGTGCAACTCCCTATTTTTAAATTTAAAAATGTAAAATTTTCATTATTTATGTATCTAAAGAAGAACTATTAGAATTTGATAAACAAATCATATTTTATTTAGGACGAAAACCTGTCCAAACATTTGGTGGAAAAGATTAAAATATAAACATTTCGGCTATAGTAGATATTTAAAAAAGGTAAAACCAAAACTAAAAAAAGGAAAAGAATTAGTTTACCTCAGTCATAAAACTCTTCATTTTCATAATATTTATTTGTGAATGCTCTGTGTCTTACACTTTATGAGTATCTTGTACTTAACAATGCCCAATTTAATATACATACGTTAAATACAGAGATCTATTACGGTGTACCGAGTAATTATAACTGAAATATACAAACTGCTATTCAAGAGCGTTACGTCCTAAGGAACAAACTTATGATCAATTCAAATACATTTCCAAATAGAACCAGATACATTTCAAAATTAAGTAATTTAATTTAAGAATAGTCTAATTTGCTTACTAGTATCATTTACTAAAATGTAATAATAATATCATTAATAATAAGACAAGTGTAAACATAATTAAAGGAAATAGATTTTTGTTCAAGTACGTACAGATTGCTTTAGGTTAGGTTGTAAATAACAGAGCTTTATTAATTTGCTCTACAATGAATGGTAACAATTAAAGATTATTTCGTGAACACAGTTGGTCACAGAACTTATTTCCGCCAGATACAAATCTCGTTCTACTGCCACGATAACGAATAATGTTTGCAAAATGTAATTAAGTCGAAGATGCAATTTTTCCGAAGTGATCTTAGTTGGTGCACGTTTTCGATTAAACCTGAGCCTTTATTTTTGCAGGATCAGAGACAATTTGTATCCAGTCTGATTGGTAGTAGTGGCGGGGGAGGCAGGGGGAGTATTGCTGGCAGTTTCTATGCGCCTCACAAACAACCTAACCTTTGTATACGGCTTGCAATAGTGTGGTCAATACTTCTAATAAAGCCCCTTGGTACCTTGGTGCTACGTGGAGATCCTGCAAGGAGCCTTATTCCGCAGGACCCTTCTATTACCATGGATCCTTTATATTAACTTTAATAAATTTACGACTTTTTTCGGCCCTCTAGGATTTGGAGGTAATAGCTTAGGTGCGGAATCGTGAAGTAGTATTTGAGGTTTTCAAAATACGATTGGAATCGAACAAGGCGTGTTTTGTCGTTAGGTGGATTCGTTGCTTCCTTCATGGATTAGGAGTTAGATATATCTAAATGTAATGTTTAATTGTGTATAACAAGAATAAGAATTATTTTATAGGATACAATTTGTTTCGTCAAACTCAAGTAAAAAATTCTAATTTCAAGCGCAATTTTTTTAGTATCCATTTTTTAAACATAACCTTCAATTTTTAATGGGTTTTCAATCTCTAATAATGAATTTAAATTACACTGTTTTTATTAATTAATTTGGTTGTTATTCCTTATGATAGGGAACAAATCGAGTCAACATATCCAAAAACATAATATATATGAATTTTGAGAACATTTAAGAATTGTGTAAACAATTATAAAATAATATATGGATTTTAAATACAATTTTTAAAATCGGATAGTACAGACTATTTCAAAAAACGTAGTTTATCGATCAAAAGTAATTAAAATTCAAAATACTATATACAGAGTTATATACCGGTAGTGTATGCAAAAACGAAATAGTATACATTGTAATATTTGATCTAAACGTTACTCTATGTTCAAAACCATTAAATTTTATGTCAATTGTGTATTACCAAATGAACGGTAACATACATTTCCACGATGGCATTTCAATAACCAAGTCAACATCTTCAGATAGCTTTTGTTGTGGTAATTTGTTTGTTTTAATTTTATTTTGTAATTGAAGTTTCCACAAGTGTTGCTCCTTTCAAGTGAATAAAGTGTGGTAATGTGAGACTTAAATTTAAGTTGATCTTTTTGCAACTCCATATTTATGTACTGTACTTTCAAATATATACATCAAACAATTTTTCGGATTGGTTCAATAAGTAAATAGTCTACACAAAAGTATTCCACATCAAATTAATTTCTATTTTCTATTAATTTACTAATTTATTTCACATAAAACAATTTGATTCTTTGAACTGTCCTTACATTACAAACACGATGTGAATACAGGCTGTGAAACAATTATTGAATGTTTCAATTAAAGGAAAAGGCATCGAGACAATTAAATGTAATAAATCAGAGGACCAATAAGACACAGCCGGCGCATGATGTGTTTGACATATGCCCTCCTAGAAGTAACAGCTGTTTTAATACTTGACGCCCCGGCCCCATGCCCCTGTTAATATACTAGCCACCCAAGTATTAAACCATATATAAAACTACTCCACTGAGGTAGGGTCTTGCCAAGAAATGATATTACATCGAATGAGTTGTGGGTTTGAAACCATGTTAATAAGAACATCATATTAAAACTGGTAAAACGTGGAATCTTATTTTTACACGAGATATCTTACACGAGATTTACGCTGGGTTTAATGAAATATCTAAGGAAATATTGACCATTATTTAATATTAAGTTGAATAAATACGAAATATAAATAAATACCATGTTGATGTCCATATTAAAGTAATTAGAACGCGTAATCTCTCATGTCGTGGAGCAAATAATTTGACAGTTCATAAAAGTAATTTTACCTGTAATAATTAGGTTTTACAATCTTATTGACAAAATTTACTTCATTATAAAATCAGGGAATCTTATGACTTAATATTTATTATGATTTACCATAATTTATTATATTTTTTCCTGGTGTAACTTTTTTGAAGTTTCGCTCACACACAAATGAGAAAGATGGTTATAGCTATTAATTTCTGGTTTCATGGCTTATTAATCACAAATGCAAATAAATATATTATGTTACCGTAATTATCGCTGACGGTTGATTCGCTTACTACTATTCCACAATTACCTATTTATATTATCCGCTAAATAGACTATTACCAATTTCACACTCACGGTGTAATATCTAATTAGGTTATTTTGTATTTGAGCAACGAGAAATGCGTGTATTCAACACACACTATGTTTATTTATCGACAGAAACAACAATTTATCAACACTTGCTGGTAAAAGTCTATCTGTTAATTATCCGGACACTTCTTGTTTGTCACAATTTAATGCATTATTCATTGCATGATAACTCACATTTACTTCTATGTTTGCAAACACGCGAGAATTTGAATTTTATGTCAATGTTGTTGTTTTATCTATAAATAATGCAGTTTAAAGAGTTGATTTGATATATTTTACTTTTAATTTGACTTGACAGTTGATGACTTTCTATTTTGTTTTACGATTTACAAAATTGGGGTTAAAATGTTAGTTTTGTACATGTAATTTAGATTTGTTGGATAATTTTAGCTGGAATAAATAAATTTATTTTTTCTATTGTTTGTTTTCATAATTTACTGACAAACGACTTTTCGAGGATATAAATCAACTCCGTTATCAAGTGGTAAACCTAGAAAGTGAAAAACCCCAACATAGCCTAGTAGCACAAATTTAGCATGTTGTAGCTAAAGTTTTGACCTTTTTTCATGTTCTATACTTATCACTAGTCTTATTTCACGAGGGGGGGTTGCGTGATTTTTTTCTGATATAGTTACACACACACACACACACACACACACACACACACACACACACACACACACACACACACACACACACACACACACACATATATATATATATCAAAAATTGAGGGAGAGTTTTACAAACAATATAAAATCATTTTGGTTATTTATGTTATTAAACTTTGAGAACATTATTTTAAAAAGAATTAAGGAGGGAAGGGGAGCGATATTATCAGAGGAAAGAGATAAAGATCCGACGAAATATTAATAGAGAGAATCCGACGAAATATATAATATGTATGAAACAGCTTCTGTTCAAAGGTAAATGTTACGAAACAAAGACAGAGGGACGGACAGGAATTTACAATGTACTTGATTGTTATTACTGTCAAGCATACCTACAAAATGTTTTACTAGAATCTGTGAATTTAATAATAATAATAATAATAATAATATATCTTTTCTGGTTACAAAATAAGATGTGTGGAACAAACACCCTGTAGTTGTTGTCAGTAGCAGCTGACTGGGGAGGTTACCCCCTGTAGTCTTCCCCCCCAACCACCCCCTTATCTCCCTTGATGTCTGGGCTCGTAACAGAGCGGTAAACTTAACTGGAGGCAGTATTCATTTCTGTACATTCGTAAACAAGTAATACGTTTCGATAAATTGTTAGATCGGGACTAGCCTAAACCACCCTTATATGTTCAGATTTTACTAAACGTGATGTTAGATTATTCAAAGTAGTCAAACTAAATGCAAATAAAAATGTCAACTTTAATCCTTTTGATCGTTTTGCTCACTATAAAATGGATTTAACATTCTGGCTTATGTATTTTCTAAAGTTACGAAAGGTTTCATTTCAAATTATTTTCGTAACAAAACTATTTAAAATATTGAACATATACCCTAGTTGTAAACGCTTACAAAGTATACAGTTTTATATAAATAATAGAATCGTACGAGATTTGTTTAAGGTTAACACCTTACACACAGTAAAGTAGCCTATATACTTGGATTTTCAGTTGCTATTATTTTATTATCACATGATAAATATTGTATGTTGTGAAAATCGTTCTTAGTGTCTATGACTGCATTGTTAATGTCGAAATTCCTTTAAAAATATAACTATTAAAGCCACCCTCAAGACCATTAAAAATAGATTGCATTTTTATTGATTTCTCTTTATTAGGTTCCGTTGGTAGAACCAAGGACCCTTATAATATCAGACGCGTGTCTGCATGTATGTCGCAACCAGTCTATACAGACAAGACGATAAATCCTGTATACTTCTAACTTTGTATTTAACTTGGGGTAGTTAAGGGGCAAAAACTATTAAGTTGAAAAATATTATTTTTTGACATATTATGTGTTTAGTATCAAATGAAACTACATAAATGTTTATTTGACTATAATATGTTGGCGCTAGGCCGCTTAAAAGACTTTGATTTTATAAAAATAACTGCCCTTATATGTTTTGTGGTTCTAGCACACACTTGACCCTTTCATTAAAAGATATGTCACGTTTGTAGGCCCACACTTGGCTCATTGTGTGCAGCCAGAAAATCTGCATCTAATGAGGGTCTTAAGTTTTTTCTACTATAAACATCCTACTAGTTAAAATATTTAAATGTTCACCCTACATTTGAGGAAAACGCTAACAATATTTCAACTATTAGATTGGATTTCTGATAAATTGGGCACTTAATAATTTAGTTTTTTACTGTTTGTTCCTTAAATTTGTTACTAAAAATTGTTAAACTTCAAATTGCAATTTGAAAAAGTTTTAGCTCATTTTGTGCAGCTTTGTGATCTGCACATGTTGATGTCGAGGTATCAATGATCCACAAATACAATTATAAGCAGTGTATCACATCATACCTTCAAAATATATATTTACTGAGAATGATATTCATACTATGAATCTTGATTAGGGTGCAATATATGTCATATACAAAGTTCTACAACAAAAATGCTCCCTTGTAAAAGCATGTACCTACTCAGTTTATCGCGTAGTAAAGTGCACGCACGCACCGTACAACACTAATAATTATGTGTTAACGTGTGAATACCCCTCTGCCGTTTGTCATTGGCAAGTCACGCGATTAAGACGATGGGGGCGGAGTTACCTGTGTTACTCTCCCGCCCCCAATAAAAAACAGAAAATAAAAAACACCATTACGCCCTCAATTCCGAAATGGGTTCAAACACCCTCCCTTAGCCGCGGATTATCGAGGACTAAGGAGAGAAAAAGAGAGGGTGCAGGAAATGAACGGGAAAGATTCATTGGATATAATTCATCAAGGGGTGAGACGGGGTTGAAAAAACAACTCTGTATAGAGGACTAATATTGATTTTGTAATTAATGCAAAATGCGATAATGGATCATTGCTCTCAAATAAGGGAAAACAATCCTACAGAATGTCTTTACCTTAAGTCCCTCAGTGTGTTCGGTTACACCCTAAACATAGGCTTAAATAATGTTTCGTAATAATTCTTGTTGTTTTGAAAGGTATTGGTATTGATTAAATGGTTTTTGAGTCGCTTAAGAAATTAAAGAAGATCCACTGAAAAGGGCGCATTTAATGTCATTCCTTATCACCGTAGCTTCATTAATGAATACTTCCCTTTACACAATCTTGTAGTCTTTCCGTTATGATTAAATGTTCACAATATAGCTTACACCCGTTAGGTTCAGTTTGAAAATGAATATTAAATTTTTTTAAATTATATTTTTGTAAAGCAGAAACCTAATAATAGTATATTTCATCACTACCACCAAAAGTGAAACTTTTCAATACAAGCTTATGTTTAATGGAAAATGAGCGAGGATCGAAAAGCTTCTTTTGGTCCTAGTGGTAAACTATATTTTTCGTTATACTGCAAACAATATAAGAAAACTATTTCACAAAAACTAAAGTGTTACCTTCAAATCGATCGTAACAGCGGTTTTATAGGTTCTTTTTATAGATGCTTTACAATCAATAATTAATTCGTATAAACGAAGTAACAGCTGATGACCTCAACCTCAGCTGATATTTTTAGGTCATAGGACTAAAAAGAACAACTTTAACATCTCGATGCATGTATTGTAAACAGTTGTTTTTAAAGCTGTATGACGAAAACTTAAGTAATTATAGGGACCAAATTTAAAGTAAAATTATATTTTTTAAAACAAACATATTTAATCTTCACCAACTAAGATACAACCCAGTTTATCTGTTCATTGTGTTTATAAATAAAACAGGACCTAGTCCCAAACTCTTGAAAGAATGTGTTTTTTACCACCTACAGTAAATAAGATATACTTTTTCTAGGACAAATTAGGTATCGAAGAAATAGAACGAGATAAAAAAGTAGTCCAGCTCATCGGGCATAGTGATGTGAAAAGTTGTTTCCGTAGGCGTGCTGGATTGATTCAGCGGACTGATGTTTTGAATGCGGGGAAGACTCGGAGAAGCCGAAGTCGCGGCCACAATGAGAACACATAAATCTAAAGAACAAAGGTTTGATAAGCGTCTTTCAGACAATACACCATCATTCAGAACCAGCTGGCCATCTCTAATGTCACGGCGTTTGCCTACAATTACGCGGCTCAAACTGGCAAATGCAAATCTAAGATTGCATATTATTACGCGTTATTCCGTGAAAGTTCTAGACTCGAGGTCGTTCATTGAATGTAATTTAAAATAAGTTAACCTGATATGAATAGAGTTTAGTAACAAGTTAGTTGGCCTAATTCAAATAATTGTGAATTAGTATTGTAATTAGTAAATATGTAATCATCAATATAGACAAAGTTAGAATATGCTTCAAACTTACAAACTTTAGTTTGAAAGTTATTACTAACTTATCGCTTTTAGAGATCCATAATTTCAAAGAACTGTATAATATTGCAGTATTTGGCGAATGTAGCAATAATATAATAGTTTGCGTAAATTACCGAAACTCCAAAAGTTGCTTACGTCACATTAGTACGATTTTTTATTAAACAACTAACTCATTAGTATATTTAAATTGTAATTTATTATTCAAATAGTCTAGTAACAGATCTGATCATTATATGTATTTCGATAATAACTGGTTATCGAATCATGTGTAAATCAGCTGATGTTATTACCATTTTATTTTACTAGTTAGAAAACTTAGTTTACAACGTACACTTTTATATTTTTATCAATTAAAAAATTAATATATAATCTCAATGCACAATTTTTTCAGTTTTTCTAAATATAATACTTTGAATGAATAACGTTCACCCCTTCTAATTGTATAGCAGTTACTTTTATTATATATTAAACAAATTAGAAATAACACTTATGAAGTGCAAATATGATTATACTGTATTTAAAACACAATTTATTTATTAAAAAACTTTCATTAGTACCAGATATGTAAATAAATTATTATTGCAAAAAAATACAGTAATTCACATTTTTCTTCTACTTCTACAACATATACTTGCTATAAAGTCTCGTATTGTTCTTGTCCTACAATAACTACTGACTATTCTACTTCATTTTCTTCTTGTACAACGAGAACTAACTTCTGGCATTCATACCGTGTATTCTTCCACTTCTGCAATAACTACTGGTTTTCAGATCTCGTGTTCGTCTATTTTTACAACAATTATTAGATTTATACTTCGTGTTTTTCTACTTCTACAACAAATACTGGCTCGCAGATCTCGTGTTATATTTCTACATCAGCTATTCGCCTTTGGATTTTGTGTTCTTCTAATTCTATAACTAATATTGACGGTTTGATATGGTGTTTTGTCTTCTACTTCTACAACAGCAACTGGCTGTTAAGGCTAGTGTTTTTCTTCTAATTTTACAACTACAACAGCTACAACGGCTTTGACATTTCGTGTTCTATTTTTACAACAGCTACTGGCCTTCAGACTTTGTGTTATTCTACTTTTACAACTGCTATTGACTGTCCTATTAAGTGTTTTTTCTACTTCTACAACAGCTACTCACTCGTAGACCACGTGTTCTATTTCTGCAACAGCTATTGGCTTTCAGACTTTATATGCTTCTACTATTCAACTGCTATTGACGGTCTCATCAAGTGTTTTTCTTCTACTTCTACAACAGCTACTGGCCATCAGGTCTATTGTGTTATTTCACTTCAACAACAGCTACTTGCTGTCAGATCTAGCGTTATTCTTATTTTTTATATCAGTTATATCAGACCTCATATTCTTCTACTTCTTCAGTAATTATTTTATTTTAGACGTTTTGGGGTGGTTCCCAAGTTTAAGAGCAACAATTTTGAACTAGAAACATACTTTTTTTTTAAATTTTCTCCTCTTTCATCAACTCTGCATTACTTTCCAATCAAATAACACCCAGATATATTGTAAAATCATTATTAACACACAAAATAGGCAATAGTGACATATTTATACATAATCTAATACGGAATGTTTATAAAGTGAATATACGCTGAACTTGCAAACTCATAACCTAATAATAGGCCTACACTTTAATACAATATGAATAAACCATAACTCCCCCTACCCTAGTCCACCTGACGAATTCTTTAGATGACGCAGCTTTTTTCGCTCCCTCCAACGCAATATCTTTTAAGGGGGTTGCCTGAGTTCATCAATGCCACACACATCATTTTTTACCCTTATCTAATGTTGCACGGTTTCATTACTCGGTTACATCTGGATTTCCCAGAAGTGCAGTTAACGATGCATGTAGATAATGTGAAGATTGTTGGAGAACAGTCTCGTCGCTCGACCGAAGTCGATAGGTAGTCTAATTAATTGAAAATAATAATCAACGTGCCGAAAATCCCATCGTAACGTCAGTTATTTGTTAATTTTATTGTAATCACGTAAACAATCAAGATTTATTAATTATTTACGTGAAATAAATAATTAGATCAAAGCTTAGTTTATACCGTAATATATGTCGAATAGTCTCTTACTTTCCTTTTTGTGGCGAACTTACTTTTTTGTTCAATTATCAACAAATATTAAGTTGTAAATTATAATAAATTTTAAATCTACATATTTTGCTTTGCCACCTTCTTCAGAAAATAAAATATCATTTCAAATGTACAATAATATGTGTGAGTACATTTAAGTTCATTCAAAATAATTAACAACAGTTATTGATTGTCTTGAATTAGACTAAATTTAATCAAGAAGGAAATTATGATTGAAATACTCGTATATTCGCATTATATATAAACTATTGTGGAAAAAAAGAAGGGAAAAGAAGTTTATGCACTGAGTTTACCCCTAAAAGTTTCTTTTCAGTTGTGATATTTTTGGTAAATTTCTCGAGAAGATATCTACAATATTCTACAATATGGGATACCTACCAGAAGACAAAAACACAAAATAAAATTTCGCTAAAAAATATATTGAAACAAATGATTCGTAATCAATGATTTTTCGGCAGTTGTAGATAAAACCGTCTTGAAGAACCTTTCCTGAAATTTCGATCACACCTATATAAAACAGAATATCTTTTTGGCCAATGACTATGATATTACAGGAAATATTGACAGATAAGTTCTGTTTGCTTAGGTTATGCCTGTTAGGCATAGGAGAAATTTAATGTAATATTTTCGTACCGTTTTGTTTAGACTAATATCTGTTATTTTTTCCCCGAGAAATAATTTATTGTGGTTAGAAGTATGTTGCGATAAAGGTGTATTTTCATCACTGTGAACAAACCGAATGTCAAAGCGAATCATTCGAATTAGTAACGGATTTAAAGTTTGTCCAACATAATGTTTTTCGTAAAAATTAGAATTAATTACGTTGTTTGTATCGCAATTAATTTTACCCACAGTGAGAAGGATTTACTAAAATTTTTGTTGTAAAACCACTTTGATTACAAGGTTCACAACCGTAATTTAACTTCAATTTAATATAAATAAACATTATTTCAACTAGGTTTTAAATTTAAAAAACTATAGATGGTTTAGACGTAAATGTTTTGCAACTATTGGCTTTTTTGTAAATTTCAAGAATAAAATTGTTTTGATATTCCGGTGAAATGTTTGGTATTAAATATAAATACGTTAAAATGATAGCTCTACACAGATTAAACAGGGCAATCTAAATTTTTGAAAGCATTATTTTAAATCTGCGTTATCATGTCACGAAGGTTTGTGATTTGATACATCGACTTTGTATATGAAGGAAATTTCGTTAAAATTTTGAAATTATAAATCACTATAAGAAACTCAGTATATAAAAGTTAAAAGTGTTGATTTTATAATGAAAACAACATTTGTAGTACTTTTAGAAGGAAATAATATATTTAATCCTATCTTAGAATTGTACACCATCCTTTTTCAATTCAATTTATTTGTTTTCTAATTGTAGCTACCAAGATTTTGTTTTCCTTTGTAACCCATTTATTCCTGTGTTATTTGTTTTCATTCCCAGTGTTCTCCTCCCCCCCCTCACCCTATGTTCAAGTAATGTGGTTACCCCTGAAGTGTTGTTGTTCCCCTGAAGGGGTTGTGGGAAACGAAGCATCTGGGTTCAGGGAGATCCAATTACTTGAACTAAGATATTGTTTGTGTGGCGTCGACAATCGACTGGTACCAATCTCAATCGATTCCTGCTAATCCTTTGTTCTCTTTCTGTCTAAAGGTTCATCAATGCAAGGCGTCGAATCGTCCAGCCCATGATCGACCAGTCCAACAGAGCGGGTAAGTGTGAAACCTTATACAGTACTACGGCCTATTTGTGAAATAGGGTTTAAATGATAGATTATATTATTACTAACTTAAAAATAAAATTATTCTCTATTTTAAAATGTTATTTATATTATTATTTTATGGTTCTCAGAAAGAGATAGAAAAACGTTTCTACGCAATAAACATGCAATCAAATGTTTTAATCGTGTAGGTAAAATAACTACTAATAAATTCTTAAAAATTAACTTCGAACATTTAGGCTTGCCGATACGCTCAATGTATGGAAGGTGTCAAAGTGTGGTAAATTAAAAACCTAACCTAACATACTTTTGTTTTACTCTAGTATTTCCATCATTTAGTGATATTATTTTTACATTGTGTAAAATTCTTTTCTTCGATAGTTACTTCTACTTTCGAAATCTCTACACGTACGTAGCTTTCGAGATCGTGAGTGAAACAAAAACACTTCTTAATCATATAGTTGAAGGTATGCGAAACAAACATACCAACTGTTGTTTCTCTTTTATTTATATTCAGAATGTTTAAAACTTATTTGTCCATTCATTATTTCTAAAATGATCAAGATTTACTTTCGTACGTTAAGCCTTCAGTTTGAGTGTAACGCATCTAAGAAACAAATTCGCTCTACCATTAGGACACCGTAAAAATCATGTAATAGTTTGGTGAAATGTCAAAGGGAATGAAGTCAATTACATCATCCCGAGCCAAGATGAGATACATCCCTGTTCGTCATCCCTCTTCCCCTTCCTAGATATTTACCGTGGAAGTGAACGGCACAACAGGGGATTGTTATATCACGTTAATATCCATTATCCTATAGCAGTCTTCTAATCCTCCCTTCATCCCCCTCCCAAATAAGTCTCAAGACGATGTTCTCATTTCACTTACCCGTTTCACCAATTAGTTATAGATATGCACTAGATGTTTTGATATATGAACACGTTTACAGGTGAATGGAAACAAAGTGGGAACACTGTCAGGGGAACTATATCTAACGGGACCGTCAGTCAATGTTTGATAAAAACAAAATCAGTTGCATTACGCCAATAGACTAATGAATCCCTAATGTGAAATAGTCAGAAAACGATTCTAGAGTCCTTAGCGTCTAACCTTAATCGTAGACGCGAAATAAAATGCATTTATGTGAACGACGGCGGGGTTTATGTGTTTGTAAACTGCGTTACACTGCCACCTGGTGGCAATTAAAGTAACAAGTCTGTTTGGCGATTTATTGGTCGGTAAAGGAAAGAATCCGGCCTTTGAACATTAAAACGATTTAAGTGGTGATTGGAGATAGTTAAACCAATTATAGTGCCTTCTGTGTTATCTGCTATCGTTCCCAAGTATCAATAAAATGACGAAATATTAGCAGTAGTAAATTATAGGAATTGGATATATATGTTCTGTTGACAAATAACTATAGATGGAGGGGGCAATTAGGTTGTTAATCAACAGTAATTTTACTTCAGTACCTGTTGTTTACTTGTATAAACTATTAAACAAAAAAGTTTTAACATCCAATTATGCGAATATTGTCGCATTTAAACGTCAACAGGGAGTAACTTTTTTGATATGTGTTTAAGTATCAACCCACGTGTTTATTCTTAATTTAAATGCAAAAATATTACCTGATCTAGTTATATATATATATCTCCCTCAAACCTTTAAATTAATTTTCATTTAAACAAAATATGCAGTAATAAATTAACAACAATTTTTTTTTCCATCTACCTTTATAAATGCAGCAATATAACTTAATCTCACATATTGCATAACATTTATTACATTCTAATATATAAATAAACGTTCAATTTTCAAATTTTTGGAATCAGTATTATTTAATGTATATTTACACAGAACTAGAAATCTCTTTCTTTCTTTATTTTCAATTTGCAATAAATTGTTCAAGATCAGTGCAGGTACAGAAATTGCTCCTTCCCCCTTACGAGACGAGTGAAATATCTTTTAAAAGGTTAAAGTTGGTTCACGGAGGTAATAATTCAGACAACCCAATTGTAGTGTCTAATCAAAGCGGACAAAAAGATTTTAATATAGAGAAGCTAGTAGATTGAATCCGAGATGTTAACGACATTAGAGCCAAAGCGAATTCAGTTATCCAATCGTACTATCCAAGCGGGCGCCGGCAGAGAGGGCGATTGTCTGGAGTGATGGATAGGTCTTGTATCCCTCTCTGGGAAGATATATGTGTTGGGGTGCGAACCAAGGAGCTCGTTGAATATAGACCACTGCCAATACTTTCACATCCAGTTACCATTGAGTGCACTGCAAACTCGATCTAGAATATATTTCTGACTGCCTTATATGGCAATTATTTTCCTTTTATCCTGGTCGTTTATTTTATTTTATTACATATACATAGTGTAGAAAAAATTGAGTTTTAAGTGGAAATTTTCGTTTTGGCGGTCTTTAAAACCGAATCAAGTTTTTTCAAGCAAATGTATGCCTGTAACGACATGCAGACTTGAAACAGTTAATAGATTTAAATGGCATTTTGTATGTTTAAAAAAATTACTAATTTGACCATTAGTGGTCTTAAATTTATAAAAAAAATAGATTTTCTCAAAATCGACCATAACGATTTTGCTTAAGGGTTTAAAAAGAGATGAAACAGTATTCTCGAAGCACCTTTTCATTAGATATTGAAGCGCTATTTCTAAATTTAACAACAAATGTTTCTTGTCCGATATCAAACCATAATTAATTGTGATCAATGGAGAGTTTATTTGGGAATATTTATCTATATTGTCTGAAATATATATACAGTGAATCAGAAATAGTGTTAATTTCATTTGGGGTAGGATCGTAATTCGGATGTCGAGTTTTCTACCACTGCTACAAACAACTAGAATTTATATTTAAAAAAAAAGTTGTACATAGAGTGATCAAAAACGAACAAACAACATATGGCGTGGTCTTTTAATCCTGATTTATTATCAATAAATTCTAGGTAGAAAATTTGTTTAGGACTATTGTTATACATTTAATTAATATCATCTAAAAACCACTCTTCGTCTCCTTTTCAATTTTTCCCTTTCCCATAAACTATTTTTATTTCCTTAATGAATTTTATTAGTTCGATTACATATTTTTTTTAAAGACAAACAATAGATTTGTTGATTTATTTATTGATTTTGTAGATTTGTTGAAATATCTAAAAACATTTGCACCTGACTAATTTACTTGAAATTTGGATTTTTTTATTTAAATGCGTTTAATGTTTTCGTTTAAAATAACACATAAAAGGGTTAATTCACTATCAAAGACACATTTAACCTCTAAGACTTTTCATTCATTTAAATTTCTTTTAAAATTAATAAACTCTGTATAAAATTGCCTCTATGACAATGTCTAAAATATGCAAACAATATTTTAATACAAACATATCATATGCTTTAATGGCGGGTTGATATTTTGCTATAAAATATAATCAAACAACTTTTGTTTTAGGTTCGTGTAACTGGGATTTTTTTTTTTTTTTTTTTTTTTTGTTCTCAAATTGGCTTTAGTATGACTTTCTCAAACTATAAAATAATATTGGTTATTCGGAAATTTACCATCATTTGTATATGTAATAACTAATAACGACATTTCGAGAGTCTATATCAACTGTCTTTACCAAATAACAAAACTACTGTAGGACATGAGAAATGTAGTTTAATTTCCAACGTGGCCCTAAGCTACTAAGGCTATATTGGGTCATGTTTCTCATGTTCTATAGTCTGAGTTATTTAGATCGCTCTCAAGCCCAGGCTTCCGTTCTTAGATTGCGATTTTTAGTTTCAGTTTCCACCATGGATCTAAACTACTATGTTGAATCTTTTCATATTTCTCTTGTTCTAAGTTCATTATTTGTTGACGGCAGTTGATAAGTGCTCTTGAAACGTCGTTTATTACTTTTTATAAAAGTAAATAATAACAAATGTCGGAATAAACTTATCAATAATATGGACAATCTTTATCCAAAAACTTTAAAACTAAAATAAATAATAAATTTATTTCATCAACGTATCCTCATGAAAACAAGTAGTAGCCATAAATTATAATTTTATTATTATTTACAAAACATATTTAGGAATCATGATCCCTGAATTTTCCAAATACCAAAAATAAAATAAATCAGTTCTCAGTATTACCGGAAAGGAGTGACGACATTTTAACAATTTCTCACAACATAACTATAAAATGGTAAAAATGAATTATATAGTAAGACAAAAATAAATGAGAAAATAAAGGAAAAAAGAGAATTTCGTTATTGATTAGACGGGCGGGCCCGAGCGGAAGGGTGGTGGCCCGTCTGACATCTTACAATTTATCGCAGAGTACTGGCGAGTGGAAAAGTGTGTTTGCGGTGCCAATATGCTAGGGTGGGTTGTGCTATATTTCAAGTGGCTCTCTATGCCGATTGAACTTCAGAGTTTATATTAATGACCTTATCCGACAATGGAAAAGCCTATTGTGACACTTGGAGAGCTTGACAATGTGTCAACCTAAACTGAGAACTTTATGCTTTTCCAGTGAGTAGTGCTGACCTACGAGTTAGTTAGAGGGTCGAAAAGAAAATATTTCATTACGTTGTAAACCCTTCAGCTAACAATTGCCATTAACATAACCTAAAATATTATTATTGTTTTTTATGAATTAAGTTATTTTAACATATGATTTTACTCAAAACTCGTTAATTTTTATTTATTTATTATTATTTTTTAAATCGTATAATTTTGTCGTACATAGAAAAGTTTTTATTAATCAAATCAGATTATTATTGATATGCAGTTGTTCCTCCCCATTACAAATTATTGGCATTCACGTATTTATCATAATTTTCAACGGGATATAATGAAACCATCAACTACATTTTTTGATAGTTACACGGCCTGTTTTTTAGAAGAAAATTTTAAAAAGAATAACAATTTTAAACATAAGAGCTATTGTTCTCTTTCAGCAAAACAACACAATCTTGGACATAATATATGATTAATGTCCCACCGTAAATCTGCCCACTCACGCCCTATTTTATAACTAAATAAGCCTGTATCGATTTTAACGAAAATTTTATTCTTACTTTTAATTTACGGCTAACGATATTAATATTTACGCTTAATTGATTTCATTTGATTTTTCATTGAATTTGGTAAAAAAATGTACATTCCAAAATTTTGTTTAAAAAAAACAGAAACATACTTTAACGTTCATGAAATGTTCTTACGCTTGTAAAGTGAACACTGTAACATTTCATGTAATATTTCAATAATTTATCGTCGTATATATATATATATATATATATATATATATATATATATATATATATTTGTTGTTAGATTGTATATAAAAATTATTGAAAATAATTTTTATAAGGAACAGGAATTATTTGTTTCCTTGTAATTTATAGGATGCTGCCTACACAAATTAAAACATGTAATACAGATCATAATATATCAACAAATCACAAAAGAGTACAACTTGGAATAACAATAAGTTTTCTCTTGTAAATATTAATACAAGGCTGTAGATTTGTCCAATACACGAGAACATAAATATATTGTGCTTTTCCGACACTCTATTGACCACAATGACTATTCTCCCGACAAACTCCCAGCTTCCTTTATCCAAGGACCATTGCCTTCATCTCCTCGTTTCTGCATTATAATAAAATGTTCTTCCCTGGGATCAACCGGAAATAACATCTCGGAGGGGGTCACGCATGGATTTCATATCGTTGTTTCTCTCCCTTTAGCCTACATGTATTACCCAATCCAGACGTATAAAACAAGAATCTTATTTAAATTATGTGATGGTGCCAAATGTTGTACGGGTATATGACAAGTGTAGGATTTGTTATTATGATTTTTGTTTACTTCTTTTGTGTGTTGAGGGAGTAAAGAAGAATTTAATGAACCAATACACTTGAGGGATTATTATCTTTCTCTCCCTCTCCCTCTCCCTCTCTCTCTCTCTCTCACTCTCTCTCTCTCTCTCTCTCTCTCTCCCTCTCCCTCCCTCTCCCTCTCCCTCTCTCTCTCTCTCTCTCTCTCTCTCTCTCTCTCTCTCTCTCTCTCTCTCTCTCTCTCTCTCTCTCTCTCTCCCTCCCTCCCTCCCTCCTCTCTCTCCCCCCCCTCTCTCTCTCATCCACATGAAAAAAATCTTATGAATGTTGGTGTGATTGTGTATAAAAGAGCACGGTTTTTCTAAAAATCTAAAATTAAACAAAGAAATTAGTTTTTAGTTCACTGTTTATCTTTTCCATTTAGTATACGAGTATTATATATAGATAATATTTAGGGTATGCATAAGCAGACGAATGTTGATAAGAAGGGGTTAATTGTTTCTAGTGTTTGCTTTTATGAGAAAAATATAACCTAAATTAAACGTTGAGCAACGATACACAGAGAAAACAAAGTAGATTATTGGAATCTGTGTATACGGAGACTTCTTGTGTAGCTGTAGATAAATATAGATTAAAGATTAAAATTTAGTTATTATGAATGCGAATAAAGTTTCAAATAAACATGTAATTTTGAGTGTTAATAAATGTATTTCTTAAAAGAATGAAAAATATCATACTTGAGTGAATTAATAATTTTTGCCCTACTTTTTTAGCAAATACACTTTAAATTGAGAAGAAATGTATTTTAGGAAGATATGACCAATACAAATTAATTCAATCTTAAAATGCTATTTTTTTATCAAAATGTAATTGAAATTATGTGATATGTTGTGTTTTTATTTTATATTAGTTATTACTATATTGTTTTATAATAGCAGTTATTGTTATCTTATAATTATAATTACAATAATAATATTTTATTTGATTCCTCTCGAATCTTTTAATATCATATGTTACAGACTTGAACAAAATCTGCCCAGTCCGCAGATTATTTTATCATACGTGACAATATAATTTCTTTAAAACCTTTTTACCTTTATCTCGATTTAAATTTTTAGCACTAAATAGTTTCTGATCGGGTTCTTGGAGCTATTTTTTTAACCAAATTTATTTTACTGGATTGCAGTCAATTTTGAAAATATCCGTATTTTGTGATTTTCATTTTAGTGACATGTAAAACTCTAATTCTCTCAAAGGAAGCCAAAACGGATATTTTAGAGACATTGTTTACTGTTGTATACAAACTGGAAAATGAAACTATATCTAAATGGAATAAAGCTGTTACACTATTTATCTAGTTCATTATTAGTTTAATTGATTACGGGTAAAATAGTTACATTTTATTTAAATTATTTTCTAATTTAAAAAATTCCATAAGTAACCCACTGTAAAAATGTCCAAGGTAGATTGTGATAGTAATAAGTTAATATTTTTTAGTTGAGCGTTTATTATCATTTTGTCTCTAAATGCTAACAAAATAAAAATAAATGAACATTTTAAAAGTGTTTAAATATAAACTATGTTAATAATAATAACAGTATATAGTAATTTCATTACATTCATTACTAGTATTACCAAATAATTAAAGAAAATTTTTTGTTTAACTATCATTATTTTTAATTACTATAATTATAGCATGCTGTAGAAATTAGAAAAAGTAAAAGATAAAACTGCAAGGTCTCTTTGAATATTCGTCGCTTTGTATTTGAACAAAAATCATATCAGTAACATTAAAAATATCATTTGGTTATAATTTAAAATATGACTTTAATTTTTTTTAAATGTACTAATATAATAATTTCCAGGTTCTTATAATTTGTAAAATAACATGATTAATTTAAAGTATGACCTTGAAGCAGTTTTAACTTTTAAAATGGAGTCCTTAAGGTGGCTCCTGAGCAAGAATATGATTGGCGAATGTTTTTGTTGACAGTATTCTCCCCCCACGCAGGTCCCAGCGGTGCGTACAGTCCGGATGGCACGATGGGTTACATGATGGACGGCCAAGCGCAGATGATGCATCGTGGTCCTGGAGACCCTACCTTTCACAACGAGTACCATTATCCACCACAGTACTACGGCCATCATCTGTAGTCCCGCTCCAGGTAAGGGTCGAGCAACCTTTCATAACTTTCCTTTACTGGTAAATGTAACTAGGTTTAAATTAAAATAGACTCTTGTTGTAAAAAATAAACCCAAACGGTGTAATAATAAGTATGTCAAAATCTGTTAAAGTCTTTAGGAAATAGTTGACGAAAGTAACCGAGTATAAGATTGAATAAAAAGTAAATTTGAAAACTGAATTTAGTGTTATTCCATAACCTAGTAAAGGCCAATTATATTCAGTAATAACACAAACAGTATTGATTGTAGTTAATGTCTAAAGTTGAATAAACCATCAATGCAATACATCATTTTTTCTATAAGATTGTTTAATAAGATTTATAACGGTTATGTACACATTAGAAAATCGTTCACGAGTAATCAGTGTTTAAGTATACTTATTTAAACACACACACACACACACACACAAACACACACACACACACACACACACACACACACACACACACACACACACACACACACACACACACACACACACACACACACACACAAACAAACACACACACACACACACACACACACACACACACACACACACACACACACACACACACACACACTTTAGTAACCCTTTAACTATACATACATCTTGTGACCCAATTAATTCTAACTGTATAACCAGTAAATGATGTCTGTGCTTTTTTATATCTGTTGTTTGCCTTGTCCTTTAAATATCGCTTATGTTGAAGTTTAGACATTGCGGAAAGAGGGAGTCCTTTACTTAGTCAACATGACCTTCGACTTCTGTTATTTTTTCAGTCTGGTTAAAGTTTAGTAAGCAAGCTTTAAAAGTGTATTAACAATTACTATTTTGGTTAGGCAAAAACTGTTGACAAACTTGTAATCAAGGAACCCTACTAATAAACTAATTTATAAAAAATTGTGATAAACGAAACAAGTTAAATTACCGTTGGGCTTTTTGAAATTTTAATGTGTTGTTTTCATAGCTAAAAACTAGAGACAAATGTTTCTGAGTCGTAAAAAACATAGGAAATCTTAGTTTCATAAAAATTTAAACAAATATGTCTCAGAAAATACGGAAAAATTTATTAACTCTATTTTCAATTTTTATGAATAAAAATTAAGAATGGTATGTTTCTTTTTTCAAACGACTGTAATAAAATTTCTATTCTGTTAAATGTAATACATGTTAACCATGCAATATGTAAAGCAATGTTTTAATTAAAGGTATATTGAATTTTGTAAAAATACTGCCTAAAGAAAATTTTAATTTTTGAAATACAAACTTAAAAATTAAACGTCATGTTTAGAATATCTCATGAATATATTTATGTAGTACGGGATGTAAAGGCAACAGTATAATTTATTAAAAAAATATGATTGAAAAAAAATTCAGCCCAAAAAGAAACGAACGAGGCTAACCATAAATGATTCTAAATTGGTTCAGCCTTTCAGGGTATCTAGGTAAATTTAAAATGAAAATATTCTAGTTTCGTTTCAAAACTTCAAGTGTGCATCACAGTCATCAGAATCGTGAACATAGATGACAATGCTTAACTTTTAGCCGTATCTAAAAAAAATTATTTTTTTCCTGTATAGTAATATGTGTGTTTTTTTGCCCACCAAGAACCTAATTTTAAAATTATATCAGATTTTTCTTGTACAATTTAATGTAATTTATTTTTATTACAGGTGTTTTGATGCCGACTAATTTTGCCGAGTGCTATTTCCTGTGTGATATAAAAAGGACCTATGTGTGTGTGTCGACTTCCTTCCGGCCCGGCGTTACTTCTGGCGAACTCCGCTTGATCTCTGTTGACGCTTCCTAGAGACTTAAAAATTCAGCCGAATCTGAAATCAAACATGGAGAGGAAAAAAATAATAAATCAAGTGTTTTTATTCTTCTTCATTTTTTTAGAAAGTATTTTATTTGTATCGTGAACTAGTGATGCAATTGTTTTCGTTGTTGTTGTTGTTGTTGTGTTCTCGATATAAGACTAATCAACGACATTGTGAAACTTTTTTAAGTGGGAAAACATTTGTTTTAAAGTGTAACCATGATATATTTTTTTTAGGAATATAATTGCGTTTTTAATTAAATAAAATGAAATAAATAAGATGTTTGAATATGTGTAATACTCTGTACAGTGTAGGTAAGCGACAATGTTAGTGTGTTTAAAAACAGATAAAGTGCGTGCAGTGTTGTTGTTATTATATGTTTCTCACGATTTCGTTAAAGGAACAACCATTTTTATTAATTATTACGATAAAGGTATTGTAAATTACAATGTAGAATATAAATTACAATTTTACAATGCAATGTACAGTACTAAATATAAAGTAAAAACAAATTTTTAAGAGTGGGAAAATGCTGCAGAAGCACTTGAGTCACAATAGTCTATCCACTCCTTTCCTGGTGGATTGCAAGGATACAACTTATACTTAATTTGGTAAAACAATATCTAAGTCTTTATTTACACCGGCATGATTGTTCCTATGAAATAATATTTATTTATACGAAATTGAGGTAAACTTTTGAAATTAATAGCTTAATAAACTAATAAATAGAACAGATTTTTTAATACGATTGATAAATCGAAGCAAAATGATAAAAATAAATTTCACTCAGTTCAATATACAATGAGGTTCATGTACGAGGTGTAAACAAGGCACAGTTGTTTCAATGAAATTAATTTTAAAGTCACATATAACATGTAAACAGCCGAAAAATATATTAATTTTTTAAATTTGCAAGGGTCAAACTCTAACTAATTAAATTTCCAACATATTATAATACTTTACGTATATCATTATTGAAGCTAGTTAAAATACTAATTTTTTGAAATTTCACTAGAAAATCTAGCCTTTTATGTTCATCTTTTAAGACAATTTGAAAATGTAAAATATTCCTAGGAAACTTTAAAATAGGGCAAGGATAATGTTTTCTAAGAATGTATTTAGCACAATTCAATCTGCTTTCAGTTTCAAAAAAAAATTAATCGTATTAAAAGCTATGACGAAATCGATAAGGACAAACAAATACATTTTTTGTTCTTCAAGGGATAAATTTCCTCAATTATTTACTTGATAAGTTGACTTAAAAAAAAGGAAAAGTCATGTTTTTATCAATAATATTGTTTGTTTATTTAATTGTTAAGAAAAATTGTAGTTAAGTTGTTGAATACTTTTGTTATGTGTATAAAATTTGCAGATAAATTTGCTAATTGAAATTAACATTCGAAAAAAGCTGATTTATAAATATGTAAATTTGCAGTTTAGGAATTCATAGTGTTTTATGAGTAAAATTCTGTCTCACAATTTATTACTCTAATAAAACATCAATAAGTATAAATATATAAACCGTACAGTATAATTTTTTCAAAATATTTACTTGGTTATACTATTTTTATATGTAAAAAGCCTCGATAATTTTCACTTTTTCGGTATATTGTATTATACACTCCTAAAACCAAAACCCAGAAAGGAGACCAAATGAAAAAAATAAAGGAAAATAATGTGGATAAGGCACACTAGGGGATATTCCCCGTTTATAAATATGTAATATAAATTTATATAGTAGAAACCGTGTTAATAAATATATAAATATATATATATATATATTAAGATTTTCAATGTATTTCGTATAATCTGGTGCGAACAAACGTTAGCGAGAGTGTTTTACCGTGTAATGTGTTCATCACTTCTTGGAGCCCTTGCTTTCAAACCGACCGTTAAAGTCTTTCCTTGCCCGATATTTAGTAAAAGTTCTTTACTCATACTTCATACTTCTTCACTCAAAATTATTTAAAAAAATGTATTTTTTCAGTCTAAATGTTCTATTTATTTGTTAATAATATCTGTAATATACCAGTTGTTAATTATATTATACAGAAAAATAAAGTAGTCTGTGCGAATGTGGTAATTCAAGTTACAGTATTATATTTTTATGTTATTTGATTAAATGCAAATAAGTAGTTTGATCTAAAATTAATTGGTTCAATATAAAACTATTATCACCTTGATTAACCTTTATTTAATAATAAAAGTCAACTTTATTACAATGTATTTTGTATTATTAAAAGAGTATGTACATTTTCTAAACGTTAGTGAAATTTCCTGATACGCCATGTTGAAACAGTTAATTTCCACAAACGTATTTATATTAATTAAATACATCAAAAATACACATTCAATTTTATAAAGTGGCTGATAAATCAAATAACATGCAGTATTTCTAAGGTAAAATGTATACCACTGAAACTGAATATCTATTTAATAAGTTTTTCATATTTTAAAATAAGACTTTATGTATACAGAAAAAATAATTCTATTAAAATGGTTATTAAATTAAACTATATTTTTTAATAGAATTTTATAATTAACTAAAGCGTCTATTACTGAAATATGACAAAGTATACGATTATGCCTAATAAACTATTGACTGGTTAATAATTTTAAACAAACCTATTAGAAATTAGTTTAACAAAAAAAGCAACTAATCATTTAAGTCTAAAAAGTTAATTTTCAAAGCAAGGGTGGGTTTTATTATTTTCAAGGTTGTGCTGTTGTGTATAAACAATCTTCTAGTTGTTATCTGTTGTGCATTTTTGTTGCTCTTCCAAGAGAAAAAAAGAAGAAAATTTCATCCCCCATCCTGAACACTGTGAAACCTTTTAATTGTACACAAGATATACGTAAGCAAAAGGTATGCTGAATGTTTGGGCCATATATAATTTATTATAAGATACGCATGTATACAGAAATATTATTTAAAAAAATCTCAGGTTTTTTACCATATGTTATCTGGACAGAGTAAAGTTGCAACGGTTGATACAATTTTGTAAAAATGGCAAACTTACGTATTTTGTATTACAAATATTGAGTTTTGTAATACTTCTTCTTTTGTAATGTTTATTGCAACATTGTTTAGCTTTTAATTATTATATTTATTTACCAAACAATAAAAATGACGAGAGATAATCGAAAGTGTCAGTATTACGAATAATGTTTTACAAAATTTTCCTGGAACGAATGTACAAAGGCTTATATTTAAAAAAATTAATCCAATATTGAAAATATTTGTACCAATGTTGTACTATCCATACTGTTTTTTCAAAACTTAGTTGGTGGATAACAAGATGTAAAATGGAATAATTATTTAATGATTTATAGCCTACGTACTTGAGCTGCATTTAAATCTTGTTTACTGTAGTTATTTGTAAGTGCGTGCATCATTCCTTAAATAATGTAAGAAAGTTCGATTTATGAAACTAGATTTAATCAAATTTAAATCTATAAATTTATAACCCATCGATCTTTCCTTCTTCTTTTTTTGAAATAGGTAACACCGATGTAAATTAGAATACTTTTTCCTATTTAATTCCTCCTAATATTATTATGCTGATTGCCATTTTTGAAATTTGTATAATCCATTGCTATTTTCAATAGGCTAAGTAAAACATTGTCTTTGCATTATTTTTTATCATTTCCATCATGTACATTTTTTAAATAATAAATCTAAATGTTATTTTAATATCATTTCAGCGCTTTTGACATCAATATTATTTTCCCAAAATATGATAATGAAATTGAGTTCTGTAATAAATTAAATGCAGTAATTATTTATTGTATTGTTTTATTAAACGTGAATATATTGATTTAATTCAATTTATTATATCAGTAAAATACAGAATCAATTTTATTTTAATATAAATACCACGTTTTACAAAAAAATCTTTAAGCTATATAAGTCTGACAAAATTTACATTATATCAAACAAAATATTTTGTTCAATTAAAATTTACAAACAATATGTATTAAAAAGTTACCATTAATGAAACAAAACATATTGTGAGTATATGTAAATTTTAATAATTTTAATTTTACAATATATCAAATACAGCCAGTGTAAACTGAATACTATTTTGCTTTTGTTTTTTATTTCTTCCGAATTCCGTTTATTATGTTATATTATATAGTTTGGAAATGATTGTTCCGTCAGTCAATATATTTCATTATTGTAATCATTATTTTAAAATTTGAATATTTCTGAATATTCTTCAATTTGGAATGTGGTATCTTAATTACGTTGGTAATTATTTTATATTAATAATTTCAATACCAGTTGGTGTTTTTACGTAAATTTTTGTAAACACTGTTCATTAAGTTGATTTGTTTCATTGTCCTTTTCTATGATCCACTATATAAAACTAGTTTACAATTAAAAACCAACTAGTATTGAAATTCCAATTTCAAATCACAGATTGCAGCTAAAAAGCAATAACATTAGATCCAGTCTAGAAATATAATAAGACTGATGATATAATTTACAATCATATTCATTGCATAACATATTCATAATTATTTGTTTATTTCATGTTTCAATTGGTTTCAAATGTATTTTGAAACTTAAGACCCGCCTTAAAAATGTATACGGTACTTCTCCCATCGACTTATGTCTAAAGTAAGGAATATTTATTTTTGTCCGAAGGGATTATTTCAAACTTGTGCTTTGTGACTTAGAACTGTTTAAATGGTTAAGCATTTGATCCTTGTAAATCTGAATCGACAATTTTTGAAAAGTCAGCATTAAATGCTAAATATCTTGTGTATATAATTGTAGTACGATTAGTTATTGTGTTATCACCCTTATCCATCCTACTTTGTTAATTAATGTGTGTGCCATACATCCTTGCTGGTTTACAAAAACTTACATGTGGTTGGTATGCATATTTATAGAAGTATCACAAGTATCATATGGTTTGATGAATGATATGATATTCATAATTTATAAATTGTTTAACTTCTAGAAAGTGGATCCTACAAAGCGATGGCTTACAATATGATTATAATAAAACAACAATAATCGACTAAGTAGAATTATGTATATTATAAAATATGAGTGGAATTTGGCATCCAGTAACTAATGAATATTGTTTTCTGAAGAAACCAGTAAAACGTCAATGATTACTTGACAACAGCTGTTCTCTATTTAGTATCTTAACTTTCAGATTGTGTTTGGAACACTCCATAAAGGATATCTACCAGATTGTTTTTTTAATCATGAACAAAATTTAATAATCTTTACATAAATAACGAGAAAATATATTATAAAACATTAATCACAAATTTTAGAGGGAATGAAGCAGATTAAGCAAAATATACAATACAGGCTAGAGTCTGTAGAAAAAAGTCTCTTGGATTATATTTCACAAATGAAAACTACAAAAAGAAAAACGTAAGCTCGTATCTGACAAAGAACTCAAAATAAAAAAAAATAAACAAAAATATTATGAATGACTTATTAATGCCAATGTCCCTGATGTGTACAGATCTGGATTTAAAAGGTTATAGTAATATTTGAGGTGCACAAAATAGAAAAGAATAAACAGACCGAAGACTTTACTGATCACAACCCTAAGCTGAAATAATGTATTTGGAATATGATGTAATTTGTTTTTAATTACAGATAATCTTAGTATAAAATACATTTTTAAACTGGAATGATTTAGAAAAGTAACAAGTAATAAATAAAGTGAACAGTGTGTAAATAATGTACCTATACAAATTTACGTCTGTGGTTTATTCATTTATTAATTAATTAATTTATTTATTAAACGACGAAGGCGATCAATACATTGACACAGGATAGAAGATTTAAAGTAAGAAGGAAAGTATCTAAAGTGTTATAAAAACATGCAATAGATTCTAGAGTTATCAATTTGAGTGTTCCTTCTGGTTTTCATTTGATCCCAATAATAAATTTTGGGATCACTAAAATGTAAAAAATGAAACCTGTTTCTGTCCTTGATGAAGTTCTGTTGGCTACTTTAGAGACCTCGTAACAAATATTTTCTAAACATCAATGCATAACATAGAAGAAAGTAACCCCAAAAAAACCATAAACTGAAATGAAATTTGTCAATAATTATTAAAAACCATAAAATTCCTTAAATATTTTGAGGTGTTATGTATTAGTTGGTCGTAAAGGAAATACTATAGTTTGGAAAAGAAATAGCAAGTGGGCTAAGTAGTAGTGTCCAAAATTGTGTTAAGAAAATAAATTAAACATAAGAAATGAGTATTTGGACTGGTGATTACAAGTTTATTATGAAGTAAACCTCTGATTCACAAAAAGAGAAAAAATATGGGAAACGAGAGTCCTTTAATATAGAAATACTTTGTTAAATATGTTTTTAGTTCATACTAGTCTAATCCATGAACTATTTATTCTTAGTGTTTCTACGGGCATATATTTAAACACTTTTTAACGTGGTTATTTAATAATATGAAAAGTAAGTTTTAAAGCTCAGAAGAATGTAGAAATCATAATCTTGTAATGAAGTGCTTGACTGCAAGTGGTCAAAGAAAATTTGGAATAGTTAAATCTCTAAAGATAACATTTCTAAGTATTAGTAACTAAAGTATTACCTAGTATAAAGAAACGCAATTATAATTCGGTTAATATCAAAGAAAACAATTTGTACCTAAAAGGATTAGTAACTAAATGAAGAGCAGTGTACAAATAGAGAATCAGATCATGATTTCTTTTAATGGCATTCTGACATTATTTATTTATTATTTATAGTAATCACTCTAGATACAGAATGGAACTACTTCATAAATGAAAAATGGTTTATAAATAAATTATCATCTATGGGATCGTATTGTCATCTCTTGATTGATATTATACAGTGGTTTTTAAATAGGCGAAGTTTATACAAAAGAATGAAGTGATAAGAAGATAAGTAACCTCTTTGAAATGGTTGACATTTAGAGATTTCACTTTTAACGAACACAATCACACAGTACAGCAATATCACATATTGCTTTGTTGTGATACGTTTCAAAGCATATTTATGGGGGGGGGATCTCAGTATGTTTATAACTATTCTTTTATAAATCCCAGCCTTACTGATTGGACCACATCGATAGAATGAATCATTTAAATATCAGTGAATTTTATAAACATAATTTATTTACGTTACAAAAAGTAAGACTTCGAACAGTTATCTCAAAAGATACAATTCTTGTAACAATACCTCGAAAAATTGTGATTATCAAAAATGTTAGTCCTTTTTGTTCTTGCTCTACATAACTGAAACATTAGTACAAGAACTCCTTATAATTGTGAAGATTCGAAAAAAAAAATACAACTTATATCTAAAATGTAAAAAATTTAAATAATCTAATTTATAATTTGTTCAGTTCAAAACTAAACAACCATGAAAGGAGTTCGTGAACTAATGTTTCGTTTGGAAAGAGCAAGAATAAAAGAACTATCATTATGTATAATCACAATGTTTCGTGTTAAGTGTAATGTTACAATAATTGTTGGAAAATATTAATTTTTAAAAAATATCTGTTTGTTAGCGGGAGTAGATGATTCTTCTATACCTGTTGCATCTTTAATAGGACACCAATGATACTCAGACAACCAGAAATGATGTACAATATTTCAGAATTACTAGAGGATTATTTTTAAAATAGTTAAGTTTTCGATTTCTACAACAATAAACACTCAAACAAATATTAGGAATACGTCTCTTATTATCTCTATGAAACCCTTATGTTTTTATAAAACTAGATGTCTGAATTATAACTTTCGGACACGCTTTTTAACACACACAAAAATATAACGGATTCAATCAAGAATTCTTTTAAAATATCTAATCTAAATATATACATTGTGTAAAATATTATAACAATGTACAATTTCGTTATATATTTATTTTTGATTAATCTAATTTTAATTTAATTTATTTTTATTTTAATTCTCTTGAAAACTTTTGAAAAACTATTATGATGGTTTAAGTAAATTAATTCAACAAAAACAAGTTTTTTATCCTTTAACTAACTTTAGGATTTATTAGCAAAAACAATTATTTATAACAACAGTATCAATTCAATTTATCTATTCATTGAAATATCTTAAGGCTACTTCATTCTCTCACACTTGCATTCTTTAAAAACTAATTTACTCTAATACACAATATTATTGATTACAAATTTAAATCTACAATTGATTATTCAATTTACATAAAATCAAAACTCTACAAAATGTTCAACAGATCTTGTCCAAATTGTTCTCATTAACTTTATCAATTTTATAACAAAAAACAAGACAAATTTCTTTAATTAACTGATATTTCCAAATTTACTTTATCTTGCCGGCTAGCTCAATTACTTTACTTTTAAATTAATTATACAAAAAAAACTTGACTCTTATCTCGGGCATGGGAACTTTTAATGACTCAATTAAAGTGAAATACTAACTCTAATGATTATTTATTATGAAATTTTGTACTTATCAACAATTCTCCTCGTCCGCTATAATTTTGGCACTTTTACACAACACAAATCACTAACGACGCACAACAACACAACGTATCCTTAGCCTGTGAAGTCGGATGCTGCTAACACTGGTTCATTGACTGGTGGTGAATCTCTGGTGATACTCCGCTAACTCTATTTAATCTCCTTACTCGTTCTTGATTACTATGGACTCCGACGCGATGATCTCTCCTCTTCTTTTATGAAATTTAAACTCTTTGACTCTATTTAATTTATGATTCTAACAAACTTCAAGATAATTTACTAAATTTTGTTGCGGCTCTGCCTTTTTAAATTAACCAATGACTTAGAATTAAACCCTCAGGTTAATTCTTAACACTTAACACCTCCTACTCTGATTCCTAGCTGTAAGTCAAGACTTACACGCTCTTAACCCCAGTTCTAGACTGACTCTCCTTACTCTGGATTTCACCTCTCCCGAAATTCAAGTGTAGCGTCCTCTTCGCTTATTGGTTAAATCTCATTTTTTTAAAACTCAGGCCTCTCCGGATTGGACCTCTAACTTTCCAAAATCGTTGGTTTTTTATTACACGCGCTGGCTTCACCCTCGGAGATACCGTTAGGAATTCGCTTTCTCATTTTTTACAACACGCAGCTGCGTTGAATAACAAAACTCCGTTATGTTTTCTACTAAAGTTTTATTTATGTCGGCGAACTTTCTTCTCTTAAGTAAAACAGAATGTCTTCTTTCCCTTGTCCTTGTCACGTTTGTCAATTTGTACAGTTATTTTCGAAACTTAACCTTGCAGCTGCTCTTTCGGTAAGATTTGCTTGTCCACATTTGTTCTGTTTCAATTTACACATTTACACAATTATTTATCAATGTTAACTTTTGATTGATTATTATTATTTTAATATTTGATATTAGGCCTAATTAATTATTTATCCATTGTGATCGTTTGAGATCGTTATACTGTCCCCAGATAAAATTTGTCTTTGAAATGCTTGAAGATAAATTTTTTCTTACGCCCGTTTCTTTAACAATAGGTTGTAAAGAACCTTTTTCTTACAATGCCCTTTATGTTGCGGTTACCCACTGTTTTACAATAGACCTTTCTTCTATTGTTCCTCTTGTGGTCAACCCTAGTCCCTTTTATGGTTTTCCTTTCACTCTTGCTCCTTTATTGTCTATGTTTTGTTTACTGCCTAAGTTTATTCTAATGTCCTTAATTATAATATTTCTTTAATAATCTACAATTAAATATTCCCCTAATTTTATTTTTATTAATGTGTCCTAACCTATATGTCGTATTTCCTAATTTATTTATTATTTTATAAGGTCCTTCATACAGCTCGCAAAACTTGTGATATCTTTTTATTATTAGTTTTGAAGGTATGCATGCTCTGACCAATACTTGCTCGCCTATTTTGTACTCGGTGGGTGGGTGCTGTTCATTAAATTTTCTTGCATAATTTTCTCTTTTGCTCTTTATACGTAAGTAAATTTCCGCGTCGCTGATAATTGGCTCTTTTTGGTCATCTGGTTTGATGAGATATCTGGCCCAACTACGTGTCGGTTTCCTTTTAAACTGCGCCTCTACGGGTGTGGTTTCAATGGTGTCATGATACGATTCATTGATGCATGATTCTATTACTTCTACTATCTTTCCCCAATCTTGATGCCTGTCCTTTAATAGTATCCTGCAAAATTGTCCAATTTGTCTCATAATCCGCTCGGCCATGTTCCCTTGTGGATTCCTGATTGCTACTGTTCTTTTCTGTATCCCTAATTTTGTTAATCCTGTTTCCCATTTCGGTGAAGTAAACTGTGTTCCGTTATCTGATAATATGTATTGAGGTACTTGTATTTCCTGTATATATTTTTCTATTTGTTTAAGTGTGGTGTTTGTAGTAGTGTTCCTGACTTTATACAATTTCGTATATTTTGTAAATGCGTCGATCATTACAAAGATGTATTTGCACCCTCCTGTTGACTTTGGTAACGGTCCGTAATAATCCACACAGATTAACTCTCCCACTCCTTTTGGTATGATCGGTATTAGCTCCCCATTTCGATGTTTCAGATCAATTTTACATTTCTGGCATTTTTGACATTTTATTAATTCTTCCCTTATATACCTAGCAATTTTGTTTCCCGTAAAATCTTCTTTAAATATTTTATAACATTTATTCATACCAATGTGTCCATACATTACGTGTATTTCATTTGCTAATATTTTGACATAATCCGGTGGTATCATTAATTTCCATATTTCTTTTTCTTTCCTAAATAACTTATTTTTACAGACCTGGTAATGTTCCTTAAATTTTTGATTATTATTATTTAAATTCTCAATTATATTTTTACAATTTTGATCTCTTCCTTGTATTACTTCAAAATTTGTTAATATTTTACCTATTTCTACACTAAACCCTTTTGCTAATAATAATATTTCGACCAGTCTTTCGTCACTTGTTTCTTTGACTTCGGCGTTATCCTCAGGATATCGACTCAAAGTGTCTGCTACTACGTTCTCCTTTCCTTTACAATGTTGAATTTGGATGTTATACTCCTATATTAATAAAATCCACCTGGTCATGCGTGCATTCAGTAATCTACAATTATTCATAAAAGTAATGGCTTTGTTGTCGGTTATTACTGTTAACTTTTTCCCTAAAACATAATTTCTAAATTTCCTTAAACATATTACGACGCTATATAACTCTTTTTCTGCTGTACTGTAGAATTTCTCGGCTCCTTTAAATGTACGACTGGTGTACCCTATTACACCGATCTCCTGGTTATCCCCAATTTGGTACAATTGTCCACCAGCTGCGATTTCCGAAGCATCTGTTTGCAAATAAAACATTTTATCCTTATCTGGGTGCCGTAATGTGACAACTTCTACAAATTCCCTTTTAACCCTATTGAAACTTTCTTCAACCTCTGTGGTCCATTTAAATTTTACCCCTTTTTTTTAGTAGTTCTTGTAACGGTGCAGTAACTAAAGCGTAATTCTTCGAAAACTTATGATAAAAATTGGTAAGACCCAAAAATCCCTTCAGTTGCCTTGCTGTTTTTGGTCTTGGAAAATTCCTAATTGCAGCCATTTTGTTTTCTTGTGGTTTGATCCCCTCTGTCGTTAATAAAAAACCCAAGTATTCTATTTGTTGTCTGCAGAAGTTTGATTTATTAAGGTTAACGGTTAAATTTGCATTTTTAAATAATTCTAAAATTTGTTCTATTTGTATTAAATGTTCCTTCCAGCTCCCTGCTAAGCATAAACAATCATCGACGTATAATGTTAAAAATTTCTTCACCTGTTCATTTAATATGGAATTTAATCCCCTTGTGAGACTGGCTAAACTGGTGCTTAATCCAAAAGGTACTGTCTTGTATCGATAACACAGGCCTTTATGTAGAAACGCGGTGTAGTCTCTGCTTTCTACATGAAGTGGTATCTGCCAAAAACTACTTGTTAAGTCAAAGCTACTCATCCAATTAATCTTTTGTTCTATTGTTAATAACTCTTGAATCGGTTGCGACCCCTTATAATCTGGAACTGTTCGCGCATTTATTATTCTAGCGTCCAGGCATATTCTGACACTTCCATCTTTTTTACACACTGGAACGATAGGATTAATATATGGGCTGTTGCATCTTTCAATAATTCCGTAATCTAGCATCTTTTTGATTTCCAGATCCACGCTTTCCCTATACTTCATCGCAATCGGCCAACTTCTCTGACAGTATGGACTTTTATCCGTTATTTTCAATTTATGCTGGTATGTACTAATTAACCCTGGCTTTTTACTAAATACCCCTTTATATTTTATTAAAACTTCACTTAATTGTTCTTTTTGAATTTCCGAAATGTGCCCTAATTCATTTATTTTTCGCATAATTTCTTTCTGATCAGTTTCGTAACTTTCTATTTCCATATGTTGTATTAATTTATGTTTATAATGTTCTTCCGGGTCCTCAAACATGATCTCCTTCCTTATTTCACAATTTTCTTCATTATTTATACCTAATTCTAATTTATTGCTGATAAAATCTACGACAGCCTTATTTTTAACCAAAAAATCTAACCCTAAAATGCAGTTTCTTATTAAGTCCGGTACAATGATAAAATGAATATTCATTACAATATCTCCCACATTTGCTCCAATTATTATTTGTTTTTTAATATTCTTCGAGCGTAAGCCGGTTGCTCCAATTACCTTAACTCCTGCTACTGGTAATTCTTCGTATGGTCCCATTATTTCCTTATTCTCTAAATAAAACCGTTCCGACAAGGAATTGAATTCACACCCTGTATCCACTAAAGCCTGTACATTTATTCTATTAAAACCTATTGTTATTTCTGGACATTTTGTTAAATTTTTACATATTAAATCTGAGTTATCCTGTGCTTCTAAATAATCTTTTAAATCAGTAAATAAGGTGTTCATAACGCTATTGTTTTGTATTGCCCCTTGTCGGTTGCTTACGCCCTCGGCTAACCTTCACTTTTCCTTTCTATTAGGGGTTGGTTCTCTAACAAACCGCCTGTCCGGAACTCTCGGGTCATTGCTCGTTCCTTCATTGTTTCCCTGTCTTCTCCACTCAACTGGTTTATGACCTTGTTCTCGCCATGGAGTCACATGGTCACTCGGTCTTCTACCCCAATTATTCTGTTTGTTGTTATTTACTTGTTCCCTAAAATTTCCTCTATTATTGTTTACCCTTTCCCTTTCATTGACTTCCTCTATCCTAGCATGTTCAAATTCCATGAGCAATTTTATAAATTCTGTTTTCTTTTTAATCCCCCTTGTAATTATTGCAATCAAGATATTTGGATGGAAATGTTTTCCCGCCTTATAAACTAATTGTTCCTCTGCTAACGGCGGACTTAACTCGGAACATTGTAGCATCAACATTTCTACATATGCAATTGCCTCGTCATTCATTCTGCCTCTAAATTTCCCAAACTCTAAATGGTCCCTAATTTTCGCCTGTATTATTTCATTGAAATACTTCTCCCTAAACAATTCCTCAAATTCCTTAAAATTTTTAACACTTCTCCTATGTAACTGCCACCATATATAAGCCTCGTCTTTTAAATATCGGTCAATCCAATGCATGCCGTTTCCAATTATCTGCTCGCTTATCTCTTCCATTACATTTAGAAATTGTATGGGAAACCTCTCTTTTCCCGAGAAACTAATATTTCTTACTTCTGGCTCGTGACAATATCCTTCCCCTAAATTTCTGACCGTTTTTAATCTCCTATCTAATTCGATTAATTTTTTAGCGACCTCTTCCGTCTTCTTCGCATTCTCCTCAATTTTCGCGATGTTAGTTTCATTATTTTTCGTGCATATTTCCCCGATTTCTTCGTCTTTCGCCGCGAGTTCTTCCAACCGATTGTTGACGACTACGCCACGGTTTTCGAGTTCTTGCACGCGACCCTCCGTTTCCGCGCGATATCCCTTGACTCGATCGCCGAATTCTTCTTCCGTCTTCTTTAACCTCTCTTCGACGCTCGTACGAATTTCCGCGACTTGTGTTTCGACCATCTCTACTCTACTGTTGACTCCGTCAAAACGCTCATTTATCCTCCTGTTAAATTTTTCTTCTAATGCGGTTAGACTACCCTTAACTTCCCCAAATTTCTCTTCCATGTATTTTTTCGCGTTTTTCTCGGCTTTTTCCGCGATTCTCCGGTTCTCTTCTGTCGCTTTTTCCGCGTTTCTCCGGTTTTCTTCCGCTGTTTTCTCCGCGATTCTCCGGTTTTCGTCTGCCATCTGCTTTAACATTTCCTGTATCATTGCCATACTCGCGTTTCCTGACTGTACTGCCGCCGATGTTGTTGGATTGTCTACTTCTGTCCCCGCCCGTGAATTTACGTTACTCTCTATCTCTGATTCCCCATTTTGACTAATTGACTCTAATTGTTCCCCTTCTTGACTAAAATTTAAACTCCCACTATTTAATCCCAATTGATTATATATTTCACTTTCATTTGCCATTTTAAGTTCTAATTCCCTCTTTTTACTTCTGGTTAACATAAACAATACTATTCTAACCTATTATCTACCACACAATATTTCCTGTAACAATGTTAATATTCTTATCCTCTAACAATTCTATAACTAGCAATTTAAATTTCACTTTAATGAGCCCCACGTTGGGCGCCAAATATAACAATGTACAATTTCGTTATATATTTATTTTTGATTAATCTAATTTTAATTTAATTTATTTTTATTTTAATTCTCTTGAAAACTTTTGAAAAACTATTATGATGGTTTAAGTAAATTAATTCAACAAAAACAAGTTTTTTATCCTTTAACTAACTTTAGGATTTATTAGCAAAAACAATTATTTATAACAACAGTATCAATTCAATTTATCTATTCATTGAAATATCTTAAGGCTACTTCATTCTCTCACACTTGCATTCTTTAAAAACTAATTTACTCTAATACACAATATTATTGATTACAAATTTAAATCTACAATTGATTATTCAATTTACATAAAATCAAAACTCTACAAAATGTTCAACAGATCTTGTCCAAATTGTTCTCATTAACTTTATCAATTTTATAACAAAAAACAAGACAAATTTCTTTAATTAACTGATATTTCCAAATTTACTTTATCTTGCCGGCTAGCTCAATTACTTTACTTTTAAATTAATTATACAAAAAAAACTTGACTCTTATCTCGGGCATGGGAACTTTTAATGACTCAATTAATGTGAAATACTAACTCTAATGATTATTTATTATGAAATTTTGTACTTATCAACAATTCTCCTCGTCCGCTATAATTTTGGCACTTTTACACAACACAAATCACTAACGACGCACAACAACACAACGTATCCTTAGCCTGTGAAGTCGGATGCTGCTAACACTGGTTCATTGACTGGTGGTGAATCTCTGGTGATACTCCGCTAACTCTATTTAATCTCCTTACTCGTTCTTGATTACTATGGACTCCGACGCGATGATCTCTCCTCTTCTTTTATGAAATTTAAACTCTTTGACTCTATTTAATTTATGATTCTAACAAACTTCAAGATAATTTACTAAATTTTGTTGCGGCTCTGCCTTTTTAAATTAACCAATGACTTAGAATTAAACCCTCAGGTTAATTCTTAACACTTAACACCTCCTACTCTGATTCCTAGCTGTAAGTCAAGACTTACACGCTCTTAACCCCAGTTCTAGACTGACTCTCCTTACTCTGGATTTCACCTCTCCCGAAATTCAAGTGTAGCGTCCTCTTCGCTTATTGGTTAAATCTCATTTTTTTAAAACTCAGGCCTCTCCGGATTGGACCTCTAACTTTCCAAAATCGTTGGTTTTTTATTACACGCGCTGGCTTCACCCTCGGAGATACCGTTAGGAATTCGCTTTCTCATTTTTTACAACACGCAGCTGCGTTGAATAACAAAACTCCGTTATGTTTTCTACTAAAGTTTTATTTATGTCGGCGAACTTTCTTCTCTTAAGTAAAACAGAATGTCTTCTTTCCCTTGTCCTTGTCACGTTTGTCAATTTGTACAGTTATTTTCGAAACTTAACCTTGCAGCTGCTCTTTCGGTAAGATTTGCTTGTCCACATTTGTTCTGTTTCAATTTACACATTTACACAATTATTTATCAATGTTAACTTTTGATTGATTATTATTATTTTAATATTTGATATTAGGCCTAATTAATTATTTATCCATTGTGATCGTTTGAGATCGTTATAATATATCTAAAAGCCTTTGTGTATTTCCTTAAAGATATACAAATTCTTAATTTTTAGGTTCACTTTTGGATTCACTAAACCATTAATATACGCATACTATTTAATTCCCCCTCCCCATATGAATTAAGTACAAAATTTGGTTTTATACTTTTGGAAATCTATTTCAATCCGCGAGTCATTAAGTTAACCTAATGGCTACTCTGCTCCTTCCATTCTACAACATGATTCATGCAGTCCATAGTTCATGCTGTACTGTCACTAATTTTGTGCATCACTAGTAAAAGGTGGTTTATATTGCTTAGTAATAAATCAAATAAATACAATGAAAGAATTTAAGTTTTTAAAACTGCCATTTTTTAAACAAACTCAACCTCCTATAAATCTATGTTGTGTTAGATTTTGAAAATCACACAGACTGTACCCAAAATAAACAAAATACTATTAAAATGGACGTTATTTTGAAACATACTTTAACTAAATTTCAGTATGTGTCTAGTTAACACGTAAGAGATCAATAAATTATTGTCTCCGCTAACCTACTAAACTATTCTACGATTACGAAAGACTGACGCAATGTTAAACATTCAATATGTAGTGAAACGTGAAGATGACGATATTATTTCTTCTGGGTTATTTATTCAGAGTAATATTTGTCAGAAATCTGAATTAATTTTAAAGACGTTTTTAAAAACCTTTTAGCTTTAATTGCGATTTATTACATGCAATGTCATAGTTCATAACATTTGTTACGTCACATGTGTTAGTAATAGGACTGTATTATAACTACAATCCATACATTAAAACCTGTTGTTAAAGCCATTCATGGTATTTTCCTAGATCTGCCATGTAGATTTTTAAAATGTTTACCTCTCAACACCTATGATGTCTCGGTCCTGAAGAGCCGACTAACTGTGCTACAATTATTCAATTTTCTCTGATATTCCAGGGTTTACAAATTTAGTTTTTTAAGATACATTTTTCTGTTTACAGATAATCTTGGTACCATTACATACAGAAATAAAATCAACAATTGTTTACCTAATTCATTGCACTATAAAATTATTTTGTATGAAAATACGGAATAAATACTATTTAATATGAACGCCGTATAGAAATTTTACTTTTGATTTGAATTCAGTAGGTTGTTTTCTTATAAGTGACGAAAACTTTTTAACTTACGAAATTCTGTGACTTTATACGTTTTGTGTCTGCTATTGTGCATAAGTATAGATACTAAGCTAAATACAGACGCAGTTCCTTCGAATTTCTTTAGCGCTAAAAGTTATAACATTTATCATATACAACGTATTTTGTGTATTGGAATATAATTTTATAGTTAAAATCATATTTTTGACTACATTTATCAAATATAATTTAATTTGATAATTGCTGTTGTGGATAATTTATATTTTCCTATAGAAATGAACGTTCAAGGAAATTAGAGTCCATATTTGTTCAGTCATTGGTTTTAGTTCTGTGACAAAATAGTGTAAGAAGAAAAACCCTGAGGAGTTCATTTCTTAAATTCAGAATTCCCTTCCCAAGTATTTCTTATGTGAGGAAAATAGTTATTCCCTTTACCAAACATTTGAGAAGACCAATATTTATTCAGTGTGTCAATTAGCACTTAGGGTAACAAAGCGTATTTTTAAAACACAAAAAGTTGTGTTTAAATTTTGAGGACCCCCCCACTGCCCCCATGTAGTTCTCATGTAAGGAAACTTGATAAATAGATGTTCATTAACAAATATTGCACTTATTGGAAAAGTAAGAAATTGGTAGTAAAATTAAAACGCTGAACAGAATTATGATTTTATTTAAGTTTACTTTTAACGACAAATACTCAATTTTAAGCTACTACCATAATAATTACAATAAAAATATTACCAAACCAGTTATTATAATACAAATTAAATCTATGAATTTTTCATATAAATCTGAATACAATTACATATCTATTAATAAATTTCAACAAATCACAATACGTTTGTCTTCCATTGTGTTTTGAAACAAATTTGCAAGAACTGATATTTTTGGTAATTTAACTTATGTAATGATATTAAATATGGCCCAATAAATTGGCCTCCATTTTTAAATTTAAAATGTTGATCATAAATATAATGTATTGGATTGTTGGCACTAAAAGTGGTATTCGATTTTTTGTCGATAATTTCATTTCAATGTGAGTAAGTCTTTTAACATTTAAAACTATTTATCAATAAAAATCAAAACCAGGAGAATATAGAAGAAATAATATTTTAATAAAGAATTAACAAAAAATAACTATACACAGGTCATACATACAGCTGAGACTGTAGCAACTGAAGTGAGACCTATGGATATTTAACTGAGCAGGGTAGTCATACCTGGAAGAGAGTAAGTCAAAGAATAATTTAACTACGTTATTAATAATTGAATTTCTATTGTTTCGAAAACGAATTTTCAACAAGAGTAATCTGAATAACACAGATTTAAAAACCATGAAAGATAACGAGTACCAATGTTCAGTGACAGTGTTTTATGATGAAACGGAGTTGGTGGTGCAAGATTTGTAGTATTTTTTTGATAATACGGATTAGTATGAGGTACATACGAAGATGAAATGAAAAAAAGTTTTTATTAAAATGTTAAGAAATGCAACCTGATATTTTTTAAAGTAAAATCATCTATAGGATTAGTAACACCTCTCCAATAATACTTACTGATTATTCAATTTCTAGCTTAATTTAAAACATAATCCCTTTATTTTTAGTTTCAGAAACTTAAAAAAAATTATGTATATAGGACTAATCATTTTATCATAGATTATATATATTTTGCTAAAAGTTGTTTAGAGTAAATTTCCGAACCGCAGTTATATTTATTGCAAAACAAAGAGAAAAATAATTGTTGGCCAGTCGCCGTAGCGTTGCCAAGGAAGCAGGCAAACAATTGCGCCGAAGACATAACAATTTCCGCGTTGTGTCCCTGTGCCAATTTTGTCCAGATTAATGCGAATTCCAACAACAAAACACCAACAAACGCCAGGGGAACTTCGCCGGTAGCCACTAATGACATTTCGAGCAAAGTAAAAAAAATTCACAAAGACAAAAGGAAGTACCATACACAGAAAAGCACAATAAAAATAGCCAACCCTACCCCTGCTCCTTTGTGTGGGATTAAAAAACGTCAAGGGAAAATAGGAATCATGATGTATAAAAGCTTGGTGGGTGGTGGGAGAAGACAAATGAGTGTGACGCTGGTGGCGTCGGTCTAGCGTCGCGGCGCGCGCACACTGACGTCATTTGTCACTGTCCGTTACCATGGTTACGGGATTTCCCCCTTTTCCCAGCCATTGTCTTGAGCGGAACCTATTTAGTGGTGAAACTTGCAGTTCACTTTATTCAACTACTGTCGTCAAAACGATCAAGACTACTATCCAATAGTTTTGTTATACGGCTAATATTTGGACCATACTCTACAGACAACTGGTAGAGTTTTAATTTGAAACAGCTAGCCTAACAAGTTTCAACTTATTAAGAGTCATTGACAATTAATATGACGGAAAGGAAACTTTTAAAATAAATCGTGAATTTAAAAAAATAATAACAGATGTCTTTTTACCAAATTAAAATATATATGTCAAATACATTTTTCTTCAGTAAAATACTAATTAAACAATTTCTACAAACTTACGAAACAAGTTGATAACTAATAGTAAAATTTTAATTGTGGAAATTTTTAATTAATTCAATTACTGAAAGTTACAAATAAAACTTTTTTGTAACAAATATTCCAAAATTTATACACATTAAATTAGTCCCATTAATAACCAAAATTCAAATCAAGTAAAATGTTTAAATTAAAACATTCTACTGTTACTATAATATTGTTCGTATTGTATATGTAAAATAAATGGTCAATAAAGCATTGGGGAATTTTTATCATTCACCCATCCTAAAAACCAAATAAAAACGAACTATTTGTCACAAAAATTAAAGTTGTCAGTCAAATAGTTAAAATAAACTGTGGACGCTGACTTTGAAAAACTATGTGAATATTTTAATAAGGGTCTAAATAAACTATAAGAATTAACATGGCTTGATTTGGTTTGATTAGTTTTGCTGAATTTCATGAAAATTTAACATTTTCTGTCTGGGCGTATAATTCTAATGTATTATTTATTATTAAAACTAAAAATTTGGTAATACCTGCCTGAAGAAATAAAAAATAATAATATTATCTCTATTTTCTCAAAATCGGCTTCAACGATTTTCATTATATTTTAGTTATACATTCTCTCCAAAGAACCTAAACTAAAATTTGTTTCTCTATGCCTTATACATTTTCGTAGATGAATATTATTCAAGGAAATCGACTCTTGGTCGCCATGTATATACTCTAAAAGACTGAACAGATATTGCTCATATTCAATGTTTAGGAATGCGACAAAAGTATGTTTCTAAAGTTTGTTTTAATATATCAAAATTTGTCTGGAAATGCTAAAACAAACATTAAATTATAAAATATTACTAAAATCTGTATAGGCTACTACTTAAAATGCAACTTTGAACTAATATCGTTTTTGAGGACCCTAACAAGTATTTATTAGTTTTATTACCAAAAGTCCACCGATTTTGATCAAATTTTATTAAACTTTACACATTTTTACGTAAACCTCCTAAATTGCAAATAAAATAAAAGCGAGGTTTGGAAATAATTGGCTAAATACGAAAATAAATCTCTACAATGATGACGCCTTTATTAAAAGTTCTATTCTAATCAATTAACAAATAATCTAGGCCGAGCTTGTAATACGAGTGAAGTGAAAGAGGCTTTCTTAAAATAAGAACAGCTGTGGGGCTCACTATTGAAATGAAACGAGTTGAGCCATTAAGAAACGCAGCATCAATCCACCCTTCTTAGTGATCAACAATTTATATATGAAAAACTACTTTGAGACATATCACATGTTTGTGGTACTTTATACTTTGAAAATATGTTTTAAAGTAAGCCATAACGGCCTGAGATGGGTTCTTAACTAAACACAAAATTGTCCATAATTAGTTTTCTTACGCGTAAAATGTATGAATGGGATGTCTTGACGTTATAAAATTTCAAAAATACCTACAATAGTCAAAAATTGATCAATCTCCAAAATTACATTTCTATGAAAAATGTGTATTTTTATATCAACATAAGTTATTAACATGTAAAGCTATTTTAGAATTAAGAAAAGTGATATAACTTTTCAAAATAGTTTACCAAATACAAATATTTGTCCTTTGATGCATCACACATATATCTCGTAAAACAAGTAATACTTTCAAAAATAGGTAAACAAAAATAAATTAAATGTTCTCTAAAATCAAAACTTAAAAAAAAAAACATCAATAGCGTTCTCGTTTAATAAATTCCGCTCATATCTAATCCTGCAGTGAAAAACTAGAATTTTTCTGATCAAATTTTAATAACATATTTACATTTTACTAATCTTTAAAAATTATTTTAAGGTCACATTAAATTTAATAAAACACCTCAAAGGAGCCATAAATTTAGTTTGAACATTTCAAATGTTAGCTTATTTATGTCTAATCAAAAATATACTTGTTATTCTTACTTGTATGTTTGAAATTTCGCTACATCATCGCTCTCAAAAAATGATCCAATATTTATAAAACCATTAAAGCAGTCATTTAAAGAGGTTGAGAATTTTTGGTTAAATTTTGTTTAAACCAGCACACATACACACTATAGCAGTGAACAGACATTGATCAATATTTATCATTATGCACCTGTAAACTCAACAATATTATGCTAAATTATAATCATTAAAAAGAAAATAGTGCAATGTTTCTCATTATATAAAAAGAAAAGAGTGCTGCGAAAGAAATATTATTTTTGGGCCACCACTGGGTCTAATAAAAGTGAATTAATAAATCAGTGTATATCTGAATTCTGTGAAACTATTGAGCTGAGTTTTTTTTTCAAAAATGCATCTAGAGGTTTTGTACACCTAATTGTGAGGGGAAAATATGCTTCTAATTCAAAATCTTATTAACCAAAACTCAAAAATAAGATTTTGTAAAATTAATTCTGTTTTATAAAAGTTTGCTCAAATGAAACTTTTAACCAATAATTTTGTTGTTAACTATGGTGTTTTGAAAAAACTAATGTTTCAAAATCTACTGTACTTATTTTCATTTTGCGAAATTTTAAGATGAATAATCCAAGTCGGTGAGCCAAATCTTAAGCAAAAGAAAATTACAGTTCGGTGAGTAACTATCGACAAACTAAAATTATTATCGATTAAAAAACTCGATTTTGATAATTTACCAAGTTAAACCTTGACCTAGTGTCGACAAGAGTGAAGAAAGTGGATGCTCTATTTACTAACTCTACTAAAGCAGTGTTGTTGACATGTACAAATTATAGATTGCTACATCGTTCCTATCTGCAAGTTTTCAAAACACATGAACAACTGCGTGATTTACAAATAAAAAGTTAGCTATATGTAAGAAATGTGACGTTGGTCGATTTTTCGTATTCCACTTTATCAAGTAATTAACTACCTAAAAATTCAGACTGCCATAACTATTATCCATTGTACTAATGGGGGTAATATAATATGAAATCATATTTTGTTTGATACTTTTGTAAATCCGACGTGGTGTAAAATTACTTAAACGAAACAAAAAGTTGTTCACTGTGATTTGTTTGGTCAGATAACTTTCTGTTTATATTTCATTTCAATATGAAATTTATTTTTATACAACTGGTCGTTTTAGCTCGTTCGCACTAATACTTCGAAATAGTTCAAACAACTGCATCCATGTCTTAGAACTGTGCAAAAACTGATTTGATTGGCCGCCATTTTAATATTAGAAATAATAAAAAATTCTTTTATACAACTAATCTTATTCAGAATTTTCATAATGATAGTTACATACGCATGACTGTAACTACATCTCAAACAAACAAACATACAGACTAAAGACCAGTGGTAAATAGTTAAGTTAAAATAGGACCGCATGGTAAAAAAGTCTCTCTCTCTCTCTCTCTCTCTCTCTCTCTCTCTCTCTCTCTCTCTCTCTCTCTCTCTCTCAATAAATAAACCGAATGAGTACTGTTTATTACTTTATTTTTTAATTTTTTTTACATATTTTGGACTTTTGTTTTTTCTATACATGCCTCGGAAAGATGTTTAAGACTCAGAGAAATAGGTGCACATATTAGATAAGATAAATCAGTTATTATTGGGCGGAAGTGTTGGAGGTCAATGAAAACAGTTGCCAAAGAGTTATGAAGCCATGCTAACATTATGATAATACTATGGCAACTCCAAGGCTGCCACAACCTGCCTGACAAATATTAATGGCTTTTACTTTACAGCTAGTTGCAGTACTGTATTACACGTCAAGGATTTTATTTAGGTATCTAGGTAAACAAAATATATTTACTAAAACAATAATAAGTAGTAAACAAACTTTTTCACACATCCAACATCCATACATTAAAACCAATACTAAGCTAACAAAGGTATTCACCAAACTACCCCCTAGTCAGGGGTTATTGAGCATCGATTGAAAGGAATCATTAAGGCTTCCCAAGTGGAAGAATAAATGTAAATCGGTAAAAGATATTTTTGAATTAAACTTTGGTTAATTGTGATGATTTTATGACATATACCGTTGCGTTAAACGCTAGGTCATTAAAAATTAAGTTCGTAACTAAAATAAACAATTATAATCAAATTTATCACATATCATCTTATGTTTGACATTCACGAATTGCATACATTATAATTGTCTTGATTTGTTGAAAGCGTTTGGAATTCTTGTTTTATTAATTGCTACAGCACTATTTCACTGCTCACTGACAACTATTTCAGGCGTAAAACACTTTCAAATTGTCACATGTATTAAATTTATATATTTCCACAAAAAACAGATCTTTGAAGTTTATAAAAATACTTAAAATATATATAACATAAACAAAAACATTAAGAATAGACCTCGTCGTTAAAATCCATTTAATGTGCTTATGTCTATTGACCGCGTACATAATAATGATACTTCTCATTTAAAACTACCATGAATTTGATCATCAGTCCTTTTCCGCTGTTTTTTATTTGTTTGTTATCTCATTGTTATTGACCCTGACAGAATCGATAACCAAATATACGCTTCAACTTGGTGGAAAAATTGTTTTCATTCATTTTTCAAAAACCCTTATTACTAGAAATAATACATCTTTTAATCTGCAGAGATTATAAATATTTGCTTAAATCCTTAATTACTCAATTTTACATTTCAACAATTCGTTCCTTCCCTCGAAAAAGATTGAGAAATTTAGTAAAACAATAGTGATCAAATGAACAATTAAAACAATTATTTTCCACAATAAACACTTTTTTTTAAATAATACAGAACGAGACGACGTTTCAATAACTCGCCATCATCAGTTGTAACATATACACAAACCCTCCTATCACTGAACTGTTTGATGACTTAGCCATTGATGCGTCGTATTGTAGTATTTATTGTGAAAATTGTGTTTTCTTTTATTTATTGATTAAAGATTGAAGTTTCCACAATTGTTGCACAGTGAAACATTAGGTGGTTGAACAATTTATTAAATTTGGTAATTTAGGGGAGGTGATTGGTTGTTAGAAAGGTCTGTCCTGTGTCTTCGAAAACTGAGTCTTTGACTACAGATTAAAAATTGAGGGACCATCATTTTATAGATATTAACTTTTACTAATTATTTTAGATTATATATTTTTACATAATAATTGAATATTAACTGGAAAGACTGAAATATAGTATCATTTTTATAAGTAATTATATATAAATATCTTTTGATTCGTCTGTAACAGTTCTTTGTTTTTAAGTCAACTAGAAACCTGTTTTGTCTAACAGAGACATTAAAATAAAGTAATTATATTAATTTTAATATATTTTCAGTTTGTTGATAATCTATTTGCTAGATGGTATGCCAAATAAAACTATATAATATAGCAGTAATACATATTAATATATCAAACAAAAATTACAGACGGGCTAAATACAGTAATTGTATCATGGTAGTAAATAATGGTTATAATAATTATATGTAATAGCTGACTAAATTTTTAACCATTTTTTTTAATACAATTCTTTTTTTATACTATTAAAAACAATTTTAATACACCGAATTTATTTTATTTACAGTTTTTATTTTATTTTATTATTTAAATACAGAAGCTTTTTGGTGTGGTATTTACGAAGCTATCTAATCAAACTTTTTGATAATTTTTACAATACAATTATTTTATCCTTATTGGCAATTTATTGGCCTAACCTATATTTGAATACGCTTATAATACATATTTCTTGTTCTACTTCCTGTTGTATTTTCTAATATACAAGAAATTGCTTGCTACCAATTCGTTAATAAACAAAAATGTTCAAATTATTTCAATTAAAAAAAGAAATTAAGATTAATTTTCTAATTGATTGTTTACGTTTGAATTACATGTCTTATGACACAAATTTCCTATATATTATGGTTTCCCACCATCTCTCATCATACAATTAATTAGCTAAGCATTCATTACAGTCATTGTTACTATCATTGCACAGTTTTTATTGTAAACTTGTACCAGATTTCGCTATAAAAGATCTAAAACTGCATGATTTAATATACTTTTCTGATCAATTTAACGCCAGTAACCAAAATCTAAATAAGGAAAATGAAATTATGTTAAAAAAGACAAAACTCTCTCAAAATTATACCATGAATGATTTAATGATGGTAAACATTTACCTATAAAATTGAAACATGTTGAATAAATTTTGGTTAAACAGTGGGATCATCACAGTTTTGTGCCATCGGGTATTTGAAACAAAGTTAATAAAAATTGAGCTGGAAATTGAATTTTTATTGAACATTTATCGGATTACTCGCCAATCAATACAAAATATAAATATTAAATTAAATAAACGATTTTAATTCTCGCGGGTCCTAAATTTAACCACTTTTATTGAGTAGCAGAGTATTATCATTTGCTAGAAAAATCAGACGACTTAAAGTTAAATTCTAAATTGTAATAAGATCCTAAACTTTACCATCCAGCCAAACAGTTTTTGAATGTTTAAATTATCAAATTGGGAAAATCGTATATTTTCAGAATCATTAAAATCTCTATATTATTTAACGAACCTCGAAATAAAAGCTTTTTATTCTGTAGAAAATAATAAAAATATTATAATTTTTCCAGTTGATGAGGGTAATTCTATAGTAATTCAAAATTTCAATGATTGTGAAACTGAACCAAATAGGCAACTAGTTGATACAGAAAGATACAATGTATTTATCAACAACCCAAAATTTCAATGATGAAAAGGGAGATTTTTTGAAAAATAAAGGTCTATTAAATTCCTGAATGTCCACAAAACATTGACATTATTTTTAAAAACAAAAATTTTCAGGAAATGTACCATCAATTCTTCTGTTGATATAATCATAGAACCATTTGATAAAGCCTGATGTTATTTATAAAAGACACCCTCAACTTTTTATTATTAACTCTGATTCATTAATCACAATTACAATTAAAAGTCAGCGTTATGGTTCCAGCCTACGAAAATATATTTAAAGCTAAATTGAAAAATCAGTCATGGAATTGAAATTATAATACATTTTTAAACAATTTCTCAAATTTAAAGTTCACCAGGGTAATTTAAAAAAAAATTACTCACCTTTTCACGTTAACATTTATATTAATACTGAAATTAATAATATAAATCTAACAAATTTGAAAACTGTCCATGTAAAAGCTGACCTGCCCGCACTTATAAATAGATTGATGGAGTAATCATGGTACTTACCCAGCCCCATCGTATCTTGTAATTGTGTACCTACATTACTACTTTCTTGACGTCGCTTTGCTCGTGTCATTGTCATTGAGGACCTCGAAGCTGTACATGCCACCACTCGTTTCGCTGGTACTGGTAACTCGGCCCTGCAGGATATGGTAAATATAACTCTTGGGAGGTCAGAGTTAAAAAATTAGATTTGTACTATAACCGTTATTTGTCATTGTAGAGTGGTCTGGTTGGTCACCATTATATGGAGAATTGAAATCTGCTAATTATTTAATGTAATGTGTTATAAGTTGAATAGTAGGGCCTACTAAGATATGAATGTCCACTGTTTGAAATGGCCGCCATAATGAGATTTTTATTTCTATTTTCTTGAATTCAAATAGGGGGAAGTATTTGTTTATTCCTCTATACCAAATTTCATGTTACTAACTTTATTTTTGGTGCTGCTACCGTCCTTAAGTACAGACAACAACGATGACTGACGGACAGCATGACTGACGATGACTGACGGACAGCATGGCTGACGATGACTGACGGACGGCATGGCTGACGATGACTGACGGACAGCATGACTGACGATGACTGACGGACAGCATGATTGACGATGACTGACGGACAGCATGACTGACGATGACTGACGGACAGCATGGCTGACGATGACTGACGGACAGCATGGCTGACGATGACTGACGGACAGCATGGCTGACGATGACTGACGGACAGCATGACTGACGATGACTGACGGACAGCATGATTGACGATGACTGACGGACAGCATGATTGACGATGACTGACGGACAGCATGACTGACGATGACTGACGAACAGCATGATTGACGATGACTGACGGACAGCATGGCTGACGATGACTGACGGACAGCATGATTGACGATGACTGACGGACAGCATGATTGACGATGACTGACGGACAGCATGACTGACGATGACTGACGGACAGCATGATTGACGATGACTGACGGACAGCATGGCTGACGATGACTGACGGACAGCATGGCTGACGATGACTGACGGACAGCATGGCTGACGATGACTGACGGACAGCATGGCTGACGATGACTGACGGACAGCATGACTGACGATGACTGACGGACAGCATGATTGACGATGACTGACGGACAGCATGACTGACGATGACTGAGGGACAGCATGACTGACGATGACTGACGGACAGCATGGCTGACGATGACTGACGGACAGCAGTGGAAAATCACTTTTTGGTTTTCTGAGGTCTTGAAACGTGAAGATCAATCAAAAACGGAGGTCGAAATTTTTGACGATTAACCTAAACTGGGTGAGTAAAATGTACACACAAAAATCTTCCGTGCTAAAAATTAAAGTTCAAATGATTCTGATTTCTTTATATAAATCACTTCAATAACGCATTATTGGGTGAGATTACTGCCAAAATCTTATTAAAAAACAAATAATACATTATCGGAAAAATCATCGTAATAATAAAAATAATAGTTCCGGCTTAAAAACAAGACTAAATCCGTAATGAAGTATACAAACAATTAATAACATTACAAAACTGCTGACAACGTACTTCCACTTATTCGAAAACTAAAAATTATAAATAGTCTAAAGAATTATATATAAAATTTCTAAAAATATTCTTGTTATGTCCAAATTTCCAAAAGGTGGTAACACTAAATTAATCCATAATTTGCCTGTGAACCTTGTAATACAACCGTTTTGTACAACCTGATAAATTCTTCTTTTACCATCTTATTTTATAAAGACATATTTAAAAGTTATCAAAGAAATAAAAACATGTTAAACTAAAAATATACCTTTTTCCTTATTTACAATAAATTATATTTATCTATTAAAAATATTCCCTAACTTTTATTTTATTTTTCTCGCAAATAACTTATACGTTGTGTAGAATGGATTCTGCTGCAAACCGAATTCTGACATACGCCAGTTTGTAGTCGTGAGTATTTCTAGGCTGAAATCAGACGGTTTACCATTGAAGTGTCGTTGAATGGAACAGATTCTGTCGCAAAACTGTACTCTGTCGTACTATAGTGTGTAGTCATGAGAATTTCTTGGGTGACAATTTAGAGTTTAAGTGTCTTTGAGTGGAATAGATTCTGCTACCAATTCGAATTCTGTCGTACTATAGTGTGTAGTCGTGAGAATTTTTTGGATGACAATTTATAGTTTAAGTGTCTTTGAGTGGAATAGATTCTGCTACCAAGTCGAATTCTTTCGTACTATAGTGTGTAGTCGTGAAGAATTTCTTGGGTGACAATTTATAGTTTAAGTGTCTTTGAGTGGAATAGATTCTGGTACCAAGTCGAATTCTGTCGTACTATAGTGTGTAGTCGTGAGAATTTCTTGGGTGAGAATTTATAGTTTAAGTGTCTTTGAGTGGAATAGATTCTGCTACCAAGTCGAATTCTGTCGTACTATAGTGTGTAGTCGTGAGAATTTCTTGGGTGACAATTTATAGTTTAAGTGTCTTTGAGTGGAATAGATTTTTCCAAAGTCGAACTCTGTGATACTATAGTGCGTAGTCGTAAGTATCGGTAGATTGAAATCAAAGAAAAGGCTTATAAATAAAGTGTCGTGGGGGATGAATAGATTTTTGTCTCAAAGCTGTATTCTGCCATGGTATAGTGGTGCACTTCAGTATAGCTGAAATTAGAGGATTTATTAGTGTGGTGTCTTTGAGTGAAATAGATCTTACCAAAAAACTGAACATTGTACAGTGTGTAGTCCTCCCTATTACTATATTGAAATAATAGGGTTTGTCGTTTAGTGGATTAGATTCTGCCGCAAATTCGAACTCTGATTTACTACAGTGTGTAGTCCTGATTATTGCTAAATTGACATCAGAGGACATAAATAGATGTTGCCGAAATCTGAACTTTTACATAGTACAGGGTGTACCGTTAACATAGCTTAACATCAGAGGGTTTACGAAGTGGTGTCGTTGAGTGAAATAGCGTCTCTGCAATCATTGTTGTTTTACAGCGTTCAATGTGCCTATTGCTGAGAGTACATCGCAAGATGTATGTGTGAATAAGTTAGCGTTTAGTAAAATTTTAGTTGATTGCAAAAGATTCAGAGTTGGGGCGAACTCTCTTATTTTACGATGGAGAAATTTGGTTTTGCTGATTGGACACATGAATACAGTGTATCGAGTGAAATATTTTCTGCCTAGACACCAAACTCTGTTATATTGAAAGACAAATTTGTGGTTATGCTCGTTGAATATCTCACTGTTGTTGAGTGGAATTTAAACGATCTGAAAGCCGTGCTGTGTTATATATTATTTCAGTGTGACTTTTGGTTATTATATTTTGGACATCACAGGGCTTATGAAGTTGTTTAGTTACATGTATTCTACTGTGAAAACAAACTATGACATTTCGCTTGGTCAATTTGTATTTATTGTTGGTTAAATATAGTATTTTCTATGAATAACTTCTTGTTCTGTGAAATAGATTTGTCTTAGAAACTTACTTCTGTTATATCACAGTCTGAATTTGTGGTTTTATCTGATAGGACATTTCAGGGTTTATAATAAACTGTTAAGAGAAATAGATTCTACCGCGCAGCCAACCTCTGTCATATTGCAGTTTTAATTTGATAGAACATTGATAGATCTTAAGAATAAAATATTAACGAGAGAAATTTGTTAGGTTAATAAATAAATAATATTTGAGTGGAATTGATTCGGTTGGCCCTTAAACAGAACTTTGTCAAATTGGAGTGTGATTTTGGAGTTTTTGCTGATATCATGTTTCAGGGTATAAATGCCATGGAGTAAAATTCATTTTGTCTCAAGATAAACTTTTAAAATCTCAACGTATGAGAAGAAAGTGTCGTTTACGAAAATAGATTCTGTCTCCAAACCGAACTTGTTATGTTGTAGTGTGAATATTTGGTTATAGATAGTTGGAAATCGAAATTGATTCTTCCGCGAAGCTGATCTCCGTCTTATTACAGTTTGAATATGTAGTTTTAAATTATTGGACTTTGCAGGGTTTAAAAATAAAATGTCATGGGTGAAATTAATTTTACTCTAAAATTGATCTCCGTCTTATTTCAATGTGAAAGTTATTTTATCTGATTCGACTTTGCAACGTTTATGAATAAAGTGGTATTTAGTGAATTTAATTCTTCCGCGAAGCCGTACTCTACCATATTGTAGTGTGAATATGTGGTTGTAGTTCGTTCATCACAGGATTTATGAATAAAGTGTCGATGATTGAAATTGAGTCTAACGAGAAGCGTTAATTTGTGGTATAAGAATGAAAATTTGTGTAGTTGGACAACACAGGACTTAAGTGTCATTTAGTGAATTTGATTCTTCCGCGATACCGTACTCTGTCATATTGCAGTATCAATGTGTGGTTTTCGTAGGTTAGACATCTCAGAATTTATGAATAAATTGTTACTGAGTAAAATAGAATTAGATGCGAAGGCGAACTTTTTAATTTTTCAGTATGCATTTGTAGATCTTCATTTATGGACATCGTATGGTCTGTGAATGTTGAATAGATTCTGTGAGAAGCAATGCATCTTAGTGTAAATTGCTGCATAAACATTTCATGGTTTACGAAGGTAACTTTGGATAAAATTTAATGACTAATCCAAACTCCGTCATATTCCAATGTGTTTCTTCTGTAAAACTGGTAGGAATTCATTTAAACTGGTTTTATTAATTCTGTGTCATTGGGTGGAATAGATTCTGCGGAGAATCCGAGATCTGGCATATTGCAATGAGAATTCTAGGGTGTTTTACAACAGGCGTTGTTTGGTAAAAAAAATGGTAGTATGTTTTTGTCTGTATTGGTGGATAGACATATCGAGATTTATGAATGAACTGTCGTTTAGGAGAGTATAATCTACTGCGAATTTGAAGGTTTTATTTCGTCTTAGTGTTTGTATGAATGAGTTTTCCGTGAAACTATTGCTTGGTGATATCAGATATCGTTCGTTGAGGATTTCAGTTTATAGTTTTTGTGTCGAAAGTTTTTATCACATCTATATATGTAGATTTGATGTTGATTATAGTGAATTTGAGTAGGTCTACTAATAAAATGCATCCATTATTTAAATGACAATAGACTTCAATGATGCTATACTGACTATGAATCCATTATTTAAATGACAATAGACTTCAATGATGCTATACTGACTATGCATCCATTATTTAAATGACAATAGACTTCAATGATGCTATACTGACTATGCATCCATTATTTAAATGACACTAGAATTCAATGATGCTATACTGACTATCAGACTTCTTTATAATAGTTATTTTAGGTTACAATAAACAATGGTGTTTGGATGAAACGTAAGAATTGTATGTGAAACGTATTTGAATTAGTGTAGATATAGACCTACGTTATGTATATAAAACTAAATGTTACAACAGTGGCCATCTTGTCCTTTTGAAATTCGTCAAGGACTCAGGTTTTATGTTTTAAACGAAGTACGTTAAGAGTATATAACTTCGTCTATTATTCTTTAATATTCAAACAAATAAAAGAATGGTTATTTTGATATATTTCAAATTTGTTAAACTGAGGAATATTAAATATTAACTAGTAAAATATAATGATGATGCTGTTTTAACTTATTTCTATTCATTTTCTGTTGTTGAGGCTCCTTTGCGGAATGTCTTTTGAGTTGAGGTTTTAAAGTCTCTACTAGAAATATGGTGTATCTGCTTGACTAGATTATCTTAAGAAATCTTTTGATCTAACGAAGTCCATATTTTCATATTGTTATACTTTAAAATAATTATTATCTTTAACACACCTAAACCGCTTGATTGAAATTCGATCATTTTGATTATGCATACAATAATATTGAGTATTATACGAATATTTGATTAGAACATCTTTTGAGTGTTAATTTTATTTAAAACCATAATAAATGTAATTAGTTTTATGTATTAATAGAGTCGGGCCTTATTGTTCTTTTCTTCCATTAATGTCAATTATTTTAATTAACAGTTTAAATTAATTGTTTCCCAAGGCTGAGAACCGGTCACTTTTACATGCATGGCATTTATTAAATCGCCATGTCACCTAGCCTATCTACATGCTGAAAATTATTATATATCGACCGTGATAATTACATTTCTTTGACATGCAATATAGTGGTGTACGTAAGGCGGGTAATTATGTACATATATGGGCGTGTATAAACTAAATTATACTTTGCGTGATTAAGAATGAACTTATAATTTTTGTAAATACATAACTGTGCTTGTCATGGTTTATGTTCGCATTTTACATGAACTGGGATGTTTTGCCAATCATAACCACACAAGGGCAATGCTATGATGCAATCTGATACTTTCTGAATTATGAGGGAATAAATGACGAAAAACTGTTAAACAGATTCATTAAATAAAAAATACAGTAGAACCAATACTACAACAATTTGTTTGAAAATTGTAAAAGAGACAATGGTAAATATGATGGGTGGTAATAAACCAAGTTGCGAAATTAGAAAAATTACCAATACCAATCAATAAAATCCAGTTAAAGACGAGATCAATTCCACCTGCATTTATTGTAAATAGTGGATAATCAAACTTTATCTTATTAATTTAAGACTCAAAGGCTCTTTTTCGAGATGCCCAAAAATTTTTTTAATGTTATTATGTTGTCGATCTTTGAAAAAGAATATTACAAATTAATGGGCAACAACAGACCAATTACACTTCATTAAAAAAAGAACCCTTTCAAATCTCGTTAAAATGTATTTTTCAGTAAGATACATATATATTTTTAATAGAAAATACCATTTGTATATAGAGAGGGAAAGAATACCCAAGAGGAATTACGTAATTTTGTGTCAATAGTTTATGATGGTATACAAAACGGTGTTAGGGTTGCATGTATATTCGTTGAGTTTAAGTTGTTGTAGTCTACATTTTATTAATAAATTGATTCAAATAACTGTGGACTTTCAGTTGGAACCCAGTGTCTAAACCGATTCATTTGCTCCCTATACAAAAAGCAACTGAGGTCTGATACATTTTGTATATATAAGAAAGGGGACTTGATAAAGCCTTGATTGTTTTTCAGATTGTAAAACCATATCCTAGGTACAAATCAGGGAGATAAACCTAAAACAGCGTAGCTTAGCTTTAACAGACGACATTACGAAGGATTCACATTAGTCAAGGCAGAAATTATCCTGATCTATGTTATGTTAAGAGATTAGCTGTGTTGTAAGTTATATTTTTAATTTTAAGTATGTGATCTTAAGAGGAACTTGTATTCAAGAGGTTAGGTTTACTTATTGCGGTAACTGCACCCACGTGGGCTAAATAATCTAAAACCAAATAGGTACGTAGTTAGTTTTTCAATCTTCCAAAGGCTCAGTTCATCCCGCTTATGACGACACTAAATGAATAACACAAATCATTTTATAATACCTGCTTACTAATACAAGATACCTAGTCGATTAAACATATATAATAGTTAATAGTTAATAGGCCATTCAATCAACCCACTTGTTTATTGATGAATCAAACGGTGGTTAGGACAATGAGGACCGGTTAGATACAACTTATTTTAAAACTAAAAGAAAAGAAAAATAAATAGTCACAAAAACACAACCCAGAAATAAGTCATACAGTTCTATCCGTCCAACTCACAAGGCCGCGTTTCCCGTTCCGCTGTTCTCTTACGCAAAAAGCTCCGGAGCCTTTATCTGTCTCTCAAAAGATGTTTATGATCCACTAAATTTATATGGACCGATTAGTAACAAAATACTACGTGGGGACACGATATGAAGCTATTGGCGGGATGAAAAGAGAACACATTGGTTGCTAAACATATCTTGTGTTCGAGGCATTGACATATACAATACACATTAATAGACATATTACTGGTTAAGTAATATGTGTCTTTTGGGAAGTGGTTAGAAGTTCAGTAAATCCAACTTTCATCGCATAGGTTTCGTTTTGTAGCCTAAACTCCATAATGAAAATAGCTGAAACTATTTCAGTCATATAAAACCACGTAACTTCGACACGACATATCAATACGGGAGCTATGTTTTGCCACTACTAATCTTTAGAAGACATAATTTTATGAATGATAAAGTCTCGGTCTTTCCTGTCTGGCTATTTATAAACTTTTCGTTCTAAATATTCCGGCCATCGTTTAGAATCAGCGATGAATTTTGCTGGCATGAAAAGAGACTAACGCCTTCTTGTATTCAGGTTTGTCATCGTAATGGAAAGTGAAAGACTATTGTCGCGACTATCATCTACCTCGTGGGTGCTCTGTCGAATGGGTGGAAAATCTTGTCGAAAGACATGGCATACAGTGAGAATTAAACAAAAGCTTTAAGGTGGCGTGGGCGCATTCAAATCTTTTTAAACCTACAAGATTTTATAGTAGAGTTTATTTTTAAATGAGTTTTTTTAATCAATAATTATTTGTTAGTAATTAAACTTCGCTGATTCGCTGACATGACAGGACGAGAATATCTTTGCTGTGTTTGGGTATATGTTCGGTAGTTTTAAGACCCTGGCCTTAGTATTAGTATGTGCAGATCACCAGTTACATAAATAGGACTTATGTAAGTCTAAGTTTTAAAAATGACCGTTTAAAACGGCCGCCATTTTAAAATTTTGAGAAAAGGAAATTCTAGTTTACATGCGAAATTTAACTAAAATTCAAATTACCAAAAGTATTATTTTGTCTAATAACGAGATATTTCTTTAACATCTTTGGTCTTTAATAACAACTGTTTTCTTCGTTATCTTAGTAAAAAAGTTTGGGCATCATTGGATGGAGATTTTAATGCTTCACAAAATGAACTATCATGGATCATTGTACAACGGTGGGGGTGACAAATTGCAATTTTGTTATCGATTTGCCTAACGGCTTGTAAGATTGGGCTAAAACTGCAACTTCTAGAGTGTTCACTAATTTTTGATTTGTTTCCTTGTTGTTTGAAGACTAGAAAACCCTCGGTCATCATCGTTTTATGAAACAAGAAAAAACGAGAATAAAATTCTAGTCCTCGTATAGTCTAATAGCGTCATGGTCTGAAGAGGACAAGAGTTGGTCTAGAGGTATTAGTAAAGATCAAAGAGAGGGATCTAACCGAACACGAAGAAAAGTGTAGGTTCCAGCTCAGTTCCTCCTGCATGCGACAGTCGTACACCCCAAAGGTGAACCCCCTGACGGTGTTTACACATGACACACAGTATGGTCAGAAATTATTAAGATTTCGAGTCGAAATTTTATATACACATTTTTAATGCTACATTTTTATCAATATATTGAGAATCTAAACTATATCTTACAACTTATGGAAATGGTTACTGTTTGAGATTTTTAATACCTCTAAAACCTTTAATTTTACAATAAATTTTAAAAGCCGCCACAATTTTGAAAATATATATAGTGAGTACGGGTACCGCATTCATGAGGAACCCACCGGGATCTCCACCTTTCTACATGATGCCCCTCTTGATCTCTCATGACCAAATATATATATATATATATATATATATATATATATATATATATATATATATATATATATATATATATATAAGTGTGTGTGACACTAATTCTCTCCCAATATATAGAGATTTCTGTAAATATCTACAATCTATATCTAAAATCTTCTTTTCTTTATATTATTTTGACATATACTAAACTATTTCAATATATGATTTCACAAAAAGATGAGCATAGAAATAAGTAAGTAACAGGTAATAAATACCTTTGTATATTACTTTGTTTCTATTTTTCATATTTCGTATAGTGCTTTTGTTAACAGAAAAGAGAGTACAGATATTTAACTTAATACAGTAATTTTATATTAGAAATTGACTATATGGAAATCAATTTAATCAAGACTTACCAAAAAAAAAAAAAAAAAAAAAAACCGTGTTTAAAATATATGATGAGAGAATAAATAGTGTACATAACTTTATTGAAGCTTTAGTTAGGAGACTCGTGCTGGAAAAGGATAAAATCACTTCTCTCCTTGGTCAAGTCGACATCGGTCTACGTTATCTGGGTGGAGGATTCGAGAGGTCATAATGAATACACAAGCGGAGGATTTTGTACAGAAGGAAAAGAACTGAAGCCTTAGGCCGAGAAATGTAAAGGATCAGCGCATGTTTCTTATCTAAAGTATATTGTACAACACTTCAATCGATGACCCTTTTAAACCGGTTGTGTGAATTTAACTCATCGCCTCATGAAACATAAAGAACACAAGTCTAATCGCTCCATAAATAAATATTGCCTATATTATGTTTGATTTATTTTAATTTGTGTTTGTGGTTTTAGAGGTTTGTAGAACTATTTAAATAGAAACCAATATTCCATTCTACTTCAACAAGATGATTTTTTTTTCTCGAGAAAAAGGATGTTACATATAAAAAACTTATTTTCCTAATATTTTTAGAAATCTTGGTGAAAATTGCCGTATTTGTATGGATGTGGTTGAATTTTGTTGTCTTCAAGATAATGTCGTAAATGATTGGTTTCAACTATAAATACCAGATTTAGAGATAAGGTTCAAAATTCTGTATTTAAAAGCGATAAACGTCAGAAATTTAGAAGGAATGGCTGACGACAAAACGAAATGGCTAAAAATTATCGACAAGGCCATAATCTACGACAGGTATTGGGGCCATGAAAGAAGAAGCAGATTATAGATATTGAGATATGTGGTACAATTGATTTGTACAATTATTGTTGAGATTCTGACTACAATATACACCTAATCTGACATCTTTACACCTACTTACCAACTACTTCTAATTTCGAGACTTTTCCAGTTGTTACAACTGCATTTCAAAAGTCAAGTATGTAGCACAAACGCAAGGACCAAACATATTGATGAATGATCATCAGTCAGTTGGTGGCAAATTAAAAATATTTAGTAATAAATAAATGATTTAAAAGTTACATTTCCTAATACATTGTTTATAAGGTTTCCTACAACAATTATTAGAGTTGACGATTTTTGGAATTAATTACACTTATTTTAAATAGAGGAAAATATTAATTAAATATTCAACCAAATAATTTCTACAGGCCTATTACGTTCAATGCTACTAATATATAATAATCCAAACTTTAAAGACTTAATAAATCTTAAAAGTAACCCCTAACTCATCGCCTTATCGAAAGACGTATTATATTCCCGCCAAAAAGAAAATGTTTTTTGACGAGGTCACTTCGATTTGTCAATTTGAAAACAACAACGAAAGTGCGATTCATGCAAACTGACCTCCATATCCCAGTGACCTCCTAGTCTGAATTATGCAGTAACTGCTCTCAAATGCAAGCCACTTGAAATTGGTCCATGTTGAAGGTCGCTTAAAGTATAATTTTCACCTCAATCCATAATGCATTTGAAATTTCCATCGATTGCCAATTTGTTGTCACCACATGGAATAGAAGGAAATGGAGGAGGGGGGATTCCTATATCTGATGTAACACAATAGCCGAAGTCGGTATTTTCAAACAGTCCAATGATAAATAACCTGTGATATTATTAATATTACTGTGTTGGATTTGTGTTATTTGTAGGAGATACAATGTCTTATAACGCTAGAGATTACTGCTGAATGCATAGAGAGGAAAAGTTATAGTTTTCCAAAGTTTGAAAATTAAACTGATTAATAAATTAGGAAAAGAATCTTCAATTCTAACACGCCCTTCAACATTAAAACTTCAATAATTTTAAAGTAAACAATTATATTACTTAATTTTTAAATTGTTATTTTCCACTGTACACAGTGTAATTGTAATAGCCTAATAATAAAAGCAAAATGATTTGACTTTCATTTTGTAACAGATCTAAAAACTTTTTAATATTCGTAGTTAACTTTCTTTTCGTGGTTGATGTTTTTATGAAAGCACAATCGTGGCCAACATTCAAATGGGGTCTTGAAATTTTATGAAATCGCTATTCTGTTGAAATTTCTTAATTTTTTCTTCTTATTTACTGAGGAGGTAACTGCATCACTACATCATAAGAGGATCTTACATTACATTCCGTGTATAGGTTCTCCTTAAGGTATACTGGCAAAACCGCATTTCCATTTCTTTAGAACGCCACTCAGAACTGCGTTTGCATTACATCAGGGACGAAAGCCTGTAAATTTTTTAATAGTTGGTCTTGTAGTTCTAAAATTCTAGTCTTGTTTATGGTTATAATATTAATTTGTGTTTAATTATTCTATTGACTTGTTTTATCTGTGTTTAATTACTTTTATTGGCGGTTTAACTTTTTTGGTATTGATGGTTGTATATACTTCTATTTACTTAGATACTTTCATCGGTGTCTCTGCTCCTTGTTTTCATCCTTGTCTATAAGCGTCAGCACAATAATTACAAACACTATCGCCACTTCTTTTCGTTGTTTATCATTTCAATTGCAAAGTTGGTAACCTTCAACGCACAGCCCAATTTATTATTTAACTCCTTCAACTTCTGACTTCATCTGGCGCAGTATTATACGCGGTATCAATCTCGCTACAGTACACATATAGAGGCTCGTTTATCAGCATAAACTTGTACAAATACCTACCTAAGCAGCGAAACATTGTCAAGGAAAATTTAATTTCGCCGTATTAAATACGTATTAAAATGGCTAACCCAATCCCTCACGTCAGGGATTAATCGGTCCAGGAGCCTGTCTGAGATTCCTTTTCCTCTTTTAGTTTATTTAGTCTATCTGGAATCTTTATAGATTCTGTGTACCGTCTTCCTCTCTTTTAACTGTAGGTAAATAGGGTTTCAGCCAAGATCCAACTGCGTTTGTGGGGTCGTCCAATAAACGCTTTATTTATTGTGCCACAGAGCTACACACAGAATTGACGCACCATATTTTATCACAGAATGTACTACCATTCCCTGGGTACGTCTCTTGCTTTATCTACCAATATACTAGTTCGGCATTATCCATTCTAGTACCTAAGCTATTAACTCCGTCTTAATAACTATTTTATTTATGTGATTTAACAAACTAGCGTTAAAATTAAAATGGATCCCCATGTACTTTAGGGTCTTGCAAGTAGCCACACTTATTTTCCACTGCTATATGTATTTATTTTAAAACAAGCAGCACTGTCACTGTTTTTTGTGGGGTAAGACAAAATCTCTTTTGACGCAGCCATTTATTGATCCTACTGATTGCTCGGTTAATTTTTGTTTCCACGATGATACCCTCTTCAATTTCTGCTACAACAGCCAGGTCGTTGTATATCCAATCAGAGTAATTCCCTCAGGCGTTCTTAGTCCGAAACACCATCGTAATATATTTTATATTCTATAACCGAGGCCAAGAACAGGCCCTTAAACACTACAAGTCGTGCTGGTGGTCTTACTTATTTCAATTTTTACTTCCCAATACTGAAAGTATTTCATTAATATCCGTATAAGGTAAGGTGAACCCCTAAGCTCCTCCAGTTCTGTAACGACTCCTAGCCAAGGTACACTATTGATGGTGTTTTATATATCCAGAATGACCGGGGCACAGAAGCCCCGACTATGTGACAATACTCCTATCTTCAGCTATCCTTTTCATCACCATCATAGTGCTGACCGTTGATCGACTCTTTCGGAATCTATGATAGAACTCCTTAAGCTCTACTCTCCAGTTCTATTTCCAATCTTGCCCCGATAAGTCGTTCTAGTATATTGTCCATGATGTTCAGCATACATACTGGTCTATGAGTCGAAACTTTATCCTTATTCTTCTTGGGCTTTCAGTTGGGTAGTTTTTCATTCAGTGAGAAAGTAGTCTTCCATGAGTATGTTATTTATCAACTAAGTACCTTCCTTTGTGGGGCACTTTTTAATTCTTATACTGATCTCTAGATGTATGAAATTTATCCCCAAGGCCTTCATGGTCTGCATGCATTCAACAGCAGTATTAATCTCTTACTTCATGAAGCACTCCACTTCAACCTTGGCAAACTCCGGATACATCTATTGAACCCCTGTATATTTGGAGAACAATTCCTCAGTAATCTCCATAATCCTTTTTTCAGTAAGGACTATTTGTGACAGTCTTGCCGCAGACGATCTTACAGGTGTCTCTCCAAATATCTCTATCAAGCTCTTCACATATGCCATGTCAGATTCGTAGTTTCTCTATGTCCCTAGTTAGGACAGTTTTGGCTACCGTGAATTCCACTTTCACTTTCTACTTAGTAGTTTCCGCCGCAGGTATCTTCCTGTTTATCAGCACTAGTTCTCTTTTTTTCTTTCTTTTTTTTTAGACATCCCCTACGGAGAATGGAAGTGTTGCTATTACTTGTAGCTGTATCTTCTCTTACTATGACCATCTTTCTGCCAAAAGTTGTCATACTTGCAGCTGCCACACCAACGCCTCATTTAGCTTCCGTACCTACGAGGCTTTATTTCACACACCTCATTATTTCTACCTGCAGGTTTTGGTCAAAATGTTCCATTAGACCAGGGCTCACTCTCCATCCACATATGGTCCCTAGTCAACTTCTTTTTGTGATTATGTCCCTATATCACAGATGTCATATATGATATCCCGGTGGTCACTAAGATTCAATTTATCCAAACACGTCATTTTTCTGACACGCACTCTCTCAGTTGTTCGGAACATAGTTGGTGTCACGCCAATAAAAGACTCACTGTTGTCTAGTACCCATGAAATGTAGTGTGTTAATCACTATCAGCTTCATTTCATCCACCCATTCACCAAAAGTAGAAAACATCCCCATCCTTAGACCGTAAATGCCTGTTCTTAAGTATCTTAAAGAGATTAGAAAAATAGTGACGGAAAAAAGATAAGCAAGAAAAATTTGGCTGCTTACTAAATCTTCAGTTGATAAAATATCTTCAGTTTTGTGAGATCTTTTGTCCGAGTTTTATTCTAACCAACTAAAACCAGGTTCTTATAGAGAAGTAAGAAAATAAATTGGTAGTAATCTTAACTCTAAAAAGCTCTTGGTTACAACTTAATAACATGTCAAGCAATGAAAGAACTGTAAAGGAATAAATGTAGCGTTCCGTTTTTATTATGTATCAATGTCGTGGAAGGTGGGTGAGGTCGTCAGGTTTCCAAAGTCTGCAAACCACCAAATAACAAAACATCATACAGGGCAATATCCCTGCTACCAATTATGTCTATAACATATTTGAAAAGCTACTCTTAAATCGTCTTCAATAATAAGATCGTCTTCAATTAGATTCAGAAACAAACACTCAACTATTGCCAGGTACAAAGAATCACCAATGTCTTTGATAAGGTGCTTGAAGAAAATCAAATCTGTTCTGTAGTATTCTAAGACGTTGCCAAGGTCTGGAATCTATCATAGACTGGAGTATAAGTTCTAAATAAATTTGTCCAAAACACCATAGCCAGTTACTTAAATCCAATATTTCAAACAGATACTTTCGACAATTATTCTGATTTAAAACAAATCTTGGTAGGAGTTCCACAAGGCAACTTTTTGAACCATTATCATATCTGTTTTATACGAGCGACATAAGTTACCTGATTGCCACGGAGAGGCTACATTTGCTGACGATACTGTCGTTATTTCAGAAGAAAACAGCATTGAAGAAACAACGAGGAAACTTCTATCATTGGCAAAGTTTGTAATTGGGCAAAGAAATGGCGAACAAAGCTAAACGAGGCCAAATCTGTATACGTTAATTTCACTAATAGAAATTACATCAATTACATCCCTGTGATAATCAAGCACAAAGAGATCCCACATTAAAATAGAGCTAAATATCTAAGCATAATCCTGGATACGAAACTGCGGTGGAAGGTCCATGTAAAAAGGAAAATTTTATCTTGAATTCAGAAAAATGTATTGGCTTTTTAGGCGAAATTCGGAATTGTTTCTACACAACAAACTATTACTTATAAACAAGTCCTAAAACCAATTTTGACAAATGGTGTGTAACTTAGGGATTTCGCCAAGAAAAGTAACTTAAAGACATCCAGATTTTGAAAAACAAAGGCCTGAAGTCCATTGTTAATGCTTCTTGGTATGTAAAACTAAGATATTCACAGAGATTTAGAAAAAAGCTACAGTTGCTGATGAGGATAGCGGCATTGCCAAAAACCAATGAAGAGAGATGCTTAACTACATAAACACCAGAACATCAAGATGCTACTAACTCTTGACAACGCCAAACTGATGAGACGGATGGAACCTTTCGATTTAGTTTAAGTGAAATAAGTGTAATATCACAAGTTTATAGTGAGTTATAAATGGAGTGTATTAGTTGACGTTCATTCATCACACCGACTTTTAATAAAGATAAATTGTTAAATAATTTCGTCCAGTTTCAATTAATATGTGTATTATGTTGAAATGGATTTGAGTATTATGTACATATATGGAAAAAAATAAATAAATAAACGTTTACTGAAAACTAATTAATTTAATCCTGGTTTAACTCTTGGAATTAGCGGTGGATTAATTTAATTGAAAACTAGAAAATACTGTTGGGGGTTGTGGTACAAACGTAAATTTTTTCAGGGATCCACAAAACTACAATTGTTCTACTCTGACTTTTTAGAGTATTCGAGAGCGGAAAGTGTTTATTTTATCTTATTTTATTCTTTTTATATGTATTTAGCCTTTAAACAACAAGAATAAATATATATATATATATATATATATATATATATATATACACACAGTGCGTAAGGGTTTGACATCCCAGGAAGACCCTAGTTGGATTAATTTTTTTTATGTGTCTTAGGTTTCTCTTTCATCTTTCATACCAGGTCTCTCTTGACCAACTCTTGTTCTCTTAAGACCTTGAACCTATTAGAGTATTTATTGTTTAGAACCTATTAGAGTATTTAGAGGGGTACGGGTCTTTATTTTATGTTGTTTTTTATCCTATTTTTATAAAGCGATGCTAACAGAAAAGTTTCTGTCTTAAACAAAAAAGAAAACAAACATTCGTAAATTTATTATATGTTTCTTTGTCGCTATTCTTTTTATGGACTTTTATTACAAAAGGCTCAACCAATTCTCAAGACGTTATCACTAATCTGTTCATCAAATTATCCAGTTATGTACTACTAAGCTCAATTTTATAATTAAAATCCAAAACTTTTTAGCTTTAAACTTGATGTTTTCTACAGTCTTTGAATATATTTAAACTAGTCTTGTAGATTATTCAATGTTTTACCAATATGAGGTAAATGTCATAAATACGCAATTTAAGGTAAACGGAGATAATTATTTCTTTGTCACTTCAGATTTATTTAGTATCTTGTGTCACCTAAATGCAAGTTGTAAAAAAAAAAAAAAAAAAAAAAAAAAAAAAAAAAAAAAAAAAAAAAAGATTACTTTGCCAGTAACTTGTGAGTTATACATCATCTTTTTCATCTTACTTGTTATCTTACATTACATTTGGAAGAGATGTAATACAAATTTATTAATTCCTTCAACTGAAATCTTACTTATTTTAAAAAAAAAAACATCTTCTCTGAAGCATGTCCTAAACGTGCTCAATCTAAATTATGAACGCTTATTAGGGAGACTAGTCAAGCAGTAAAAGCACTAAATTATATTTATTACTGCTTCTAGAAATTTTCTTCACCACGTGAAGAGCAGAATTACTACATCAGAAATGTCACTGGATTTCCTGACATGACTTGTCGTATCCTCCTACAGTTTCCTTACATGTACCTGCTCACTTAATATCCTTCTTACATGGAAATTGAGGAATTATTAACCCAATCTGGTCTTTCATTTCTTCTGCCAGTTCTTCTTCCAAACAGTGATAAAAACTAGATGATTTTAATAACTAACCTAACAATGTTTAAATGTATATTTAACTTAATTGTTTCACTTCAATTTAATTAACTGTTTTGTCAAATTTGAACTGTAAGTAAAAGTGTAAGTTTAAATTTGGAATAAGAATATAAATCTGATGAGATAATAGGTATTATACAAACATAAATGATAAAGTAGTCAAAACTTTAAAAAGCTTTTCTTTTATTTCGTATTTTTTGAACGCTCAATAAAGTAAAAGAAATTTGTTTGGAGTAAATTTGTCGGCAGACGATCAAATTGTTTGAACTTTTCTCCCTACAGTTTATAGTTATACTTCTAAGGAGGAATATTTATTCAGAGGAACTACTGATCATTTTAAAATAAAACAGATAGATCTCGAACAACTTGGAAAAGTTTTGTGTAAATTGTATTTGTCTTGTAGGCCTAATAAAATCCCTTACGACTTGAATTTTAAATTGTTTAATATCCTTTTTGACAAAAACCTTTCGGTCAACATTGCCTTTAAAAAAAAATCATAAAATAGAGACCCATAGTCTTTGAATTTAGCGTCAAAGTCGGATAAGAGGTATTTTCAAGAAAGACTTTATAGGAAAGAGAGGGATCTAACCCAAGACTACATGTTTAAGTGAAGATCCAGCTAGTATCCCTCGTCCTATAAGAGGATCTCGACTTAAATTATAAATAATATTCTTATGTATGGAGATCATGGTGAATTTACTCATCTGAAACATAATAGAACATTGTTGTTAACGTGCTTTTGGAGAAGTCTTTTGACAATAGTATAGGATGTGAGGGAATTGATTTAAATGATAAGGATTTACTTTAATCCTAATGGTAAAATAACAAAAAGAAACAATCTTATTAAATACAATTTAGTTACAGATATATCAACATGAATACTTTGAAAACACCAAGAAAGGCAAGACTCTATGAAAATAATTCCAAAACATATTACCATTAATCGAATAATAAATACCACACATTGATTATATGTAGGGAATATTGAGAGTAGGCTTTTCCCAAGTTTCCAGAATTTCATTATACAAATCTCTATAGTCAGCTCCTACATAATTCCTATTCTGAGATTTACTAAAACAATTGTATAATTACAGAACCAAATGTCATGCAACCACTAAATCTGTTCGCAACTATCCATCGTAACAGAAATAAATTAACGTTCGAATTCAATGATACACCAATATACGAAATCGAAAGATGTAAACAAAGTCGGGTCAAACAAAACTATTCGTTTGCTGTCAACATCGGCAATAAATTATTGGTAGGCCTGTTTTAAATACAAACAAGTAAACGGTTCTGTAATTGTTTACATTGTAATTGACACGACGCAGATGTTCACCCGACCAAGAATAGAGTTTAAAATTAAGTGAAAAAGAATGGGTTCCGCTCCGATTAGACAGCAATTGAGAGGGCTTCGAAGAATGTGTCAGTTGCCTGTTTATTATACAACTACCTAACGTAGCTATTTGCGGCTTTTGTTTAGGATACGCTAACTCTCAGATGCCAATTTCGCTTTATACATTTTCTACAATATTACAACTATTTGTAACAGACGATTTAAATAGATTAAATAGCTGACTACATTTACAACTGCCATGACTCAGAATCCTTGATCGGAATTGTTTTAAGATAATTTTACTGATCTAGGGATGCGTTACGGACTTACCTTCCTTTCCAATCTGTTTAAGTAATACATACTTTATACAACAGATTCAGAAATGGTGTTTCAACAACTATAAAGACTAATCATTATATTTATAGACCTTGCTTAGTACATTAAATATAATTCATATTTATGGAGAAAACAAAATCATAGTTTTTTCAATTGATTTTTACTCTAAAATGGGTGCAATAAACCACTAAAATAAATGATTTTAGTTTGACATTTTGTTTAATAATCGGTTGAAAAACATTTTCTGTTTTTGTCTTTTTATCTTCAAAATAGTAGTCTTTCTCTCCAGATTTGTAACTAACTCTCAAATTGCATCAAATTTCTAACAATAATTTCACAACATTAATCTAATTTAAATTAAACAATTTAAAAATATTGAAAGTGTGTGTTTGGCATTATGTCAGTTCCTTTAAAATGTATACTGAAATATTTATATTTTACGTTTATCATTACACTCTAAATCCATTTTTGAACAAAATTTACCCAACAGTTTCTTAGAAGTTAATGCTGACTCACATTTAGTTGATATTATGCAAAAACTACTTAAAAGACTTTCAACAAATATTTTATGTAGACGCATTACATACTAAAAATTTACTTAAAAATTTATTTTAAAATAACATAAAAACAACTTATCTGTCTTTTAGAAAAGTTATACTCCATCCAAAAAGAAACATTTTGATTCTTAATGACTAACCTAATTTAAATCAAATGAAATGTTCTTTATTCCCAAATTAAAATAAAATACCCCAAAGCAAATAAAATAGAGTGATTATTCCCCATATAGACTACAGGTGGGGAAGAGTATTGTGGATGGGGATAACAAGTAAAATTAAATACCAAAATAACAACAAAAAAATTGCAAATCTAAATGAGATTTTATACAATAAACAGAGAAATGAACTCAAATTAATAATAATAAATATTATTTCACCAAACTTTTGATAGCTTAATAAAGGTCAATACTGAAGACAACAACAAAATAATGATCATCGATAATCGATCAGTCTTATTCCTATTGTTTAAAGGCGAGAAACCTCTAGGTTATATCGCCTCATAAGAAAAAGAAATAAAATAACAATAATTAAAGACTCCTACCCTCAAATATTTTATTAGCGTAAAAGTCGGAAAAGAACAAGATTTGAACAAAAGAGACATCATAGGATAGATTAGAAGAGTGATCTAACCCAAGACTACATAAAACCAGCAGGGATCCTCGGAATTGTCAAGCCCGTACTTAATATAGGGAGGATTTCAGGACGATATCCCATCAGAAATATAGGAAAGAAAATATGTATCAAAATGACAAAAAAAGATATGATATTCGTTATCCTTCTTCTTTTAAGAGCTGAGTAAACAAGAGCTCCTTTTAGTTATTAAAATTTTCAGATAGGCTTTCTGAATTTGACTCTATTTTCATGTAAAAAATAGGTCGAAAACTAAATTTTCAAAACAAAATATTTTCCAATCACTTTTTTTTAGTAATTTTTTAATAGAAAAAAACTGAAAGAAAATGTTGTTTTAAAAACTAATACTTAAAAAGTTGTGTTACTTAAAATTTTGAAGATTATATTTTTTTAAATATATTAAACATTTTAGTAATTAAAATGGCACTAAAAAATGTTTTGTGGTCATAAATGTTCCCTCCAATCCAAGTTTATTTTATCAACTTAAACACAAAAATTGTGAAAACATAGGCTAAATATTTCATGCCTAGTGACTACTTACGTCCCTCATATTTTCTGACAAGCTGAATCCTTTTCCTTACTATTTAGTGCGTCTAACTAAAATATCATTTCATACGAAAATCCCACGAAGAAAAAGGAAAGTAAAATCAGCGGGTCAAAAAATCACTTGTAGTATTCAGGTTTTTCTAACAATAATCTTGAAGGAACATGTATTTGTGAGATCTATTGTTGTTGTTGTTTCCCACAAAGCCTTGGAACATATCTCTTGCAATTGCCTTGTAAGGTAAATATCTAAATGAAGTACAATTGGTTTAATCAAACCGCTGACTAATGGAATAATTAAAACTTGGTTCTGTAACTCATCTCTTCCTGCGAGCCTTATTGTCTTACCATTAGCCTAATAAGACTTCCTGACTCGCCAGTCTGGGTGGTCGCTGTTGACAATTAATTGCATCGAACGCGAATCAAACATAGCCACGATTGGAAAGTGAAATATTGTTTACGTGTATTCTTGTGTAAACAATATTTGTGTTGGAGTGAACTGTGTTTGGAAACAGATGACATCGTTAGGAAATATTGAGACTAGTAATCTATATAGGTGAATATGTTAGGTTAGGTTAAAAGTATTATTTGTTATAATCTTAATTTTAATTCAAATTGTAAGTATTTTGTAATCATCCATATCCTTGTCAATAATTGTTTCATGTTGCCTAAGATATATTCGCTGAAATACTAATAAATGCTGATATTTTATACATAACATTATCATAATTCTTTACTTAACAACTGTTATTAAATAGTCAATGTATATTTCAACAATTATGACCCCCCTCTAAAATTAAGTAAAAATAAATTATATAAATATCACGTGTTTACGCCTATTTGTAGATAAAAATAACAGATAACAAAGAATGAGATTAATAGTGTAATTACTAACGTGTCAGAATTATTGTTCAGTTATTAAAGTTTAAATTTACACACGTCATTTTGAAATTAATTTTGATTAATTTAAAAAAAAAAGAAATTTAGTGTTCAAAAAATTTATAAAAAGCAAAGCAGTTGCATGAATGGGCGGTATTTTGAGTCTTTGGGAGATGAATATTAAAAATTGAGTGATTATTAATTTTTTATCGTAATATTGTTAATTTTAATAGTGAAAAACGATACACAATTAATTCTACTGAATTTGACACTGAATTCAATTGTTAATTTTTTTTTTAAACTGTATTTTTAAAACGTTAAAGTATTTTTTATGTAAGAGAAAATGCAAAATTGGGCTTCTTATTGAACAACATATATTTCAACAAAAAGAACAACATTTATTTTCTATAAAAAAGAACTTTTTAAATTACAAATTCAAACGGGCTTTATAGTATGTATGAAGTAACCTGTCTCCTGACCCTTCGACTACCTGGGACAGGCCCAGGTCATTCACTTGCACTCTGCGACATCCACAGCTGTTTTCCTAAATAGTCACCTTTTAGTTTCTCCACTAGCTTAAGTATCTTTTTTAGCCGAATCTTAATTTCCGAAATTTTATCAAAAATTTGAGAAGTACATAAAAAAATAAGATCAACGATACTAAACAAGGGCAAATTTGATAAAAAACAAACAATAGATTATAGAGGGAATAAGAAATATAGAAGTAGTCTGTTTAAAGCTTTTAATAATAAAGTTGGTTTTATGTAACAATATGACAATGAAATATTAACTTATTAACAATCAAGTAATAAATAATAATTAATAAAATTCTAAAATGTGGGTTAGAATTATTAGTCCTATTTTTTTTTTTTTAATAGAGACATTTTCATGATTGATTTTTCTTAAAAAAAATATAAACTATCTTATTAAGGCTCGGCTGTACCCGTGGACCGGATGCGTATATTCCCATAAGACTAATGTTAAATTTTAAACCATTTTGCTGCCGTAGAACAATGATTTATGTGTCATATGAAAGATGTGATTAATACGCATTGGTTTTCCTTTTTACTTTTTTGAATAACAAATTTACATTAACAGGAAAAATATTGCAAATTGTTATCATTTTTAGAGATTAATATTGATAAAACGGTTAACCTGGTAAAAAAACTGAAAAGCAATGTTACTGCGTATTAACCACATCTTTCATATGACACATAAATTATTGTTCTACGGCGAAAGATACAGCAGAAAAATGGTTTAAGGTTTAACATTAGTCTTATGGGAATATACGCATCCGGCCGACAGGTACAGCCGAGCCTTAAATTTAATTGACATATTTTACAGCCCTTCTTTACTTGCAGATTCATGGTACGTGATGGCCCCTCGCTGGAATCAACAAACTGCGCTAATGAAAACTACCCTGACCCCATATTCATCTAAAATAAACATAATTTATAGTCTAGAATATTCTTATAACAGTTTGTAAGATATTATTTGTATTGTGCCTATAACTTTGTAGTACAGTAGTTAATGTAAATAGTTAATATTTATTATTTTTGTAATATATAACGTAATTTCATTGTCATATTGTTACATAAAACCAACTTTATTATTACAAGATTTAAACAGACTACTTCTATATTTCTTATTACCTCTATATTGTTAGTTTTTATCAAATTTGCCCTTGTTTAGTATCGTTGATCTTATTTTTTTATGTACTTTTCAAATATTTGATAACATTTCGGAAATTATGATTTAGGTAAAAAAGTTACTTAAGCTAGTGGGGAAGCTTATAGGCGACTAATTAGGTAAACAACTGCGGGGGACGCCGAGTGCCGGTGAATGGCCCGGGCCTGTCCCAGGTAGCTGGAGGGTCAGGAGACAGGTTACTTCATACAGACTATAGTGCACAACTAGACTACAAATACGTTGGACGACCTAACATTTTTTTCGTAAACATTTTAGAAAGATCTTAAAAAAAATCAAGTTCTTTTAAATAACTTTAATGTACAAAAACATCCTTCCAAAAAAGAAGCATATATTGCGAATGTAATTGAATTTAACCACAACTTATATGTTAGAGTATTATATACATATACTTATATTTTAGACGAAAAAGTTAATACACATATATATATATATATATATATATATATATATATATATATATATATATATATATATATATATATAAAAGTTAAAATTAAACTCTATGGCGTAACAGGCCATGAAAAGCCTAGACCTGCTAGACAGATTTTAGTCAAGCAATGTGAGGTTAACATAGAAATTCCCGTCTCGTCGCCTTCTTGATCAGAGTTTGATACTATTTGTAGTCACCCTATATTCCTCACGAAGTTGAATCAACTAAGTTATACGTATTTATATTTATAATCTCTTTGCATAAACATTTAAAAGACTTGAAATATGATAAATGGTTTAACATTAATTTCGATCTTCTTCATAAAAATAACCAATTAAAAAATAATAATAATAAAATGATTATTTTAGATCTATCCAATAATACTTTGTTATTATGTTCTATTTACCGTCTCTTGTTTTGTCCAAAAATAATTGTACTACTTATTCCGCTATTTACACATACAGATTTTTAACTTGTTATTCACGGAATTTCTTCACAGAACAGCCAAGAAAGAACTCGCAATGCTGCCAACTCTATAAATTTAATACGTGTCATAGAGAAATGTTGCCCAACTAAATTAGTTACAACATTGTATATATTAGGCTACTCATTTGAAAAAGTTTGATAAAGAAAATTTTTATTCTTACTTCAGTGTTTGAAAATAAAAATAGTTTATAAAAACAAAATAATTTTTATATGTAAATGTAACATAAATATACATATTGATGCTAAGTAAATTCAGGAAAACATTGATTTTCCTGTACATATTAATGGACATAATAATTATATATAATAACTTATTATTTCCTCACTTAATAATGGTTTATTAGATATCCTTATTAGAGTAATTAAAAATAAAGTACAACAAATAAATTATAAACAACTAGAAAAATAATAAATATACATTTTCTTCAATAATGAATCAATAATAACTTTTGTAAACATGCCATAATAAATATAGACAGCTCATAAGGCTAATCCACCGAGTTGAAGCTGTCATCCCGTATGATATCTTGAACTGTCATTAATAATTGTCAAGTAAATAATTATAAAATCATAATTTATATTAAATTTCAACATTGTTTAATATACTTATTAATCTGTAAATAAACTCGCACATAGTGACAGTTGTTTACATTTTCTCTTAAAAACACATACCAATATGTCTGCATTCACAAGCGTGCATATTTAATATATTTATTTGTTTTTAATATACATTTTACAAAATAAAATGTTGTTTAAAGTTATAACTAAACATATAATAGCATATATTTTTATAAATATAGTACTTCATTTTCACCTTTTTAAAAATCCACAATTTTTGTATACATAAAAAGTGGAATTCAATAGTTTTCCGAATAGCTATTTAATAAAAGTTTGCTTTGATTATTTCTTGTAGTTTGGATGTTATTACTTGCTAGTTCAAGTTAAAATCAAGTTGACTTCTCAAAAATAACAAAGATTGACACAAATGAACGTTACACATGTTTTCTTCCACTGATCATGCGCAGTTTCATTGACTTGTGACCCCTCATGAGCTCATGGCTCAATCCGTGCCGAATTGTCGCATTTGCATCCAGCCTCTCATTAAAATGATGTCATAATTAATTGGCACATTTTAAGTTGTCTCGAGTTTGCACCAATTACAAGGGTCATTTAAAAATAGACACATCTTGTTTTCACTCCGGTCTGTCGTATATATCACGAGTTATTTTCGGATCATTTTAGAGAACGTGCGATGCTATAAGAGCCGATAAATTTAGTTACTGATGGAAGTGTCACCAGTGCTTTAATTTGTTTTGAAACTATCCGAGATTGAAACTATGCAAGCGTCACTTTTATCACAGTGTCGTCTTCCAAAAAACAAAAAACCCTATATAGGCTACGACGAGTTCTATTTTCGTTGGTTCTAATCTTCTCATTGAGAATCTTTGCTTCAAGAATTATAAAGATTGTATCCTCTTACTATTGTATTTCTTTAGACAATTTTATTTATATAATTAATTTACACAACTTATCGTATGGAAAAGGTTTCTTTAATCACAATACATCAATAAATATTGATTAATTTAAATAAGTAAATTGATAGATTCGAGAAAAACAGAGTATCAGAAAGTACAAAGTAACAACAAATTTCTAAATAAAACTTCAGCTTTTTTAAGATGTCGATAAATACAAATAATAATTTCTTAGTCATAATTAATTATAGCATTCATAGATTATAAAAAACACAAGACAAGACAAGAAAAGAAATTAATTATGATTTCGTAAAATACAAAATAATGAATCTACAAAACAAATCTAAACACGCAAAGAGGATAAGAAAGAAGAGAAAGGTAATATGTCTTTTTCAATACATTATAATAATTTTACAAATTAAAATAAAACACAGTTTATCACAAATAATACCTTTACGTTTAAACAACAATGTCGCCATCTTCAGTGAAATATGAAGTTCAAACATCAAACTATAACTAACTAAACATGTATTTATATTTAAATAATTTAATTATCTTCACTTGAGCATAATTCCTTACGAATGTTTTATATTCGATTTGAAGCAAATCTTGATTGAATATATGGCTTAAGTATAACACAATTAACTATCAATTTTGTTTACGCTGAAACTCAAAATGGATTTTGTAAAGTAAGGATAAGCCTAAGTTTGACCACAATCAATATTTTGAGACATTTTACAGAAAATTCTTTCCTATAATATTTTGATGTTCTAAAACAGGACATTAAAACAAATGTTATGTATCTTAAAAATATAGGGGAAAATATTCACAACGCACCTTAAAATCCTTCATTTTTGTCATTTGTAATTTTTAGACAATCTATAAAATCTAACTCATATTTTTACTGAAAAAATTCAACATATAACATTATTTAAGTAAACAGTAGTTATAACAGTATATATAACCTACATACCGTACTACATTATAACAGTAGTTAACGGTAAATTAAAAAAAAAAAAAACTTTTTGCAGATAAATAGTTTAAAATTGAAATACATTTTAAATTTTAATTATGAACATATTTTTCAAAATATTTTGTTTTGTTTTATTAGATGTAAAAACACATTAAAAAAACCCTTCTAAAATATATCATATACAGTCATTTTTCGAAGTTTGAAGATAAAGTTCTTCTGACCTTTCTGAGCAAATAGCCATACATATGGCACAAACAACTAAACCTACATTCATTGCCGTTTTCACTATTCTCTCTCTTCAGTGATTTTGTTGTGCATTTTGAAACTCCTTTTTTAAAAATAAAGTAAGTTTTAATAAAATATTCAAAAAGTGATTAGCTGATACTTCTTATCAACATTTCTCTCATAAAAAGTAAATGAATGAAATTTAATGATAAAAAAAAAGTTGATTATTATATATCTACGTCTTTTATTGAATATCCTTGAATATTAAGACAATTAGAAAATATTTCACACCAACTGTAATAACGAGATTCAAAATAGGACCAAAACGTTTCCTAAGTGTTTTAAGTGAAAATTGTATGACGTGATTATGAAGTGCTTGAGTAAATATAAACTATAAAACTGGAGTAACAATAATCTACAACGGCTTAAGGTTTATTTACCAAAACAAGAATGTATATATAGTTTGCCTGAGCTAAGGAAATTCAAACATATAATGCATAATAGTGGCGAAAAAAATTAAGAATACACTAAAAGTTTCGGAGTGTTAAAACTACGAGATGATAACAGAATGTTAGTGTTTTATTGCTAAAGATATTTTTGGAGCAAGTATTAATAATTTAAGGTATCCATTAACATACACGTAGTTTAAAATTAACCAGGTGTTTGGCATAGGAGTACGCATTGTTTATAACCTAAGGTAGTCACAGAGACAGGTCGCCCGGAGGGAGATCCCCCCCTTTTCAATTAGCCTAAGAGAGGGACGGTATTTCATGCCAGGATCAGACGGGATAACTTCAGGATGTAGTGTTTTCCCGGGAGAGTGAATGTATACGTTGATACCGCCAGTATTCCCTGTATAAATTATAAGTGAAAAGGTCTTATTGAAAAGTGTGATATATTTTAAAGATACGTTCATTTATAATTATTAATTTTTGAAAAAGACAAACAAACCACGATAAAATAAACAGTCTTTTCGTTTAGGTTATGAATTTTTAATTCTTGATTAAATTTGTTCAGTCGTTAATCCACAATGAGCTGGGTTTTCTTCTCCGTTGATTTTTCATCTGTACCAGTTTCTCCTACATTTTTATAATTACGTTTTGACACTACATCAGTAAGATACGATTTAGTTCTTGAAGTCGGATAAGTATATCTATAGTAGTATCTACTATTTCATATTATTTGTATTTTCTCATGTGTAGTTAGTATAGAGAATGATATGCTATAGGTCAACTTGCAGAGGTCCCTCTAGCCTTAACAAATAGTTTTTGAAATGCCATTTGTCTGTTGTCTGTTAAGTATTGTTCAGCGACAACTAGTCGATCAATTTTGATTAAAATCGAATTGTGGATAATTCTTCCACTTTTTCGAGAAATCAAATTATGTGGGTATCGAAAATTTCGAATTTCTCAAAATCGACTCCTAACAAAACGTATTGGTAGTCATCTCAAAAAAAAAATGCCAGCTAGTTTGTTATCGGTAAAAACAAATTTGCTTAGAGCTAAACAATTTTAAAACAAAATTAATTATGAAAGTTGCAATTCCTCGACTTTTACAACGAATTTGTTCAATTTTTCATAAAAATTAACATCAGTGGCCCAAACTAATGGGCAACGTTACAAGTAAAATAAATTGACGTTCAGGAATAATTGGGAAAAAACTAAAATAAAGTTTTATCGCCGTTGTTTAAAAGCCTATTTTGTTCAAGAAAAGATTTCAGCTTGGATTAGTTAATAGATAAAACGACACAAGCTTATTCTATGTTTTATAAATATATATAAATGTGTATATTTCTTTCAAAATGTTTTAAAAATATATTCATACAAAAATAGTAAAAGTAAAATAAAAATATCATAAAAAGTCTACACCACTTACTCTCACACATGGAGAAAAACTTGGCAATTAATAAGTTACATTCATTCTTAGATGGGATTTTAAAATTTAAGTCTATATTTTGTATCTGAAGACTCCACATAAAAATACAATTTAAGATTTTATTACTCTTTTTAAATATGCAAGCGGTTATTGATGAAATCATATAATTTGTCCTAGAACCAAAATTCATATTCTACTAAAATAACCCAGCTCTAAAACTATTAGGTAATAGTTATAATTAAAAAAAAAAATTCTTGGTACTATTTCACATTAAAAATAATTTAGTCAATGGCTCATATTCGTTCACTTTACACTGGACAGCCAACGACGGAGTAAGTAGTCAAGAGTCTGTACACAGATGATGAGGGGAATACCATAGCAGAACAGACTTTCTTCTGGAACTAACTTAGATCGCTGTACAATCCTATCAGGAAAAGAAAAAGTAAAAACTTTGCGACACAGACTCTGTCCATTGCAAGATGTTGGTAAACCACATTGCAATGAAGCAAGTTATCGACCTCTTAACGAGGGGAGAAACTCCTACCATGATTTATAGTGGCAAACCTCTGAGCACAGTGGTGACTGGTATTACACCATGGATCGTCTTTCCTATAATCTCACATCTACGAACGCGATCCCAGATTCGAAGCACTATGTTCAACTGAAGCAAATTATCAGGGCGTTTTTCCAAGCAGCACACCTAGGCGGTTCTCATCCAGTTGTTTTATTTTTTTTATTTCGAAGACACAGATGTATGGATAAATTGGCTTCATACATCAGTCACCTAACTGAACAGGATATGTATATGTACAAGAAGATATCGGGAAATGGCATAGAATTCTACAACTGTCTCTCACTGTTCTCAGAACAAGACAAAGGGTGTGCTCCTCTTGGAGTATACACGTTTATTGGTTGTGACACAGTAGAACGCTTCTTTGGCTTGGGGAAGATCAGAGCAATGAAGCGCATCTTCAGCTAAATAATATGACACAACTACAGTTAAATACAGCGACTTGAAGTTGATAAAGAACTATCCTTCTACAATGACCCAGTGAGCAAAAGATTGTGCGATATTATAAAACATTTAAAAAATACATTTTCAGTTTTATTCCTTTCAGATTGCAACCCGTCACATTGTGAAACATATAGAGAGATTAAATACCTATCCAAAAATTATCCTATTGTTCAAAATAACCATGACAGTTGTTCAAGTAGTTTGGGAGATTTTTATATTTTCTCATTTCCAAATATTGGGCACCATTTTTGGAAATGGCGGCCAAACGCCAAAATTTAAAAATGGCTCCCAAGCTCAATTTTATCCTTAGCATGTAAAATATTAATTGAAATTATCAAAATAATGCCCCCCCCCCAAACGCACGAATTTAGGTTTTTTGACCTGACTATAAATAGCAACCATTATAAGTTTGTTTTAACATTTAACAGCTTAAATACCAAAAAATGTAAAAGTTCTGTCATTTTAATCACAAAAATTTAATTACAAATCAAATTCTGCAACTTTTCTTGAAAATGTATACATGAATAAGGTGTACATTTAGTTTTAACTTGTTTTAACAAATTAATGTGATACATTGTATTTTCTTTATGCAGTTAATATGCAACAAGGATATCACCATAACAATATACCAACATCCCACGATGATTCTGAATTCTGAAATAAATTCTAAAAATTTAATCTAAATACACCTCCCCTTCAGTTAAAAACCTTCAGGAACTTAAATGAACAAACTAAATTGTGTTAATTAATAGAATAGGAGTTGTACAGTTTAAGAAACAAACACTTTAGTCATGGAAAGTTGTTTTAAATTCATTTGGTTACCATAGGGTTCATCAATTTATTTTGCTGTTGTTATAATTTTTTTTTTTACGTCTAAATATATAAAAAGATTTACAAAACACAAAAATTTGGAAAATACTCCAGGGATTCAGACATTTTAACAACTTTAACTTCTAATTTCGTATTTTCGAATACGTTGACCTGTTCTATCTTTCGTGTATAAATAATTTCTATTTTGTAATTTAGAATTATTTTAAGAAACCTTCCAAAATTATTTTCGGTCGCTAAGAAATACATTCTGTTTGATAAAAATATAATACAAATCTTATGTAATATAATTTCAACTTTGGTGTAACCAAGCTTAAATAAAATGTTTTTAACTTTAGACTATTTAATAAAAGTAACAAATAACAAAGACAAATCAAAAGCAAGTATAATTATTTCTGTATTTTAGCTGAAGCACATCAAAAGGAATCCCTTTAATTTTGTGTTAAGTATAGCTTAAATCTTGAAGGGTTTAGTTGCGTGATGGACCCAGCCTAAATCAATTGATTAAAATCGCCTTTATCTTTATTTTCTTTGCAACTATGACAGTCTTATCAGGATCCTATTAAAATTATAGTAATCAAGATTAATGACGTTGTACACAATTAATTTATATTTCATTCGCTTCTAAAATCTCAGCAATTCCTCTTTCTCATATCTAAGTAACAATATTAATTATATAGGCCTAAACAATAATTATAATTAATTCTGTACAAAAGTCAAACTGAGTCATTATGTATAGTTTACTTGTGATAAACATTCACAAAAATAAAACAATATTTAGGAACAGACAACTTCTGAGATTTATAATATAGTCAAAATATGCAGATTTATTACAGTCAGATCTCTGATTTGCAACCTACGGTTTTATATTTTATTGTGATCAAACCACCATAAGGAGAAAGCCAAAATAAAGCCAACATCATATGTATCAAACGAGAATCACTATGGATGTCTCACAAATTGAAGAGCATATTCTTGAAGTTTTCAATCCCAAGCGCCTCCTCTATGAGTCAACAAAATAGAATAGACTTATTTAGCTTAAATATAGTAAATGCAACCTGAGCGTACAAAGTTTTAATCCATTTATGAAATTATTTTACTTCTTAGGGTGAGAGAGATAAGTAGAGAAACATTTTAAACATTGCAAGTACCCTTGACAGAATTAAATTTAGAGTCACATATTTTATTTTTAAAGTACTTCAAACTGAAGTTTATGATGTATTTACAAATTTGTATTTATTAAAAATATAAACTAACATAAAGTACAAACTAAAATACAGTGAAAGTGAAGGAAAGCCCCCGCAATGAAGCCGGAATGTGAGTACGCGCCGCACAAGGCTGCGTTCTAAATGTGTGCCCTGTTGAGACAGCAATTAGCGGTTAATTTATTGCTCTCCTTAGCGCCGTCACAGTCGTTCTTTCTTCTTTTCTTTTACATTTTACTTTTTCTTAGTTCCTTCACTGTATTGTGTTTGAAAGAATTCCGCATTCATTCCTCCTCACCGTTTAGCACCGTCTCTATCTTGGAATACCATGTCGCACATCCTTCGTTAATCAAAGATATTTTTAAACACATTGTCAACAAAAGGGAATACTTCAGATGTCAGCGGTTTTAAATCGTATACTAACTTATAAAAGTTAAACTCAAAGGGAAGTTATTGCATTAATTGTTGGTAACATTTCTAATACAAAAAATTGTAACACTTCTTAAAGAGACAAAAGTTCAGATAGAGCCAAAACACTTTTTGATACACAGCGAAATTCATCTAGCGCAATTTACATTCATATCAATTGGAAAAATAGAACCAGACCTTTACTTTTGTACGAAGAGCAGTTATATAATTGGGAGAGACAATGGGTTTTATTATAACATAATCATTTTAGTGTAATTTAAATGCACAAATTAATACAATTGCTGTTAGCCTCATTTACAAGTTGACTTTTGATCAAAGGACTCACATAATACTATAAGTTGTATTATGTAGTACCACTATACTATAAAGTGGTACCGTACACATTAAGTACGGTACCAGATCAGATTAACATCGAGTAGTTATTTCTACGAACTATGATTATATAAAAAACTTGCCATGGGCCAAGCGACACAACACTTTATACAATCTAATGCCGGTGCCTAATTTACATGAACTCACTTCAGTCCATGACTCTATTTTCAACTCGGAGCTATTTCCAACCCATTTGTAATAAGTGCAGGGAGAAATGCTGCTAATAAATATCTTATTTTTTACTCTGACTGTCGGAGAGTTCTTAAATTGAACGATACAAAGACATAAACATGGGCTCAAGAAAATACTTCAGTGTGTAGCAAAATTGGTATACACCAACAGATTAAAAAGTGTCACACTAACCCATATGACTTAAAATCTTAAATCCAAATACTTTTCTGTAACTTTATCCACAACTCCTACAAATATGAATATTCAAACTCTGCTGCAGGATGTTCAAAATGTTGTGTGAAGATGCCTAACAGCGAAACAGCTGTCACAAATAAAGTTTGTTTTTTATGAAAATTGTTTTAAAATTATTTTTGCTGTTTGTGGAGTATTTGATTTGTTTCAACAATTAAACAAAATATTTCGTTTATTTTAATATTACAGTTTAACTTTTTTTGAAACAGATGTCATTTTTAATTTCCCATCTGACGTAAACACAACAAGCAGAATGTCAGTTGTTCCGAAGTATTAGTTTCTTTAATATTCCTGTAATGGATTTCTTCGTTTTAAGTAGTCAAAACTATAACAAAATGAGAAGAGAATTCAACACATACCCTATATACAATGTTGTAACTCTAGTTAAGATAATGTCACCTCTTAAGATATTTTTTTAATTATAATTTTAAGGCTTGATAAAAAAAATACACTATTTTTATATCCAATGCACAGGTCTATTTACTTACTGGGAGTGTGTTAGTGATGTGCAAATATCATTATTATTTATTTGCATTTCACATTAGACAGGAACATTTACGCAATACATACACATTTTAATTTGTATTTTATTTAGGGTAAAAATGTTTATGAAAGAATATTTGCAATAAATTATTTTATTCGAGTCTTAATCATAATTATTTATTTAACACATATAAATTAATAATTTTCCTTCAAAATTATCTTAGCAACATATATTTTATAATTTTATATTCCGAGACCTTCGTGACTTTACAAACAGATTATTGAAATGTTTTTTGTACACTAGTATTTCATTACTCGATGTAATATGAAATGAAATCAATATATATTTGTACCTATATATAAATAATACAGTAAAATAATTCCAAACAATATAATATTACTTAAACAATAGCAATAACTAAACTAATTAATGAAGAGAAAAGTTAGGCAATTAAAAAAAAAAATTTATATGGTAAAAGGTAGATTCTACAAGGGCAATGTCCTTTTTGTCATCGTCAATTAAAATACTTTTTTTTTTTTAACAAAACAGGACATGAGTGGTTATTATTTAATTTATGCTTTTTATCATGAAATATAGAATCCATACCAATACACGAAAATTGTAACTTAAAACAAACGATATGTGAAAAACACACAAATATACAAAATATGGGATTATTAAATATTTACAAAATTGTTTACTTGATCAATAAAGATGTAACAAAAAACACATCTTTGACACAATCTATACTCTAAATGTCATAAACCAAATTTTTAAGTATCATAATCTAAATAGAAATTAACAAAGGAATTTTTATTTATTTACTTCTATATTATCTTGAATTTAATTACAATAGATTTTAATAATATTTAATAAATTTAGGAAATTAAGGTTATTCTTCAATCTTTGAGAGTATTTGTGGTGTTTGTGTAATATGTTATATAGTTATAATTGCCTTTTATTGTTGTAACAATATCTCAATTTTTAGCGTACAAATGTTCATAGTTAACAAACATTCATTAAAGCTTTTAAATATTTCTTTAAGTATATCTACGAAAGAATAAATAATACTCGGATTAAACTCCGTGTACTAATAGATATCCCTATCACATCCAATGACCTACTTTTTGGCCCCTCAATGAATATAAATGAAAGAGGTTTCTCCCTTTGCTATAAAAGTGTGGCACGTCTGAGCTAATATTTATGTCAGTTTAAAAGAAAAGAATAAAAGCTCGTAATTTTCGTCGAGCGAACTGAAGACATGGCCGAGCCTAGAAAAGCAGTGGAGCGTAAATTTTCTAATTCGAGGCGAGGGAGCCGTTGTTGAAATTCAGGACGGTTCGTCCAACTCGTAAAGCATCCCTTTTCGATTCAGTGATTCCTGGATGGAGGAGGAGGGGTGAAGAAAAGGATGCCAACAAAGAGAAAGAGGAAAAAATGAAAATGACACGATTTATATACGGCTTCTTCCCTTTTATTTTTTTTAGTTTTCAATTCCAACGGGCTTTAAGTTATTAAGGAAATGAAATAAGACGATAGAAGGCGGTATTCGAGACGGCGAATGTAAGAGCGAGAGAGACAGATATAGAAAAAGAGAATGCTTTCAAATGAACGCTGTATGCATCAGCAGTTGATGAAAAAATTCAAGAGACAGTGAAAAACAGAATTAAAGAAGTGGTGGGGTGGGGTAGGGCTGCTTGTGACAGGCTTCCCTGAAAATATCACTCACACTGTTTCCCCCAACCCCTATATATTTTTTTAAAATAATGACTTAGTGTCTAGCCCTTCCTTCTCTCTCAACATTATCTGTCTACCTTGTACAATCATCGCATTTAATGTAAAGTCGAACCTAAAAAGCCTAACCTTATTCAGTGACCAATTGATAAACACGGAAGTCATAAAATATTGAAATTTAGATGCTCTTTACCTTCAATTTGTAGTACATATAAATTATTTTCGCAAATTGTTGTTCCGTTTTAACTTCTACAGCAAGAAATAACAATAGATTAACACTATTACTCCAAACGGACAACCACAGTGATTTAAGAGAAGTCGGTATATACGTATTCCACATGATATGTATCCCTAGAGATATATGAGGTCGTGCCCACGTCACCGTTAGGAGGGGTGGCCCCTCTAGAGACTTTAATAAATGCAAAAGAAAAACTATATAGTCAATCTATAATTTAATAGATCAAATCTAATATCGCGAAATGATTTAATATTTCTGTACAATTCTGGGGAACGTCGGAACATTTACATTTCAATCACCTCAATTCAGTTATAATTTTTTAGTTTTTATTTAGATATTACCATCACCATTATTAATCTTGAATCTACTAACTTTAATAATTTACGTTGCAGGCATTCTTCTTAAAGATTTGTAAGGGAGGGGGAGAGAATATGGTTTTAAGTAAAGTAGGAAAGTTTCTCTAATCGCAAATAAGGTACATCATTTCAATCTTCCATTACTTAGTTGTGAATAGTATCTATACTAAGGTGTACCCGAATGTGTTTTCACTTATTATAACAACCTTCCGCTACTCTTAGGTCCTGGAAGAATGTTCTAATAGGTGAAAAGAGATTATAATTTATGTAAAAACAGGCAATCTGAAATATACATTTCTACTGAAAATAAAACAATTATGTAAACATATATTGAACATACATCCATGTTTAAAAAAGTTACTTAAAAGGGGACCGGTGTGGCACAGTTGGTTAAGGAACGTCTAGTTCTATGCAGTTGGTTACGCAGGATCGATCCTGTCGATCCTCCAGTTATTGACGTTAAGGATGTTACTTTACGTCTCAATTCCCATTAGTGTAACTGACACAAAGTAGAGACTTTCAAAACAAAAAAAATTTAAAGAAATTTTACTAACAAAGGGTTTAGATTTTGCTTTTTCCCACGAGTATCAGTATCGATTCAATGTTTCTCTATCCTTTGAGAGTAGTCAAGATAATACTATTCTGACAAACCATCTGTACTCCTTCATTATAAGAACAACCCACAACGATGACCTAAAGTCATTGACAGAAAAATGAGTCACCCCGCTGTTACATCAATAACCTGTCAATATCCTTAATAACAAATCATAGTAAATCTATTGGTAAACCGTACTTTGTGACCGTTAACCTTAAAAGAAAAAGTACGACCATAAACAAGATTGATAGGGCAGTGAAGGTATATCTCGTAAGCCTACATGCAAATATGTTGTAAAGCTTGGGCGTTGGATTTCCACTTCCGTCAAGAATGACCATTAGAACGATAAAAGCGAACGACCATTTAGAAAGGGAAACCACATTCTTGTAACCTCTAGTGTATTCAAATATTTAGATTGTACTATCGGCTAGGGTTCTAATGCAATATGTCTAATGGTTTTCTTATGTCTCACCATTGCGGAGGTGTTTCTCTTATCAAATATGAGAACGGCTCTCTTCGGAGTTTGTTATTGTTTACATGGCATGGCAAATTATCTCGAGAACTCACGCGTTGTAGATGTCTTTACTTCATACTCTACATCGCGTGTCTTGATTCATTTTACTAATTTTAAATGTTCTTGGAAGATATGTGATTTTATTTTTGTAACATTAAGCGCAAACATGTGTTTATTGTAAAATTATGTTTAGAAATACTGTATGTCAAATGTTTCCTTAACATGGATCATAAACCTACAGAAAATATAGCAAATAAATCTTGCAAAAACTTACATTTTATTATTTATTTCTTGTTCTGTGTTCAACAAAATTCCCACCCACAATCAAAACCTACTTTAATTTATTCTAAAACTTTTGATAATGAATTCAAGCTGAAGAACTATAAGGATTACATTATTTTTGTAGAAGTTTGATGTTATTTCTCTCGAAATGTAAATGAAAGCAATCAATACAAGCTACATCAAATATATATATATATATTTCTTATTGAGATAATATGTCATCCATAAGAACCATTGCCTTATCGGTATTCTCTCCAATTTTTTGAAAAATTTGGTTAAAATATATTTCTCATGTAACATCTCTTAAACTGTAAAATCTACCAGAAATGTTTAAGTAAAATACTTGACAATAGTTTATGGAATGTGACAGTTTTAATATTTGTTCACTTTTTTAATCGTCAAATTCCATTCACAAGTTTTTCAATGATGACCATTTTGTCTAACTAAATAAGTTTCAAATTATTTTAGTAACTTGTTTAATTTTGCGATAACATATTGTCTCTAATTCAAAAATAAATAATATAAAAAAATAATTATTAGGATTATTCAAATTCCAAATATATAAAAACTTAGACAAAAAAAAACTCGAACACAAGATCTCAAAAAAAAAGTTTATTTAATCAGTTATAGTTTTGTTATTGTAGCTCATGTATCACTAAGGATGGCGATTTTGTCGTTGAAACGCGTTTAATTAAATGAACGTAATTTTTGTGAGATCTTGTGTTCGAGTTTTTTAACTAATATTATGTCACAAGTCAAGCTCAAGAATAATTTATATCACAACCACCTCAGTTACGGCTCTTTTACTTTAATAATAATTTTAAAGGATAAAATTGTTTTATTGTTAACTTGCAATGATGGCAATACAAACAAATTATATTCTTCATACTAACATATATTGCACCCAACAATATACGCGCTCACACACACACTCACACAAAATAAATAAACAAGGTTTATTATTGTTTGTTGCCATACCGACTACTGTTAATTATAATTTATTAAATTACTCACCGTCCAGTAGTTTTTTGCGTTTTTTCTCAACGACGGCCGTTTCGGCTATTCAGCCATTTTCAAGTGTTCAGTTTCAAACAAACAAGGTTTGTCAATAAATTATAAAGTTCATGCATGGCGAATGTATGTTTTTTTTTGTTTTTTTTTTTTTTTTTTTTGCTGATCAGACTAGATTTCGGTTAAAACCTCGGTTTCAAAACCTCAATATTTCAAATATTGAATCATTATACTATAACACTAATTTATGAAATTACCCTTCACATTTAAAAATTAAAATAACTTTTAAGGCAGTTTCAATTAATTTTTTTTCTGGGAACTTTTGAAATGTTAATACTTTACAATAAAGCAATATTTTGTTAAAATTTAGTACTGGGAACTTTTGTAATGTTAATATATTTATGCTTTACTACATCTTATGATTTTGTTAACACAGGTTAACAATACAGTTTGACTATTAAAATTAAATATTTGTAAAATTGTAAAATTTGACTATATAAGAATTTGAACGGATGACTGTTTTGTTTTTTCTATAATGTAAAGATTTCATCTATCATTTGATATTTCTCGAATACTATTTACAAAAACCTAACTACAGAAAAATTGTAAATACAGAAAGTAGATTGATATTTTGTTTAATTGTAAACTTTAAAGCATATTCGATTTAATTTTTCATTGTGTAATGAATTGAACTTTCAATTGGCGTAGTGATAGAATGGGCATTTAACAATGTCGGGATACATCTATATATAATACCGCATCGTTTTCTCTTTTATTTGTAAATTTAATTTATTGAATGAACATTTGATCACGTTAGAAAAATAATTGTAATGAAATAATATTTTATTTGTAGTTAATTAAGTAAAGAATTTAAAAAAAACTACAATTAAAGATTTGTATATTCAGTGATTTTTACAAGTATTTCGAAAAAATATGATATACTACCATTGAGAATATTTTTTTTTATTTATGTTTTCGTAAAAACTTCAAGTAAAACTAATTAAAATTCAAAATTTTTGTTTTTTCTCCATTTTATTAGGGTTCGTAGTTAAAACAAAGTACCATCATAATTTCATGAGTGTGTCTGTCCGTAAGTAGAAACCCGTCCATAAAGACAAGACGATAAACCTATACATCTCAATCTTTGCATTTACATTATTTGTATTGTTCCATATATAAGAAAAATATAGTTGTACAAAAAAAATTACCTGGGAAGTAATTAATGGATAAAAACTATGAAGTTGATAAATTTTATTTTTGTAAATATTGTGTGTGGAGTATCAAAATAAAACTAGAAATTATTCTGATGACGAATATTTATCTTTATTTGACAAAGAAATTAATATGTTCACTACGACTTCTACTTTACAAAAATAACTGCCCCTATGCCTACTGACCCTAGTCACGTGGTTTAGCACACATTCAATCCTTTTATATAAATATAATTTATATCATATTGGTGTCCAAAAATAAATAATACTATTTAAATAGTAATAAACGTAAGGCTTCAATAAACACAGCAGATATATAAAAATACATTGAATAAAAGGTACAAATAGTTGTTCATTCTGGACTATGTCAAAAAAGACTTAACCATTTCAGTTTAAATTTTCCAGAGTAAGATTTTTCTTCTATATCTTTTCATTTTCTTTATCCCAACATCGCAGTTTCTAATTAACACACACCAAAGAGATTAACCGTAATTTTCACTTTGATCTCTTGCTTAAAATCATTCTGTGACTTGATTTCATCGATATTAATCATTTCATCATTAAGTACTATCGTTCGAAGATTAATTTCAGATTTGATTTCAAATCTCTAATAACTTGGGAAAATTAAGTTTCCACGAGTCAAATAATTTAGAAAATAATAAACTTTAAAATTATTGTGTTTACTTGGTTTACTATTTTATATTTGATATAAGCTATGTGTATAAATTCGTATGCAACTTCTTTCAAAACCATCAGAGAATCATGTTGAATTACTGAAGAAAACAACAAACAAATTTAAAATTTTTTGCCTTGACACTTCAGATCTTAAACTAATTAGATCAATTAGGCGTTAATCTACTTGGACGAATTTCATGATAATAATATTACATCTGCCTATTACTTGTGGACTATTAGCCCGAAACTAAGCAATAGCCACACAACGGGTGAAGGGTTGTTAAAAATGTCGAAATTTCGAGTTGATTTCATTAGCTAATTAAGCCGTGTTTAACAATATCTTAGGAAACAATAATAATTAAATTGTTAACATAAAACTTTTAATAATAACAACTAAAATATATTGTCCAACTGTTACAGTTCTTTTACAGTTTTATCTGGTTTTCACAGAAGACAAAGCAAGTAACCAATTGAAGTCCGACGTACCGACCAGCCCCCCTTCCCCGACGCCCCCATTCTGATGGAACTGGGATCTAGTCGTGTGGAAAGTTAATTATTTGAAGGAGTACGTAGCTAGCACAGGCGAGGCGAGGCGAGGTCGTATTGATTCCAACACGAGCAGTAGGAAAAAGTAATTACATCAAAATGTACTATTAATCGTATGAATACCGAAATATAAAAGTAAGTTTAGGTGAATTCTAAAGTTTTGAAGAAGCGTTGGGTTTGGCAAATTTGTTTTAATAACTTTTTATTCATTACTTATAACATGGAGAAATAAAAAAATATTTATAAAAATACATTAAAAAAGTATGTAGCATGAAATTTTACACAAAAGTCAGTAGTGACGTTTGTACACATTATTGTTACCTCACCAGTGTGCGGCATACACCAGTACTTGGCCCGCACTTGGTATTTATTTCGAATTTGTAATATTCTCAATTTAGTTGCTTGCGCCCAATCTCTTATTTACCAAGAGATATATTGGTTATAATTTGTTCATATGTGAATTCTGTTTTATAGTTAAGTTATAATTTAATTAATTTAGAAACGTTCTAGGAGTATATTTTTGAAGTGAATATTTTTTTACGGCCGGTAGGCAATTTTATTGGTGCTGTTAAATCGATGTGGTGAAAGGAAAAATCGTCACGAAAATAATAATAACAGTATACGTACAACAACGGTATATAAAACTACAAATCCACGAAAAATATTGCACTAACTTTCTCAAATCCCGTACATAGTTAAACTAAAATCAATGCTAAAATATCGTACAAACTTTCTCACATACCCATATATATTAAAACTAAAAATCTAATCAAGTCACACTAATAATCAATGCAAAATATAATTAATAAATTGTATTACATTTATTGAAAGTTTAAAATATTATTAATTTTTAAAATTGACAGTTAAATTTTTCACTTCTCTCTACCGTCCCGCGACGGTAATTTTATTTTAATGTTTGAGATAATTAATAGAAACTGTAGAAATAAAATAGATATATTTCACATCTCAAAATACCCGTAAGAATATTCGGATACGTCAGTCATCATGGAGTCGGCCACTAGTGATCTATGAAGTGCAGTGGCGAGATATCAATCCGTATAAACCTCCGCTATAGACTATTTGGTAAACAAAAATATCCACATATACATATACCACATTTTTTTTTTTTTTAAATAAAGTAATATTTGATGAGGTATATAGAAGAAGAAAAAAAACAAAGTTGGCTTATTACTGATATTGAAAACGTATTTTTATCAAAATATTTTCTCATTTCCCAAAGCTGATTGATACAGCAATTGTATACAGTAATCAGTAACAATGAAATTAAAAAATTAAAAAATCTTATTGAAATATAAGATGTATATAACTGGCCACATACTTGTCTTTCAAAATAAATCGTCTTTTTGAGGATGAACCACTCGCCTATTAGTAGGAGAATGTATTTGAGTGTACGGGCATATATATTTGAAAACATACAATGATTAAATAAAAGAAAAGTTTTAAAGGAAACAATCTAGAAACAAAATTATAGCTAAAGCATAGTTTTAGCAGAACAGATGTGGTAGCCTACATTTAATGCGTATGTTACTGCTGGTAGGTTAGGTAAGTTATATGCAATAACAGCGGTGCTATTTTAATTAGGATTGCAGACTTTCTGTACCACAAACAACAATTTGGAGAGAAAGACATTGCAGGAAGAACAACGAACAATAGATTCACCTAAAAAAATGTTCGTTTTCACAAGAACCATTGCGTCGAACATAATATAATGTTCCACGTAAACCTTGGTGGACGTTTCGAATCCAATTTAGCTAAAGTTTTTATTATTAGATTTAGTCTTCCAATGATTTGATTAGTTCTATATTATTAGGTGCCACAGTTGATTGAGGAGTTGGATAAGATTTCATTATTTATATTTTGTATTAAAATGACATGTCACTCGATCCCTATTTACCTTGTAAAATATAGGTTATCCTTAATCCACACATTTCGGGGTGGAGGTTTCAACTAAGATATATTCAAAAGTGATTATTTCATTAAAATTAAAACTTCTATCTTAGGATCGTAAGATAAATTCTTTACATAAATATAATGTGTGTGGATGTCTATGCGTTTCTGTGTGTGCCTTTCTATGCACTTTTAATTTTTTCGATATTTACAAAATTGATACAGGCATTAATTAAGTTTTAAAATGAGTTGATCAACTTTACTACTACTAAAAGTTAACAAAAATTTTGAAATTTATACAATTTTAGGATAATATTTGTAATTTATTATTGTAGTTGTTACTTATTTAGATTCTGAAATTTAAAAAAAATCAGAGGAAATTTACAACCAGGAACCATAAAAAAAAATTAATTAATTAGTGTTAGTAAGAGGGTACTATATATCTACTTTTCTACATAGAAACTATATCTGAAATAAAAAATTTACAATTTTTGATTTGTTTGTTTGTTGTAATAAACTTCAATCACTGATAACACACTTACCACAAAATGTCTTTGACTTTATGTATTTTTACTGAAAAATATAGCAGGATCAGTAATTATCGAATTACAATCTTGTGTTGTTTTTACATAAAACTATGTGGTTTAAAAATTCATTTTACCTTCAAATATAAAGGAAAAAGTTCTTGTAAACTTATATCCCGAAACGCTTTGTTTTCAGTTTGTTGTTCTATTTGTGTTTTTTATTGAAAGATAAAACTTTGGAAATGATGGGATGTTAAGTTCAGATTTAGTATACACATTTTGCACGTAATGTTTTATCAGAAACCAGAAGAGGAAGCTCTTATTTTATACATTAAAAAAGTCAAATTGAATTAAAATTTAAAATTCTGAATATGGGAGTTGTATTTTCCTAAAATTGGATCAAGGAAACGTAAATTTACACATTCAATCCGGTTAAGGTTCAAACTATTATGAAACACTGAAGTTATACTAGGTCTTCTGAATCACCTGGGGACTGTGTAAAAACTACAAGTTTCTACGAAAAATATAATACGACCGTTCTGGTTTATATAAATATAATTTGTAAAATATTTTATAGTAGAAGTATTCGGCTGTACATTATTAGTTATACGTGTACCATACCTATATACTTCATAAGTACTAAAGATTTAGGTTACAGACTCAAAATAATTTATGTTACAGAGTGTTTAATATAAGCCTGTTTGCAACGATAATTATTTTATTAAGGTTTTTTAATTTAACTAGATAAACGCTTTTTGTAATGTTTTCGTTATAAACACTCAGAGTAGTGTAATGAGTAATTAGTAAAATAAAAGGACAGCTTTATTTGTCTTTATTATTTCTAAACACTGTCCTGTATTGTGTCAAACACTGTCAAACAAAATCCTTGCGTTTCTTCTTATATCTTTGGCGATGGTTTGGAAAATGCATGAAATAATTCAATACTTTGAATTCATATTACTTTTCTTAAGGAACTAAATACTTTTTTTTTTAATGTTAATATAATTTTTTTAAAGAATTTTGTCATTTTGTAACAACAATACACATTTATTTGAGTGTCAAAATAAATTTATATGAATAACATGTCAAAATTCCATCAGTATAACTAAATAACAGTTGTGGTAACATTTTATAAGTAGACGGTTTTCTTAATGAAACAGAACTTATAAACAACTATATTATCAGATTATATTATAAGCTTATAAAACTAATAGTTTTATAAAACAGACCCTGTTGTCATTATAAATAAATTTTTACTCCTAAAAAATAGAAAAATTAGTTTATAATTTATGGATACGTGTTACAACATTATTAAAAACGTAAACATGATCGTATTGTGAAAAATATTGTTCATATGTTTAAATTTATCAAATTTTAAAACTTAACCTCTTGATTAACACGTTTAGATTTTAGTGAGGTCTTTTAGCTTCAACAATATTATATGTTTACGTTTTTATTGTTTTAGAAAATTGTAAATTAAGGAATTAGATATTTATGTGATTAAAAAAAAAACACACTGCCCTTCTTTCACTGCAAATTCTTTACTACAAATTATTGTACAGGAATTTTATATCATGTTTTTTATTCTACGCACACAGTCTTGTTTGTGCACTTGTACGTGTATTGTGAATACGAATGTATTTATACGTGTCTGGATGACAAATTTTAAATCCTTTATAACGACTTGACTCACGGTTATGAAAAATATCAACTTTAAATGCCATCCATTACATTAAGCGGTCGATTATATTCTAATTGTCGTCGTTCCACCTAAGATTTATAACTACGGACAAAGTAAAATATGCCTAAAGCTAAATCAAAGCATTCATTTAAAGTCTAGTCAAATGAAATTGTCACTATGTTGTGAGGAGGGTTTATTTTTCCGTGGATAATGGTTCGGCACCGTCCTCCATTAACCCAGTTGGAAGCGAGCTCTAAATCACAGCAGCCACCAGCTAATGGCCGGCAAAATGCCACTAACGCTACGGATTATTTCACTTTTGAGTTACTGCGCGTCCAGTTCGCCTTCCTTGAAAAATACAATCGACCAAACAAAAACGTGAAATTTACGATCTATTCAATATTTCCAACTATTTATTAACAAATGATTCATTTTGCCGTCGGGTCTGGCGATTGTAACGACATGCACTTCTGTTATTCAACTTCGTTTTGCAAATATCATGTTTGCAAATGTTTTAATAACATTAACTAACGAAAATAGTTCTTTTACAAAATTGTATAGAAAATAGAAGACGTACCATATTAAATTCCAAAGTTTCAATGTCTATGACGTCATTTAAAATAAAACATTAGATGACCATTTTCTTTAGATTCTAATAAAGATGAATTCTTTAAGGCTAAATTCGAAGAGAGTGAGGACGTCGGACAACCCAAACGACAAAAAATGGTTTTACTAATCGGTCCCTAGAGAGCCCAATTTAAATATGTCTTTCTAATCCTAACAAACTATTTATTATCATTAAACTGAGAAAATAATTTTGTAATATGAATGATTTTGTAAATTAAACTGTATAGGAAATTTGCCATCAATTTTAGATGAGGTGCTTCGTGTTAAAATTTTAGTGTAGACTATTAATTTCCTACTTTTTAAAGCTAAAATTGGTCTTTTTAATCTCCATTTTTGGTTCAGAAAATAAATTCAAAAATTATTATTAAAGTTAGATGAGATAACCTTTAAAGACGAGTCTTTATTATATTATGTTCTCTTTTTTTATAAGGCAATTATAACCGAGGTTTTTTGTCTTTAAACAAGAAGAAAACATTCATTATACTATTACAAGTGTATAAGTCGATCATGCAGCACTAGTTTATTGTTGGTTCAAAATATAGGTCAGAAGTTGCATTTAAATTTACATGAAATTTTGGTATATATGCCAATAAATATGTGTAGCTTAAAAAACCATTGGGAGACAAGTGGTATCTGATATGGTTCCTCCGCCATTTTGATTTTATGGGTGGCGAGATATTTTTGGTAATCTTTAAACTGACGGTTTTAGTGAAAATTACCATAAGATATAGGCCTATGTTAAGAATATATAGATATATAATAAGAATATAATAAGATATATAGATATATAATAAGAAAAAGTTTTTAGTTCTTTTTTTATTATTTATTTTATCGTCACATATGACTAATGTAAAGCTATTGAAAATTTCGTTTTTTCACCCTTTTAAAATACCAATTACAAATGCTTTACTTTTGCGGCTTTTTTAAAAAGAATACTTCTATGTAAAATTTTATGTCACTTTTTTGCTAACAAGTAGCCTATGTTAATCAAGTTAGCAATATTGAGTTTTCATTACACAACCTTTTTGAAGATATTTGATCTTAACTTGGATTATTTATTTCCTATAAAGAAGAAAACAGAACCAAATTAAAGGGATTAAAGTAAGCTTACAACTTTATATGAATTATTTTTTATAAAGAACTTCATTTTATCGTTAATCAAAATTTCTTTATTTTTTTTAATGAAGATAATCTATAAGTTTAAATAGCTGTATTCATGATAAAATCGTCATTTTTATGAATTTATGATAATAAATTATCAAATTTAACTAATTTTACTAGTTTCAAATAAGATCTAACGGCATTTTTCACTAAAACTGTTACCTTTTAAAATGTTTGAAAAACTGAACCTAAAATCGAAAAAGGTGAATGAAACATATCAGATACAGTTATAAATATGCGTTATCCGGCTTTTTTAAACTGCATAGTATATTTGTCAACATATACACCAAATTTCAAGCTGTTAGAGAGGAAGGTAATATTGTTAAACTCTCAGTATCCACTACACTAGAAATTAAACATAGTGACTTTTCTTAAGTTATCCTATATAAAAATGTTATCAAATATGATTAATTTAAATTTCAATATCAATATTGATAGTTGTCATTATATTTCAAAATTTGTGTTTAAATATTTAGTTTTTAAACTTATCAGTATCACGACTAGTGAGACAAAAAATTAGATTGTATTAGAGACTTCTCAACAGAAATGTGTCTCAACACAATAAGAAGAAAGAGACACAGTTTTGTTTTCCCAAGTGTAACAACCAGTATTTTACTTAAACCAAATGTCATTTCAAAGCTATTTCATTGCATTCGATTTAATTCACTTTTTGCTGCACATGTTCTTGTAGCCTTTTATTCAGTGAACATGTACAAGTATTGCTTACATGCAGCTTGAGTAGTCGGATGCAATAAAGAGGTTAAGATATGCATTTCCTTGTAGACCAGAAGGCGTAACGTCTAAAACACAGCGCCTACATGACTCCTACATTGTCACCTACCCAGTACAATTTAAAGACATCTGTCATAATTGTACACAAATATTCATAAACAATATTAAGTGAAGACGGAATAAGTAAGTGTAATATTTAAGTTAGAGATGTGAGATTAAGTAACCTGATAAAATGTACAAGTTATTTTACGACATGACCATTTAAATTATTTGTTTAGAATAGTAATACTACTTTTGTATAACCATAATAGTAAATACTCATGTTAACGTACTGAAAGTATAAATTATTTAAAAAATAGGTGCAACCACGTTTGACCTCTAGAGTTATTTGAATACCGGATGTAATTAATATGAGAAAACTTCATAATATAACAAATTAGGTTACTCGATGCATTAAAAAAATTCACTTCAAAGTTTTCAACATTTCTTAATTTAATATAATTACATTGCAAAACCAAGGTACACATTGAATAATGTAGTTTAAAAAACAATAGTCAACCGTGTGGATTATGGAAACCAATATAAATTAAAATGCAGTTATTATGAACATAAATAATATCATAGTTAATTCTAATTCTAAACACATCTAGTCCGAATCCAAATTCAAAATTTGTAGTCAATCAGATTTGTACTGATAGTTCTCCTATTAGTTTGAAATAAAAGAATCCTGCATCAGGATGATTTACGTTTTAATTTAGTCTAAGAAAGGCTGTGTATCAAACTTGACAAACAACCAAAACCCCCCCTTTTTTTTTACATAATACACCAATATCTAATCTGTAGAAATTATATTAAAGAATAAAAGACATCTGGGAGAAACTTATATAAGATTAGAGCAATCTAAAAACAATATTTGGTTGGAAATAACCTGGAGGAAAAACAAACTAAATATTTTAGTCATTGGGACAGTGAGAACTAGATTTAAACTGCGTTGTTCCTTGAGATAAATATATTGATTAAGTCACACATGTTTTTCAACAATATGTGGGTATAATTGCTTTCAGAATAATATGAGAACGATACGCGGACAGGGTGGCTCTCGGAGGTAAACATATCGAAACAGTCACACATTAGTCATACGGAAAATGAGAACAATACGCGGACGGGATGGCTCTCAGAGGTAAACATATCGAAACAGTCACACATTAGTCATACGGAAAATGAGAACAATACGCGGACAGGACTGCTCTCGGAGGTAAACATATCGAAACAGTCACACATTAGTCATACGGAAAATGAGAACGATACGCGGACAGGATGGCTCTCGGAGGTAAATATATCGAAACAGTCACACATTAGTCATACGGAAAATGAGAACGATACGCGGACAGGATGGCTCTCGGAGGTAAACATATCGAAACGGTCATACATTGGTCATACGGAAAATGAGAACGATACGCGGACAGGATGGCTCTCGGAGGTAAACATATCGAAACAGTCACACATTAGTCATACGGAAAATGAGAACGATACGCGGACAGGATGGCTCTCGGAGGTAAACATATCGAAACCGTCACACATTAGTCATACGGAAAATGAGAACGATACGCGGACAGGATGGCTCTCGGAGGTAAACATATCGAAACAGTCACACATTAGGCATACGGAAAATGAGAACGATACGCGAACAGGATGGCTCTCGGAGGTAAACATATCGAAACAGTCACACATTAGTCAGACGGAAAATGAGAACGATACGCGGACAGGATGGCTCTCGGAGGTAAACATATCGAAAAGGTCATACATTGGTCAGACGGAAAATGAGAACGATACTCGGACAGGATGGCTCTCGGAGGTAAATATATCGAAACAGTCACACATTAGTCATACGGAAAATGAGAACGATACGCGGACAGGATGGCTCTCGGAGGTAAATATATCGAAACAGTCACACATTAGGCATACGGAAAATGAGAACGATACGCGGACAGGATGGCTCTCGGAGGTAAATATATCGAAACAGTCACACATTAGTCATACGGAAAATGAGAACGATACGCGGACAGGATGGCTCTCGGAGGTAAACATATCGAAACGGTCATACATTGGTCATACGGAAAATGAGAACGATACGCGGACAGGATGGCTCTCGGAGGTAAACATATCGAAACAGTCACACATTAGTCATACGGAAAATGAGAACGATACGCGAACAGGATGGCTCTCGGAGGTAAACATATCGAAACAGTCACACATTAGTCAGACGGAAAATGAGAACGATACGCGGACAGGATGGCTCTCGGAGGTAAACATATCGAAACGGTCATACATTGGTCAGACGGAAAATGAGAACGATACGCGGACAGGATGGCTCTCGGAGGTAAACATATCGAAACAGTCACACATTAGTCATACGGAAAATGAGAACGATACGCGGACAGGATGGCTCTCGGAGGTAAACATATCGAAACAGTCACACATTAGTCATACGGAAAATGAGAACGATATGCGGACGGGATGGCTCTCAGAGGTAAACATATCGAAACAGTCACACATTAGTCATACGGAAAATGAGAACGATACGCGGACAGGACTGCTCTCGGAGGTAAACATATCGAAACAGTCACACATTAGTCATACGGAAAATGAGAACGATACGCGGACAGGATGGCTCTCGGAGGTAAATATATCGAAACAGTCACACATTAGTCATACGGAAAATGAGAACGATACGCGGACAGGATGGCTCTCGGAGGTAAACATATCGAAACGGTCATACATTGGTCATACGGAAAATGAGAACGATACGCGGACAGGATGGCTCTCGGAGGTAAACATATCGAAACAGTCACACATTAGTCATACGGAAAATGAGAACGATTCGCGGACAGGATGGCTCTCGGAGGTAAACATATCGAAACAGTCACACATTAGTCATACGGAAAATGAGAACGATACGGGGACAGGATGGCTCTCGGAGGTAAATATATCGAAACAGTCACACATTAGTCATACGGAAAATGAGAACGATACGCGGACAGGATGGCTCTCAGAGGTAAACATATCGAAACAGTCACACATTAGTCATACGGAAAATGAGAACGATACGCGGACAGGATGGCTCTCGGAGGTAAACATATCGAAACAGTCACACATTAGTCATACGGAAAATGAGAACGATACTCGGACAGGATGGCTCTCGGAGGTAAATATATCGAAACAGTCACACATTAGTCATACGGAAAATGAGAACGATACGCGGACAGGATGGCTCTCGGAGGTAAATATATCGAAACAGTCACACATTAGTCAGACGGAAAATGAGAACGATACGCGGACAGGATGGCTCTCGGAGGTAAACATATCGAAAAGGTCATACATTGGTCAGACGGAAAATGAGAACGATACGCGGACAGGATGGCTCTCGGAGGTAAACATATCGAAACAGTCACACATTAGGCTTATGGAAAATGATAACGGTACGCGAACAGGATGGCTCTCGGAGGTAAACATATCGAAACGGTCATACATTGGTCATACGGAAAATGAGAACGATACGCGGACAGGATGGCTCTCGGAGGTAAACATATCGAAAAGGTCATACATTGGTCAGACGGAAAATGAGAACGATACGCGGACAGGATGGCTCTCGGAGGTAAACATATCGAAACAGTCACACATTAGGCTTATGGAAAATGATAACGGTACGCGAACAGGATGGCTCTCGGAGGTAAACATATCGAAACGGTCATACATTGGTCATACGGAAAATGAGAACGATACGCGGACAGGATGGCTCTCGGAGGTAAACATATCGAAACGGTCATACATTAGTCATACGGAAAATGAGAACGATACGCGGACAGGATGGCTCTCGGAGGTAAACATATCGAAACAGTCACACATTGGTCATACGGAAAATGAGAACGATACGCGGACAGGATGGCTCTCGGAGGTAAACATATCGAAACAGTCACACATTAGTCATACGGAAAATGAGAACGATACGCGGACAGGATGGCTCTCGGAGGTAAACATATCGAAACAGTCACACATTAGGCATACGGAAAATGAGAACATTACGCGGACAGGATGGCTCTCGGAGGTACAAATATCGAAACGGTCATACATTGGTGATACGGAAAATGAGAACGGTACGGGGACAGGATGGCTCTCGGAGGTAAACATATCGAAACAGTCACACATTAGTCATACGGAAAATGAGAACGATACGCGAACAGGATGGCTCTCGGAGGTAAACATATCGAAACAGTCACACATTAGTCATACGGAAAATGAGAACGATACGCGGACAGGATGGCTCTCGGAGGTAAACATATCGAAACAGTCACACATTAGTCATACGGAAAATGAGAACGATACGCGGACAGGATGGCTCTCGGAGGTAAACATATCGAAACAGTCACACATTGGTCATACGGAAAATGAGAACGATACGCGGACAGGATGGCTCTCGGAGGTAAACATATCGAAACAGTCACACATTAGTCATACGGAAAATGAGAACGATACGCGGACAGGATGGCTCTCGGAGGTAAACATATCGAAACAGTCACACATTAGGCATACGGAAAATGAGAACATTACGCGGACAGGATGGCTCTCGGAGGTACAAATATCGAAACGGTCATACATTGGTGATACGGAAAATGAGAACGGTACGGGGACAGGATGGCTCTCGGAGGTAAACATATCGAAACAGTCACACATTAGTCATACGGAAAATGAGAACGATACGCGAACAGGATGGCTCTCGGAGGTAAACATATCGAAACAGTCACACATTAGTCATACGGAAAATGAGAACGATACGCGGACAGGATGGCTCTCGGAGGTAAACATATCGAAACAGTCACACATTAGTCATACGGAAAATGAGAACGATACGCGAACAGGATGGCTCTCGGAGGTAAACATATCGAAACAGTCACACATTAGTCAGACGGAAAATGAGAACGATACGCGGACAGGATGGCTCTCGGAGGTAAACATATCGAAACGGTCATACATTGGTCAGACGGAAAATGAGAACGATACGCGGACAGGATGGCTCTCGGAGGTAAACATATCGAAACAGTAACACATTAGGCTTATGGAAAATGATAACGGTACGCGAACAGGATGGCTCTCGGAGGTAAACATATCGAAACGGTCATACATTGGTCATACGGAAAATGAGAACGATACGCGGACAGGATGGCTCTCGGAGGTAAATATATCGAAACAGTCACACATTAGTCATACGGAAAATGAGAACGATACGCGGACAGGATGGCTCTCGGAGGTAAATATATCGAAACAGTCACACATTAGTCATACGGAAAATGAGAACGATACGCGGACAGGATGGCTCTCGGAGGTAAACATATCGAAACAGTCACACATTAGTCATACGGAAAATGAGAACAATACGCGGACAGGATGGCTCTCGGAGGTAAACATATCGAAACAGTCACACATTAGGCATACGGAAAATGAGAACATTACGCGGACAGGATGGCTCTCGGAGGTACAAATATCGAAACGGTCATACATTGGTGATACGGAAAATGAGAACGGTACGCGGACAGGATGGCTCTCGGAGGTAAACATATCGAAACAGTCACACATTAGGCATACGGAAAATGAGAACATTACGCGGACAGGATGGCTCTCGGAGGTACAAATATCGAAACGGTCATACATTGGTGATACGGAAAATGAGAACGGTACGGGGACAGGATGGCTCTCGGAGGTAAACATATCGAAACAGTCACACATTAGTCATACGGAAAATGAGAACGATACGCGAACAGGATGGCTCTCGGAGGTAAACATATCGAAACAGTCACACATTAGTCATACGGAAAATGAGAACGATACGCGGACAGGATGGCTCTCGGAGGTAAACATATCGAAACAGTCACACATTAGTCATACGGAAAATGAGAACGATACGCGAACAGGATGGCTCTCGGAGGTAAACATATCGAAACAGTCACACATTAGTCAGACGGAAAATGAGAACGATACGCGGACAGGATGGCTCTCGGAGGTAAACATATCGAAACGGTCATACATTGGTCAGACGGAAAATGAGAACGATACGCGGACAGGATGGCTCTCGGAGGTAAACATATCGAAACAGTAACACATTAGGCTTATGGAAAATGATAACGGTACGCGAACAGGATGGCTCTCGGAGGTAAACATATCGAAACGGTCATACATTGGTCATACGGAAAATGAGAACGATACGCGGACAGGATGGCTCTCGGAGGTAAATATATCGAAACAGTCACACATTAGTCATACGGAAAATGAGAACGATACGCGGACAGGATGGCTCTCGGAGGTAAATATATCGAAACAGTCACACATTAGTCATACGGAAAATGAGAACGATACGCGGACAGGATGGCTCTCGGAGGTAAACATATCGAAACAGTCACACATTAGTCATACGGAAAATGAGAACAATACGCGGACAGGATGGCTCTCGGAGGTAAACATATCGAAACAGTCACACATTAGGCATACGGAAAATGAGAACATTACGCGGACAGGATGGCTCTCGGAGGTACAAATATCGAAACGGTCATACATTGGTGATACGGAAAATGAGAACGGTACGGGGACAGGATGGCTCTCGGAGGTAAACATATCGAAACAGTCATACATTAGTCATACGGAAAATGAGAACATTACGCGGACAGGATGGTTCTCGGAGGTACAAATATCGAAACGGTCATACATTGGTGATACGGAAAATGAGAACGATACGGGGATAGGATGACTCTCGGAGGTAAACATATCGAAACGGTCATACATTGGTGATACGGAAAATGAGAACGATACGGGGATAGGATGACTCTCGGAGGTAAATATATCGAAACAGTCACACATTAGGCATACGGAAAATGAGAACGATACGCGGACAGGATGGCTCTCGGAGGTAAACATATCGAAACGGTTATACATTAGTGATACGGAAAATGAGAAAGTTATTTGGATAGGATTGCTCTAAGTGTTAAACATATTAAAAAGGTCACACATTGGTCTTACAGACAATGAGAACGAGATGTGGATAGAAATGATCTATGTGTGAAACATACTGAAAAGGGCACACAGTGATCATAGGGACAATCAGAACAAGATGTGGATAGAACTGCTCTATGTGTTAAACATATTAAAAAGGTCGCACATTGGTCGTACGGACAATAAGAACGAGATGTGGATAGAACTTCTCTATGTGTTAAACATATTGAAAAGGTCACACAGTGTTCATAGGGACAATGAGAACGAGTTGTGGATAGAACTGCTCTAAGTCTTCAACATATTGAAAAGGTCACACATGGATCATTCGGACAGTGGGAACGAGATGTGGATAGAACTGCTTTAAGTCTTAAACATATTGAAAAGGTCACACATGGATCATTCGGACAGTGAGAACGAGATGTTTATAGAACTGCTCTAAGTCTTAAACATATTGAAAAGGTCACACTTGGATCATTCGGACAGTGGGAACGAGGACTGAACAGGGTGGATCTAGGAGATAAAGGTATTAAAAAGGTTAGATATTGTTAATTGGGATAATGAGAAAGAGTGTGAAAGAGTGTGAAAGGTGTGTTGGACTCCTTTGGGAGGTAAATTATTTGAAAAAGTCAAACATTGGTCAATGGACAATAATAACGAGAAGTGGATATTATTTTTGAGAAGGTCGCACATTTAATATACATTGGTTTGCTAATAACAAAACAGATAGTTGAATAGTTGCTTACAACTAATCATAGCACATCAAAAATCTTTAAATAAAAATTATTACGTAGAGCTGAAAGAAGACAGTAGTGAGACTTGTCAATAGACAGAAGTCACAAACTTTAACAAGATTAGATCAGAATTTGTTATAGATATGAGAAAGGCAAATTCTAGGAAATATATATATATATGTAGGAATAAATTGCTATAAATTAAAAGGGAGTGTGGAACATAATGCTATATAAAAAAGGACACCCACATATATTAGTAGAAACTAAAATATAAGGGATGCCACAACCTACAAAGAATGGCAGAAAAGAGAATAACACCATTCCAAGGAAAGTCAAGGAGTAGGAGATTTAGATAAAGACCAAGGAAGAGGTGGTTATATAATCTGAAGAAAGTTCTGAGAAATATAGCAGTCTGGAGGTACGGATGAGGGGCGGAGGAGTGAGGAGACTCGGAGGATGTTCTTAGGGAGGGCAAGGTTCTTCTTGGGCTGTAACGCCAAAGGATGTATCTATGTATGTATAGGATTACCTACATAATAATGTTCTACAAATATGAGACCGACAGATTGAAAGATTGATAAACCGTCATCATTCTATAAAACGATTAAAATTATATAGACTCAAATGTCACGCCCGATGAAAATAAGGTATCGACTTTCTGACTAATCTTTTCCTTATTATTTAAACGAAAATTAAAAGAAAGGTTTGGGAAAGACGATAAGATGAATCACTTTTACAGGCCAAAGAATTGTGACAAATGCTGGCAGTGTTGTCTTTTGGGTTTTGGTGTGTCTTATTGATAACTAGAAATATTAATTTTACGCAGCAAAATAGGTCTTCACGAGTTTGTCATCGATTTAGCTAACACTGTTTTTGTTTTATTAGCTTATGCATTTATTAGAGCACTAAAATATTATAGAAGTTTAAGGGAAATATTTCAAATACTCGTTCACTGTATTTAAAAACGAGTTTAAATACACTGGAATAGACGAATTTTCTATTGTTATAAGCTGAAAGAAACTAACCTCTAATGGTAAAAGTACTGTATTTGTTATTAAAGTTATCTCAAACTTAAAACCGTATAAATTTATTTGAAAATAGGAAATATCTGTTGTTTATCGCTCTTTCAGAAAGTCTTATAAAAATATAACAAAATGTAAAATGTGACATCCACCACCGGAACTCTAAGACATTTAAAGGTATATAAGGTTAAACAGGGAGACAATTGGACACTTTTTCGAGGAGCTAGAAGAGGTCAAACAATTTCATTATTTATACAATATATATATTATTCAACTCTGGATGAATTTATTTTTTGGAGTCCTGAGGCCTCAAGGATTAGAAATGTGTTTTAATTTCTATAATGTAGAATCCGCAATAGATCGTTTACCATTAGAAAATTCGCGCGAACATAATATTTTTTTATTATTATAAAAACAAATGAAAAAAATTGTTAAATACCATACGCAATAAAAGTCGGAGATTAATATAAACCCAAGCTGCATTATTATGTATTTATTAGCAGTAACTGCATAACATTAAGTGGAATGTATTTTTTTACGACGGAAGTAATCCGACGGTATCTCAGTAGGCTAGTACGAGTGTGGTTTAATGTCAGAATTGAAGTAAGCCGATTATCGATAGATCCCATCTTACAGTTGTCAGATTTCTAGAGAAGTGCCAGGCTTTCAGGTTGCCGACGTTAGTCCGTGAGGCACCAACCACTGGCCTTATGTAGTATTTATTCAAGGACGAATATGTGGCTACACATATTAAAAAGGATATACATATGCGTCACGTCTAGCAATGAACGTTCAGAAGTTTTCTACGCGTTGTGTATTATAAACTATACATAAATGTATTTTTGTAATAAATCACACGGAGACTTTTTCAACATAAATGACGTTTTGAAAATATTATACCTTCTGTATACATACATAAATCTGCTCTAAGTATTAAACATTTGAAACCAAATGGGTCATACGGACAAGATGTGGATAGAACTGCTATATGTGTTGAAAAGGTCACACAGTGATCATAGGGACAATCAGAACGAGATGTGGATAGATCTGCTCTAAGTATTAAACATTTGAAACCAAATGTGTCATAGGAACAATCAGAATTTTGAAACTGAAAATAAAGAGGTATAAAACACATGTTTATAGAAAATATAACATTTTAGTTTTAAAAAACTCAACAAATTTATTTTAAATGATTTGTGTAGGTTAATGGCTAAAGTTTATAATTTTGGAATGTGACTTCATTAAAAACAATATTGGTGTTTTTATAAGATATGGATCTTCCATGCCTTTTAAATATAATTATTAATGTTGTAAATTACTATTACAATTTAAAATTTCTTATTACTGTACTTTAGTTTCTTGTGTTTTTCAATTTCTCGGTATTAATTTTCCTCGGTTTGTATTCATGTGTTATTACTACTTGTTTATAATGTTATTTATTACTCTGAAGGAGTATTTTGTAGTATATTGATTTTTGTATCTATGAGCTGCTATTTTATGATTAAGTGTGGTTTGAAATTTGATGTTTAGTGCCAGCTCTTTGTATTATTGTGTTATTGAGTTTAAATTTTAGGTTGTTCTGAATTAGTTAAGTCTAAAACGTTCATGTTATTGTTATTTTCTAATTAATACATGTATTTAATATTTGTAAGATTGAAGTTTAAGTATTTGTTGATTAAATTTATTTTGATTTTTCAAAAGATATGATCCATATGGTATTAAATTCACATTTATTTAATTTTGCAGTTTGTACATTTATTATTTTATTAGTTTAATACAATTTTATAAGTGTGAAAGTTAAAGTTGAAACCAAACTCATGTTTTAGTAACCAAGATTATGAAATAATATAGTGTCAAGAGTTAAGTAAATTATTTTGTTGTTATAGTTCGATTGCCGTTGAATTAAGTTTGTTCCTTTCTCTTATTGACCTTTTTTGTCACAAAATGACAGTTTGCAATACATACAGCGATATTCTAAAAATATTAAGTTCGTTAAATAAAAGATTCCAGGAAAAAAATATCAAACTCTGCAGAATATCTAGATGAAGACAGGATAGGATATTGTAAAAAATATAATAAAATCTTGAGAGAAACAAGGTATAGTCATTATTATCTTGTAGGAGTTTGGAATATACAAATCTTACAACAAAAATCTTTCTGTTTTAAAACTTTAAATAAATTCAACAATTTTAATGAAAATATAAAATAAGCACCGAAATATACAGTCAGCCTATCCTACGTTTTTTCTAAAAGCTGGCTTCATAAAATATTACTTGTTTTTAGTTTGATTTACTTCAAAATGATTTAATGCACATATGACATCAAATAAATACATGTGGCAATACATGTGTGCGATTTTTTATAAATGACATGCGGCAAGTAAAATAAATAATATACATGATATGGCTACATAAATTGTTTTTTTATATGTTACTGTAATATATATTTACGTATTAACGAAATTATTTTTATCTTTAATTTTTCCCGCCTGCTCTAAAAACTTGACCAGGTTCCCACAATCTTTGACTCTTCTAAAACCATTTCATTTCCTTGAGGCGCAGTAAAAACGATTTCTTATAACATCCCATTGCAATGTCCTATTAATATAAAGAAACGCTCCATCATCCGTCTTATCTTCAAAGAGTGACGTCAGGATTTGATTTAGCAACAGCTGGAATGTAATTAATACAGGTTAGGTTAGGTAGCTCAGAGCCTAAAGATTGTCACGAATTGTAGTGTGTTTAAATATTAATCAATTAGAACGATCGAAGTTTAATTTGTTTGTATGACTGATGAGGAGGGGAGTATTTGTCGGTGTCTGTGGGGGGTTCATATTGAACTCCACAGGAGCTCAAGCTCCATTCTCCAAGTATTAACCGGCTACTATGCACTTCAATATTATTTACCTCTGTTTAGTTAAGTGCAGTAGTTTTGTAAAGAGTAATTTATTTTAGTTGTAAAATCGAACATTAGAATTTAAATTGGTAATATAATTATTGTAAAACAAGTAAGAATATTTCAATATTATAATAACTTTTGAACAAACATAAAGAACTTTTAGAACAAAAGTCAATAATGTATTTATTAGGATTACATTAGAATAACAATAATTATAGTAGAAAAACAAAATAACAATTTAATATTCGCCCCCTCCCTCCCTCCCCTCTATAGATATGTAAACTTTTCTTTGTTTATGGTGTAGATATTCCTTAAAAAAACGGCTGCAGTTACTACTCAACATGAAAATTAAATACAAAAAAGAGTCGAAATAGGTTTAAGACACAACTTCAGATATATCATCATAATGAATATAATGAACCTTTTCACTTTTCTATTTAGCTGTATCTACTATATAATTAATAATGAATAATTAATACATATTAGCTAAAATATGTAAGTTAATAAATAAACATGTCTTTATTTGCACGTACCATCAATTAAATAAATATCATTTAAAATTAATCATAATTAAATAGAACTTTAGTTATTCTAAAACTTCACATATATCTAGCTACAATATCTGTACTTTGAATCTGAATATTTAAACACACAACCAATGTGAAACAATTCAAAAACAAAATGTTGGAACTACATCCAACGCTAAATGGGAATTTAATAAAAGAGCTCATTATGTAACTGCGCTAAACCTAATATCCCATTTACATTTTAATTTAGTCCAATAGAGTTACGCGGAAAAACAATTCATATATTACATTATACCATTGATTTAATTTCGTGTCTAATGTACATTTAATGCGTTTTTAATCGCTTATAAGAATTCCAAAGTGGAGCATTAATCGACGGAGTATTTAGACTTAAACCCATAGACCTTGTTAACGGTAATAACTTACAATAAGGGGTGAAACAGTTCAGGGTTTATTCATTCAGGTCTATCTTTTTATTAAGAAAGGATTATTCCATTTTATCTTTTAACCATTCATTTAGTATATTTTCCTTTTAATTAAGAGCTTGTTAATGGTTACATTATTGACTAAGGTACTCACTACATTATTTGTTGAAATGTTAGTGTTAGTCACAATGTCTATTAAGTTGTATTATTTGTGGATTTAGATTTTATTTAAGAGACTGAATAAAAATAATAAAATATTGAACATTATCATTAAACCCCATTTATAATTTGTGGAGTATTTAGGTTCAGACGACACACTTATAGTGTTATTCCTGTTTTTTTTTCATTAACCTAGATTTTAAATTTTGATACCTAAGTGTAGTAGATTTATAATCTAAATGAAATAAAATATCGAAAGTTTAAAAAATGTGTATTATCATAAATGTTTTGAATATGTTTGATTAAATTCAATTTAAAAAGACATTCAATTTTGTTTAAAGTTGAAATGTTTCTTAAGGGTTTTCAATAGGGATATTTTTGTTTGTTCTATAAGCCAGTTTGTTTAACCTAACTTAAATTTATACCATGCATTATACACACTCAAATAAATAAAACAATTCTGTTTCGAGTTACCGCAGTAGAATTCAAGGAGTGACAGTTTTGGCAACAAGAAGGAATGGTGTTTACCTTCTGATTAATTATTCTTTTGAAAACTTTCTGATGAATTTTTCTATATTAAAACTTTTGGTAAATATACCTTTTACAATTATGTATGTTATGTAAGGTGTTTAATTTCATGTATTTGAATTTGTATTATGATTAATTCTTAATTTGGATTTGTTAAATATGTTGTTGGTTTCATTTAAAACAAAGGATAATGGGATTATGTTACAGTGCTTATTTAAACTTAATAAGCACTTTGAAACAGCTAAACATCGAAATTTTAAACAAATCTAAAACATAATAAAGGTTGTAATATATTTAGGGAAACTGTTTTATGAACCTTTACGTACAATTTTAATTATAGTTCAAGAAACTTAATTACTACAATTTGCTAAGACAAATTTACAAAAATTCAGAGGGAAACAACCTCATTTTTCAACCTATCCTAACCTCATTTTAATGGGGAAAAAAGTGCAACATTAATATTTGTCCAAACGTGACAAATAACTGTTTCCATTTATGAATCAATATTTGCTTTCTTATTTAACAAAAATTGAATTGAAAAATTAGTGGCAGCTTATTTCTAAACCATAATGAGCTTATTAGTTAAAAGTTGTCGCTAGACCTAAATAATTAATAAATTCTGATCATTACTGTTTCTGACCTTACATTAACTACAAAATCTACCAGACTTTTTCATCTTAGATTAAAATAGACTACTCAAGATTAAAGTGACAGCTGTTCCATGAAATAAACACTTAATTCCCTTAATAAAATGGAATGAAGTTATATAATGCACTTTTTTTCAATAATAAAGTCATGATTTTGATTAATAGATTAGGTTGAGTTTTGGTATGCGAGTCGGAGGACGTGGAATTGACAGCGGCAAAGGTAAGGCATGCCGACCGAGTGAAACTGATAGATCCACGAGATAAGGAGCAACCTGCTCCACACGGACATGCATGTACTTATCCTTGATCGTTATCTCGACTGTGACAATCCGAGGAATATAGTTTGCTACGCTAGAAAAGTCTCGCCTCAATAAACCTACTCTCTCGTTTCATTTATATTATTTTGCAAAACTTCCTGTTACTTCTGGGGAAAACAATTCCATATGATTGTCTAAATTAATTGTTTAGCAAAGGAAATACTCAATATATAACTGATAAAAGAATTTTTTTTTTAATATATGGAAAATTGATTGATTAGGTTAAGCAAGCTAAATGAGTTTATAAGAAATTATTTTATTGTCTAAATATGTCCGTGTATTCATTTAATGAACCGAATTTATTAACAAGTAATACTTTGATTGCTTGAGAAAAGTACTGAGAAATAACTCAGACCATGAATTATAATAAAAACAAATATTTATTTATTTACATTAGGTGCTATGTTAGTATTGATTATATTAGATGTATTAATTATTACTCTTTGGCATAAATAAAAATAATCGTCCTCACACAATTCAGAGGCAGTCCCTAAAAAATTAAAATTTGTTGATGTACAATATTTGGTAATGGAATACGATTTTGACATCCTGTCTGCATTTTTATTATTAAATATTATTTTTAATTTAATTTCTGTGTTTTTTATCTTAGATCTTAATCGGTTTCAATATTTAAAATTTGTGAACGGAATTATAAGATGATAAGATCATTATTTTAATCACTTATTCTGTGTTTACACCAATCTTTGAACCGTTTTATTTACAAACCAATGAATAGAATTAACAAATTAATACTATTATTTTAAGGTTAGTGTGTGGTTTTATCGTTCTGAGATAAGTCTCCATATTTGAAACTCGTGCACGGATTTACTATGATAACTTTAATTGTTGATGATTATTTTAAAATAGTTTTCTGTGTTTATATTAATCTTTGAACAGTCTTCATTTTAAAACTCAAGAATGATATTGACGAGTTATCAGTATTGTTAATTTATTTTAATTCGCGTCTGAGTTTTTATCGATTGTGTAACGGTTTGAATTCAGAAACCCCTAAACGGAATTAATGGGTTAATATTATATGAAGTTATTATGGATCATTTTAAAGTTAGTTAGTGTACTTGTATCGTTTCTGGTTTAATATCCATTTTGAAAGCTATGAACGGAATTAAAAGGGTAATGTTATTCAGAGTGTAAAAAAAAAAAAAAAAAATCAGTTCCTTGGTTTTAATTACGTTTAGAACGGTTATTATTTTAAGTCTGTGAACGAAACTAACGGATTAATATTGATAAGAATTTATTTCCAAATCATTTGTGTGTTTTAATTACTTTAGAACAGTTATTATTTTACCGTGAACGAAATTAACACGTTAATATTATTGAGCATTTATATTTTATTAATTATTTGTTTTAGTTGCTTTTAGAACTGCTATCATTTAGAACCCGTGAATGGAATTCACAATAAGAATGGTTATTAATAAGAATTTATTTTCAAATCAGTTTCAGTGCTTTAGTTACTTTTACCACGGTTATCATTTTTAGCCCGTGAACGAAAATAACATGTTAATATTATTACGCATTTCCGAGTATATATTAAATTAATTTATGTATTTTAATTGCTTTAAGAACTGTTAACATTTGAGCCCGTGAATGTAATTTACAGGTTAATATTATTAAGAATTTATTTTTAAATCTGTTTTAATCTGGAATTCAAATTAACATATTTACTCAAGTGTTATAATATTTTGTTTGAAATTATTGCAAAATAACAAGTTTCATATAATGTTTCAAAGCCTGTTTTTCTTTCCTATAAACAAATCGCTTACAACTATTAAACATAGCAACATAGAACTCATGTACTACAACTTATTGCTTCATCTATAGAATTGATTCTGACGTTTTATTTAAAAAAAAAAAAAAAAAAAAAAAAAAACATTCATATACACAGTATTTAGAAACTCATTTTAAGTTTAAGTTAAAACAAAATTTACTTCCTTTAATTTATATTTATCTAAACTTCAAAAAATTGATATTACAATAAATGTATGTGCTTTTGTTTCTCTAAAATGTCCAATTAACACAAATATCTGAATATCAGGTCTATTTACGTTATTCCAACACGGCGCACTTTCTCTGACATAACTTTATCTTGGATTGACGTGCGGAATAAAACGTCATGTTTATGGACTTGAAACGCGTCCGACTATATGCGTCAATAAGCTCTCAATAAAGTCTGTATAAAATATGAGCGGCTGAAGAGTTGCCTGGAAACCGTTGGAAATTGACTTAGCGTGCGTCCTTAAATTACTTAATGGCTATATCTGGAATTTCGTTGGCTTTTTTTCGTTATTAATCAACCGTATTCAGTCGGGTTTCACGCCGGGACAGTTTTATTGGATAAAACATTGCAACGTTGTGGTTTTATCGTGTATCCTGTTTACTTATTTACGTGATTTATTTTCCAAATGGACAGGTATTTCGAACTGTGTTAGTTTCTATAAAGCACGATAAATGTTTTATAAGTTATATCTATTTTTCATATTTTCTAAATAATTTATAATTTTGTAAATATTCAATTATGATTATTTTTTTCAGCCTTCTAAATATATATCTCCTCAACTGTATTTAAATTTTAGGATGACCAAATAATTCAACATAGACAGAGCGAGCAGTTTAATTTAGAAGCGTTGATCATATTTGACGACCTAAAGTGAAAACCTTAATAATTGACAATTTACAATACTAGTCATTACTCTAATTTTGTTATATGGAATCAAACTCTACTTCATTGTCTCTATTGATCAGAACAAAATTCCAAATCAGTCTTTGTGCAAACTAGAACATGTAAGAAAGGGGTAAATATACATCATTAAAATTCATTCAGCCGTTTATCCCATAGAGTTTTTTATGGACAGTTATTTCTTACAATTGTGTAAAATAAAGGAATAATTTTAGGAGTAAATACAACCTGTCGTGAGTGAGTATGTAATTGTGTTATCGTACATAAAAACCATTAAATGTAAATAAATGGTGTCAAATTTAATGTTTACTAGAATAGGAGAAAAAATAATAAATAATAAAATATACAACTAGTCTTGGATAAAATCCCTTCTCTTTGGTCTTTTCTGTCAGGTCTCTCTTGACCACCTCTTGTTCATTTCGACAATACGTATATATATATGTATGGAATGGATTTTGATGTCGAATTCAAAGAGGCTTAAATAATTTTTAACGTATCTACGTATTTTTAACGTAGATGTATAACGCAGTGAATTTAACAAAACAATTTAACAAAATACTAGATAGTTTGCTACATTAAAAAATCACATTGATAATTTATTTTTATATAGGTTGTAGCGTAACAGAGTTATAGATACATTTATTTTCATCTTCCATTACATGACATAAGTTTCTCAGTGCCCCTAATGTTTGAGATTTTGAAAATAGGAGGTCATGTATTGATTTTGACTAAACACCCAATGTTTGGGAGCATTTGGGAAAGTTATGGTATTATAGTAATTGATTTTTCATAGATAACTCAGTTATTTCACCTACAATAAAAATAAAACTATCACAATGTTTTTCTTAAAAGAGTACAATACCTTATGTTTGTAAATTGTTAAGCGTTTGGAGAACTCACGCAATTAACCATTTGCACTCGAGCAATTATGGCACAATTTAACAATACATTTGTGTAATAAAAATGTTATTCAATTCAAAGTTTCTTCACCTTTCTAAAACAAAAATTGGTTCTTCGTTATAAATAATACATATAACATCCTTATCCTGAAGCTTCATGGAAACTATTCAAAATGTTTATAAATATATCTACTTATTTCGAATTACGTAAAGAACCCAAGAAGGCAGTAGAGTAATGTCTTATTTATTATTGAATCTCTTGTTTCGGTTTAACCAACACGAAGTATATACTTCAAAGTTTTCAAGTGAAGTTTTCCAGTTTTTAAAAGAGAACAGGAATAGGGCGTAGGATGCAACCCCTGTCACATCACTGTGTTTGCCCACCCTTATATTGTTAACATTCAATTTAAAACTTTACCACGATACGAATTATACAGTGAAGAGGTTTCTTGCCACCTGGGGACCATTTTAAAATGTGTTTTGCTAAACTTTTTTACTTTCGTCTAAAGAATTCACTTCATTCAACTTCAAGGGTGGTTTTGTGTTTATCTATTTCTTATACCTCCAGCGAGAAAGGAGGGCTGAGGTTTTTTAAACCCTAATTCAATAAAAATAAGTTATCTGAAAGACACAAATATTATGTAACACGTAACATCAAATAAAAATGTCGAACTTAATAAAATTAATAATATCCTTCAGTCGTGTAAAATGTGAATGACATGATTTATTTTTATTAAGAAACTGTCAATCCTGGTAGTTTTTTAATCCAGAAAGTAGCTAAGCAAGTAAGAACAAGATAAATAAATTTATATAATGGTTTGTATGTTCCATTTTTGCAATGGAACAACTGTTATTTTAATCCTAATCCTTATACAATTAATGTGTCATTTGAAATATTTAATATCATAGATTTGCATGAAACGTTATTTGTTTTGGTAAAAAAGTTTAATAATTCCAATTTTTATAATAAATAAATGAGAATCAAAACAAAATGGTTACCAACTAGTTTACAACTTGTTAAGACTTCTTAATTATTGAAACGAGTGTAATTATTTTATTATCCATGTGTAGTTTAGTTTTCTTTCATTTGGTCTATTAGATGTCATAGTATAGGTTCGAATCCCCCCCATTTTTTACCATTTAACGCAAATTAGAATATTTAATAGGGTTTTTATGTCTGTAATAATATGTGAAGAGTTGAAAGTTTGTTCGAAAACATAGACTACTAACTATTTGTCTAGCCATCCTGGACAAATTTGGTCGACCTACATAGAACAAAAGAAGACTGATTTTTCTGTTTTAATAGATAAGACTTTCATTTACAAGACGTTACCACAATGTGTTAGCTCAAACTGTTTAGTTTTATGTAACTTTCAGTTCATAAAACGTTATAAGAGACAAAACATTTCATACCAACAAATTGAAATTCAGTAGGCCTATATTTAATTCTTTTTATCTAATATTGAAATATAAATAAATATTGAGCTTTACTTGTGAGATAATATTAGATAGAACAAAAACTCGAACACAAGTTCTCACAAAAATTATGTTTACTTAATCAAACGCGTTTCAACTACAAAGTCGCCATCCTCAGTGATACATGAGTTACAATAACTAAACTATAACTTGAAGTTAAATATAAACTATAAGTTATAGTTTAGTTATTGTAGCTCATTTATCACTAAAGGTTGGCGACTTTGTCGTTGAAACGCGTTTGATTAAGTAAACATAATTTTTGTGATATTTTGTGTACGAGTTTTTGTTCTATCTAATATTGAAATAATCTATCATTTCATAGTGAAGTTATTTTAATTTTACATACATAAATATATAATTCATAATCGTTATCTATTAAAAAAAAAGATTATATCAATATGGAAAACTATTTGTATAGGAAGTAAATATTTAATAAATTTGTAAAATATTATAACTATTAAGTTATATGAATCTGACAAAATCGACATTTGTAATAAATACCTATGAGCAATTAAAAAAATATACGCTTCAATTAGTGTGCATAATTTTATTTAAAGTGGATATCCTGGTCTGTTTAATTATTTATTCAATAACACTGAACTACTTTAATGACAGGAAATTCAACAACACTTGCTCATTCTATGATCAAGTACAACAGTGTCCAAATTTAACCTCAAATTGGTTTTTCTTAAAGTCATTTATTTTGATGTTTTCTTAAAAGTTGAGTTAATACTAACAACACGTAATCACACAAATGACTCTCTTGCATTTCCTTGTAAGGTCGACATGCACATTGTTATTGGAAACAAATAGTTTATTTATTATAGAGTGCGCCACACCCCGTGTTCACCACCCAACACGCTATTGTATACCGTGCACAGCTCAGACCATCAATCCACAAGACTTCTCATGTTGTTACGCTATTAGACCGTCTGCTACCGACTATCCTGGAATCCACGGTCTCAAATAGGTATTTCATGTGGTCGTTTAATCAATCAAGTTATTTTTATAAAATGTATAAAATAAATAACATGGAGGCTTTAGTTTCGTATGTTGATAGCTTTAGTTCGTTATATTTCTTTTTAAGGCGAAAGAAGTCAACGAAATTTTTATGGTAAAATATATTGTTTGTGTATATTTATTTGTTATAGTGCATTGAAAATATGTAACAGTTAAAACAAATTGATTGTGAGAGATAAATCAGAGTTTAGAAATTATGTAGTAACAAAAAAAAAACTTTTTTAATGACAGTTGTAAACATTTTCATTATAATTTATCAATAATTTTGGCCCTTATGGTACCTAAACATTGAGGTAGTGAACAACACACCGATGTATTGTAGTTACAATGCTCAGGAGCTCATGAATGGATCTAAACTTCTTCATCTAGTCTTGGGCTAGTTTTGTTCTTTCCTGAACGTGACGCTATTGGAGTATTTGTGAGCTACAAGTCTTCATTTTATATAAGGCAATGATGGCGGCAACGGTTTTCACCTTTAACCAACAACGAAACATGTTTAGCATTTCTGTTGACAGTGAGAAGATCCACTGTTTCTTTGTTGAATTTTTTGTTTAGAAACATGTTCGTAAAGTGGAATACACTAAATTCATGTTTTTATTCTAAACCTAAGTAGCATCAATCAAAATATCTATATTACTGCCAAAAATGTAATATAGGACCAAGGCCTAATAATAAAAAAAATATATATTCATACAGTGACAGATTCAGTAAATCAGTATTAACTAATTGATGATTTTCACGATACTACTGGGTACGTACTATGATGACGCTTGTTCCATATCTACCATGAGTGGTGCAACCAATGAATTTGTTTCCTCGAACTAGGCCCGCAAAACTTACACCTTCATAACCTTCAATTCTTCAGGTAAAACGGAGTGACAACGATTTTGTGAAGAGATACGAAACTTTGAAAATAGTACAAGGCAATATTATTTTAATTGCTGTGAAACAGAGTATGGTTTACAACGCTATGTGGATCTCATCTTCCTCGCTTTCTGTTGGTTATAGATCACATGAACATTTTAAAATTAAACTTTTGTATTTTTCTTTTTCCATTCTAAAATGAAATCTGACAGTCTTTACGGTTTCATGTCTATTTCACCAATCTCTTCCTTTAGTAGTCTAGTTGTGGACCAAGAATATAGATTTTCATAAATTTGGGTGCAAAATGGATATTTTTAAATATTAATTGTGCGTCCCGGTTTAATCTTAACATCCGGTATTTCATAGTATTTTTGGTATTTCAATAGTTTCGATTTACAAAATTATGATATTCATCTCTTAAAAATTAAAAGTAGTTGCCATATGTTTATAATATATACAGATCATTATTCAATTAAAAATTTCATGTCTTTTGAATCCCATTTGTTACTACTTTTCAAGCCACAATCAAAATTTCTAAACTGTTGTACCTAATTCTTTAACTTCACTCCTGTCCATTTAAACACAACATTGGTAAACCAAATACCAAAGTTATGATCATTCATTTTATCTTCTGATGTTGCATATGTACGGTGATATTTCTTAATGACATCCAATGTTGAATAAATTATTTCTACGAAAATTCTTTGATAAGAAATCCCGCAGTCAGCATAGACATGTTTATATTATTAAAATGAAATCCATTACTAGTGAAAAATAATAACACCATCATTAAATAGGAAATTAAAGTGTTATTGTTTATATCTGTGTGTGTATATCATAAATAATGCCCCAGAGAGAAATAAACAACTGGGGGGTTGTGAAGTGCTTGTTAGGCGTAATGAGGTTCTGCGGAACGTAATTGGGAGCGTAGAAGGAGGTGGAGGTTTGTTAGTCTGTAGCTCTTGTCAATCCATCACCAACTACCTCCTAACACCTGTAAACCTAATAGAAGACATTACCTAGCCTAGACAAATAACAAGCAAGATTTACATTTGTTCTGTTCAAATTAGAAACTAATTTTACATCGATAACTGTTCTAGTTTATGATTTTCAGACAATCTACCAACAAATAATAACTAAAATGTATATTTATGACAGTGACATTAAAATTATATGACAGTAATAATTTGTTTTTTATTGTAATCATTGTCTATCAATTTGCAATGGTTTCATTCAGTACATTTAATTTGATGTGTGATTTACAAGGAAGTAAATTTACAGATTATGAAAGTGGTTCCTTGATTGAGAAGCGTGTAAAAGTAGTTAATTATTTAAACAAAGTCCATAAATGAGCCTTCTATAGCTATAAATCTAATTTCATTGTTAGAAATCAAATAGTAATTAATTACCTCTTTCTTGAAAGAATGTTTATTTTTTATGAGCTGAAATTTCTTATAATGAATAAATTATTACCGTCACTTTATTTCAAATGCGTTCTTCATTAAGATTTACTATTACTCAAATATTACTATTATTTAAATCAACTATTATATAATAATTATTGGCTCTTTAATAATAAAAATATATATTCCAATAATTCGGATACTTTAGCAACTCTTAAAATAAATACAAAATTTATTCGTGTTTGGGGTATTAGAGTGTATTTAAAGATCTTTTATTTTTCCTTGTTTTTTAAAAGAAAAACTGTTGGTCATCGTCGCCTTATAAAAAAAAATTAAGAAAAGAACATAGTATAAAAGTTAGACAAAAGAGACCTGACAAGAAAAATGAAAGAGAGGGATCTAACACAAGACTACATGAAAAAAAGTAGAGATCCACAGGTAAGTCCTTACTCACTAAAGTGAGCCCTTGAGGAATAAAGATTATATATTATTATATAGGCTATATATAATATACGTTTAAGATCGTGCACAAAATGTGTTCAAAAAGTATTTGACCTGAATTTTTTTCGTGGAAAAAATATAGCACGGTACGTGATCTCTGATTGAGAGGTTTACTTTAATATATTTTTGTTTAAAGGTGTAAACGTTCTCGGTAATTTTTGCCTTATAAAACAAACTAAGAAAAGAACACATAAAGACTCAAATATCCATCAAATATTCAATGGAATAAGGTTCGGGAAAAAACAAGAGTTAGGACAAGAAGAGAAGTCTAACCCAAGACCACATGAATAATGTGAAGATCCACAGTAGTCCCTCCGAATTGCCAATCACGTGCTCACTATAGTCAGCCTCTGAAGGTCATGTGGGGAAGTTGAATATACGATAATGTAAATACGTGAATTGTTTCCCACCAGCAAAAAGCTAAAGTCGTTATCCTGTGTTGTTTGTTTTAGTCTTCAAAATGTAAAGAAAAAAACATACAAAATACATTCTTACACTCTTACTCTTTGTGTTTTCTAATAACTTTAGGGTTAGATATAAAAGTTGATTGAAAGGTTTAACACAAGACTACAGTAAGAAAGATGTAGATCCAGCTCGGGGTTACAACAGCGAGTGTCCTCAACGTCCGTCGGAAATCAGCTTGAAGAATAAACAAAATCATAATGAGCCGTGTCTGGAGAGTTGAGAACCTGATGTACCACGTGAGTTCTGTATTTTGAGAAATAGGCCTAAGATGATTCAATGACAAAGTTTTAGCTCTCCACAGATTATGTCTCTTGCACCGCATGGCATCACGAAGGTGACGAAGAAGCTCTTTATGTTTTAGCTTTGTCGTGTTTATTCTTGAAGGATCATCTCCCGGGAGTCAAAGAATACTGTCGCTTTGACATTGCTGCTCATCTTTTTGAACCTCTGTTAATTTGAATATTTCTAGTTCTGTGTCTTCGCCTGGATTTCTGGATTGTGTTTGTTAATTATTCATAAAATTCATCATTAATATTACAATAAGTCGGGGTGAATTTCAACGTGTACTGCCAAACATTCAGACTAAGTTGCTTTTGCTCCGTCATTAGTCACTTTGCAGAAACTCCATACCACTCATTCCTTTTGTTATTTACGACCTGATTTCGTGGAGAACGGGAACTGAGTAGGCTACACATTTTCACAAAGTTTGACTGTCTGGAACTGATACTCTCTGCGAGTGGAAAAAATTCGCTTGTAAAAATTAACAATTTTTAAAATGTAATGAAAAGGAGAAAAGGAAATTTTCATCACATACCAACCAAAGCCCGAGGCTAAGTCCTTGTCGTTATTTGACATTTTAAACTGAAAACTAGTCTCTTTTATACAAATAACAATAAAAATAGGACAAATACAATTTAAAAATAGTGCATAAAATGGATGTGGGAAATTTTACAAATGATCAATCGGAACCGGATCTGATATTATAAACGAAGATGTAATGTGAAAATGTAAAAAGATACTTCTTAATCCAATGATATTTGTATATAATAGGTCCAATTTCAATGGATTTGTCTTACATTAGCAAAGATATTTGTCAAACTAATTATTAGAGATGGTTAGGTAGTTAAAACAACAAATTACAAAGAACATGCATCTAGAATCATTTTGTACGGCATTTGAGTATTGGCTTTTCTAAAAATTACAGTTTCTAAATATAAAGAGAAGATATTGGGTCAACTTTTTATATACGTATTTGAAACGAAATAATAAACTCCTCGTCTTAACAGCTCTGAAGAGCTTAGGCCTGCTAGACGCCTGTTTATTTGGGTAATGTGTAGCTAGTAGGCCTACATCAAATTCCCATCGCCGTTATTGTAGTATTCTCTACCAGAATCTCCATAACTAATTTCTCACGATGTTGGATCAAAACCGTAACTTTTTCAGCACCTACCGGGATTGAATCTCTCGCTTGTGAAATGAGAGCACTAATCATTACACAAACCAGGGACTCATACGTCAAGATTTGAGTCATTTAAATTTGAAATGTCCTTTGGGACATTTGGTTTATTTAGATCATTTGAACGCATCTAACGAACATTCCCACTTCCTCCCGAATCACCCTATATATAGGGATGTGTATGTGTGTAGGTGTCAACCCGTACGATAACTTTGAAACTAGTTTTCTGACTTCGATTTAATTTTATACATATTCATTGCCTAATTTGTAGATCTTAGTGTTTCAGTCAGTAAAATCGTAAAATTGGATGTATCTAAATACGTTTGAAATTATAACCTATTTTTTTAAATACATTTATTCGTTCAAATTTTATACTCTTAAACCTTTTACAATAATTGTAATTTGCGTAAACCTATAAGAACTGAAATTGTACAGTCTATAAATTAATTATATTATAGTGATATTCATTAATATCATAGCCGGAAGTCATAGATTAGAAATATTTACGAGATGCAAGGAGATAAAAAAAGCCAACGTCTACGGGTAAAGTCATTAGTTACCGCTGCCGTGGGATTATTTCTTGACTGCCGAATCTTTGGAGTGATCCTCGCAGAGATATGTACGTAGTCAAGTTCAGGAAATTAAACCGAGGAGCTGAACAGCCATTGGTCATCGGACGGCTTCATTACTTGACCGCCAAACAGTGCTTTCCCCGGAAATTGTGTCCACTCCCCCCTTGCCTCTTCTGCAGCTTGCTGTCCCTGCAGTTCCGTTTCCGCTCAAGCCCTGAGACGTACAGAACTTGATAAATGAGGCAATCTCCTCATCCTACCCACCTCCTAGCTCCTTCCGCTTCGTCCGCTAATAGTCTTCGCCGAGTGTCCACTAATCAGACGGCTAGTAAATACGTTTATTGTTTATTGACTTGTTTTTAACCTCTTTACTGTGCAGAATTAAATTTAAAGAAAAGTGCTTCGTAACTTTCTATAGTTTGGAAAAATAATGTTCTTGTAGTAAAATAAGGACAAGCATTATGAGGACACAAACATGGTTTACGTATTATCTTTTTTTAAATTAAGTTAAAATCATATTTCGCTAGAATGGTGTTAATATTTAGAACACTTTAAATTCGAAACTATAATCTGCCTTTAGGTTTGAAACTTAGAGTAGGTGTTATAGCAAATTAAATTTTAAATTAAAAAGAGCAGTAATCTTTAAATTAAATCAATTTCAATTTACATTTATTATTGTACTTCATTAATTTTATAAAATTATTTTTAACATACAACATGTTGTAAGATCTCCCCTCTACTAAAAAATTAGTGTTCAATAAATGGTCAGGGGGAAAGACAGCATAATAGTAGGGCGAAATCTTTAAAATGTTTATCTGTGTTTGATTGTGGTTATATATCATAGGTGTATCTGTATAACTACCTTCTGCCTGTTTGTCTGTCTTTATGTATGTTGCAAGCAAGATAAGTCTTAAATGAATTTCTAGATTGTATAAATATTTTGTATAGCCTATACTGTCCAATGAATATAAGACTTGAAAAGATTTTGGTATAATTTAATCGTACATTTTCAAAAATAGGAATCATTTTTTTAATATTTCTTTGAGGTTTACATGGAATGGAAACAAAGACCTTTTTCTTGCCAAGTTTGATCGAATTCATGACATTTTTTATTGTTGACACTTTGGACAAACATTCTACATTAACATTTCTTTTTGTAGCAAATGCCTAATATGCTATTTTGTAGAGAAATTATAACATTGCGAACCCACTCATAAAAATGCTTACATCCTACAATATGAAATGGGTATGATTCTACCCTATGGCATTTGTGTATGAGCGCGCGCGCGCGCGTGTGTGTGTGTGTTTGCGTGCGTGCGTGCAATCGTGCCTGCGTACGTGAGCGTGGGTGTATGTTAGTAAACTTTCTAGAAATCACAATTTTTGTCCGAATCTGTTCATAATTGGTTTGAATGCTGGATTTTATAAATAGGTGGATATTTTAAAATGGCGGCCATTTTTCAAATAACAAGAATTTTTAAATTCTCATTTCTAGATCCTACACCATCTTAAAATAACTATTTTTCTGGAGCTTTAAAATTTGTATACAACAAGGTACAAATCTGTTTTCTGTAAAATAAAATGAAAGAGTTAACCTTTAAAAAAAAAATCTGAATTATAATTCCTAATAAGCGGAATTTTAGTCACATTTGGGTCCTAAGATAGTCAAGTCTAGTGTTAGTAGAATATGTGTGGATGTATAAGTAATAAATTGTAAATTTATAAATGAATTTAAAAGTTCCTTTAAGATTATAAATATTTTATAGTCAATACTGATTTTGATGGCAGTCGTCTTGTATTTGTATCGCACATATGAAGTGATTGTTGTGGACTGTACGTTTGATGATTGCTCATTACTTTCTTACACAACCATTCTCATAATCTAAATGGAAACCAAACCAAAACAAATGAATTTTGTTGATTGTGTACTCCTCTAAGGAATTCATTATTCTTTCTTTCCTGCAGACGTTTATTCATATTACTATTGAAATGTATATGTATAATTGTTATTGAGTAGGTGTTCTGTGTAACTCGATTTTGTAAAAAAAAAAAAAAAAAAACCTTTTATAAAATGAACATCCTGTTTGGCTGATGTAGAAACTGGGACATTTGTTGCAGGAAAGTTTAGATATGTCAGTTTTTCCCCTGGTTTGTAACACGATGGTATTGTCATATCTTAAGAGCTAGATTTTAACCAAATTTAATCAAATCCTTTACTGCTGAAGTTTAGAAAATCTGTTTTATGCGTTTGTACCTTGTTCCAGCTACCCCCAAATTTTGAGTTATTAAAGATGAAAAGTAAGTTCCGAGATATGGTCAAATATGTCCACATACTAAATTTGACTGAAATTCGTTCACTCGTTTGGGCTGTAAAGCACTTCATAGACAGTCATGATTTCTAAAACCAAATTTTTACTCAGGGAACATTAAAAAAAAAGTTATCCTTCGCTAACCGTTCTATACTATAAGTTACTTGTACGTAATAATGTAAAAGGCTGAACATTCAATTGTTTGTGTCTCTGTGACTGTGTTTAAAAGAAATAAGACAAGTGTAAAATTTCAAATACTAAAATATTTCAAATTTCTTTTACAAATTGATAATAGTCTAAATTGTATAATCTATTACCTCAAAGTACTGTAACTACAGTAGTTGCTTTATTATGATGATAACTTTTTTCTTGAAATTTTGTGTTTCTTTAATTTTTTGTATTATAGAATAACAATTAATAGATTGAATTGGTTATAATCAATTTTACAGGTCAAATAATTTAACAATGTATAGATACATTCAAACATTATTTTTCAAATAGGCTACTAATTTTATATTGAAACAATCTTTTGCCAAATCTACAGATTAAAAAAATATATATAAGAAATCAAATCTGAATAAAATTGAATTTTGAACAAATGGTAACTTTAAAATATATTTTACTTTAAAATGAAATGAAATAAAAATGTATTAAAATGAAATAAAAATGGCAGTTACAAAATGAATGTTTAAGAAGTTACTTAAAAATATAATATAATTTTTTTAATGGATGTTTAAAAGTGTTTATTTAAATTAATAAATCAATCAAAATAATCCTAAATTGACACTGAAGTGCTTGAAGGGGAATGACAATAATAAATTCAAACCTTATGAACACACACATAACAAAGTTGATTAATAAAATGCTAATAGAAAAAGAACATCAAATGATTACAATTTTATAAGGATATAAAGGTACTTAAATTACCAAATAGCTTAATAAACGGTCAAGTAGTATAATTAGGAAATACAAATGTAATGCAATTAATAGGATTATAAATATATAAGTTCATTTTAACTATTAGACATAAGAAACTAAACAAAATCTGTAGTTCGCTATGTGAAAATATCACATAAATTAATTAGGCGACTTTAAAGAAGGTACTCGTTTGTATTTTTTTATGTTGCAGGACAGACATCTAATGATGGCATACTGATGGAGAGGTACCTTTATATTAATTCCGTCATGCCGAAGACATCCGTTTTGCAGTTGAGGCAATTCGAAGAAAATGTGTTTCCAATGTATAATTGTGTCAGTAAAATTTTAAAAAGGCTTCAAACATTTTTTTAAAAAATGAATAGGAGGAGAAACAAACTGAATGTATTATATCCCACGACCATTTATTGTACTTTTTTGAATTTCTTGTATATTCTGCATATTATGAGTACATTCTATATATGTAAATTATTCTACTGTTAAAACAGATATGCTAATGGACACTGTTCGGTGTTTTACAGAGGAATATGATCTTGGTAGTTAAATATGTTTACCATTGATTTTAACCTACAAACTTTGAGGTTCTGGCTTTAAAAAATATCACGTTACAACTGAATCGGTTATTTTAAAAAGTCACTGTTTTTACGAAATTGAGTTAGTACTTGTTTTGGTTATTTAAAGTTAGGCACGTTGATTGGTGTAGAAAGGGCATGAGTTGCATAACTCTTGGCAGTAATGTACCATAGTATAATTTTTGTTTAGTGTAGAAAGGACATGAGTCACAGACTCATGCTCTTTGTTTTTTATCTCATTAAACAACTGGAAGTAACATCAATGTTATCAATGTTTTTGTAATACCATTTGTGGAAATCAGTGGAAGTGTTATTATTGTTTATTGTTATTAATTTGTTTAGTTTTTGTCTTTTCTAGTAAAATTTGATAATGATTTAATTTGCAGTTTTAAACCATTTTGATTTTTGTTTGAAAAACTGTTGTCTGTGTATGCAAGCAGGCTTAAGCTTAAAAATAATGGATTATGGTGATGAATGTGCAAGCAGTAGAAATGATGAAATGGATATCGTAAAAACATTTAAAATGTATGCGGATTGGACATTTGTACGATTGTATTATTTGAATGAAGGCAAGAATAGATGGTAAAAGTTACAAAGATTATAAAGAAAGTTGTACCTTAGCGTGTTTAAGTGTTAACTGCAATAAAAAATGTTTTTATTTAATTAATGATAATTATACAATAAACATTTTACATAGTTTTCTACTGTTCATAAGAGTAAAGAGCAAGATATTTACTTGTAAAGTCTTTTGACAACTAAACCTATTAAACACAAGCGACGAAGAAAATAATATCCTAAATATAGGACAATTAATTTTTGTTACTTTGCCGTGATGGAATTAAACAGAGAAAAAAATATGTAAGAAAGTATGTATTAGTTTACACTGGATTACAGAAAAGGGTGTTAGAAGAATTTGTTATTTATTAAAAGAAAGTGAAGTTCCAAATAATACATGAGGTCGAAACATCTGAGAGAATGATATTCCTTCAGATAATTTTTGCAAAAATAACAGACCATATTAAGTCTTCATAAAAAGAGACGCATTACTCCGGAAAGACTTGCATGTACCTCGATGCTCGACTTATGTTAAAATGACTTTTCACATCTAAATATCCAGAATTGTTAGTAAAGTACGAGTTCTGAACAAAATACGTTTATTTTGTATTTTGTTCTCGTATTTAAGGAACATTTTTCTTTGACTTATTGACGTCCACAAATTGATACTTGGTAAACATGTGAAGACCTCACCTTTCTGTTATTACCAAGAAAGTTGGGACCATAGAGTTGATGGTCCACAGGCGAAGGAGCAAGAAGTTTTACAGAAAGATAGAAGAAGTTTCAAATCTGTGCAAGGAAAAAGACGACATATTATAGGTATAGATTTTGATTATATGCTGGTTTTTGTATCTACCAAAAATACTTGTACAATAAAGTATTATTATAGGTGTGGGTGAATATATTTTGTATTCACAATTTGGTCAATAATATATCGAAATTTTACCAATGTCATGAGGGAAAATGAAGGAAGTCTCCTAATGAGGTGTGCTCTTTCCTGATGGATTTAATTCACAATATTCCTGATAGAACTCTATATATTCAGTGACGGATTTGATGACTTAAATAAAAACCACACAATTAATTGTAATATATCTTGGACTTATCATGAATCAGAGGTTCGAGAAGGTCGTCCTTCCTGTGAACGTGATTTTGAACATGACCGATCATATGTTCCAAATAAAATTTCATCCCTAATGTGTAAATCAAGTGAGAGGTTCATAGTAAAAGCATAATCAGTAAAGATATTATCAATTTTAAGGAATGGTGGCCTCCGCATAAAAAAAAAAAGTCTCCAAGGAAAGTCTTGGAAAACAGATTGCATGGGACTTGAAAGTAAACTTTAAACCATCATCTTTCATGATGTTCACACACTCAAAAGAACCTCCTTTTTGAAGTTAAAGCCCGGAACTTTAATGATGGTAATACTGAACATTCAATTACTCTCTCGAAAGATCGTTGGTCTACTGTCAATGTAATAGGTCCGGCATTGACCTACCAAGGCAAAGTATCTATTAAGGAAGAAAATATCAGACATAAAGAAAACACTTCAGTACATTCTTCAGCACATTTAAGTTTCTATAATGAAATAACAGCATGGCCACAAAAACTAGAGACGACGGCCACAGTCATAATCCATCTGTTGAGTGCCTAGATGATGATTAAATTTATTTGATACAGTTTTTTTAATCGGATATATGTTTCTTTCCCTAAAATAATGTAACTTTCAACACCGTCTAGTTTTATTAATTTAATTTTCAGAAGTAAACAATAGGAAACTAGATTGATTGGAGAAAGGGCATGAATCAACAAGGATTAAAAAATTAATGTTAATGTTAAAATGCATAACTTCAACGGAATAATAGTGTACAGACGACAGGCACAAGAGGCAGATAACAAACAGATGCCATTATCAAAAACTTTCTTTTGAGCTCAGAATGCTTAAAAACTTATATTTCCGCTAAAATCAACAAAGATAATTTGACCCATCATAGAGCATAATTTTATTTGTACTTAGTATATATAAAAAAGTAAAAATTGAGATTTTTTTAAGGTAACTACTGATTTATTAAGATAGTGTTTTTAAATTGAACATAATTAATCTCCAAAAGAAGATAAAATTATAATTTTTTTTCAAAAGTCTGATTTTTCGTATTAGATAAAAAATATTACCTTTCGATTTCGTGGAAAACACTTAAAATTGCAATTCCAAGATTGTATTTCAATTCCCTGTGTATGACCTAATCCTGTTATAATCCCCATTAACCCGGCAGCCTTATTTTCTCCCTCAGTAAATGCTAACAAAGGCTTCACTCTGCTCTATTGATGCCCTCACAAGACGTAACAAATATAATATAAACTCATATATAACAGTGACGGCTTACACATTGTTCTACAATTTTAATGTTGTACACAACGCATTTTACGACAATGGAACACTTTGTAAGGTGCTGTAAACAGATGTGTTCAAGGTAAATAGAACAACATGTTCGACAAGTAGTATGTGCCCCACGATATCGACGATCCATCATGGCGTCGCCTCAATCTGGTGGCGATTTAACTTCTTCATTTACCAAGAAATCAGGACATTGTTACATTGTAATTTGTAAACTGTAATCCATAGAGGAGTAGCGAGCAAGAACATGACAAAGTCTTTATAAATGGATTTTATAATTAAATAGTTTTTATTGTAACTTAAACACAAACAGTTTATTTATACATAAAACAATCCAGTATTGTTTGTAATTCATTTTAAAACACTTCAAAGGGGGTGAGGGAAGAAAACCTTTATACTTTCATCAAAGATTAAAGAGTGAACAGATTGTTACTGATATATATTACCTTTTACTAGTATTACCTTTTATGATGTTTATAGTTTTTGGCCGTTATTTTGGATACGAGTCAATTTATAAAAAAAATGGCAACATAATTGGGTGACGCATGAATAAACCTTGGATTTCAAACCATAAGTTCAATGGTAGAATCGTTTTTTTATATCTGTTTTTCTATCTCTAGCTATTTATGAAAAATATCTGAAGTTTTATTTGTTTTAAATAGGCCAAAAGAACATTTAATGTTTCATATTATTTGTGGCCTGCATAAGAATTCGGATTTATAAATATTATTATTATTATTGCTGTTTGTTTTAGTTTTGAATTTTGTTTGTGTAAATTAAGCTCTTTAAGAGTAGCTAGTTCCTATGTATACTTTTTTGTAATAGTTTAAATTCTAGATTTAAAATGCCAATAAACAAATGATTATCTCAATGGTGGACCTGTTTTATATGTTAAATTCTTGTTAATTTACGCCATTATAGTAATAACATTTTTTTGAATCATTTTGGAGGAGGCGGGGTTGAGAACGTGAATTTATATAGAACAAATAAATGTGGCTTCACTAAATTATAAATTCTGGGGTCATCCTGGGGATTAAACTCAGCTCGTCTAGAATATTAGTTAGATCTTGAAGTTGATATATTCAAAACGGTAATCGAAATCTTATACAATATCATGTGACATAATTAGTATTAAAAATTAAATGTGGGAACATTAAAAGACAAATTTTAGATACTTTTCTTGAAAAGCTCGTGATAGGAGACAAATATAAAAACCAATCGTGTCACTAACACAAAATTTAATATCACGCGATAATGTTACAGCTCAAACAATTTATGAAATCCAAAATAATGAATCCAATATAGTGACCAAAAATGGTAAACATTATAAAATGTAGATCGAAAGATAAGAAATAAATTCCATTTAGTTCCAAGTCGATATGACGAAAATTATGGAAAAATGTAAGACAGAAGGATATTTTTAGCCACTCTGCATTTTATAGCCTGTACATAAAAAAATACATATATTAATTTCATTAATATAACGAAAGTTTTTCCATTTATTATAAAATGAGGTCTTTACACATTTATTGGAATTATCATCGAGGAATCCAATGAAGCCATTCTAATTTACTCAGCTATGTATATAATTTTAATATTGAAAGGTGTTGCTTAGTCTATATTTCTTCACATTACGGTTTTCACGACATAGCAGGACTCTTCAAGTTGATCGCTTCCAGCCAACTATCCGAGCAGGCTATACAGCTAACTATCCAAGCTACCACTATGAAGTATGTTTTTTTCGCCTTATTTTAACGATCATACTGGACTTTTACTTTTCTTTGTTGTTTTAAAGGGAAAAAACTCTCAGTCATCATCGCCTTATAAAAAAAAGGACGAAGAAAACAAAATAAGCGGAGATAATTTTCATAAAACTTTATAGGTTGAAATAGCAAAAAATTTGTTGAATAATTTATAATTAATAAGGGTTATAGTCAACGATTTATGGTTTTTAAAAACATTTTAAATATCCAATGTCCTAGAAACGTTTTGCTGTTTAAATTGCCAAGAATTTATTTCCTAATCGTTACTAAAGAAGTAAATTAAGTTCAAATTTAAACATTATTCTTATCAGATTAAAATGCAAGTTGGAACTTCAATTTCTTGGATCTTAAACCATACCACCTTATATACTAAATTTAAATACTACTACACCGTTAAAATATAAATGTTCATATTATTTGTTTTTAAGCGTTCTTTGCACTAATTACATGACATGAACATATAAGGTTTAACCTGTCCAATCTCTCATTCAGTAATCTCCGCTTATACCATATTTGAACGCAAATACGGTATATAAATGCTTATACCAAATAGGCCTATATGCATTTTATTCTTATACCATATTACCGCTAAAAAAAAATTGTATAAATTAAAACCCCCTTTTATTATAAATAAATATTGTGCTTAATGGTATTATTAAGATGGTATTATTAATAGAATAAAACTTGAGCACAAATTCTCACAAATAGTACGTTTATTTATAGTTTTAGTACTTTTGACAGTTTAGTTATTGTATCTCGTGAATCACTGAACATGACGACATTGTCGTTGAAACACTTTTGAATAAATAAACTTACTTTTGTGAGAATTTGTGTTCAAGTTTCCCATTTATTATACTATATAAAGATCCTTTTATCATAATGCAGTTTTGATAAACAATATAAAAATGGTTTAGTTGATTTGTGAAAATTTGTATTTTTATATCCATAAATTAAATTTTTCGGCAGAGTTAAAATAAGAGCGTAAACCAATTGAACCCATGCAGAATATGTGCTGTACATGTGTCCTAAGCAATAGTGTAAAATTTACCTCAAAGTTATTAACAAATATTAAAACAGCTGTTATGTACACTGTAAATAACACGATTTAGTTGTTATGGTAAGTTCGGTGGTTCAGTTGGTTTTAGATTTATCTGAAAATACAAAAACAATATACAATATATAATCGACCACCCAACTTACCAGAAAAAATAAATTATGATATGGTTTTACTATATATATAAATAGTTATACATATAATTTTTATTTATATTTACATGAAATCAAATATTCGAAAGTTATGATATACAGTAATTGCGTTTTAAATAATTAAGACAGAGTTTTTTTTTATTACAGAGTTTTTTTGCGTAAATTAATTAAATTAAATTGCCGTACATAATAAATTGATCGAGACATATCCCATTTTTACAATTAACGTTCCCCAACTATATTTGAGACAATAGTAGCGAATTTTATATTTAGGTCATTAGGGGCTCTGTTTGGCTGAACCGTGTAAACTGATTTGAAACAAAAAATGTATATATATATTTTTTTTGTGTGGTAATAATAGAATTTCTAATTCTCAAATTTAGACAAAATAGATTAAATTTTTTAACGGCCTCAACATATTTTTTTTGAATAATTCAAACATAATACCAATATATTTTTTTAATGGTACAGAAGTTTTGGAATTGTTTTAATTGAAGTGTTTTAATAATGTAAACACTTTTTCTTAAAACTTGGTAAAGCTACAGAAATCCAATTGGATTTATTGGATTCCTCAATATGGTGATACGATTGTGTATTACGAATTTGTGTATATATGGAGTGTTTCAAAATCAGTCTGACAAACTTTGGGGATACGTTCATTATGTTAAAATAGTATGAAAATGTCCAGTAAACGTTACTTCTAAATCCTTTCCTCAAACAAATGAAAATGTTGGAATTATTTTATATTTTTTAATCTCATAGTCTCACAAAAAAAATAGAACGAAACACTCAATTAATATTTATTCTAGTTATGGAAGTATTCTATACTCGTAGTCATAATAAACAATATTTTTTTGTAATGATTAGAAAATTTTAGACCTTTAAAATGGATTATTACAACTAAATCTGAATAAATATCTGTGTATTAACAAAAAAACCCCATATTATAGTGAAATGCTCAGTTGGAAATTTTGTCAGTTGTAAAAAGGACTACATAATACTCTATTTATATTTTAAAAAAGTGTTCGTTATAAGTTTGGCTGGAGAAAGTTTTCTTTTATCAAGAGTCAATTACCTTAGAAATTACCCTTTTAACAAAGACATTTTTATTTTAGGGTACTTCAAAAATATTAGTTTAATTTTCAGTTTAAATAAGGATCAAAGTACATTTAAAAAATATATTCTCTGTAAATTATGAGAAATTAAAACGTTTCTACCTGTTTGAGGTCTTCTTATACTCGATATTTATGAAATTAGTTTGCTTTCTTTTTTAAGGATACTGTTACTCATAATTACCCAAATTTTCAGCCCAATTGCTGAATTTTTTAAAAAGGTACTTGAGTTTAAAAAACAAATTATAATTTTGAGTTTTGTTCAAATATTTTATAAGTTTCCAGGTGAGTGTTGAGTTTTTTTAAGGTAACTGTTCAAGGCGATAATGAATAGTATAAGGTGTAATTTTGATATCTAAACTATTACTTATTTATTTTTAGATTAAAAAAAATTTTTGAACAGGGAGTACTAAACATCTGGACACAAGTTCCTGAATCCCTATAGGTGTTTTCCAACAATAATTTCAGCTCCAGGATTTATGGTCACATGAAAATTTCTAATTACCGTACTAGATCGGATTAAAATGAAAAAAAAGTAAGTTCAGGAAAGTTTTAACAGATTTAGAGAATCCCGTGCCACCGAGGGGTTGAAATTTAAATGGGATTTAACATGGGGAAGTGTACTTTTATGATACTTTTGAATGTAACATTCTAATTCTGCAATATTTTGACATAAAACTGTTTACCATAGAGGTCGCTGAAAACAAATCAGATGTTAAAAAGTAGTTTTAATGTTGACAACTGTCAATTGAATTTTATCATAACTGTTATTTTTTTATAAAGACGTTTTTGATGAAAATATGCGTTTTTCAGGTCTTGACAGTTCAAAATAAAACTTATAGGAGTTTTAATGCGTATGCTGATCGATTTTATGACTTATAAAACATATTTGAGGTCATAAATAAAGTAACAACACTTAATGACTATCGGTAAAGTTGTTGACACATGATCAAATATACGCACTCCGTCCTTAATAAGAACACAAGGCGTAAGCGCATGCCTTTCTCTTTCTTTTAGAGATTTATGCATTTTTTTATTAAAAGAGTTTCAAATATTCTCATATATGAAAATTTTTGCCTTATTGGTGAGTTTTGAGTGAATTGGTAACACTGGTCATGGACACGTTCCGTAAGCTCACATGCTGGTTGGCAAAAACGTGCGCATGCGTGTCGTGAACTTACGTATACATGAAAGAAAATAACTAACCCAGCGCTTAGAAAGTTTTCGAGACGCAACGCTGCGATCGGTTTCGAAGTGCTGTGTCAAGGAGCTGGTATTTCCCATATCCCAACGCCTATCTTAGACGTCGAAGCACTGTGTTGTGATTTTAACGGCCTGGCCGGTATTTTCATAGCATGACGCTGTCTTTCGGCGGCGCAGGGCTTCGAAAGATCGCAGCGCCGCGTCTCGAAAACTTTGGAAGCACTGGGTGAGTTATTTTCTTTCCGTGTAGGAAATGCGTGCTCTAGATAAAGCATATAGCAACTTTACCGATAGTCATTAAGTGTTGTTATTTTATTTTATTTTTACCACAAATATGTCTTATAAGTCTTAAAATAGAAAAGTCTTAAAAAACTCCTATAAACTATATTTTGAACTGTCAATACCTAAAAAACGCATATTTTTTATCAAAAAAACACATTTCAAAACAAAATGACAGTTATAATGACATTCAATTGACAGTTTTCAACATTAAAACCGACCTTTTAACATCGTCTTCGTTTTAAGCGACCCCGAGACCTCTAGGTTACATAGTTTCATGTCAACATATTGCAGAATAAGGATGTTAGATTTAAAAGTATCAAAAAAAGTACAATTTCCCATGTTAAATACCATTTAAATTTCAACACCTCGGTGGCACGGTTTATGATTCTTCAAATCGGTTAAAAACTTGCCCCCATCCTAACCTTTTACCATTTTAATCCAATTGAATGGGGGGGGTGGGATGTTGGCTGAAATTCGAACTTTCATTTTTTAACGGCAACCCTAATTTATATATATATATATATATATATATATATATATATGTCTTCTATAACCACATTTACAACTTTTATTTCAGTATAGATTTTTTTTTTTTTTATGACGTAGGCGATGGTAATCCTCGCCCAGAGGGCATCCACTGCGAACAGCATCTTCAGATCTCATTCTTCACGTTGATCTGAGGTCTTTCCTGTGGCCTACAACTCTTCCCACTCCCTGTGCAGTGTATATTTCTTGATCTATTTTGTGAACCCTTTTCCACATTAACTCCTCCGCTTCCTACTATTTCTTCACCACTTCCCTCCTATGCCTTCTGTTTTCAGCCTAAGGGAAAAGTGTAAATAGGGTAAACAACACTGGACAAAAGGTGTCGCATACGGAGTCTGTGTGACGTTTGGTGACCTTTTACAGTATTTAGCCTTACCCGGCTCAGGTCGGTTGGGCCATCCTTTTCCTAGCTGCTCGTGGGAAGAAAAAATATGGAGAGAGCAATAAAAAATAAAGTCTTTGTAGTATGTCACGGCACCTCTATGTGCTGATAAAATTGACATACCCTCCGAGATGACTATCAGTATGGTAAGTTCTCTGCTTTTTCAATATTTCCTTATAAACGCGGAGATAATAACCCTAGTAGATAAATGTCAAATAAGTCATTCAGGAGGAATAACACTCCTGATAAAAGAAGAATCCAGCAAAGAGGAGAAGACAGGTCAGAATGCGGTGCAGTAATTCACAAAAACGCCAGAAGCCTCGAGGGTATCAGATTGAGCATACTTACCCTTGACCCGCTTCATGTGCTGCACTTGAGGATCTTCTATAGTGTTAGAAGCAGTAGGGGAATATATCTCTAGAGGTAGCAATGCATGTCACCACCCCATCACTAAGAAGGTGTCTAAATAATAACAAAGAAAAATAACGTAATTATCAATTTTAATTTCAAACAACGTATAAAATAATTGGTAACTATTTAAATCATAATATTTTACTACAAAACATGGAAGAAAGATTCAGACAAATCCATTTATTGAGACCGACTCTGAGATATTTTGCTAAATTGCACTCCACGTTTAGTAGATAAGAACAAATTTGAACTAAACATTTTCTATTTTAATTATACGGCTTATAAAAATTATACAACTTTTACAACTGCACAAATATGTATCTAATGTAATAAGAGAGTGTTTAAAAGAACTCTTAATGACACCATACTAATAAAAACATTGTATGTAGCTTAATTTTTACATATTTGCATTTTTATAAAAATTGCAATGTAGACTATTTATGCACCGATTTCAGATGTAAAGCTGTATTGCAATAAAAATTTGAACGAATTATTAAAATTTTACGGCATTCATTTTATTGTTTTCATAGAGAAACACAAGTTAAATTTTATGTAATTAAGTATATTGTTATGTTAGCAAGTATATTTGGAAAACATAACACTAAAAATGTAAAAAAAAAAATATTTTAAAGGTTCAAGTTGATTTCAAAACTGGTTATCGTTGTCGAATCTCTCTTGGTAGGTGTATATACACATATAAATGTAAATTTCTAAAACTATTTACACAATTTAACATAAACAGTTCGTGTATCGTATACTATAACCAGTAAATAGGGATTGATATCATCTCGCTCTAAACCTACTTCAGATTAAATCTTGACATTAAGATTTCGCTTTAGATGGGGAAGAAATTCTCTTAACATAACTCTTTTAAATTTAACTTGAAGACAATTGTAACTGGGCTGAAAATAAAACGATAGACATAAATATGGCGACTGAAGTGATCAATTTAGTGGCTGATTTAACCGTCGAATAAGTCTTTTTAAAATGATTCAATATTAGGCTAAGCAGATTTATTATAATAATATACCTGTTTGTATATTTTGAAATTCAGGTTTCTTTATATATATAATGGGTGCTACACAAGTACAACTCTAGAGAGCCCCCTCCCAATTGCAAAGCATTTAGAATGAGGAAGTATGACTATAAGTAACTGAGAACAAATAGAAAAATTTATGTTTCTGGAAACACCAAAAAAACGACTCAAGCTTGTAGAAAATGAAAACAATGGACAATTTGTTAGAGTTCTGTACAGCAACTCTGCTCCGACTTTTCACCCTGAACTATACCATAAGTAAACCCCCGTAAAATCTTACGATGGTAGACTTCAACTGGATTCACGTTTCAATTAAATGCAACGCAGAGTATCAGTCGCTGACAATGATTGTAAATAAATGTATACTATAAAACAGTCTCTCTTTTTTCTCTTTTCCATCCACTATCTATCTATATAAACAAAAGATGTGATACTGTTTCCTTCTCTAAATATACGAAAAGAGAAAAATATTTAGGAAAACCGTGTTTTTTACATTTTAAAAAAATGTTAAATGGGGTAATTTTGCTTCTTAATTAGGAGCACATTGACTTAACATAACATACAGTAGACAACAAAGATATTAACAAAATGAAATTATGATGTCAGAATCGAACAATTTTTCTTACCCTATAAACATAAATAAATTTGAAGTTCCGACCTTATCCCACAACTGTTGCTACTCTATCGGTAGAGCGGTGTAGTAAATTTGACACACAAGACAGACTAGCCCACGTGCTACAGCTCCAAGTCTCATTACAGAGTTCCTAACATGTGTAGTTAGCGACTGCCCCCGTAGCCGTACTGGTCCGACATAAACTTCACACTTTACGGTCTACACCTGGTCGACAATTCATTAACCTACGTCACAAATAACCTAACTGTCATTAGGCAGGATGTTTCGCAAAGGGTATACAGTATATTTTTTATTAAATTGATGAGCTTGGGGTTTCTACTGATCAGAAATCTTCATCTTGAAACACATCTGTTTGAAAGATATTTCGGTTATTCGTTGTTTTGTGGATTAATTAAAAAAAAAAACAAAGATTAATTGTAAGAACTATATTGTTTTACATGTCAAAATGAAAGAGAAAAATTACATATTTTAGTTAATTTTGAGAATGTACTAATTGGAACGAAAACCAAAATAATTAAGTCTTTTTCCTGAGTTTCTTCAATATGTTAAAACCCTTTTTTTAACTGCAACTGAGAATTTTGTAACGACTTCCAATAAAAATCGTATTTTTTTCTTCGGTTTTGAACCATGAAACGGATTATTTACGTAAAATAATTAGTTACTGGAGCAAAAAACATAAAATAATGTTCATACCCTTTGTTTTTTGACTAGTTTCATTGAAATATACCGAAAAATCTGTCCAACTGTTCAAGAATTACATATATTGACAAATAACGAAAATTAGGTTGGATAATTATATTAACCTAATCAACTTACTGGTAGACTTACATATATATATATATATATATATATATATATATATATATATATATATATATATATATATATATATAGACATATAAGATTACGTGTAGTGCAAGTAATTGTTTAATTAATTGTTTAATCATTTAGTAAAAAGCGACTACGAAAATTTCCAAAACGTTATAAATCAGTTGAATATTCGATTTAAAATAGACATATATGTTTTAGAATGCATAGTAATTACATAATGTTTATCAAAACAAATTTTGTTTTGTTATTTTGAAATCTCTATATCTTCGTATTTTTGCCAGTCAATTTTGTCCGATATCTTCAAAATTTCACAAATATACCTTTTCAAGAGTTTATAGAATTTGTTGTTTAAAAAAATCGGTTAGTAAATTAAAAAATAGATAAATTTTGACACCTTTAAATGATTAAAAAAGTAATAATTCTCCCTTAGGTCTTACAAAGACGGACAGTAATAATGTCTAGGAGCACTTTTATACAGATTTCAGGCAACTTTGACACGAAAACTTGTGGTAAGTTAAACGCGGAAATTTATATATTATAACAAACACTTTATTTTACTTATTTTTAATCTTGATTTATAATTTTAAACAAAAGCCACACGTTGGTGAGCCAATATAACAAACACTTTAGTTTACTTGTTATACTTATTTTAATTTAATTTAATTTATTCTTGCCCAAACGTTGGTGCGCCAAATATAACATTTAAGACGTTATATATATGTTTATTTAAGTTAATTTATTTATTTTGAATATTTTGAACAATAATTATTATTAGATATTAATAATTCAATATTATTTTAATTACCTGCTATATGTTTAGTTGTTCCTAAACTTGCAAAATGTGGAAATATAAATAACACACCTGACACAACGTATTACTTAAAAAACAAACCTTAATTTATTTAAGCAACATGTCAAAGAATCATAAAAACGTACATCTATTCCATTAGTGTCTAAAATTTCTTCATTCATTCCACAAGCATTCCTTAATGTTATGTAATATACAAATTTATCTTAACTAATTGTCTTTCCTTATGCTAGACTTTATTACTAAAAAAAACATCAAGTTTCCACAATTGGCGTTAATTTTTAATGAAATTAATCTGTAATTTGAATTACTTTTATTTTTTTTTATACACAAACAATTATTTCCTTTATAAAATTAAACTTTATTATAATCTTTATTCAATTTGTTAGTTATTAATTTATTTAATTAATTCTCTTATCTCTTTTTAGGGTCGTTAGGTTCTTTTATGGCTCAATTAAAGTGAATTATTTTAGAAAAATGAATTTATAATTTTAAAGTGAACAAGAATTTTAAATTGTACTTATCGTTGGTACTGCTTTCCAATTTTGATCGACGAGACACTTTCCACACACAACACAAAGATGGTTTTAAATTTGATTTAGATATATAAAAAAAACAAAACACTCCACACACTATCTCCAACCACTTAATCCTGGAATTCGGACTGATGATCCTCCTCAAGTCTCCACTGGCGATGAATTAGTTCTTCCGACTCTTCTCTCGAACAATTCTTCCAAAATATTTTAATCTGCTCCAAAATCTCAACAAACTTTTGACTAAAAACTACTAACTCTCTTTTCAACTTTGATTCAACTAATTAATTTTCTCGACGTATTGACACAGAGAACCCTAGTCTCGTGGTCAATCTAACTCCCTTTTTCTGTCCCACAGAATGCTCTCTGTCTCTCAGACCTCCTCTCTCCACTCCAGATTTTAGACTCCTCTTCAAATTTTCGACGCCAAAAACCTCTCCCTTCTTCCCAAACTTTCCTTCGCTTTCACTCCTCCGATTCGCTCGCTGAATTCTCGATTTCTCCCCAGATGTTGTTCTTTTTTCCTAGTGGCTGTATTTTTTTAAATTCGTTAGCTTTCACCATGTGGCTGTTTTCCGATTGGCCGACCTAATTCCTTTTGTCGGTTTCTCATGTTTTTTAGAAGTACCGTTATGCTTTCTAGCGTGTCCCATCAGGTCTCTCTCCCTGTAGATTTCTCTTTTTTTTTATACATCCAGCTGCGTGACATAAAATCTCCCTTTAGATACCGTTACAAATTGTTTAACGTTAACACGTGTACACTACAAGGTTAGCGAAACGGCTTCTTTTCTCTTTGCACGCTTTCTCTCCTAATTTGTTGTGCACAGATGTCCTTTTGGTTATTTTTTTGTTAAAATAATATTTTCTGTTACCAGATGATACTAGTTGTTCATTATTTTTCTATTATTTAATTTAGTTTCCCCTTTATATCATAAGTTACATGTAATTACTCATTTTTTTTATAGAGATCGTTGTTATCCTTTATTTTTATTATTTATTTGATAACGCGATATCGTTATAGTGTCCCCAGATTAAATTAATTTCCTGGTTTGGCTAAGAAATAAATTTAATCTTTGCCCGTGGAATTGTAAAACTATTTGTCCCAAAACCTTTTCCTACAATGCCATTGTTAATTGTGGTAAACCTCAGTGTTTGACAATGGATCCCTTCTCCATTGTTCTCTTGTGGTAGGTTGTTGACCATTTGTTTTTGGGTCATGTCTGCTTCCCCTTTGTTTATTTACAACGTCCTAACCTAGATTTCTTTATTTGTTTACCCTGACATGTGTTATTTCTAATCTTATTTCCTAGTGATGATATGCTTTTAATAATCTACAATTAAACGTACCCCTAATCTTATCCTTATGTAAATATCCTAATTTATATGTAGTATTTCCTAATTTTTCTCTAATTAAGTAAGGTCCTTCATATAATTAGTCCGACCGTTAGGCATCTGTTCCTTGACAACCCTCTTGTCTTGGCTGCCCGGGTCATTGCTCGTACTAGGTTTGTTTACGTTTTCCCTTTCGTTAAAAGGTCTACGCCCCTCTTCTCGCCATGTGGTTTGTCTGTCATTCGGTCGTCTACCCCAGTTATCTTGCCTACTATTGTAGTTATAATTTCCCTTTTCCTGGTAATTCCTTCTGTTTATTTCCGTTCCAGCACTCTCATTAATTTGCTCTATTCTAGCATGCTCAAATTCCATCAATAACTTTATGAAATCTGTTTTCCTTTTTATTCCTCGCGTAATTATTGCAATGAGCACATTTGGGTGGAAATGCTTCCCCGCTTTGTTTACTAATTGATCCTCCGTTAATGGTGGATTTAATTCCGAACATTGCAACATCAATGTCTCTACGTATGCGATCGCTTCTTCCCCCATTCTACCTCTGAATTTTCCAAATTCCAACTGATCCCTAATCTTGGCCTGGATTATTTCGTTGAAATATTTTTCCTTAAATAATTCTTCGAATTGTTCGAAATTTTGCACGCTTCCCCTATGCAAACGCCACCAGATATACGCGTCGTCCTTCAGGTACCGGTCGATCCAGTTCATATTGTTCCCTACCATATTCTCACTAATCTCCTTCATTACGCTTACGAATTGCATAGGAAACCGCTCCCTTCCTGAGAAACTTATGTTCCTTATTTCCGGCTCTTGTATATATCCCTCTCCGTTGTTTTTAACCGCTCTTAACCTTCTATCAAGCTCTATTAATTTCTTCGCGACCTCATCCGTCTTTTTCGCGTTTTCTTCCAGTTTAGCAGTATTAACGTCATTAAATTTTACACAGTTCTCCCGTATTTCTCCGTCTTTTTGCGCAAGTTCCTGTAGCCTAACGTCGACAACGATTCCGTGGTCCTCGATCTCTCGCACGCGAATCTCGGTTTCCGCACGATAATCCTGGATTCGGTTGCCGAATTCTTCTCCCGTTTTCTTGACTTGTCCCTCGAAATTCGTCCGGATTTCCGCTACCGTTTCTTCTACCGTTCGGACTCGATTTTCTACGCCGTCGCATCGTTCTTCTAATTTTTTGTTAATCCTATCCTCGACCTCGTTGATACTATTTTTTAACTCCCCACGAATTGTTCCTAACATCTCCTCCTGTCTTTTCGCGTTTTCTTCCGCTAACTTCTCGGCTTTTTCTTCCGCTAACTTAGCTAACTTACGATTCTCCTCGGCCATTTGTCTTATCATTTCCTGCAATCCCGCCATACCGTCTCCTCCTACCTGTCCTACCGCTGTTTCTACCCTTGGATTCCTATCGCTGGTCCCCGCCCGGAATTCTACATTACCCTCAATTTCTAACCCTCTAATTTGTTCTACTTCCCCAATTTGATTCCCCTCTTCGCTGAAATTTAAGCTTTCGCTCCCTAGCCCCATCTGGTTATAAATTTCACTTTCATTGGCCATATTTGAATCTAATACTCTTTTCCTACTTCTCGTCAACATATATCTCTATCTAATTCTCTTATTCTAACACAATACACAATACACAATATATCCTACAACAATGTCTATGTCCTTATTCTACAATTTCTATGTTTAACAATTAAAACTTCACTTTCAATTGAGCCCTGCCGTTGAGCGCCAATATAACAAACAACAGTTTGCTATATTTTATTTTATTTTTAATTTACTAATTTATTTTAAACAAAAGCCACACGTTGGTGAGCCAATATAACAAACACTTTAGTTTACTTGTTATACTTATTTTAATTTAATTTAATTTATTCTTGCCCAAACGTTGGTGCGCCAAATATAACATTTAAGACGTTATATATATATGTTTATTTAAGTTAATTTATTTATTTTGAATATTTTGAACAATAATTATTATTAGATATTAATAATTCAATATTATTTTAATTACCTGCTATATGTTTAGTTGTTCCTAAACTTGCAAAATGTGGAAATATAAATAACACACCTGACACAACGTATTACTTAAAAAACAAACCTTAATTTATTTAAGCAACATGTCAAAGAATCATAAAAACGTACATCTATTCCATTAGTGTCTAAAATTTCTTCATTCATTCCACAAGCATTCCTTAATGTTATGTAATATACAAATTTATCTTAACTAATTGTCTTTCCTTATGCTAGACTTTATTACTAAAAAAAACATCAAGTTTCCACAATTGGCGTTAATTTTTAATGAAATTAATCTGTAATTTGAATTACTTTTATTTTTTTTTATACACAAACAATTATTTCCTTTATAAAATTAAACTTTATTATAATCTTTATTCAATTTGTTAGTTATTAATTTATTTAATTAATTCTCTTATCTCTTTTTAGGGTCGTTAGGTTCTTTTATGGCTCAATTAAAGTGAATTATTTTAGAAAAATGAATTTATAATTTTAAAGTGAACAAGAATTTTAAATTGTACTTATCGTTGGTACTGCTTTCCAATTTTGATCGACGAGACACTTTCCACACACAACACAAAGATGGTTTTAAATTTGATTTAGATATATAAAAAAAACAAAACACTCCACACACTATCTCCAACCACTTTATCCTGGAATTCGGACTGATGATCCTCCTCAAGTCTCCACTGGCGATGAATTAGTTCTTCCGACTCTTCTCTCGAACAATTCTTCCAAAATATTTTAATCTGCTCCAAAATCTCAACAAACTTTTGACTAAAAACTACTAACTCTCTTTTCAACTTTGATTCAACTAATTAATTTTCTCGACGTATTGACACAGAGAACCCTAGTCTCGTGGTCAATCTAACTCCCTTTTTCTGTCCCACAGAATGCTCTCTGTCTCTCAGACCTCCTCTCTCCACTCCAGATTTTAGACTCCTCTTCAAATTTTCGACGCCAAAAACCTCTCCCTTCTTCCCAAACTTTCCTTCGCTTTCACTCCTCCGATTCGCTCGCTGAATTCTCGATTTCTCCCCAGATGTTGTTCTTTTTTCCTAGTGGCTGTATTTTTTTAAATTCGTTAGCTTTCACCATGTGGCTGTTTTCCGATTGGCCGACCTAATTCCTTTTGTCGGTTTCTCATGTTTTTTAGAAGTACCGTTATGCTTTCTAGCGTGTCCCATCAGGTCTCTCTCCCTGTAGATTTCTCTTTTTTTTTATACATCCAGCTGCGTGACATAAAATCTCCCTTTAGATACCGTTACAAATTGTTTAACGTTAACACGTGTACACTACAAGGTTAGCGAAACGGCTTCTTTTCTCTTTGCACGCTTTCTCTCCTAATTTGTTGTGCACAGATGTCCTTTTGGTTATTTTTTTGTTAAAATAATATTTTCTGTTACCAGATGATACTAGTTGTTCATTATTTTTCTATTATTTAATTTAGTTTCCCCTTTATATCATAAGTTACATGTAATTACTCATTTTTTTTATAGAGATCGTTGTTATCCTTTATTTTTATTATTTATTTGAAAACGCGATATCGTTATAATATATATAGTTTTTCTGATTTTTTTTTTAAATTTAATTTAATTTTTTTAAAGCAAGGCGATTGAAGATCTAGAAGTATTATTAAATTTTAAAGATTACGTGTTTATAGAGTTCGTATCATTTTGAGCAATCTACCGCACATCAGCTGCAACACTTGTCATAGTAGTACTTCTACAAAGCTACTAGCTGTGTGATATTGGGTTGGCAACAGTGCATTTCAGACATAGTTGAACATCTGTAGCAGACTACAGCTGAGTTATCTGCAAGCTTTTGTTTTTGTTTAGCAATATTGTTGTTTGAGCTGCAGTTTCGTGTTTTCAAGTGGTGTTTGTGTTGTGATTGATTTATATAATTATTATATTCTTTGTGAAGTGATAATTATTATGACGAAACCCAAAGGAGTTTTAAAAAGAAGGAAATGCAAGGGTTACCAGCATTTCAGAACAAATCCTTTAGTTCAAAGTGAGACTAGTATGTCCAATGTTACTAGCCCTAGGTCTGAAAACTCAACTCAATCACAGTGTTTCAAAAACAAAACTAGATGAAAGTGTGAGTGACTACACACAGTACATTAGTGATGAAACCAATATTATAGTTGCTCTATCTCTACTGAATACAACCTTGAACAAGTACGTTGTCTGCAAATATTGTGGAGGAGAAGTTATTTTAGGTGAAGTGAAAGAGAAAAGAAATGGTCTAGCCTGTATCTTATCACTGTCATGTTTGCAATGCCATGAGGAAAACCAGTTGTGAACCTCTAATAAAAGTACTAAGTCCAACCTATACGACATAAAGCTAAGAATGTTGTATCGGTAAAGGTGGTGAGGCCGGAAAACTATTGTGCGCATTACTCAATTTGCCGAAGCCGAACTTAGCTTATGCAAGTTATACGAATGTTGTAAAGGAGAGCGTCTTTGATGTTGCTGTGAAATCCATCCAAAAGGCAACAGAGGAAGCTGTTTTACATATTGAAGCAGATGAAAATAATCTTAGAAACCTGACAGATGCTTATGATCGAACCTGTCAGAAGAGAGGCTACAAATCTAAAAATGGAGTGAGCACTCTGAAAAGTCTCGACACTGGCAACGTTTTAGATGTCGAGGTATTCACAAAATTTTGCAGTGGTTGTGTCAATTGTGGGTCAAGTGAAAAGAAAAAAGAAAACCATACATCGAAATATATCAAAAATTATGAAGGGTCAGCAGCGGAGGCATCGAGACTCTTGCTGCGGTGTCCATTATCAGTCGTTCAGAGGAGAAGCGAGGTGTAAAGTATGAGTATTTTCTGGGTGACGGGGACTCTAAGCCTACCAAGCAGTGGTAAATAGTGAGCCATATGATGGTGTGGAAGTTAAAAAGGTGGAGTGTGTTGGGCATATTCAGAAAAGAATAGGGACACGCCTGAGAAATTACAAACTATGAAACAAAAGTTTAGTTTTATCGGATGGGAAGGGACGCAAAGGTGCCGGTATAGGAGCTATAAGATCTAATCAATCTAATCTTGATGGAATAAGGAGGGCTGTTTAGGCAATCTGGTACCATAAAGCTTCAAGTGATGACAATCCTCAGCACGGCCTGTGCCCTCTCCCCCGGTCACGTAGTGTACCTTCCGTAAAGCTGAAGTAGCAGGTACTGTAGCTAATTATAAGCACAAAAACACGAAACCATTAGCTATTATGGAGGGCATCAAGCCCATTTTTAAAGACCTGTCAAACCCCAACCTCCTCAGAAGACGCAAAACGACAATGAGGCGTCCAACAACGTGGAGTGGACGAGGCTTCCAAAAAATGTTTTTGTTGGTAGGCATACGCTAGAATTAGGAACATATGACACAATAGCTACATTCAATGATGGAAACTGAAGTAGGATTAAAGTTTTAGAACACCTTGTAATAAAGGACATAGGATATAACACCATTTGGCTGCTACCACAACTGGACAGTGAGCGAATTAACCGAGCAGAAATCGTGGAGCGGAATGCTACAAAGGAAGCCAGGCTGAAGAAAAGAAGGATAAATCTTGTGCAGGATGAAGTAGAAGAAGAAGATTACACACCAGGAGGGTTTTAAAAGGTAATTGTAACTTATACTCAAATAAAAATGTATGTTGTTTCTATGGAAAAGGTGTAGGCCTACTTTAAGTTGCGTTTTTCTGAAAGATGGGGTTTTAAACACAAATGACCCATTATTGAAGAAACTATACAAGATATCTTGACCAAATATTTACCACATGTTCCCTACATATAGGTGATAATGTGGATCCTCAGTCATGACTCTATCTGTTTTTTTTTTAAAGAAAAATGTAAAAAAATTGTGAAAAAAAATGTTTTTTAAATTTTATTTACACAAACTGTATTTATTACAATGCAAACATAATTGAGGATCAGTAGTATCACAAAGATATATATAACAGCTGCTAAAAGTTTCAGAACTTTACCTTGAATAGTTGCTGAGATAACAGGTCACAAACATGGACCTTTTTAACATGGGCGAGATAAGAGCGTTTAACTAAATTAATGTGTTACTAATAAAATAAATGTCTTCACATTTTGAAATGGCAATGAACTGAAACTTTTCGTAGTTTCGAACAAGATTTGGGATTATCTTTAGGTGCGAGTACTAGAATTCGAACATACTATTTGACATGGTTATTCAGATAACCGAGTAACTCCAAGATGACAAACGGGAAATAGAAATAATTATGCTACATAACCACTCGCTGCCATGTCAGGAATGACACTGTATGTTTTTAGAGTATTGTTTTTGTGTGTTTATTTAAATTTAATGTTTTTCTTAAAAACTTCGTTTGAGGAAATGACACTCCTTGTACACCCCGCCAGATAATGAATATCAAAATCATTCAAAACCGCGATGCCGAATTAATTACACCAGAAGATCAGGGAACTATTGAAACAGGTATTTAATTTCATTATTAACTTAAACAGTGTTTCGGTGAATATAATAATCGAATTAGATATTTTTAAAAACAAGAAAGTGATATTACCACAACTCGATATAGCTTACAACATAGGCACTAAAAATAGATCCCTAAAAAATGAATGAAATTAGAGAATGTTTTAGAAATGACGTTCTCTGATATCGCTGAAAATGACTAAAGGGAAATTTATTATCTTAGAGACACAGACTTAAAGATTTTAACAGAGATAGAAGTAATCAAATAACTCAGACAACACTCGATTCTAAAACTAGCAGCGAATTAAAAGTGTTTTTCACTAAAGAACCCCTTAAGAATGTTGTAAGAATTAGATTATTGTGATAGGATTGTTGACAGGATACTTTCACAGGTCAAATTGTACAGGATAAACATCTTTAACAGATCCCAGTGCAAGCTGAAAGTAGCAGGTGATGGAAAAACTGTACATGATAAATTCATAGGGAACATCAGCTTGAAAGTGATACCAGGTGGCTTGGAGATCGGCCAGACTTCTCCACGGGGGTCTTTACAGTAGTTGGTGGCTGTTGCACCTCAGTTGACGTCCAATACAAAGTCTTTACAATATTAAACTATTCAAAAAATTAATTTAAAATTATATATTTCTTAATGATGTTAGTGGAAATTCAGTTAATTCTTTTCACGACTATTTGATAAATACTCCTTTTAACAACAATGTTTGATAAAATTGTAAGTTGTAATACTTAAATTTTCGAAAACTATTTTAGACCTAAAATTGTTATTTTTATTAAACCTTTAGAATTAATTTTTAAGAAAATAGTTTGTATATCTTTCGAGTTAATCACCTTGTAATATAGGCGAGCGCAAAAGTCACAAGAAATGATAAGACCCCTTTTATACAAATGAGAAATAAAATCGGACAAGTGATTTCGTCTAATGAAGCACATACAATGATAAATAAATAGATAAATATTACTACAATGAAAATAGATTATATATATAAATGTACATTTTAATGATAATAAGTAAAGCATTTTACACCATAATCACAAAATTTATTCCCCATTATACTATTATTATTTATTATTATATAATTATTTACTTTGAATACTCAGATTAATTGAACAATATCCCTAAGCATAATGTATGTTACAGTTTTAATGAGCAAATCTTAACTTCTGCACGTATAATAATAAATTTCGAAAGATAGTTGCAAGTTTTGTGTGAATTAACTAAACTGTAATGAAATCGTACCCCGTATCTTGTGTATTTTTGGCACGGTAGCGACGAAATAGAAAGGTAAATCCTCCAAGTTATGTTTCTAATCCTCTTGCTATAAATATTCTACTTGTGATTAAATCCCATCGGAACGGTGAAATAAAACAGGGAATTAGACGACCCCGACGAGAAATCCCTTCCAAAAATAGCGAATTTGTCCGGAATCCATAACCTTATCTTTAAAGATCCTCTGTGATTTATGGAAGTCATTTATAAATAATGTAATAACCTAACATTGGCTTTCGGCCAATTTCGTTCGTTTCTCTGGCAATGTCTGAACATACACAAAGGATTAGTAAACATTGTGGAGGGGGGGGGTTTAAATCCGAAGAGACATCAATTCTACGTAGTTAAAATACAAAAAAATGCGCTATATATCTAGAAAATTTCTATTGTCTTATAAAGTAGCCCTGATCTGAATGAAAATCAATGTATTTACCATTTTTACCAAACTTTTATAAACTCGAAAAAGTGTTGTTCTCACATGAGGATTCGTTCTTAACCCTTTCTTCTTAAAGGCTGTCGGCACAAATAACTCTCATCTCATTATTTATTTGTTGAGCATATAAAGACCTGGTACGTAAAATTCAAATTTATACTAAAATACACAAATAGTAGGTATGTTTTAACAAATTCTGAACTTAATTAACGATGTTAATAAATTTCCAAGACAAACCCTCATTCCGGTTGAATATATTCTGAATGTTCAGAAAAAAGTCAAGCCAAACTTTATGTGGTGGTTATATGGGCCAAATAAAGACAAAAGTGCCTATAAACTTACCACTGGAAACGCTTAGAATTATAGCTTTTGAAATTATTAAGATTTTCAGTCGAAATTTGGTATACATATTTACCATGGTGCATTTTTATCAATAGAACAAGATTCAAAACTTTATCTTATAAATTGTCGAAACGAAATTTCGAAAATTTATGAGATAAAGTTTCTTGGTGTACTGGTAAACAATTTTATTAAAAATGTGTATACCAAATTTAGACTTGAAATCTTATTTACTTTAAAAGCTTTTTCTTTTTTTTTTTTTTTAACAAACACAATAGATGGAAAACTGAGCGTTTCCGATTATAAGTTTATAGGAACTTTTGTCTTTATTTTGACCCATAAAGTTCACCACATAAAGTTTGGCACGACATTTTCTCAACACCATTATATGTTTTTAGTACACAAATATAATTATTAAGGCATAGAATAGGTGTTACGACTTTAGTATTTAAAGGATGTTAAAATTTTCCTGTAGCCAAGAGTTTAAGTTCAACCTTATTTACCAATTTAGTTCTTTTCAACCTGTAGTGAGACGGAAGAAGCCCCTACTTCTTTTAATTGATTGGAGGAATGAATGTAATTTGACGGGCTAGGTTTGAATTTGAATTGCAAATAAAAAACTAATTTTGCAACTTTCATTCTTTTATGAATTAAACTAGAAAGTCCTATTCTTTTTGGGTACATATTTGGTCCTAAAGGACTGTAGTATCAAACCACGTACGTTTTGTGAAAAGGGTAAACTTTTTTAAAAAAAAAAAAAAAAAAAAACAACAACAAACTCAAAATTTCAACAAACTCCGTCCCTAAATCTAAATATTTCGAAATCGGCAACATTATAATTCTATTAATTTGAAGAAATATGAAGATTTATGACATAATGGGTTTTAAAATATTTTGTGGGTGGCAGAACTTTAAATAGACTTATGCTTGTGGAAAATCTTTAAACTAATTATTAATTTAAACATAACTATTTTTCATTGTGTTATAACAGAAATTATAAAAAAATCGATAAAGTTTGTTTAACAATAATACTAATAAGATCCGATGAGTGCATTTTAATTAAACACCTTATATTCCTATTTGAGATTTAGAATATATTTGTTTGGCATCAAAAAATATTTTGTTATAAATATATCATTATGATATTCATTTTTTAAAAAGAAATTAGCAGTGGGAGTTAAAAAAAGGATGAGTGATAATTGGAGTGGGGCAGAAAGTTGGAATAAAATTTAATTTGAATACTATTCGACAGATGTTCACGAGTTTTTGCACATAATTAGAACTCACGGACGATTGCAGATTTTTGAATTTTTGACTTCAATCCATATTTTTTGTAAACCAATTCCATATTCGTTACCAAAAAAGTAAATTTAAAAAAACTTAATAACATCAGATTCTCTAGAATAACCATAAAATCAATTTCAGGCTTAATAACCATCAAGATCCACAAAAGATTATATTATGTTTTATAATCATAGTATACTAGTATATTATTTCTATTATATAACGTGTTTATTGCGTGTTTTTTCTCTTTACAATGATACCTATTGCCGGGAAAACTACCAAAAACTGTTTCTTACACAAACATTCGCAAGGAAAAATAATGATTAAGAAAAAGAAGTATGGAAAATTTTTCACTACATAGAGTTCGTAATGATGACGTTCAAGGTTTGGAAATACTGTATATTAACAAAGAACTTACTCTTTTTAGGTCCAAGTCATTTGATGCTGACCTAGTACTTTTAGCAACTAGTAGGCTATTAATATATATATATATATATATATATATATATATATATATATATATATATATATATATATATATATATATTGCACGAACTACAAAAACGAGCTTCCTCATATTAAGAGCTTATGATATTATAATTTAACTCGCATTTGTTTTTAGTTTTACGTTTTAGACTACAAAATATAAAAGATTTTAACTTTCTCATTCTGAAGAAGAGATGTCGCCCCTTGATTTTCAAAGTGTCAATTTTTCTTAAATGTATCACCACCTCATATTATTTAACCCTTTTCGAACTTCGACGTTTATAAAAAAGTAATGAAACGTCGACAACTAACATAACGTGCCACAAAGCTTTTACCCTATCGTTAGTGAACATTACAAAGTCAGAAGGGAAGAAAAATGGCGGCAGCGATCATTAAAATGTGATGGAAAGCCGAAACCACCCCCATACTGCTGAGTCGACACCCTTGATCACGCTAATCCTAACTTTTGTCAACTCGGCAACTAACTATGACAACTCTAACTGCTTCTGACTCCGCTACTCCCGGGTATATATTAGCATAGTTATATAAACAGACTATACAGACATGTTCGAATCCTACTTCTTGTCAATGAATTTATACGAGTAAATTGCTGAGGTCTCGTCATTATTTTAAAGTATTCGTTCTCCCTGGATATTCTTCGGGGTTAATGAATTTTCTAATTGGATAAAATATGAAATATTGTTATTTTAAAAAGATATCTACTAAGAAAGAAACTTAACTGTATCCTCTAAAACTGTATTGTATTGTTTTTTATTTAAATTCTTTAAATAACGGAATATTCTATAATTCAACTTCAATATACATTTTAATTATTTTTGGTCGCTCTTTTCGATAGTGAACTTAATAATTGTTTTCTAACATATGATTTGTAAAAGAATTTTAATGACCGCCGTTACGAATCTTGTAGATGAATTTCCTAATTACAAAACTACATTCATTACCATGATTTAAGAGAAAATCACTAAATTAAGAGAAAATTAGGATTTTTTCAAAAATGTTGAAGGACAAAACATTGCTGTATACTTGCACCCCCCTCTCACATACACACACATACGTAATCTAGAAAAGACTTGATATTACAAAACTGAGAATGGCTAGACAATAGACACAAACAGATATGTATAGAAATATAAAAATAATTAATTTCACAGAAGATGAAATTTTTGTCAAGATGAATACAACTTCATTTATTTAAATAATAAGATGATCATATTATACATAAATTTCATGTAAAATTTCTTTAAAAATTAGTTAGTGAATCCTGTTTTCGATTACTACTATTTACAAGATATCTGTAATCAAAATAACAAAAATCGCGTAACTAAACTACGAAAAACATGTTTTGTGTTTTACCATTAACAAACATCATGAACCTGTTGTTTTAGACGCATATTTCCAAAAAAATTGGAAGTAACATTTGTTAAAAGAATCTATGTTTTTCTGGTAAATGCGTAGAATACTCAGACTGAACAGTTTTGCTATTAGAAACAACCTGATATTATAAAACTCTATGAATAAAATACTATTTTACAAATAGTACGAACATTTTTCTGCCTTATTGAATCCAACTTTAACTTTTTAAATAGTTAGGTGATTATTGATACATAATTTTCTTACAAAATTTTACTACAAAAACTTTAGTAGTGAAATCCATTTGATAACTGCCGTAACTAAAGTTCATAACGACAAAAAATGTTCATGACATTAAACTGGGGGAAATGTGTAGTAACATGTGGTTTATTTCGTATATTTAGCTCAACCCGCATTAAAGTAGACATGCATTTCCCAAAGTTATAGGAACAATTATTTGAGATAAATGTGATTGTTTTAGATAATTACTTTAAAACATCCAGACAATTAACATATAAACTTATATAATCAGCTATTCATTTTCACGACCTTACACTCTTATAGCACTTGTGATTTTTTAAATAAGAGTCCTGACGTCTCGAAAACAGGAGTAGTTATCAAAAATGAGTTTCTAATTAAAATTAGATTTAAGGCGAATCCAAAATGGCCGACACAAATTCTCGCTTTCTATGACAAAGAATTGTACAAATCTGTATTCGTTTATAGCGTCTAATTATACTCAGTTTTTTAATTATAAACTGTTTCTAGAATTTTCTAACTTTCTGTATGAATATAATGTTGAACTAATGTGATTTTTGAATTTCTTACTCCTTAAAGATCATAATAAGATGGTTGCATTATTTTCTATAATAGTGTAGATCGCTTAGTTTCGGCAACAGACTATTTTATATATTCAAGACTGTATAATTAATTCTCATACGATAATTTTAATTACCAAGTATTACAAAGTTAATTTGGTACATATTGTGCATTAAAATATAAACAAAACTAGTTCTTTCTTTAAAAGAGACAAGGGGAAACTTTTAATACAGAAAATACATCACGTAATGGATGACTCATCTGTAAAAATACATAACTTGGTTTGGTATATTCTGGTTTGGTTGTAGTAAATAGTATGTTTAAATAAATATTATCTTTTGTTTAAAATATTGTTAGTTAACTTCTTTTATAAGAATTTTGTATTCATTTATGACATTTTCGGTATCAACATCTGGGTACATTTTTAAAGATTATTCTCCGATCGAAAATTGTGTGTTTTATAAACGACCTGATTATACTACTTAATACATAGGAAAGTTCTGTAAATGCACTTTGCTTAAGAGGTTTTAACAGGCTGTTTTTAGAACCAGAAAATATTCTCGTGTTATTTGAATATTATTTCACAAACAATTTTTCCTTTACGATTCATGGACATTTACATAAAACTACAAAGATGTTATTCTGATAATCGATATGTAGTACATTTTTAAACAACTTTTCACTAAAGATATTTCGAATTTAATCACTAAATCCATTACATGTAACTTGATCACTATTTATGTTATTAGATTACCGATGGAGCGACAGATCCCAAGGGATACATATGATGGTTAACCGTTTGAGAACTGAAAGATTAATAGCTAATAATGTTGCGACTTACACTGTGTCTTTTTAATGTACTGTTCTGGATTTATATCACAAATATCATGCTGTTTTACTTTCCGACATAATTGAGAAAGTTAAGTGGTGGAACAAAAATAGAAATCGAGTTTCTATCCGTTGAATGGTCTTCTGAGCTTCACAAAAATGGTTTTTGGAATGGTGTCTGTCTGTCGTCTAAGCTCAAACGACATCCAAAACATTAATATTTTTTCTATAACTTTAAATTTGGGGGTAGCTACAACCAAGAAAACGACACTAAATTAAACATTTATTGAAATGTTGCTCTATGGATCTAAACAAAACGTATGGGTTGCCGAAAATGCCGTTTCTGAGTTATCGGAAGAAAAAATAAAAATCAACTTGGAGCTGTCTTCTATGTTATAAAAGATATAATTTTCCAAATTGGGTTTACTTATTTTCTTCAAATTTAAATTAAATGTGAATTCCGTGGGCAAAATTGAAAGTAAAAAAATAATATAATTAAGAAATAATAGAGTAGGCAAAAATTATAAATGAACCATGACTGCCTGCATTTAATTTTCGCTTTTAAACAAATATAATTTACATTGAGGACGCGTTTAAGGAACAAGGAAGGAAATTTAAACCGTATTTAATAAATCAATATTGATGACATCCATAGTTTTTTTTTACTTTTTGATTGACAGTTTGGTAACTTTATTGGTGACGTATTGGTTGGTGTTTATGGTTTTGGAAATGAGTGAGTGAGAATATGTGCGCAATATTTTTGTAAAGTTTATAATATTTTTAAATGTTCATTATTAACTACATAAGAACACAAAAGAAATGAGTACTGATCCAAGCTATACCGGGTGATTTCTTCAAAACTTCCCACCCTAATTATTTTTTAAACCAAAAAAGATATTCAAATAACGTTTACTGTGAATCTGTTTATCCACAGGGGGACCTTAAAAAACATTTTTACAAAACCGAAAACCAGCCCCTTCAATATTCAACTCTAAAACTTGTAATGTATGGCTAATGATACATCAAATTAAAGGGCAGGGGAAAATATGAGTTTTAGCTGAAATCAAATAAAAATCGGCCTATGCGTTCGCTTGCTACATTTAAAAATTAAATCTTATATTTTTTAGAAAAATTACATTAAACTCTTGATTGGAGGTACCGAACTGGTTTGTAAACTGTACCAGAAAATGTAGGAGGTTGTACAACATCGAAAACCATCCCTTTTACCCTAATCAATCCCCAACTCCAAATTTTGTTATCGGTACTGATGGCTTTTTATATTATCAAATTTAAGTGCATAACAAACTATGAGTTTTGGAGGTAAAAAGGTTTTAAATCAGCCTATGAGTCTGTCATAAATGATTTGCAATGTAATTTGGTACAACTGTACAAAAAGTACGTAAAAACAGAAACAAATTGTTTAATGACCAACCAGTTCGTACAGTACCTTTAAAAATGAAATAAAACTAGTAGTAATAAGAGCATTAACAAAAATCACAAGTGATATTCAAAATGTCACCATTTCTCTCCAAGCATTACAAGAATCTGTTTTAGAAATCCAATTTCAATTTTTGTATATTTTGCGAGGTATCGTTCTACACTTACTTTCGAATAATTCTCAATTAAGTAATTAATTTTTCAAGTCTTGTAGATCAGCTGGAAGAGTATTGTATACAACAGATTTTAAGTGGCTCCAATTTTTCGAAAACATACTTTTTTATTACAAGAATATCTCCTATATCTAGTATTCAAAATAGCCTTAAAGATTACCATAATTTTTCTGACTACCCGTATCTCTGCGTTCCGATATTTCTATTTACTATTAATAGGCTACCATCTACACCTATATGGTCTAACGAACAACGTATACTGTACCAGCACTTGTTTAAAATGAGAAGTGGCTTATCGTATTTCATACGCAATGTATGTTTGTTTATCATCTCGAAGGCTATATTAAATTGGCTGTATTTCACGACAAGCTGTCTAAATTTTAATAAATGAAACTTGATTCATATAGTATCAGCAAATGTGGTTATAATTCTTCGAATAATCGTATTACGATAGCCTTGTTACAGTTAACGAATTTTAGAGAGCATACCAAGTACATGGTTGTGACAAGTGACAGAGGTAATATAGCAACCCAGAGTGAAAATTAACACTAAAGAATTTCAAAGTGTGCGGAGTTTTAAGCATCCTTTCTGACGACCGTAAATAAGATCTCAAATTAAATTTAAGACAATTTGGCAATGGGCAAACTTTAGGTCCACAATTTATCAAGAACATATAAAATAAGAATTTGTAAAATCATTTTAAGACTAGTAGTATTATATGCTTCCGAAATTTGGACAATGAAAATGACAATGATAATATTCTTTCAGTAATATTGGATTATGAGATGAGAAAGGAAGATTCCGAGACGAATCTGCTGGAGGAGCTCAAGTTGATGTAACATGATGGATTATAATAAATAGTGAGTAATTATTGTTGTAAGTAAGGATCAGATCAGCTGGACATGTTGCAACGAATGCCGGAAGCAAGAGCAATGAAGAAGGTGTTCCTGGGGACACCTGGAGGAGAAGATTAAGAGGTAGGTGCGCGTAAAGATGGATGGAGGATATGGAGGAAGATCTTGGTAAGCTGAAAATTAGAAGCTAGAGAAGAAAGTAGGTAAGTGTACCATTTCTTGAAACTAGTCAATTTTTATAAAAACAGTTACACATTGGGCTTATAACTTTTATCTTTTAGAAAATATTATCACTTTAGAGGCAAGGATTTCTTCGATAAATTTCTTTCACTTTACCTTGTCGCACACTGATTGAAATGTTTCACAAAGGTAAAGGAGAACATAAAAGTCTACAACAAAAGAATGAAATCCTACAGCAGAGACAAATCAGAATCTTTATTACTTTTACTTTACTATTTCTTAAAACATGAAAAAGACAGTTTGAGTAAAAGAAAGAGTCAATATAGTCAGTTTCAGTAATATAAATGTTATTTATGTTATTCTTGAAAATGATTCAATGTTATTGTTTCCAAATACGATAGTTTTAGATTTCTTACAAAACGGTAGATATTTAAGTCCGATACGCCTCTACATTACACGTTGCGTGTTTTATTAAATAAACGTGATCAATAAATCTAGGTAACGGTTGCGTATGTTCTTAGCGCTGAAAAATGTCTTGTGCTGGAAACTAGTTTAATAGATCTGAAGTTACATAAACGTCGATTTAACAAAATAACTCTTAATAACTGGAATATACTAAATAGTAATGTCCAGCTCTATAGTTTGTCTATTGTATCCAGTCTTATAAAACGTTAAATTAGGTTGTTTTTTTTGACATTTAACAATGTGTTCTTTAAAACATTTTTCGTATAACACGGTAATTTGTAACGGACTGTAATTTTTTGAAAATTTTTCTTTGTAATCAAACTATTTTTAACTAACTAACTCAGCTTACTAATTTTTAAAAGAATTCTTGACGATTTTAGCGCACTATCTCAACATACCAAGAAAAAATATTTACTTTCTGTAAGTAAAATACATCAGAATACAGGAGAATCCAGAAGAAAGGAGAGTTTTATTAAAGACAGCAAATCCCTCTCAGTTAAAATACTCATATTATCAAAAATTTCACAAATTTATCTTAACGTAATGTATTATTTATTAAATACATTTTCATATTACTAAGATCATACTTTCTACACAAAAAGACATTTCCCGGCCTCTGTCATCTCTGAAACTAAGACCCTGGACTCATGCCAACCGAGATTATTGTGGTGTATATATATAAATGACTGCAATAAATCTAGAGAGCTATTTTAGATAAACTTATAGTTTCCAATATATTATCAGTTTTGTAACATATTGTATGACACTGCAATTTTGCGCATTTAATAAACCTGAAATAATAGCAGCTGATAATTAAAAGAAATACTTTGGCAAACGCATTTCTACTTAATTGTACATTAAATGTTATAATGACTGTGTCAAATATAATTTTAAGACTTTGTTTTTTTAAGATCATTGTAACTAAGAATAATTTTCAATTGGTTTTAGGTTTGTTTTTTACTTATTTGTCTTTTTACGTTTTAATTTATGTATAGATGTATCAGATTTAAAAAATATATAAATATGGTACGCAGATTTTTCTGACCATTTATATAATATTAAATACTTAGTTTACATATTAAATGTTGAGCTTGACTTATGAGAAAAACTATACAGTATAACAAACACACAGAACACAATTCTCATAAAACAAATACGCCTAAGTATCAGACGCGTTTCAACGACAACCTAGTTGTGGTTTGGTTTGTGTAGCTGGTGTATCACTGAAGAGGACGACCTTGTCTTTGAAACGCGTCTGATACTTAGGTGTATTTTTTTTATGAGAATTGTGTTCTGTGTGTTTGTTATACTTAGTTTACATTAATATAAATATAGCACAAATATAATATATTAAATTTATATTTTCGTGTAATGTATTAAAAGGATTTATTTGTTAATAATGTATGTGTCCCTACGCTATTGTTTTTAGAGTTAAATAACTTCATTAACGCTAGTTTTTCTTTCATTTTATTTTTATTTTTAGTAATTGCCATTTAGATATTTCTAGAAAAATATCGAACAAGACTCTTAATTTGAGTTGGATCATACTTTTGTCTTATATTTAGAATAAATTTTAATATATTCTTATTAAATTATATGTAGTAACGGAATTGTTATGATGATACTCACATTTCGTGTTCACGTTTTCAACACGTAGAATTACATTTAGACTATTTAGACATTTTCGAAATGATGCCTGTCCGTTTCTCACAGAATCATTCAATTATTACCAAGGTACTGTACAATGTAAAGTCTGATGTGATGTGGGTGTTAGAATGGTTGTAGTTTTTACTAAATCACCTAAACGTTGAGATGAAAATAGGGCTAAGGTGAGAATTAATTTTTAAGTATTTTATCTCAAAAACAAAGAGTCGAAATTACACTAAACTTTTATTCTTTGTGATAGATTGATGTCTATCAAAATGATTTTATCTTGGCAAAAATAGTGGGGATAGGGTTAAAATACTATAATATTAATGAAAATCTTTCATTATAGTTAGTTTTAGGAGTTTGAATTTGAAAAGGGCATAAGTATGCTAGTTTACTCCAAACATATAAATGAAACCAATTCGTTTACCAAAATGTATTAAATATAAAACCATACATATTTTTATTACATTTGTATTTTTTTAAGATTATGAGAAAATATCCGTTTTTTACTAAAACATCTAGATCGTCATGAGCAGGCCATAAAAAAATCATGTAAAATATTTTCCCCTAACTTTAAATAGGCTTTCAAAAATATTTAGTTATTATAATGCGCATTCCCGACCCTGAAACTATAAATTGTCACTTTTGAAAAGGAATCCTGATCAACACAGACACTCATATTTTTCTTTTAAATGAGCATTTTAAAGAATGTTTATCCTTTTATTTCGGCACTTTACGAAAAGTTTATGAGGAAAAGATGGAAACATTTGGTATATCGTTTAGTTCAGCTATATTCTAGCTATGTATTGAATGGTATTAATTATAAAATTGTTATTATTAAGTAGGCCTATTTACCCCTAAACCCGAGTCTAATTAAAAATTTATGTTTATCAAATAGGAAAAACAGTTATAGAAAACGACGATCAGCATATAATATAAAGTAATTATAGTCTTTAAAATATTCTAGCATTGAACTCCACTTTGTTTTATTTTTACTTTCTAAACCAATCATTATATTAATTTAACGCGGGATAACTGATAAAAATAAATTTTATAAGCATGCTTTAAACTTAAATGAAGTCCTTATTTCAATAAAAATGACATTTTGTCATCCAAAATGAACTCTGAATTAAGGACACTTAATGCACGACTCAAGTACTTTTGAAAGCCGTAAAATTTGAATAATATTATAATTTCAATGTAAAAGATTCTCACTGAATCATACATTCGGTTTTTGCAGACAGTATTTTAAATTAGGAATCAAGGACACATTTGAATACTCCTGCTTTTGATTAGCTCATAATTTACCTGTAGGGAACAATCGTATAAATTGTCTGGTCAGGTCGCTCCGTCCAATTCGAGTTCTTTTTTAATTGGATGTGGACGAATTTTGGAATTCATCGTTTGACATCCACAGTAGTTGCTGGACATTGTTTATTATTCGCTTATACAAACTTAAACGACCAACGTTTATGTTAATTGTTGCATTATGTAGATTAAATTTGCTTAACACGGGTTCGTTTATTTTACGAAGCACGTGTATGATATGTATTATTATTTTATATAATGATAATAATTTTAAAAATAAATGGTGACAAAGTGGATTGCATTCATGCAAGTAAACAATAAAGTATACCGAAATGGATATTGTATATATTTTATTGCTCTATTTACGAACACTTTACGCATATATACAGTGTGCCCATAAAATCAAGGACCCCCACTTATTTTTGTTAATAAATGGAATAAAAATCCTAACTTTGGGAGTGTTAGTTTGGAACACTATAAGTGTTATGAATACTACTTTTTGTTATAACATTTTTACCCCCACCTTTTTTAGGAAGATCTGTGGGTGTTATATGACATAATATGATGAGGGGTTAGTGTGACACAAAAGTTTAAAGGTCTTGATTAGCAGAAAAACATGGCGAAAAGATAACCTAATTCCATCTACCCAATCCAAAACAACGGCTGGTAAAAGTTTAAAACATGTTCTATAACTATTTTTTTATGTAAAACACAGATAACATTTAACAAAAATAATGTTGTGGTTTTTATTATTGTGCTCCTTTTAGATAATGTTGTATTTGAAGTTTGGTCGTACTTAGAGGATCTTGTGGCAGGTGAAAATAACTTAGATTGTCATGAGCATCAAGTAGATACAGGAAATTTCAATTTTGTTTAATTATTTAACCAATTTCACCTACGAAATCAGCGATGGTCAAGACTCAGAAAATAATTATCTATCTGGAGCTGTTTTGATCTATAACCTCATTTTGAACATATAAGTACCAAATATCCTGTTTGTCAAAATTATATTTTATATAAAATTATTTTTCCAAAATTAATATTTCCGAATTCTTCTTGTGGTTTAAAAATTACCGTAAGGAGAATTAAACCACAATCATTTGTTTGTTAAAAACATATCATATTTTTGTATGGAAAATGTGTTTGCAGAAGTCTCTTTTAAACTTTGACCTTCCGCCATTTTGTATTAGCTCAGTAGAGTTACGTTTACTTTTCACTATTTTCCTCTTATTTAATACTTTAAAAATGATCTATCACACGAACTCCCAAAAATTCCAAAGTTTGTAGTTTTTAAATTCCAACTATAAATAAAAAATATAGGGGAGGCATGAAACTTTATAATCACAACCCATCTTTACAACTTTATATTATATATGTAGGAGGGCAATGGTTTGGGCTCCTTTGGTGTTTTGTTCAATAACTTCAGCATTTTTGGGGGGTTATTGGCTGAAAGGGCTAATTTTAATTTGTGTGTGTTTTATTAAACATTTCATCAAAAAAAATTGTTTAACGTTTTATAAGAGATAACTTTAAATGGGGTTGTTCATAGTCCGTTAAATTGATATTCTGTTAATTTTCTACAGGACAGAACTTCTCTGCTCATAGTTATCAAGAGACTTTAGGAATTTATAGGTTGTAAAGACTACAATGTAAGCAATTTTAATAAAAATCGGGATGCCAATTTACAAAAGTTATTTTTTTCTCGTGATTCCAAAAACCTCTCGTATTTTTACCAAATAAGCTTTAGATATATATGAAATACATTGATGAAATTTTAAAATATTTTCAATGTCAAAAGGTCCCCGGATCACCAATTTTAATCAATATACATGTTGTAATGATGGGATACAAAATTTGTTTTCGTGTTTGTGTAGTGTTTTTTAATAATTATTTTAATGCTTTTACAATCTCTCCCGTGCGTTTTCACCTGAAGATGGATTCACATGACATCTGAAACCGCGGTAGTCACACCAAACACCACATTTCGATCACTTTACGAAACCAACAACAAATATTTATTAATCTATTGAACACGTAATATATATTAAAACGTTAAATTATTTGTTTCATCACCATCACTTTCAACCTCCATTTTCTTACCTACTGTGTTTAGAGACAAATTAAAAACACAAATACTTACAACATTAAATACAATATAATATTTCTCAATTTCAGATTTTAGTAAATAAACTATGTATGGTTCATGAATTTATCGACTTTATTTCCCGACGTTACTTTCATTATCATGCGAATGTCCTGGGAGTCGCTCCACCAGTACTAATGGGAGTGGATGGATGAAGTCATTCCATCAGCTATAGTACGAGTGACCAACAACCGCTCTTAACACCATGTAAGACTACTTTGTTACTATAGATTTTCAATTTATCCCCATTCTCAATAAATGAGCTGTTTTGCATAGCGATTAGCAAACCTTATCTTTCCTCTTTTAAAAGTTTGTATACGAAATTCAGAACTTCGTTAGAACTATATTTCCAGGTATTGCTAAGACAAAAACAATGAATAAATGAAAGGTTGAATACCTAACATACTGGTATATCGTCTGCAGTAACGAATATCAAAATAGGTTTTATAGATCAGGATCAGTACACATTTCACACTCTTGTGACAGAGTCTTATGAAAGCGTTTATGTAATAGTTTAGTTTTACTATCTATAATAATGTAATGTAGAGAAAATTATGATGGATTAAAAAATGTGTTGAGTTTTCCTTAAGCTTAGGTTCTTTTTTGAGATTCCCTGAGGTGTAAAAATGATGCATGTCTGTCTGTCTCAGCGGGGAATGGGGGGGCGGCAATAACAGCTGTCAAGGAGCGAGAGCCAGACGGTAGGCAGAACTCGAATCTCGAAAGAAAACGTATTTTTTGGTAATCAAAAATGTAGATTAGATTAGTGGGTCCAAGAACCTCCCAAACAGGTAAAGTTAGGTTATGTTACATAATACTACTAAAATCAGACAATATAACAATGTATATTATCCTAATAGCTTTTCTCCAATGGCCCTCGCTCCGCCAAACGCAAAATTACCTGGATTAACCTCAAAACTTTTTTGTGCCGACTGGCCCTCGCTCCTGCACTCCCCCTCTTCTAATCCCTATAGAGGAGGTCTCCTTGTATATCAACTTACATAAGAAAAAAATGGGTAAATCGTTATAATTAATAAATACCTTTTTTCACTTACATTTTTAGGTAGATGGAGACCAATTTATTGTTAGTATTTGGTTTGGTTAATTAATGTTTAAAAGAGTACGTAACTTTTATTTGTATGGAAGTTCAATAATAAGATAATCGAGACTGGCTACCAAATCCGTAAAGCAGGGAAAACCTTCATCTGGGAAATTTGCGAGTCACAGAAACTTTATAGAGTTCTCAAACTAACTACTAGCTCGTTTCATATTTGTAGTCATTCTTGAATAATTACAATTCTGATCTACAGTTCTATGGCACAACTTATATTATGTGTGAAAGTAATTTAGGTTTATAACGAAAATAATTATCAATATCATGTGTAGTTTAATTGTCTTTAAATATTGTACCCTTAAACAAGATATTTTGACATAACTTTCCTTTATAAGTTCATAATTCAAGAGTTAGAAGCAATCGCTGAAGATTGGCTGCCAAGATCGCTCGAATCGAATTCCTTTTTTTAATTGGACTAAAAGAATTTGGAATGAATTTCGTGGCATATCTGGTGATGTCATTTTTATGTTCCTTATTAAGCAGCCATGAAGTAAATGAAATATATTTAGTCGTAAGTTGTATTTGTTTTAAGTTGATTGGTTTCTAATACATTAATTAAAGTTAAGTTTCACGTTGACTTTTCAATCTTACTACATCAATTATCGTGATAACTACACGCGATTTCTTTGATGAGAATAAACAGAAGCTTGTAATACTTTTCTCGTATTTTTAAATGATTTCCCTTCACAATTCATTGAAACGTCGAATTTTTAACAAAAAACTACTTGAACATTTGGGGTTTTTGTAAGTGTGATATTTTGAATTTATACACTCAATAAGTGAGCGTATTTATACTACATACAGAGAACCAAAAGACCCTGCATCGCACACGTTATCTGTTTGACCATTCGATATGCACTACGAGGGCTACAATAATAGATCTAGTTTGTACCTCTAGGTTAGGGATAATTCAAATTTTCAATCAAAAAAACCTGTCAATTAATACGTTTTTGCAAGGTCTATAAAAAAGATGGTTAAAAACCTATTTTTTTTTCAATCTGTACTCCAAATCCAAGATGACATTCCAAATATATGATAGAGGTAAAATAAATGTATGTTCTTCTAAAACATTAAACAAATTGATATAGTAAAATTCTTTAGTTTTACTAGATATATGAGATGAAATGCTAATATACTATGGGTTGTGTGGTAGCTCAAAACTTAGCAGTGTTCCTTTTAAAGGTTTAAAGAAACTTATTGGTAGAAACCTATTTTAATATATACTCACAGTTCTAGATGGCGATTCAAAACAGATTCAACAATTAATATGTACACTCGTCTTATCGTCTTAAATATTTTGTTTTTCGAGATAAAAAATTCTGTAACTTTATTTGACGAAAGTGTGTGGTAGCTTGAAAAATCAGCCGAATGTTGCCTCATTTGAAAGATGTATTAAAATGAATGGAAGAATGGTTCCTCATCTAATTTATTTAGGCTAGTAGCTTCTCATCACAAAACGTTGAACGAGTTAATATAAATGTGATGCCTCGAATGATTTGGAAAATATTGTAGAAGAGTTTGAAAACTTTGCAGTTACCTCTTGCATTTTTGCCTTCATCATAGATTGTAAGCCTGGAGCGAAATTCAGTTCGTATTATGGTCTTGTAGTACAAATATTCAGAGAGTTACTGCTAAATAGTGTATATTTTCATACTATAAACTAAGAATTTGTGGGGAAAAACAGTAAAAATCTATCAGATATCTGGCATTTCAGTCAAATTTGAAGGTAAACTATATTATTGTTAATTTAACATATTTGTTGCTAATAAATACAAGTTTTTAAATATCATAGTGGCAACCATTAGAAACTATGATTGCTTATTTTGTTCATCTTTCTGATTGTATCCCATCTTTGCAAACCTGCGATTCCGCAAAGTAATAGGAGCTCTTTTTTATTTAAAAATATTAAGTGTCGCAGTTGTGATCACCGTAAAGCTGTTAATAATCTGGAGAAAATTAAGTCAAAATTTACAAATTTTTGTACTCATGAATACATAATTTTGTTAAAACTGTATTGATAGAACTCAGCAAAATCGTCGAAGCCAATCTAGCCTAACCTAACCTAACCCTACCTAATAATCGAGCTTTTCACACTTTTATTTGTAGGTTAAATTTAGTTTTTTCATGTTTAATAAAAACGTATCTTCGAGCAGGTATTTAGTATTTTTTGATGGGGTCATATTCCCTTCATAGCTTTCTGAGTTTTCGAAAATGGTACATCCTCATATGTCAAAAATAAGTTACGATTTTTATGTATTTGAGAAATCACAAATGAGGACTGAACGGAAGTGATACTGAAGGTAACTGGTAGGACACTGCTGATCAACATAGCAAGGTGTTTGTAATCCAAATATCCCATAATGTGCATCCTATCATGTCAGCGTAACTGTCTCGCTCATCCATCCGTAAATACTAACCAAATTTAGTCGTCACCAAAAAACGTCAGTTCTAGTTCGGTAGTTGTCAATGAAAAAGTGAAAGTGAATTATTCATTTTTTACAATAAATTTAGTTGTTTAAATAAGGGACTAAACTTGCATTCCTGGTGCCATAAACATGTTCTCAGAGTAAATAGTGTTTGATTAAAATCTAGCTTTTAAATGACATCAATTGAAGTTCATTTATATTGTTTTCCCAATTATTGAAGAACGGTATTATATATATTTACTTGCTACTTTGCACAAGGTTTTGGGTCATTAATCTTTACATTTCACTAGAATTAAAACGAAATCGGTAATGACAATTTTGAGAAACTGCGAATTATATAACACCCCAAGCTGATTTTTTATTGTTACCTATCACTTACGAATCAGCAGTTTTGGAGATATGGCGAAGAATATGTTTTATTTGGGTCTTTAGAGGCTATACTTTACCAAAATTTGATCAAAATCGTTAGAGCTGATTTAAAAAAAAATCATTTTTTTTTTTGTTTTACTTCTTATGGCCGCTACCCAATATTTTTAACTATACTAACGAAAAATTAAAAAACTTTACGAAATGTGGTCAAAATATACCAACATACCAAATTTGATTAAAATCGACCCACACCCCTACATATGAGCTGTCGAAAATTGTACATACGACAGACAGACATCATTTAGAAAAAAAATTTATCTCAGAGGACCTTTAAACGGAATATTCTCAAAAACTCTCCATCATTTTTTGGATCCAACGTAAATCTTGTGTGTAAGAAATTAAAATAATACAAACAAATATTCCTATTGAGGTGTATGATATAGAACCCACCAATTAATGTGCTAATTATTAACATATTCTATAATTCTTTACATTATGTTAATAAGAGTAATCAACTTTTATCCATTTCAATTTAGGTTATATATTTCTCAAGGGTATAGTATAACTTTTAATTACAGCAAAAAATATTATAATTTTAATTCAAATTCTATGAACTGAATAATTCCATAAAATAATTCCAAACTTATTTTTACAGAACTTACTCTGAGGCAATTTTTAAAGAATTTTAGGTCATTCCGTGTGGGTTTTTAAAACATTGGAAAGGGTCAATTGTTTAGTTTTGGATCTGGTGAAAATCAAGTAAGTAGAACTTATGGCATGTTCTAAATCAGGGTGCTTTTACTTGATATCTTACTCAAAGTAATATGTATATTGTACCTATATTGAATGTAGCCTATATTATGTTGAAATCAAATGTAATTTTTAATTGTGGTAAATAATGAATCTGAGAACCAAACTTCCTACCTCTTGGGGAAACGATATAGCTGTATCATTGCAACAATACTGGAAACCAAAACCATGTCTAAGGAAAGAAAACGAAAGGTGTATAAATTATCCTATAATGAAAATATAGTTGTAGGAGAAAAAAATAAAACACAGTGCAAGTCAAATTAAAGCTAAAACTCTAATACGAGCTTCAAATTCGAAACTGTGGTTTCAGATATGAAGAACACAAATTTACAGAGGTACACAACTAATTGTATTGTTTCAGTCTTTAACTACATTAATATTGATGAACTTCTTCCACACTTGTAATTTTCAAAAATTTGTATGCCCCATTGGTCTATTCAATTTATAATAAATAATGACAAAAAATATTCATTATTAATATTGTTCTTGAATAAAACAAATTTTTCGTCAAACAAGATATTACATAGAAATATTTGGCCGTTCAAAATATAACAATTATTTAGGCAAATATTTATTTAACACAAATTTAATGTCTACAATAAACAAAAAAGGGTTCCATAAGTAGCAATCATTTTCTACTGTACGAATAAATAAACAATAAATCAAATAAAATGTAAGGAATACACAAAAACGATGAAGCTGAGTGTTTACTGTTTATTAAACAAAGATTTATCACCATTAAACCAATCAAACTGAACCTTAAATTAGACAACAATTCCAGTTTAACCTGTCTTTAGTTAAATGATATGTATTTAAATGTAAAGCATAAATATGAACGGGAAAACCCAAGTTGTTGCTTTAAATGGGCTTGTAGCCGGCAACAACACTATTAAATTGTCGTAAACAGGGAAATAACAGTTTTACAACTTAACCAAACATCCGTTTATTTTCAACAAAATACTCGACCATTTCTAAATATTGTTATTGTTAAATCGTTTCTGATTAAGGTTGAGTTTTATAATGCCATTACCAACTTTATTAATCCTATAAAACATCATGTAAATGCCATGAGATTCTTTTTGCTTTTATAGTGCACACAGAGCTACCTTGCGTGACTTGGACGAACTATCACGATGCCCTTGGATTGTAGGTAATGTAGAATACAAATAAACTGTAAAGGAATTGCAAATTTGAAAGTTTATTTGTTCACATACCTAAATAAATATTTATGTATCTTTCATTTTATTACTTTAAAATGTACGAAAATACATTTTAAATCTGTATTTTTTAACAATTAAATATAAGACTTTTTTCTGAACCTACATAATATAATTAATACTTATCATATTACAAATTATAATTTATATATTTAATCAATTTTCTTTTACAGCAATCCTATTACTTTTTATTAGATTTGGTACTTGCTCAAGGTTAACTTTGTTGTACTATACCATCCGTTACCTAATCGAAGTATGATCTACAATTTGAAACACTTTAGCTTGTGTAGGCCCTTGTTTTAGAATTTATAGTGCTATCTACCATGTAATAAGTATGTTTAGAAATGTATCATGGTTCTACCAGCCTTTGGTCAGTTATACATTGGATGCAGTTATTAAAAAATGTTAAAATTCTTAATTCTAAACGACTAGTATACTTTTTTTTCTCTCCTTAATTAATTGTTATTATTGTTATTAAATTTTAGTTGCTTGTACAATTTTATCCAGGATTTGTTTTTTGTATTTACTATTATTACAATTTACAATCCTATTACATTTTACTAGATTTTTTTATAATTCCATTGGACATTTATGTAAAAATAATAGGTTTAGACAAATTAAAAATAAAATATTTTATCCCAGACATTTTGAAAAGACTGAGTGTAATTAATTGTAATTTTGTATAGTCCCATTAAATGGAAAGAATCAAATTTAAATGCAATATTTGTTAACTAAATCTGTGCATAAAGTTTGTAGGGAGATAAACTTAAAAACTGACAATATCACGAAATATTGACAAGTTCAAAATTGTTTTTCTATGAAACATTAAAAATAGACTTTCAATTTCATTGTTGTAGGTCAAAGAATATCAAAAATATTATTGAAAATTATATCTTGGTAAATGATTACATTAATGTAATAATAAGTCAGTATAACGTGTGTACCAGGAAGGTGTAACTATACTTGGATCAGATTTGTTGGAACATAAAGGAGATCTTTCATGTTGACTACATACAAGCAAGTCACCGGACAGAGTATCGAGATGTAGAGACCTCTAGATAGTACCAACTGTTGCAGGAAGTAAGGACGCCCCTCCGTTTATCACAAATAGGAGTAGCAGTAACAGTCCAAGAATAATTATGACTCGTGGAGCGTTGAAGGTGGAGTGTCAAGTGGTTGTTGTATATGGTGTTGACTTTGAAGAATCGTGTCTAAGACCCAGGTCGAGATGGAAACAGTTAGGCCTACTTCAGTGGTAGGAAATCGACTTTCGAGAATATTAGTTTGGTGGAAGATAGTTCATCTTAGTGATGTGCTTCTGTAGAGGAAAACATAGTAGAGACTCTTAATGACTTGGAAGGTAGAAAGTTTTGTCCTTATTGCCAGTGAATTTTATTATTACTTACTCGCTATATCAATTAATTATAGATTAAGTTTGGTAATCATAAAAAAATGTGTACTCTGTTTTTTTTTTTTTTTGTTTTTTTTTTTTTAATTTATTTATTTATTTTTTTATTTTTTATTTATTGATCGTCGCATTTCATGATCTTAGGAAAGTGAAAAAATGACTTTAAACATTCCGTCCGTCCGTCGTTGTTGTTGTCCTTACTGTAACACAATATCAGGCACGAGAATTAAGGTGGAACATGAAATTCTGTATAGAGGACTATAGTGTAATCATATATACCGTATTGAAATTCAGAAAAGTCGAGTTAAAAATGTCAATATGGAGACCATTTTAAACAGTTTTTTTTCTAATATCTCGTCTGTTATTCAAAGATAACAATAAGATAAATTAGATAAAGATATGCAGATTTCAATTCTGCATGTAATGGTACCAACCCCACATATCTACGACGACAAATAACAAAGTTATTGTCAACATCTAATTTTGAACCCTGATCTATCAAGAAAATCTGATATTCGTAACGCAATCCGGCAGGGCCGAGTCACCGACACGAGCATGCGAGTAGAAGCTTCTTCATATATCTACAGCTTTGAGGCTCGCCAAGACCGAGATACTGACATGAGCGAAGTCAATGGAAACACATCAACGACACGCTCTAGAACCTAGACGTTAAAATAGTAGTGATATACATAATTGAAGAGGCAGCTGCAATAAGGTCGTATAGACCTATAAGCCCTTTTTGCGGAGAACGCAGATTCTTATTCTCTATGCTTTCTGCTACAAACCAGTAAAAGTTTCATAGAGTTATCTCAATCCGTTATTTTGTTACAACTAATTTTGTCAGCTGGTGTTATAAGCCCTTCTTCAATAGAACAGCTGAAGAAGTTTATACTGGGTCTGTTTATTATTAAAAGGTTATGTTTAACAGCAAACTGGGGTTATTTTGTTATGATTATGTATTTATTTAATCCTTTTGCTTAATATATGACTACAAAATGAGTGATAGTGATAGTGTCAGTATAAATAGTCGTGAACATGTTTTACAAAGTTCGGTGAAAAAGGGTGCCAAATACAAACCCCAAGACAGAAGAAAACGGAAAAGGTCAATTTCAAAGGAGAAAAGGACTGCAGGGTTGAGTTACACTTCAGTTAATACAAAACGTAACGTCCCTGGTAAAGGTTTTTCTTACATTAACACAAAATGTTGTTCGCTTGATTGTTATAAGCAATTAGATATTTTTGACCAGCAAACTGTGTATGATTCTTTCTACAGTAAACAATCAAAGGAATCGCAGGATACGTTTTTAGGCGGATGCCTTTTGCGAATGCAAGATCATTCATGTAAGCAAAGAATAACAATAAATCCAGTAAAAGAAGGATCATTTATATGGAAGTATTCTCTCACTAAATTAGGTGAACCAGTACCAGTATGCCGGAAAATCCTTCTATCCCTTTTACAAGTGTCAGAAAAGAGAATTAGGATCATCCAGAAAAAGTTAGTACAAGGAGATAGTTTTTCAGAAAAAAGAGGTAAACATGGGATGCAGAAAAAGTTTGAGCCTTACGTTTGGAAATTAGCCATGGATCACTTAAAAAGCATTCCTAATAGGCCTAGTCATTATTCTCAAGGTAAGACCAACAGACTATATTTTTGCAATGCTGAACTAAATATCAAAACTATCTTCGAACAATTTCAAGGTTTTTTCAAGCATAAAACTGGAAATGACCTACAAATGAAGTACAAAACATATTTAAAATTTTTCAGAGAAACTAACTTTACATTCAGAAAACCTAGAAGTGATACATATCATAATTATTATGAGGTCAGAAAACCTGTATAAGAACTGTTTTAAATACACTTACCATACTATGTAAGATTCTTTGATCTAACAATTCAATTTTAAATTTCTACAAGTACCAGGAAACCAACTTTTGAGAATTACATTTAGAGGATCTTTTTGTATTATATATTATATTGGGGGTGGGGTGAGTACCATCATAATGCCCATCAACTACTTATTTAATATCATAAGTTGTTATTAATAAATAGGGTAGCCTAAATATATTGTGGGCTACTTGATTAACTTGGAGGTATTGAATGTGGATACCAGGTAAACCAGAACTGAAAAAATAAATCTATGGGTATTGGATGACTTTCACTTACTCCCAACCAGCAGGTTGTGACTAGATTTTTCCGGCAGTGATAATTGATGGGGTCGATGTGGTAAATGTATAAGTAACCATTAACTTCGAGGCTAGTCAGTCTTGTACTCTTGATGTAGGGAGAGACTCTTCCTAAATCAGATAAATACTCTTGTAGTTAATATTAAACTATTAATGGGTTAGCCTTCTCTCATTCATTAATAAGGTATTCGAATAGACCGTTCCTGGTATATTGGTCAGCTGATGAGAAATAGGTTTGCTGGTAATCAGCGTCCTACATTTAATTCTACGGAGATCTATAGAGACTGCATCAGATAATAGTGATGAGTGAGATTTGAGAAATAAATTACATTATGAAGCTCTTCTTAAAAAACTTTCTATCTTTCATATTTTCCATTAGTTTGTTTATTATAGCTCCACTACTATAAATCGTCACTTCCTGTCTCTTCGCGCGCCCAGATTAGCGCTTGGCTTTTACACAACTTTCAACTGGATTTTTCGGCTTAACAGGGGTATATTTTGAAGAGTGAGAACGACTACGAGAACCCTCTTGAAAGAGTTAATATTTTATCTCAACTGATGTTAAACCTACTACAAATCATACACCAAATTATGCTCCACAGGTGTCAAGAAGCAAAAGTAATAATGGCATACTACAAGGTAAGTAGCAGGTTCAGCTACAATGACACTGTATGCAAAGAAGTACTCAAATTATGGTTATGACAAAAAAAGTTTATTATTATTATTATTATTTTGTATTATTACTTCTTTTTTTTTACTAGGTAAATGCCTAAACTCATGCATCATGGCTTGTGATGTGTAAGCTGATCAGTCAGATATGCTGCTTTTCACTAATAAAAAATAATAAGACGGTCATAATATTAAGAGGGGGGGGGGGTGAAGTGACACAAGATTAATAGGTGAGTGTAAAAATGTGCTAATTAAGTTAGGTTAGTTCAGTTATGAAATTAGTATAGATTGAAGAATTCAAGTTAGCTTGGACGCTGATACCTTGTGAAGTTACTCTAAATGAAAAGACAGACGAGTTGACCGGGCGGTGATATTTGTCGGTGCTTGACAGTCTCAAGACAGACTATAAATATTAGACTCTGATCCTGAAACATATATTTACGTAAATGTTAACACAGAAAAGACTCTTGACTAATCTTCTTAAACAGAATCTATGAAGGATGAGGAATTAGTTTTTTTGTATCGAGCACTGAATTGCCTGTATAAAAAAAATACATAAGATATAGACAACATTCCGTTGATTGTATGAAGAACTTATCTTATACTTGGGATATTTACCACATTTTAATGTTAATATAAAGAATCTAACTGTATAAAGAATTGATCTTATTGTTGTTAGTACAAATAGCTTATATTATAAATAGGCTTAAAGCCTCCAGTTGGTATAGTGGCTAGAGCTTTCGATTAGTGTAAGAAATTCCGAATACGATCCTAGTGGGGGGTTAAAACTGTTTTGTTGTTGACTCAGAATCATAAACAAAAGTGAGGAGCTAAGATTCTGATCACGAAAACTAGAATTATAGCGACGAGAACTCGATATACTGACCACACGTCACCGTGTAGCAGGCCCAGGCCCACTTGTAGTTGCACTGGGATTTTAGATAAATTAATGAACGATTATTTTTTGTGTGTGAAAAAAAAAATTAATAATTTGTGTTATCTTAATACTTTGTTCGAATAAAATACGTGTCTTATACTTACAGATATGTTGTTTTTATGAAGAACGTAACTTATGCTTTGTATATAGATCTCATTACATTGTTTTTATGAAGAACGTATCTTATACTTTGTATATGGATCTCATTACATTGTTTTTATGAAGAACGTAACTTATGCTTTGTATATAGATCTCATTACATTGTTTTTATGAAGAACGTAACTTATGCCAATGACTACATAAATATTATAAGACACGACATGGCCATGTTAAATATTCTACGCTTATTCTTGAGTTGACCAATACCCGCTAGGGTGTGGAGCTGTCGCTCTTTGCTAGAGAATCTGAAGTTGATGTGACTGGCGCTAGGTGGCTCTACGGTCAAACAATGTTTCAGTTGCGCACTGATGCCACATATGGAACCAGAGATGCGAGGGAAGGTCGAGAATCGCTTATCTCAGCGCACGAACTGACAACACTGACTATGCTGTGTCAACAGTTGTACAGTCTCAACCAAGTGGGATGCGTACAGTCAAGCACCTGCTGAGAGCGCTTTCTGATAGCTGTGTGTCAAACTTGTGACGAACAGCACCCGTAAAGCGTAGACTATTTCCCTATCCTATGTCGTGTCTTATAGTATTTATGTAGTCATTGCTTATGCTTTGTATATGGACCTCATTATGTTGTTTTTATGAAGAACGTATCTTATATTTTGTATTTGGATCTCATTACATTGTTTTTATGAAGAACGTAACTTATGCTTTGTATATGGATTTCATTACATTGTTTTTATGAAGAACGTAACTTATGCTTTGTATATAGATCTCATTACATTGTTTTTATGAAGAACGTAACTTATGCTTTGTATATAGATCTCATTACATTGTTTTTATGAAGAACGTATCTTATATTTTGTATTTGGATCTCATTACATTGTTTTTATGAAGAACGTAACTTATGCTTTGTATATGGATCTCATTACATTGTTTTTATGAAGAACGTAACTTATGCTTTGTATATAGATCTCATTACATTGTTTTTATGAAGAACGTAACTTATGCTTTGTATAAGGATCTCATTACAATGTTTTTATGAAGAACGTAACTTATGCTTTGTATATGGATCTCATTACAATATTTTTATGAAGAACTTAACTTATGCTTTGTATATGGATCTCATTACAATGTTTTTATGAAGAACTTAACTTATACTTTGTATATGGATCTCATTACAATGTTTTTATGAAGAATGTAACTTATACTTTGTATATGGATCTCATTGCATTGTTTTTATGAAGAACGTAACTTATGCTTTGTATATGGATCTCATTAAAATGTTTTTATGAAGAATGTAACTTATACTTTGTATATGGATCTCATTACAATGTTTTTATGAAGAATGTAACTTATACTTTGTATATGGATCTCATTACATTGTTTTATGAAGAACTTAACTTATGCTTTGTATATGGATCTCATTACAATGTTTTTATGAAGAACTTAACTTATACTTTTTATATGGATCTCATTACAATGTTTTTATGAAGAATGTAACTTATACTTTGTATATGGATCTCATTGCATTGTTTTTATGAAGAACGTAACTTATGCTTTGTATATGGATTTCATTACATTGTTTTTATGAAGAACGTAACTTATGCTTTGTATATAGATCTCATTACATTGTTTTTATGAAGAACGTAACTTATGCTTTGTATATAGATCTCATTACATTGTTTTTATGAAGAACGTATCTTATATTTTGTATTTGGATCTCATTACATTGTTTTTATGAAGAACGTAACTTATGCTTTGTATATGGATCTCATTACATTGTTTTTATGAAGAACGTAACTTATGCTTTGTATATAGATCTCATTACATTGTTTTTATGAAGAACGTAACTTATGCTTTGTATATGGATCTCATTACAATGTTTTTATGAAGAACGTAACTTATGCTTTGTATATGGATCTCATTACAATATTTTTATGAAGAACTTAACTTATGCTTTGTATATGGATCTCATTACAATGTTTTTATGAAGAACTTAACTTATACTTTGTATATGGATCTCATTACAATGTTTTTATGAAGAATGTAACTTATACTTTGTATATGGATCTCATTGCATTGTTTTTATGAAGAACGTAACTTATGCTTTGTATATGGATCTCATTACAATGTTTTTATGAAGAATGTAACTTATACTTTGTATATGGATCTCATTGCATTGTTTTTATGAAGAACGTAACTTATGCTTTGTATATAGATCTCATTACATTGTTTTATGAAGAACTTAACTTATGCTTTGTATATGGATCTCATTACAATGTTTTTATGAAGAACTTAACTTATACTTTTTATATGGATCTCATTACAATGTTTTTATGAAGAATGTAACTTATACTTTGTATATGGATCTCATTGCATTGTTTTTATGAAGAACGTAACTTATGCTTTGTATATAGATCTCATTACATTGTTTTTATGAAGAACTTAACTTATGCTTTGTATATGGATCTCATTACAATGTTTTTATGAAGAACTTAACTTATACTTTGTATATGGATCTCATTACAATGTTTTTATGAAGAACTTAACTTATACTTTGTATATGGATCTCATTACAATGTTTTTTATGAAGAACGTAACTTATGCTTTGTATATAGATCTCATTACATTGTTTTTATGAAGAACTTAACTTATGCTTTGTATATGGATCTCATTACAATGTTTTTATGAAGAACTTAACTTATACTTTGTATATGGATCTCATTACAATGTTTTTATGAAGAACTTAACTTATATTTTGTATATGGATCTCATTACAATGTTTTTATGAAGAATGTAACTTATACTTTGTATATGGATCTCATTGCATTGTTTTTATGAAGAACGTAACTTATGCTTTGTATATGGATCTCATTACATTGTTTTTATGAAGAACGTAACTTATGCTTTGTATATGGATCTCATCATTTTTATGAAGAACCTATACTACATTTGGAAATATAGACTACATTACAAGGTTTCTATTTCAAATTTACACTTATTCTATTTACCTCATTGCTGCGCTTTTATGAAGTACGAGCAAAATTACACTTGAAAGTTTCTATCATCAATAGCATTTAACTAATAATAAAAACCCTACGCTGTACTTGCGATTTAGATCCCATTACGTCGTTTGTATGAAAAACCAATGTTATTCTTGAGATGTGGACTTCATTGTGTTGTTTATGTGAAAATATTATGTTATTCTTTGGATATGGACCTCATTTCGATGTTTCTATGAAAACTTTATATTTTATTAGGCATATCCTCAAAGCATAGTTTGCATGAAATTCTTATGTTATTCTTGGGATACAGTCCTCTTTGCGTCGTTTAAATGAAAACGTTATGTTTTCTTGGAATATGAACCTCTGTGTTGTTTATATGAAAGCTTTATGTTGCTCTTTTGATATGGACTTCATTGAGTTATTTGTATGATAAATTTATGTTGTTTTTGACATATGGACCCTATTTTATATGGAATGAACATATATTCAAAATTTAAAGGGAATCTGTAAAACGATTTGTTGATCTGTCAAAATTCGATATACCGGTAGTACAAATTGACCTAGCGTAACACTTCCCGCTTATAAAGCCGATCGAATTACGAGTAGAGGTAAAATATAATGACCATTGATTTTATCATTAAATTATTTTTGAAACGTAATAAAGTGAAATCCAACCGAATAATAAATGGAATCTGGTAATCCAGAATAGGTCTACGTATAATAGAGTAAAAAAGTGCAATCGAAAAATATTATCTAACAAGAACATATTTCTAATGCAATTTTAAAATAAATTTAAATGCTTTTCATTCGTAGTCGGCACAACAACTGTGGAAGTATTCAAGGAAAACTTAAAACATCTATTAAAATAGTGAAATTTTTTTTATATTACCACACGTCAGAGGGAGAGGAAGAGAGAGAGAGAGAGAGAGAGAGAGAGAGAGAGAGAGAGAGAGAGAGAGAGAGAGAGAGAGAGAGAGAGAGAGAGAGAGAGAGAGAGTTGAAGAATGGAATAGAATAAAAGTCACATCAATGTTTCAAAAAACGCAACAGAAAAGAGAATAGACGTAGGGAACGCCCGGTACCTGGCTCGTTATTTACGACCTATAGGAAGGGTCAAAATGGACCTTTCAACTAAGCATTTCTTAATATTATTTATAGAATTTGTGTGTAGTCTCCATCTCATTATGACTAAAGACTTGCGGTTTATTTATAGCCGCTCGCTTAGGTGCGTGATAAGAACTGTTCATTTCCTGCTCTCATGAAGGCGGCCGTCGTGTTACAATGAGTATTAGGATTAAATAATGAATTATCTAAAACTTTGTTAAACCAGATTCTAAAATATAATTAATATTTTTATAAAATGTTAATTTCACTCGTATCAAGAAAACTTAATATAGCAACGATGAGCTAAAAGAGGGACATGTCAGAATACTTGTAGATTATACCTTACTTAAGAAGTGAGCTATAAGATCGTCAACTAGAGTGTTTTGGGTGATTTTTATTAGGATTAAATTACATTTTTGTTTTGACAATGGAGTTTTGGCAGAAAATATGCTGTTTTTGGAGCATATAAAGTAAATACTGGAGTAAAACTTGTTAAATTTTGAATATTTGTTTTGTTATTGGTTAACGACGGAAAGCTCTCGGTCACCATAACCTGATAAAAAACAAAGGAAATAATGATCAAAAGAGACCCGATAGAAATATGAAGGAGAAGGATCTAACCCCAAGACGACACGAATAATAGGTGTAGATCCAGCTAAAGCCTCGGGATTGCCAAGTCCGTACTTACTATAAATGAGCCCCTGAGGGGAATTTTATAATCTTTTAGATAGTGACCATGCAGAACCGGGTGTTTTTGATTAAAATGCAACTAGTCTGATTTAGTTGGCTTAACCGACTGTGGAGAAAACCATCCTTGAATTTTCAGTTGATAACAAAAACTTGCCTTTAACTTTTCGTGGATCAATAAGGCCAATAGTTATGGAAATCACAGAAGGTTGGTTACAATCTCATACTAATAGTAGCCTCTACAATTGTAGAAGTTATGTCACTAACTAAAATGGTAGATTCTTTGAGAAGTTTATGATTTGAAAACTTGAAATGAAATAACGTTTGCCGAGTTTTTATTCTTCTTCAAACCACTCATTTTTCTTAACACGTTATTCTTAACCAAAAAGCAACCCGTAAATACAAATAAACTAAAAATACTTATTTCTAATTTTAAGCTCATTAATTTTAATACAATTTCTTTTTTTTAATAAGAAATGCATGTCGACTCAGACCCTCAAATATAAAACTACGAGATGCTGCACGTGCTGTAACTTAATGAATTGTACAAGGTCTTTTAATAACTCTATTAAAAATGTTTGTGGAATAGACGTAGGGACAGAGTAATCAGTTATGAATAGGGTTCCTAAATAATAATCAATAATTATCTCATTTCATCTTCTAAGTTAGATTTTACTATTCTTTGAGAATGATTGAAATAAATTTACAAACAAAATCCAAAATGGCAGTTTTTTTTTAAATCGATGGATCTGAATTACCAACCTATAATTATCTTATTTCGTCTTTTAAGTTAGATTTTTCTATTGTTTGAGAATGATTGAATTAAACTTACATACAAAATATAAATTGGTGGTTTTTTTAAAATCGAGAAACGGCGTATGTACAACCCTCCCAATAAATTCCGCCCAATCATGACAGCATATTTTACTCGCGTATATTAAAGCACAATTTTGAGCTTCTTTAGAGTTAATTTCATTTCATTTATTTGGCATTGTGGGAGACAATCAATTTACATACAACAAGTCATAATTCATACATACATTACAAGACACTTCAATTACGCATATATGAACACATTTTAAATCTTCACACCCTATTAAACATTTTTTCAACAGCAAATCTGAGAATATTACCTAATTCAAAGTGATATAATTTCATTTAATGAATTGATAAAACGAAAAATTATGGAGTTTCTTATGGAATTAGTTTTCATATGAGCACAGAAGGGTACGCTATACCAAATTTTAAGTAATTTAATTTTAATTTTAATTTGAGCAAAGTGAAGATACTTCTGATACTTTAGTAATAAACTCTGTTGTTATGTTTGTATGCAGTGGATAAATCATTTGCAGTTTATCGAAGAATAATTTACTACTAGAAAACATTTAATAAGATGATTCAAGTATTCTACCATATAATTATATGAATATTATTAAATTAATTGCTGTTTTCCCCCGTCATATAATTCACTTGCAGAATCAGTCACTATTACGGTTTGAGTACACAACTATACTTTATAGACAGTTTTGGTCCAAACTAACAGATTTTTATTATTTACTTAAAATATTTTATTTTTTTTTATATTATATTTATCTCTACTGAGTAATAATGATTCCTGAATAAACCTGAAGACGTATACTTACAACCATTTGAATCCGCAAATGTGGCTTTTTACCGCGGACTACATGTCGTAAAAAATAGGTGTTTATTTTCCAATTTATTTATTGTATTCCTGAAGATATTTAATTTTAGTTAGCCGTTAATGAAACAACTGCATTCAAACACAAATATTATACCGACTGCATGAATAACAACCTAGCAATAAATGACCTTGTGACTAATAATTACCGTGAGTTTTTCCAGTTTATAGAAAGAATGTATTTGAAAAAAATTAGATGCTATACAACTTAATTCCAGAATTTTTTCTATTTGATATTTTGTAAGTTATTTTGACGAATTTTCTGATAGTGTCCGAACGTTTAGTAGTTACATTGGGAGGGGGGGTTGAATGTTTTACACCATCCAGAGATTATCTTTATCTCAAATTTGAGTGTATGTATGCCTACAAATAATGCTAGCAACTAAACCGATCGAAACAAATTTTTTAAACAAATGTTTGTACACTGTACCTAGTATAAATTTTGAAAAATTAAGGTGAGGAACTAAATATATAAGTTCATAACAGTTGGAATCAAAACGCACATCGGTCAAGTCTGTTCAATTTGTCTGTTCACCCTTTATTTTGCCCAATTGTTACAAGTTGCATTTGATTGAGCTACTGGTCTTTGGAAAATATTGCTATGACCAATAAACGTTTTAGACCATCGAATTAGAAAAGGTCTGAATTATAAATTCATAAGGTTAGGCTAGTATCTAAACAGATTGTAAAGAAATTTGGAGCAAATATCTGTAGGCACCATTTGGAACTAAAATTTATGAATTTAGTAATATAAGATTCTGTGACACGTTTTAAAATGTTTATAAATTAAAAATTACTTAAGTGACTTAAGATAACTTAAGGTATTAGGTTGTAAATTTTATTAACAAATATTCTACATATAAAAGACGTATATAACAAGTCAGGTCAATCTGTCTGACCGATTGTTACAAATTCCATCTAATCGAACTATTGGTGTTTGGAAAACTGTGACGGGAGGGGTAGAAAAACTCCAAAGTCTTAAAAACTGAAAATATCTGATTGGGGGGGGGGGACCAGAAATAGAAAAACAACTAAATTAAATAAACACCGAATTAGATAAACTCCAAATCATTTTGTAGAAAATTTAAAATGCAAAAACTGAGCATTGCTTATATCCTTAGTATCATAATAATAAAATAATGAGTTATTATTTACAATTTTTTACTATATTTATTCCTAAATAATTTGTTTTTATTAATTTTAAAATATTTTACTACAGTTTTGTGTACGAAGTGTCGCATCAAAGGTGAAGTGGTTTGATTAAGTTAGATTACTTGAATAAGTAGAAGTATCTACAAAATTAGGAAGCCCTGATTTTATAATTATGAGAATATATTTGAAAACATTTATCAGGGAAAGCATAGATACCCTTATAACCTTCAATTATATATAATTCTATACAAGTGTTCTGTTAAGAGTGACTTGTTCCTATAAAATTTTGAAAGTTTTACTTAAGTTAGATACATTTTGGAGATATAATTCTAAAGATAAAATCCCATGTAACAGGAAAATATTCCATAATTACAGGTTGTCAAATTTGGTAAAGGGCTGGGGATGGGGCATTAAAATTTAAAACAATTGCATATGAATAATATAAGTGAAGTAAATTCTGCAACAAACAACTAATGAACAACCATCATTAAGATAACAACAAGCAGATATTTCAAATATAAATTAATTGATTAGGAGTAATTTTAAGAGTTTATTCATTTCGGGAAGTTTTCAGATTGGGTGGTTTTAAATTAAGTTTTTTATCCATTTTTTCCCCTGACAACCTAGTGATTACGCTAAATTACAAAAATATACGAATTAAGTAAAATTGTTGACAGTTAAAAAGTACAATACCAGGGAAAAAACAAACAAGTTAATGGGTGCCCAGCTCTTTCATATAATGTAATGTTAAAAATTTCGTTTCTCGGGGCTTCTAGGAAATATTAAATTGTATTGGTAGACCAAGGGATCTTATCCAGTGGGGTGAGTTTCTTTAAAACTGTTGTTACACAGGTATTCTAAACCTTGTAATTGTACGTCACTCCTTTCCTAACTGGCCTCGTTGATATGTATGTATTAAAATCCACTCGCTTCGCTCTAGTCAGTGTCTCGACTCTCGGGGTTCCTCGAAGCTGTAAACATGTAAAGGAGCCTTGTGTAGGTGACGCGGTCTTGCCGGATCTCTTAACATATTTCCTTAGGGAGGGGGTCAGGGTTAGAAATTATATGTTTTGACAATAACTTTTCCATTAGATGTGAGGTTGGTACATCAGAAAATTATTTTAATGTGTTATAAGTTAATTAACACGTGAGATATGAACAAAAAACTGATTACAATTACTGCCATTTTGATATTTTCAATTATATTTTTCTGATTTTCAATATAGTTCTATATACGCACATTATAGTCCTTTTTATTATATTTCATGTTCCTATCTTAATTTTTGTAGCCGCTATCGTACGAAGGACGGACAGTGTGTTTAAAACCATTTTTCTTTGGATTCCAGAGAAAATAAAACGGGAAGATGAATCAAAAAACCAAAGTCGAGATATTTTTTGATTACCTAACTTACAATATACTTCGTATAGATAAAGGAGTTTTATTTATAACACATTTTATAACAGTTCCAGTAGCAGGCCAACATGTAAAACAATCAAATGGAGACTTTAATTATCTTGTTATACTACTGATAACATCACACAATTTTCATCCTAGTAGAACTGTAATTCAAAAAGCCGTTAAAATTTTAATTGCTGCAAGTTAGTTTAACATCCGATGAATATACTTGATAAAAAATGAACTTGTCGAAAAGCCATTGATGTAAAAAAATATATAAATATATAAGTTTTGGCCACCCATTGAGAAGGCAATGTAGTGCCGAGCGGGAAGGTCGGTGAGGTTGGGTAGGTTATTATTAATTAGCATGTAAATGGGAGTCGGGTCAATAAATTATGCATACAGCAGTGGCCAGTACTTGCATGGCGGCCATTTTTAAATCACAAAATGCAATCTATTTATCCTTTTTTGTTTTAAGAGTAGGGTAATTCTTGCTTATATTGTAATATAGAAGCTACAAAGAGCCATGGGTAATTTAATTTAAACAAGGTTTCTCTTTAACAGACAATTTTAATCTTTATCTAGAATAATTAAAATTGGTTATATGAAGAAAGTAATATTGTAAAGAGTCTGTTTTAAATGTCAAGAAAATCAAAATAAACGCTGTTTTATTACACAAACACTAATAAATAGTTGGAATTATTCAGTTGTTTTGAAGGAAAGTAGATATCATTTTTTAAATATTCAGGAGATCTAAATAATCATAAATTCTAAAATACATAAGTCCGGAAAAGCTTCCTTTAGTGTATATCTTTTTTTTCCTTTTCTTTTAAATATGATTTCCAAGAAAGAGTTTAGATAAGAAAATTGCATAATAGGCTATACAGTTTGCTGTTTGAGGACTTTATCATCCTCAAAGAAGATTTTCACTTGATATTCAGTCGTGAATTATTAAAAGGTTCATTTCAAAATTTTGTATGCCTCACGTCTTGTAATCAGTTCGATTTACACAAAACATGTAACTTGTAACATGTTTTGCATTGTGAACATAACGAGATTTTTAAACGAACTGTTGAAAATTCATAAACATTAAATTCGTGGATATTCTCTCGTGCCCTGTAATTAAATATGAAGAATTGCATTATTGTTTTTTCACTTAGTTATTATTGTTTAATTTGATCTATATTTCAGCTATCATTTCACTTTAAAAAAATACCCTTATCTAAAAATTTTGTTTAAAAACAAACGTTGTTCGAGATATGAAGTATAACAAATTTAGAATTTGAAAATCAATTTGTGTAACTAACCTTTTCTATATCCAAAGATACAGAGTAAAAAATAATGCCTCGATAACTAAATCCGTCGTAAAATAAATTGTACTTATAGGAAGATGGGTGAAAAAGACAACTAATAAAAGTTCTTTATAAACAATGTTCTTTGGGCTTTTTGTTTATCTAGACCACCAGAACATGTCTACTAAATATTGCCATATCACCCTCAAACACACCGCATCTGTGAGAACCATCGGATCAAGTGTTGGAACTATAGATAATTTTTATTACGTTATGTTGTTTGTCAGTTCTCATTACCCGTAGAAATGTACACCTTATAGAAATTAAGCAACAAAATCGTGAAGCACAGATCGAAAACGTTTATGTTATTTGAATTATATTGGGACTAACTGATACTCTTCAAAGAACTATAACTGAAATATTTAAAGTGTGTCAGAAATCACGTGTGCTGTCTTGTTGCTTTGCCCTTAAAAACTCAAATTATCCTTACATTCCAAATGTTAATAGTTTAATCTATAGATAGTTGGAATAAATAACCAAATTACAACATCCGTTCTAACCCGTTCGTGCATAGAAATTAATAAGCGACCGCTTAACTTTTTGCTGTGATTTATAAACAGTTAAGACGATTGAAATATTTCAGTTTTTTAATTTCGTTAAAATAGATTCATAACATCTGTTTTAACAGTATTAAAGAAGCTCCGTACAAAAGGAGTAAATATCACGAAGCCATACTGACAGAAAGTTCATGTCAGATGTCTGGGGAGCTATGAGTAGTAGCTTGTGTACTTGTGAGACTAGGATGTTGGACACCAACAAGTTTATGTAAATAACCTCTGGTAACGCTGAACCAGTACCGTTCAAGAGAAGCCAAGAATCTCACGTCTACGTGGAAGAATCTTTCCTGCTTTCTGGAATTGTTAAACATCTGAGATAGGTGTGTTCTAACACGTTATGTAGTCAATTGATGTCATCGTACAAGGTTTTTTTTTATTCGATTAATCGTTTGTTAATCTACAGCTGTGGAAAATACGTTGAGTATGTTTACTTTCCAAAATTGTATTAAATAATTATTATGCGTTTACTTTTATTGTTGTGATTCTTGTTATTAATATTTTACTTCTAGAGTTCTAATATAAACTAAAATTTTATAATATTTCATATAATTTTAATGAAAATTAGGATTTTTTATATTTATTTAAGTAAACATATTTTTTATAATTTTAATTTTAAAAGTGTTAATTTAACGAGACTAGGAGTTTCCATAATGTTGTATTTTACAGAACATCAGAAAGCAACATTTAATATCAGGAGCAACATTTTAAACGTTGTCTCATTTATTAAATCGGGCGATGAACCTGATTTTTAAACTTTGAGAAGAATTTGCTAATACAAAATGTAAAAGAGACTAACTTTTGTTTTACAATTAAAATTATAAATATAAGCTGTGCTATAAAACAAAATTAATGTCATATCAAAAATTGGAAAAGACATGTTATGAATGTCCCTCGCTATTCTTAAATGTTTTTGTTTGACTTAAAAAAAAAAACTCATCAAATGTGATTTTTGTGTGAACTGTATAGTATTGTACACAAATTTAAGATTTTCAGTTATTATAAAAACAAAATGGTGGATTTTTAATAATCACATTATTTTTACCATGGATGACATTTTGTTCGTCATTTCGTTATAGCCTAAACAATAAAAATCTTACTTTCAACGAAATAAATGTGAAAAGTTAATATTAATGACATTAATAGATATGTGAAAACTTTAAAAAAAACAAAGCTTTTTTTCATATTAGCCAAAAAGAAAACCATACATTTTAAGGCTCTATTTAAATTAATGACGTTAGTCAATAATTACCCGATGATGATAACGTAACTGTGAAGATTTTTAAGTCATTTTAAGGGAGAGTTACTTAGTTATCTCATTTGAAATTTATTTGTTTCTAATATCAAAATTAATAATATTCAATTTTTTGTATTATTCTCGTTGAAAATAAGATAATAAGGAAATAAGCTATATTATTATTTATGTTCATAAAGTGCCAATCATTGTAAAATAAGGTTTGTTTAAAATAAATATCCCATTAGTTTGTTTTAACAAGAGATAAAATATGAAATGTATTTATAATACTTTTCACTTCTTCAGAAACAGAAGTAAAAGTTTTATCTTTGTTTTATTTATACCTAATATACCTGTTTAAAGCTAACAGTTCCTTCATATGGCACTCGTTGTTAATAAGATAATAGAGTATTTATCCGATAAAGAAGTTTTAATATTTTGAGGATAACATTTCTATCGTTATATCAGATATTAATTTGACATTATGTTTATTGAGATTTAAAATATTAAAATGGCGAACTACTTGAAGAAAATGTCTTATTAATTTTTGATCGTAGTTAACCTTATCTTTTTATTCAGTTTTTTTTTTTTTTTTTTTTTTTTTTCAATATAGGCCTACAACTGTTTTATTAAAGTTCAAATCTTTTCAAATAATAGTTTAAAAAAAAATTAATGAACAAGAATTCAATGTAAAAATAATAACAAAAAAGTAAATCAACACTTATAAATATCAAATTTTGTAACCAAAACAAATATTTATCTAGACATTTTGACGAAGAAATGATTTTCTATTTCAACCTGTATAAATATTTTTATTATGCTTAAACTGAAATTGGTTCTTATTAAGAGTATTTTTTTAATTTTATAAACGAAACTTTTTACACTATAAACTAAGAAATTTACCAATGCCAGGTTATATTATCTACTAACCATTTCAGTTAAGTAAGATATTTAACAAAATCATTGAATACTAAACAACATTTGCACAATAATACTTCCAACAAGTGTAAATGGATGCAGTTTTTAAGATGCCATCGTTACTAGCTAGAACTTTTTCCTTTTTTTTCGTTGTTTTAAAATATATATACATATAATTAAAGGTAAAAATGTAACTGTAAATATTTCTACTCCTTCTAATCTACTCTTGCATGCTTAGATATTGTAAAGTAAACCAGAAAGTCACAAATATAGATGTCATTATTTTCAATCATGCGCACTAAGCTCTGGTTAATGACGACAGGACAAGAAACAAACGAAGAAAGTGATAAAGTATATTAGACGCTATCATCGTTAACAAATACAGGAATAAGCTATGTTTATTGCAACAACTTCCTCCTCCAACAACTGATGAATATATAATTTATGCAAATAGGTCTTAAAACTTTGAAGGCTCTTTAATTTAACCCAAGAACCTTGTACGTTTAATAACTGAATAATATTGTTTCAACTAAGTAAATAGATGTAGTTTGGTAATTGTTTCAAAGTTTAGACTTTTAATTAAATGCGTTATAGGTAACTTAATATAATTCAATTAAAATGACTAAAATTTTATTAGATATTAAAGACAAAATTTACCATAATTTACCTCCGACCATAAAATTTTGTGTCCAACCATAAAAATGTAATTATTTATGTCAACGAATTACTGACGTTTCATACCAACTCCACGACCAATTACTTTAGCGTATGTATGTGACAGACCAATATGAAATTTAGGTAAACATCATTATAATAAATAATATAAGTGCGATCGCTTGAAAAACAATAACAAATTAAGTAAATTATAACAAATGTCCACATGTTATATACTTATACAACTAAATTTAATAATTATAAACTGAAATTGTAAATAAAGATGAAGTTAGAGGGCTTAAAAATTTACACATTTTTACAATTTATTTTCAATATAAAATTTTATAGATTTTTTAAAATTTATATTTTTAAATTCTTCTAGTGTAGATTACCGTAATATCATACTAGCAAACTATTAGCCTATGCCTAAAATGTTAAGTTCACCAATTCAAATATAAGTTTCTATTACTATTAAAATTTGTTTGATTAAATTTGTATAATTTATGTAAAGTAAACATTATCAACAAACGTTTTCGTGTGTGGTGTTTATTCATCCTTTTTTGTTGTGATGTTAGTTTATTATTATCAGAGTTTAATTTTATACTACCTATAATCATTGTCAATTAATTATAAACTAATCCCTAATTTAATTTAGTTCATTAGATGATTTAAAAAATTACCCTTTGTGTCCCCTTGAGAAGAGCAATAGAAACTTCAATCACCAAATAATAAAACCCAATTTACCACAATATACACTTTATTTGTGTAAAGACAACTTTTTAATGACTAAGTCATCATCAGTTCTTATATGTGCTAAAACTGAGGTGTTAAGGTTTGTATCCATGTAAAAACTGAGGATGACGACTTAGTCATTGAAACGTCGTCTTGAAAATAAAATATATGTCGTGGAAAATTGTGTTTTCTTTCATTAGTGGTAACCGTTGTTTTGAACTGTAGGAAGTTTATTGAATTCCACTTTTAAAGTAATAAAGCATAAAAAATGTTAAAGCATAATGTTAATAGTCCATACCAAATAGAAAAAACTTATGAATCAAACAGATTGTTTTTACCATTGTACATTTACAACGATTTTAACGGTTGTTATTATAAACACATCAGTTGTTTAAATGTATTAGCTAATATAGAGGTTATTATTACTGGTCAAAAATAATGTTTAAAAGTACTGGACAGCTAGTATAACTATTTTAAAAAATACTAAAGTCCATTATTTTTCAAATATCCACTCAGAAAAAAAAACAGCATGTTATTATTTATTTCAGGATTTAAAAAAATGACTTAAATCTTCTTTAAAATAAAATTCTACGACAATATGAATATAAATATTAGTTCAAAAAGCTTCTGATTATTATTATTATCGATCGAGTTTTAGGGAAAAAAAAGAAAAAAAAGCTTTTGTTGTATGTATCAGAGTCTTACTAAATTTAGTAAAAAATCTTACAAAAAGTGATGTTATTCAACAAAATAGTTAGATCTTAAAAAATGAAAGTACATTTAGGCTACTTAATACAAACGACAAGAAGACCTACTTTACTGTAATATTTTAAATAGGCTATGATATTTCCTGGTTAATTTGAACTTACACAAAATTGTCAAAATTAAAACTTACTAAATAATTTTTTCAAGAGATTGATAGTCTTTAATAGAACCAATCATACTATAATAACCCCCCCTCTCTCTCCAAACATTCTAACTGTCTGATTCATCATAATTCACAGTCTAAACATATCTTGTAACCAAATAATTCTTTCAGACTATCCATCTTAAATCAGGCACTGACTCTAAAAAAAATTAATTATCAACTTATTTAAAATTCTGATTATTTAAATTTATTTTAACTTTTTTAATCTGGTAACAACCTCTCGTCTCCCATAACGAAAAAACCTATTTTTAAGCTGTAGTATAACGGAATGTTATAGTAGGCTATATCATTTTGAATTGCTATTTATAGCCCGTTATTAATTACTATTATAGAAAAATTCCAATAGGTTGGTCATAAAACTGATATAGATTAATCAATTGTATTAGCCTACATAAGAAAACAGGTTTTTATTAATATGTGAGAAGTTGTCAAGTGAGATTAATTTCCTTACACATGTTTTTATAACGTTAAGAAATAAAATAACCCATCTTAGAAATAAATATATACAAAAATATGTTATCCAAATAATTATACTACAATCCATAAGTTCTACAAAAAATAGTTTACACTTGAACAATATAATAATGTCTTTAACTATTTTTTAGTAAATTCCACCAAAAAATAATCTATAAGATAAATCAACAGCAAATAAATATAACAAACAAACATTGTTATTCTTTGTACCTTCTGATAAATCATACAAATCAATATCGTTTAGAAATTTCATTTTTCAAAAATTATCATTACACATAAAATTTCTTTCATAATATTTCAGGTAATCTGGAATAAAACCATGTGAAAGGGACACATTTTTAAATTAAAATATGTAATTTGTATAAGATCTAGGTGGTTTTGTTCTGTCTAAAATTGAAAATCAGATTTGCTTGAATTTAACTATTATGTGAATGTAGGTTTTCGTTACTGTTTAAATAATACTTGATTCAAAGTCTACTCAGTAATTTATTTTTTACAAACACATATTTTAATAAAAACAAAAAAGTAAGGTTGGTAAAGTTTCATGATAATTTCATGTTTAAATTGTGTAGATCTAAAATTTTTGAATTGCTTTCTCAAATTTTTATTTTTAACTGTTGAAGACAAAATTTTAAACTTCTTCATTTATAGTAAATAAATCTAAAACAGCTCCTTCTTGTGTTATGGATCAATTTACGTCTTACTGTTTTGCGTTAATAATTCGTAGAAAATATCCAACCTTCAATAAGGATTCCAACTAAAAGACAAAATAAAGATCATTTTAGTACTGCAATTATAAACAATTCATCGATTATTAAAGATATTTTACTTTTTACGGCCAACAAAATGTGCGTTAAAGTCATCTTTAAAATTTATCCTCATTTTGTTCCCTAGTTCAGAATGAGATGGTCATAAAGGTGGAGATTAAGAAGCGGCCGACAGGTGAATAAAAAGTGGCGTTCCTCCAGAGTTTCGGATCCAGAGAGATGCAATAAATAATATACATTACGGCGACATTTATTGTTGTTCATTTGCTAGCTGAGGTCGGATGTTTTCCAATTGACCCCAAACTAGACCCTCCCTTCATTTCCTTTCTTAAAAGAAAAAAAACTAAACTATTTTTATGGTGTTTTTTAAATGAATATTTTGTTTAATATTTTTTCTTTTGTTAAACTGAAGTTGTTCATTCAAAATCGAAAAAGACCATATTCTGTATCTACAATCATCGATCTTTGTTTTGAAGTTATTTATTTTCCTAAAACAAAATTACTTAATATGTAAGTTTAGTTTTATACATTAAATAAAAATAATGACAGACAATTTTGTAAATTATTCTAAATAAAAGTTAATAATTTTTAGAAAATCATTACAGGTTGATATATTGCCCAACTACATTAACAGGTAAATGCAACTGATATGAGAAACATATGTAGTTCCACCTATTATTTGAAATAACACTTTAATTATTATTTGTCATATATTATTAAATCAGGTCTCCGTTTATGTATTCCGCCATGTTTGTGAAGTCATACTTAAGGCAGTTGTCGTCAAAATACTTGTCCAGTATCCGTAAATTGTCATTACACTCGTCGGCTATTTATTACCACATTCTTATTCATCGTTATTTGTTGTCATTTGACTTTAATTTGGTGACAGATTACCAATTTCATTTAAATCTTATTGCTCGGTAGGCTACTTAGTTATATTGAGCTCCAATGTGTTCTCAGAATCACTAAATTTCATGTTCTGATCTCGACCTGCGCAAATATATAAATCGAGTATTTCCTCTATAATATAAAACTCAAATACGTTATCAAATACAACATAAACACATATCTTCTACATATTTTTGTTTAAACTCACTAGTATCCTTACAATACCATTATAATAACTCAGTAAAAACGTATGAGGTTGCATTCTAATACCTAAACAAAATTTGCAGAACCTTATATCTGTGGCATAAAATAAATCAATTCTCATTCCTTATAAAAAATAAACGAAATTAAATCACGCTAAGCAGTATATTCTAATTTACAATATAACAGACTCTAGAATATACAATCTCTACTAACAATTTAAAATCTAAATAAATATTCCTAGTGTAACATATTTCAAATCTTATACTAATACTGTTTTATATTACGATATAATTGAATAGTTACAATGTTATTGGTACAATTTATTCGTACTTTTGCTATCGTTAATCAAATTAATCTACGATATTTCGATGTGAGCGTGAATCAACTCTCATTATCAAATTATTAATCTAGACCATATAAAAGAAGAAAAGTCCCGACTAAAATGTCTAGGGCAATGTTAGAGAGTAAAACTATTAAACTAAGAAAGGTACTCAAGGCTAAAGATTTATTTAAAAAATATCCGCGTTTCTTTCAGAATCATATTTAGCTTGGAGAACTGTCAAAAATCACAAGAAGGCATATCTGGTGTACTACAGAAGTCCTATGATTGGCTATGAAACTCTGAATCGAAAGCGAGGAATGACATGATGTCTTGTCGTGATAAGGGTGTCCACAGTTCTTGCGACGCACCGCAACATGAAGGCGATGGAAGAACTTCTTTTTGGTAGTCTTTTAAGATTGTGGGTGCGTATTCGTGATGCACCACTCCACGGAAGTCAAAGAAAGTTGAATCCTCCCTCAAAATAGAATGTACCAATGCTCATCCCTCCCTCCTGACAGCAAAGCTACGATGACACAGCGATCCTATATGACTAAAGCGCCTATTTCGTCTATGACCACACCATTTCGGGTACTCAAGGACCTACCGGAATATGAGTCCCACACGTAAACTCCCTAATGGTTTCCTCTTGGTTATCGACAAGTTTGCTGAATACAATCCCTCACTTACAGCCTCACTGAGTGACGCTCATGAACGTGAATGTATTCTCCACCTCACATCCTGAGATCATCTCTCGCGGAAAAAAAATTTACGGAGTAATATCATTTATACAGTATAACAAACACACAGAACACAATTCTCATAAAAACATACGCCTAAGTATCAGACGCGTTTCAACGACAAGTTCGTCCTCTTCAATGATACAGGAGCTACACCAATCAAACTATAACTCAATAGTTGTAGTTACAAGCCAAACGTTTGGACGGATTTTGACAACTTCGAGTTGTAGGCTAGTTGTAGTTTGATTGGTGTAGCTCGTGTATCACTGAAGAGGACGGACCTTGTCGTTGAAACGCGTCTGATACTTAGGCGTATTTTTTTATGAGAATTGTGTTCTGTGTGTTTGTTATTCTGTATAGTTTTTCTCAGAAGTCAAGCTCAACATTTGATATAATATCATTTATGTTAATAAAACCATTTCGAAAAAAAAAATAAAGAACACCATTGGCCAACCTGGAGGGATGCGCACCTGACGACTGCAGATGACATCTACCACCCCACCCCAATCGTGACGATATTAATTGACGAAGGTATGACGTCACATACCATCCAAGTCCCAGTTTAAATATCATTAGCAAATTCAAAGTGTTATTTTAATAATACAATCAGATACATGTTTAATTATAATTTGAATTTGAATACGTAATTGAAGCAAACGAAGCAACCTATCTTATTCTTATAGTAGTCTACTATTAATTATGTAAGGCTTGCTTGTAAAGTGTGTCTAGGCGGAAATGCTAAAAACTTCTTAAATATCCGTTGGTCGAAGTTATAGTGTCGATCATAATTATTACCAATCCAATGCATAGCCTACAATCCAAAAAATGTCAAACAATTTTATTATTTTTTAATTGCTTTTAATTTTGTAAAGAAATAATTTACAAGAAATTTTCTTTTTCAATAGTGTAAACCAAAAGAACTACAGCAGACTAATAAAAAGACATGATTTTTAAATCCATTTTATTTACGATTTTTAAATGTTTCATTATTTCTCTCATATTGGCTACAACACAGAATAGAGGAAATTATGTGATAGTTATGAATCAATGTCTCTAATTTTCGCGAATATATACTTTTTGAAGTCCTCTGAGCTCAAAAAAGTGATGTTTGGTATCATATCTGTCTATCGTCGTCTGTCACTTATGGAGTGTTTTACAAGCCAAACGTTTGGACGGATTTTGATTAACTTTATTACTTAGGTTATGTTTGCCAACATCTCAAGTATTTTTATTAGTACTATTACTATTTTCACATTTTCCCAATAACTCAAAATTTAGGGATTAGCTATCATAAGGCTATAAAACGCAAAATTCCGGTTTTTCAAAATGTAGCCTCTAATAACACAGACAAAACGTAAAGATTGCCAATTTTCCAAAAAATACTTTTTTCCGTAGTTAAAAATGAAATAAAATAGTTATGGAACTTTATAAAAGATCTAATTGCCCAAAATGACTACCGATTTCGTACGAATGTGATAGTTAATGACACAAAGGAGCGTGAAAAATTGCCAGTTGAAATCAATTTCTGTTTAAAAATAACGCAAAAAAACGAAAATTTTATTTCAATTAAATACAATTTACGCTTAGAACTTGTTTATGGCAGAAGAGAAGCAAGCTTAGTCTTGATAGAAATATTTATCAAAATATTAATAAAGAAACAAAAACACACAAGCCTATTATGTTGATAAGAAAACTACTCTTCCATCAAGTTGAAATAAAACTTGAACATAATAGCTCAAAAAAGAAAAAGTGTTTAATAATTCATATTTTTGAATTGATAAAATTATTATTTTTGACAAATTGTGTTCAAATTTAATTAAAATTTTATATCTTGTCATAAGAACATCCAACATCAAATTAACTAAAACTCCTTAACTTGGATATTATAATATATTTTAAAAAAAATATATAACGTAGGGAAGACCACAAGAAGGAAAATTAGTAATTTGTTTTCGTTTGTTGTTTAAGCACAAAAAACCTCTCGGTCATCATCGCCTTGAAAATTCGTAATTAGTAAAGGTACTTTTGTATTAGATTATTTTTAGCTTATTAAATTTACTTCCCTCTCGTCTCATCAATATGCCTAATAACAACTCTATTGTCTTTGTCATAACTCGAGAGTGAACGGCAAAGACTAAGCCTATGTCCGAAATCACCTTGCCTTGTACAACTTTACTCGAGTACTCAAGGCACGGGCGTGTCCATTTTAATTAAACTTGCCCCTTCCACTGCTCACGTGACCCCTTCCTCAAATCCTCTACTCCGCTCTTCAATCAAAATGGCTTCCCTTGTCACGACACCTGGCGTTATTACTTCACTTTTAATTCGACACAATCTAATAATCATAAATTGCTTCTTCGGCCTTGGCGGGAAACATCAAGTTTTACTGTAATAGTCTCTCTCTCTTTCTCCTACGTATATATCTATCTCTCTCTTTATATTTGCGATCTTTATTCTCCATTTATTTTTATCTTCCACGTCTTCATGTTATTATTTTATAAACTTTCAATGCGCACCGTTAAAACGGATGCCTACGTTTTTGACGTGTTAAGTTATTAATTCCCGATAGATAATGAATATAGATACCAAAGTCTGTTAAGTGCACCTAGGAATGTGACGTCTAGACTTTCATTGCAATACATTAATAATACTCAGTAGAGAATGCAATTCTGTCGGAACTTTACTTAGCCAAAGTCTATACAGGACTTATTTATAGTCTTAGGGTTCAAAGTATAGCCTTGCTTAAAATATGTAAATACCCATAGATTTGTTTAGTTTGATATTTTATAGAGTGGTTTGAAAATATCATAAATGGACTACTTTTATCTTATCATTTGTCTTTAAAAAATATACCTTTAATGTTAATACTATAACTGAGAGGTCAAAAATTCAAACCCATATTTACCCAATTTTTATCTCTATGTTATGATGGTTACAATATTAACATTTTTGGAAAACATAATCAAGATTCCATTTTCAAAATATTCATTTGCATCTTTTCCACTTAACCTACAACAAAAAATAAAGTGAATAGTATAGGCCTACACATACCTTTAGCCTTAGAGCTACATATAAATTGAATAGTGGAGAACATGGACATCCTTCCATACGTCGCAGAAGAACAAAGTAGGCCTACGAAATTGATGTTGATTTGCAGTTGGTGCAGCTCAAGAAGTTCATGTTAGAAGTGAAATTATCATAGAGCCGATCTTTGGTACAGGCGAGGTAACATCTGCAAAGAGCAAACTTCTTATTTCTTGATATTTATATGAGAACGGAGTTTTAGTCAAAACTAAGTTATTGTTGGGAGTTGATGGTTCATGCTGTGTTTAGGGTTATGGTTCGAAATGACATAATTACCGTTGCTCTTTCTCTATGAGAAACTGTAATACTGGATCGCATCATGTTGAAAATAAACAAATGCCACATACTCATATACACAAACTAAGTAGATAAAAGATGTTTCATGATCTCGACAAATAGGGGAACGAAAAGAGAGCCAGCTCATTTTTAATGACACCTGTCACATTTCCACTTGAGGAGCGAGAGCCAGCCGGTAAGCGAAAGCGAAACCGGAGTTTTTGGCAAACAAAAATGTAGGCTTAGATTAGAGTAGTGGTTGCAAGAATCGCCAAAAACAGGTTAGATTAGGTTATTTCACATATAATAAACCTAATAGCGGACGATATAACAATAATGTATATTGACCCAATCTTGGGTTTCTATTTGTTCTATTTAGACAGGAAATGCGACTATTCTGGGAATCCATTGCCACGACTCATAACTAATGGCTTTTCTCCACTGGCTCTCGCTCCGCCAAACACACAATTACCTGGATTACCTTCGTTAAATTTTGGGTCGGTTGACTCTTGCTCCTACACTCCAAAAAATGCTAGGTATCAATCAAAAGACAAAAATAAACATCATTTTAAATTAGGATACAATCTTGTTGAGCACTGTGGTGAAATTCACAATAATAATTCGAATTTGCCCCTAATCACAATCACTAGAAACTATAAAATAAAACACAATTATCTGATTAATTGTTCTTTATTAATTATTTCCACTAAATGCCCTGATGTACATTTCAATAATATGGTTATCATCATCGGAGGGTCTTGCTTAGCAAAGGGATTACATAATTGGGGGAAATTGTTGGTCTTTTTTGGACATTAACCTACTAAGGTATTTGACCATGTTGACCATACAATCTTACTAGACGGTCTGTAGGACTGTGGTGTCAAGGGAGTAGTTCACTAATTGTTTGTTAGTTACCTGAAAGAGAGGATGCCGTGAGTTAGAGTTGGAACAAGTTTGAGTGGGGGATTGTTGAATGTGTAGTTCCTCAAGAAAGAGTGCTAGGGCAATTCTATTCTTAATTTACGTAAACACTCTATGTAATGGCAAGTTTATTGGTAGGTTATTTTCTTTTGCTGTTGACACGGCTCTAATTTATGCAAAAAACTATTGGAATGAATATAAATTAGCTGTGGAGAAGACTTAATCGGTTTACTAGGCACGGAATGACACTACCACAAGCAAAACAAGTTTTATTAAGTTTTCATTAAAGAATATCGATGAGTCATTTTAAAAATGTGTAAGATGTTTTAATTCAGACTCACAATGCACAAAGAACTTCAAAATGTAAAATATTTCTGAATGATAATAGATGTCATGGAAAACGTATATCAATGTTCTAAAAAAGTTTAAAAAAATAAGAATGAACGCCCTACATGCTAAGAAAACTTTATTTTTCACTTGTTCGAAGCCCAGTGGCGTATAAAGCTTAACGAAAGAAAATCAGTACGTGTAAACTTCACTAATAAAAAAGATAACTATTAATATCAGATAGTGGGTTATGCGAATAATGCAAAATGTCTAGGTATAACTTTAAACACCAAGCTACGCTGTAAAGCACACGTCAAAAAGAAACGTGAACAGCTAGGAATCCAATATAATAAAATGTATACCCTAATTAGAAAGCAATCCCAGTTATAAGCTGCTGTTTTATAGGCAAGTAGCCTACTAAAACCGGTATAGATATACGGCATTCAGCTTTAGGGCTGTACCAAGAGATCAAATATGAAAATTATTCAAACGTTTCAGAACAATATACTGAGAGGAATAGTAAATGCTCCTTGGATTGTCAGTAACGACACTATCCATAGGGATTTGAAAGTTTTTTCTAAACACGCAACGAAGCATGAACTGTGACTCCACCAACACCAGGATATAGAAGTGCGTCAACTTCTTGACCAATCAGGATTTGTAAGGTGACTCAGTAGGGTCGATGAATTTGAACTAGTTTAACTCCTAATAATATTGTGCTTTAGTGCGGTGTTGTAGAATCAATCAGGAGACATCACTCTTAAAGAAACATAGGCCCTAACCTCAAAATTGACAATCTTAATATAAATTAGTCAATAGCTCTAATTAATTGTAGTGTAAAATACTTTTTCAAACGAAATTAGAATAAAGAATTAATTGTTGGAGTGCTGCGTACAATGAGAACTTGTATCCTATTAAATTAATTTTAAAATGTATTATCAGATTCATATAAAATTTAACAGAACTATCAAACCTCTTTTTCAGAATTCGTTACTACCACTTAGACACCTTCTATAGAAGAAATGGACTATTTCCCACTGTACAAAATCCATAAAACTTATCACTCCATTATAATCGCAATACCCCTTTCCTGAAACCTAAACTAACAAGTTTAAAAAAAAATCTAGAAAATAACTCTAAAATTATATAATAAAGTACCAGTATACACTACGAACTAATATTACAAACATCCATATATTATGAGAAAGTTTGACTGGACAGTCTCGAAGAGGTACTTCCAAATTAATTATTACAAACAACCTCAGCTTTGATGTACGAGTTTTTATCAATTAAAAAAAAATTGTATAGTTAATTGTATATGTGCGTTTGCAGTTGTAGGATAAATGATATCCAACATATGTCTATCTATGTATCGACATGTTCACATGAAAAATAATCAATAGACGAATGTGTGGCTATATATTTGTGTGTGTGTGTGTGTGTGTGTGTGTGTGTGTGTGTGTGTGTGTGTGTGTGTGTGTGTGTGTGTGTGTGTGTTTTTGTAGAAACGTAAATTGTATATATGTCTAAAAATAAAAATAAATAAACTCTAAAAGATTTAAAAAAACGATTTGTTTCCTAAAGGAATTATAGTATTGTTAGGTGCTACACTGTTTGTTACTTTTTTAACTAACTATAGTTGTGAATTTCTTGAATTTAACAAAAGTGAAACGAAACTATTCTATAACGAACAGTAAGCATAATAATTATGTACGTCGAATAGCCACTGTATTAATTTTAATTAAATGGAAAAATAAAACCGTACGTTAAAAATGTCTAACCTAAAATTTGTCCAACCAAATTTTACTCTATTCTAATTGTGGAGTTATTAATTATAATATGTAGCCAGGATATAAGAATTAAGGCTACAAGGATAGTCTATGCCTTTAACGGGCGTAGTGAAACTGCCCCGACATTTTGGGTACTTTTGAAACGATGAAACTGCCTAGGGTCGCCTAGCAAGACTAGAAATGCTGAAATTGTCCAGAGCGCCCGGCCAGGTAGTCATTTTGTATGACGAGCTGTTTACTTTAGAAAATAATATTGAAAGCATGTTACGCTACGGGACCTAACCTAACCTAAAATAACCTTACAGGCTTATATGGTTGATTGAGGTCAAATTTAAACACATACTACTGAAATAAAATTATCTGGTTGAGAAATTTAAATAAAAAACTATATTGAATAAAATGTCTTTAAAATCTCCTGTGTCCATTGAAAAATCGCATAAATAGTACAAAAAAAACGTCTCTAGTTGAACGATATGTTCAATATTATTTTCAAAGTAAATAGCCAGTCATAGAAAATGACTATCTGGCCGGGCGCTCGGGGCAATTTCAGCATTTCTGGTCTTGCGAGGCGACCCTTTCTAATCCTCTTTAATGAGCGGGGCAGTTTCATCGTCCCCCCCCCCCTTTAACTTATGTAGTATTTGAAGAATATATGTACAATGATAAATATTATCACCATTATGTTACATGTATTTGTAAGAATAGTTAAATAAAATTAAAAGTCATTATTCAACGTTTCTTAAATTGTTTATTTTTTTAATCATCTAATCAAATTCATAACACATCTGTTGTAAATATGAGGCCTACTTCCTGTATCTTCAAATCATATAAGTGCAGAGATCAGCTGATACGGATGTAGATCATCTGCATCCTGTTGTAATGAATTACCTGTTTGACATTCACAATATGTAAGTGATATGTGTACAATAACTGATATTTTAAAATCTACATATGTGTATCTCACCTGCTTCTATGTTTTGATTAATGATTTGCATATATCCTTGTCATATAGATATGATCTGTTCTTTTACATTTATTAATATGACATTCATGTAATAATAATTGTACTCTATTTTAAAAATTATTACTTACTGATGGAATATGTTTATTAATATTATTGTTTGTTCGGACATTTGCTATCATTTGTGTATAAGAAACAATGCACGACGTTTCGAGAGTACAAATCAACTCCCGTTATCAAGTACCTAGCTTTCAAACTAAAACATGCAGACAGTTTCCTGATCCCATATGAGTTTCTTTTTAGTTTTTCACCGCTCAGGGTTTGTCCTGGATGTTTTTTTTCTTTCATTAGGTTTAGTTTCTGAACATAAGGATGTTTAGTTGTGTCTGCATGTTTTAGTTTGTAAGTTAGGCACCTGATAACGGAAGTTGATTTATACTCTCGAAACATCGTTTATTGTTTCTTATACACAAATGATGGCAAATGTCCGAAAAAACAATAATAATAATAATAATTTGTATATAAAATTTCAAAGTATTTAATTATGTAAAAATTATTGACACCATGGTTTTGTGTTTGAAATAATCTAATTTATGATCGAACTGGGTTGCTTCGCTAGAGAATATAGGTTATACTGTAAAAAAAAATTTACCCTCATTGTAATGATTTGTGGTTCAAATATTGTTTTTATTTCTTTTGAAAATAAATTCTGTTTGTAGCACTACATTAAAAAGGTAAAATCTCTTGTTGAAGTCGAGGTGTTTATGTAAAAATCCTTTTAGAACGTGAGTTTGTCGACTGGTAATAATGCATTTGGCCTAATTATAATGAAATATGAACCTTTGTTGGTTTACAGTTAAGAATAGCTAACACAATTTTTTTAATTTGAATTATTCATAAAAAAACTAATGTCATAAAATAGTGTTATAATTATTTAACAAAATAGATTTCCCTTATTTTTGTATTTAAAATGTTGATGTTTTTGACATAATTAAAGAATTCCTTTTGATCTCAATTGAGTCTACGTCATTCATAATTAATATCATGTTCAATTACTACCTTTAAAATTCACAGACTTGATTATATATTAAAGGTGAACCATCCCCACATAAAAACTTTTGTTTCATTTACTGTACCTGTGATGTATATAAAGAGTGTTTCAAAAATATCTGCCTAACTTTGGGGTGATTTGAGATCATTAAAAAAATTGCTAAAAACATGTCATCTGTCTCTCTGCCATTTTGTGTTTTTTTTTTTCAAAAAATTAAAATACCTTTTAAAAATTTCGAATCGAATTTAAGTTTAGACATTTTTCATTCTAAGTTTTACTAGCATAGCAAGAATATATGTCGTCTTATAAGTTGTTATAATGGCGAACATTTGAAATGTTTAATATTGAATCTTTAAAAACCATTAATTTTACAAAATATGTAAACGCTCGCTATTTTGAAAAGTTATAATATAAAGTTTTGTTTGTTCCTATAAGTAAAACTTAATTAAAAATGTGAATCAAACTTTGGCTCGAAATATTATTAAAGTTATTATTTTTCGAAGAAAAAAACAAAAAAAATGGCTGACAGCATTTTCGGTCATATGTTTATAAAAAAATGTTCCTTTATTTTGAACATAATGATCATCAGATCTGAATCATCTCCCGAAGTTAAGACACATATTTATGAAACACCCTGTATATATCTACATATAATAAGACCATAATGACTGATTGATAAACTCATATAAATCTTTCGATACAAAATTTGTAAAAGTGCTGTTGAGTTGTAATGGATGATTATAGTCAATTTGATATATACACATATTTACCAATATGTTGACCATAAATAAATATCTTTGGTTTCTAAAGAAATATGTAAAAATACAAACCATTATTTCTTTGATGTTAATATGTTAAAAAAGTAGTCAAAACGTAAGGTGAAAACGTTCAGTACGACAGTATACATCAGAGAATGCATCACTTGATACACTAATTGTTCTAAAAACCTATCTCATCCCATGCAAGGCAGTGGTCGGGGATGCAATCTTCTTGCTAATTACACGGTGTAGAACTACATTCCTAATCCAAGTGTCTTGTCTCTTGAATGTAAACGAAATAAATATACACTTTTCCTTGAGCCACTTTGTAATCAATAAGTTTAGTTTGTTTATCATTAATTCAGTTCAACTTCCGGTACATAATTTAAGAGGTTTTTAATTGCCACAAGTTTTAATCTGCAGTTAAAGAAGTTAAATCTATTTTGTTAAATTCTTTGATCTTTAGATTTGAATAACATTCCGTTGAAAAGAATTTCAAAGCGATTAAATAAAAGATAAAACAAGTGAATTTTATTAACTAAGTTTATTTTTAACTAACGTATTTGGTTAAATCATATATATTGATTCATTTTTGTTTTGTGATTTTTGGTGTTATGATCTGAAAAATTGATAGCTAATCAATAAGTTTTTTTTATATTAATGGTTAACCATATGTTATTTTTATATTGGTTATTATAAATAATTTATCTATGTAGGCCCCCTACACATTTAAAAAAATTCTTAATTTATACGGTTTTCAATTTTAATATCCACATTCAGGTCAAAGATTAAACATTTTATTGTTCAGTTTTATTTTTAATATACATCTATACAATAGAAATTTATTTTAATCGTCCATCTTTTTTTTAAGATTTTTCGACAAGTATTATAATTTTTATTATGATATTTCGACAAATTCTTCGATCACATTTATTTCTATAAGCTATTTGTAAGTATGTTACTTTTGTTGTAAACCTTTCCTTTTTTGACGACAGCGCTTGACTAATGAAAATTAAGAATGATAATTGTCAACAAAATGATAATTGATCACAAATGAGGCGTTATAAATTGTATTGTGTGTATTTGCAAGGGTCATTATAAAACAGTATTTTGTATAGTGAATACTTTAACAAGACGACTTGTAAATTATCTAGTAGGATCAAAATAATTGTTACCTAAGAAAGATGAAAGGATCACAAAAGTCTGAGGTAAGATTTAGATTGAGGTTCTTAGTATTACCTAGCCTATTTAAAATTAAGTTACAACGACATTATGTCCCAGTTATTCAAATTTATCTTTTTCGAAAAATAGTGGATACGCATTTTAACAAAGCGCGAGTTATTTACAGCTTAGTGAAATTAAAGTCACATAAAAAGGAAAAAAAATTGTACCACTTAATTAATGCGACGAACATTATAACTAAATTAAACAGGTAAATAAATTAAAAGAAAATAAACGTCATCAATGATTTGATATCGTTTTTTGGTACCGAAGTAAAAAGAAATAACTACTTTTTGCTCGGACTGTACTTGCGCAGAACATAAATAATAATTATATGTGTTGTAATCCTGAAATTAATGCTATAATTATCATAAAATTAACAACATGCAAAACAAGCTTTTTTAAATATATAAAAATATATGTATAATAAAACAGTGTTGACGGTTCCATGGTGATATCACACGCGAGCGTACGACTGCGATGTCATGCACGGGGAGATCGCTCTTTTTTAGAAGAAAATAATAATTTAAAGATTACTTAGAGATGTCTCCGATTTAAATGAAATTTGCAACGTTTCGTGTCTGTCCGTGCCAAACATGCATCGCGCTATTTTACAAGAAAATAATTTAAAGGTAAAATTAAGCAAGTTTGGGTTGTCTCTGATTTCGTTTGAAAGTGCAACCTTTCGTGTATCTGTCCATCTTGGTTGCAGTCAGACGTATGATTGTTCTAGTGTTTGGTGCAAAGGAAATTAAATAACATCAAATTTACAGTGAGCCTATATAACGAGACAAGCTTACTTGCGTCATGGTTTTCGTAATTTCTTTAGCGTAATATCGTTGTAATAAGTTGTGGGAAAGTTTAGTTATTACATCAATAAATTATAACGAGAAGCAGATATTTTAATTTCTAAATATCCAATCATTAATTACTTCAAAATATTGCATACATTATTCATAGTGTTATACAATCTATTGTTGTTATAATTATAATTTCAAATTAAAAGTTTGTTTTATCCTGTTATGCTTTTTTGTAACGTTGATAATAGCGTTATAGTAGTTAAATGTTCTTAAACTGTAACGACGTGGTCTAAAGCACTACGAATCGTACAGAAAACCAGTAGCTCAGTGAGCTTAAACTGTAATCGACGTGGTCTAAAGCACTTCGAATCGTACAGAAAACCAGTAGCTCAATGAGCTTAAACTGTAACGACGTGGTCTAAAGCACTACGAATCGTACAGAAAAACAAGTAGCTCAATGAGCTTAAACTGTAATCGACGTGATCTAAAGCACTACGAATCGTACAGAAAAACAAGTAGCTCAATGAGCTTAAACTGTAACGACGTGGTCTAAAGCACTTCGAATCGTACAGAAAACCAGTAGCTCAATGAGCTTAAACTGTAACGACGTGGTCTAAAGCACTACGAATCGTACAGAAAACCAGTAGCTCAGTGAGCTTAAACTGTAACGACGTGGTCTAAAGCACTTCGAATCGTACAGAAAACCAGTAGCTCAATGAGCTTAAATTGTAACGACGTGGTCTAAAGCACTACGAATCGTACAGAAAACCAGTAGCTCAGTGAGCTTAAACTGTAACGACGTGGTCTAAAGCACTTCGAATCGTACAGAAAACCAGTAGCTCAATGAGCTTAAACTGTAACGACGTGGTCTAAAGCACTACGAATCGTACAGAAAAACAAGTAGCTCAATGAGCTTAAACTGTAATCGACGTGATCTAAAGCACTACGAATCGTACAGAAAAACAAGTAGCTCAATGAGCTTAAACTGTAATCGACGTGATCTAAAGCACTACGAATCGTACAGAAAAACAAGTAGCTCAATGAGCTTAAACTGTAATCGACGTGATCTAAAGCACTACGAATCGTACAGAAAAACAAGTAGCTCAATGAGCTTAAACTGTAATCGACGTGATCTAAAGCACTACGAATCGTACAGAAAAACAAGTAGCTCAATGAGCTTAAACTGTAATCGACGTGATCTAAAGCACTACGAATCGTACAGAAAAACAAGTAGCTCAATGAGCTTAAACTGTAACGACGTGGTCTAAAGCACTTCGAATCGTACAGAAAACCAGTAGCTCAATGAGCTTAAACTGTAACGACGTGGTCTAAAGCACTTCGAATCGTACAGAAAACCAGTAGCTCAATGAGCTTAAACTGTAACGACGTGGTCTAAAGCACTACGAATCGTACAGTAAACCAGGAACTCAATGAACTTAAATTGTAACGACGTGGTCTAAAGCACTTCGAATCGTACAGTAAACCAGTAGCTCAATGAACTTAAACTGTAACGTCGTGATCTAAAGCACTACGAATCGTACAGAAAAACAAGTAGCTCAATGAGCTTAAACTGTAATCGACGTGATCTAAAGCACTACGAATCGTACAGTAAACCAGTAACTCAATGAACTTAAATTGTAACGACGTGGTCTAAAGCACTACGAATCGTACAGTAAACCAGTAACTCAATGAACTTAAATTGTAACGACGTGGTCTAAAGCACTACGAATCGTACAGTAAACCAGTAACTCAATGAACTTAAATTGTAACGACGTGGTCTAAAGCACTACGAATCGTACAGTAAACCAGTAACTCAATGAACTTAAATTGTAACGACGTGGTCTAAAGCACTACGAATCGTACAGTAAACCAGGAACTCAATGAACTTAAATTGTAACGACGTGGTCTAAAGCACTTCGAATCGTACAGTAAACCAGTAGCTCAATGAACTTAAACTGTAACGTCGTGATCTAAAGCACTACGAATCGTACAGAAAACCAGCAATAAATAAGACGAACGATAGGGACTAAGTAACAAGTAAATAATACGTGAATTAAAAGTTAAAAAGTACATCATAACTGAACTAATTTAATAAGTGAAAGTTTATCTATTTATTAAACTTGAAATTAAAATGTAATTTTCTTTAATATTGTTCAGTACTTGTTTTATGGATAAAATCTATCATTTTTAAGATAATGTAATCTTTTAAAAGTGTAGGCCTATTATTTCGAAGTACTATTTTTTGTTACATACCAGATTAGTTATGAAGATTATTTTTATTTATCTTAAAACGCAAAAACTATAACATAAAAAAAAGTCCACTTTAGGTACGTTAACGAGTATTCTGATTGACAAAAAAATTTAACATAAACGTCTAAAATCTTATGAGATTTTGAAGCGGATTCAATATGTAAATGTGAAAATGGCGGCTTCTTTAAAATGGTCTTTCGTCGTAACCTTGTTCCTAGACGTTATATAAGATCGAGCAATATCTCATTTTATACAGTTTTAAAATAAGGATCCAACAATACTCTTATGATATTTCTTAGAAATAAAAGGTAAGAAAAAAATGGTTAAGCAAATAATAATGTTGATAACATAAAATCAAGACAGAAATTGTGTTTTTGCTACAGAATCAATTAATACTTTAAATCAAACTCAATTATGACCGACAAGTTTTAAACACGTAAATAATATCCCTCACGATATAATATAACGTGACGTAAAGGCTGGTAACGTACAAAATAATCCAACGAAATTGCATAAATTGTAACAAATCGCATAAATTACAACATTTTTTGCCTTAATTTACAGTTAATAAAATCGTTTAACAAATGGGGTAATTTTTAATAGAGTATACATGTAGACTTAACATCGGCTAAAAATAAAATACATAAATCACTATGGATGGAGCATAAATGTAATAAATTTGGAGATATAAGCAAAGAAGATTGAATCGTCTGCTAGTCATCTACTGATTCATTTTTACCATCACTTTCCGTTTTCATTAGATACATTTAAACCAATATCCAATACTAAATCTATGCCTATTTGATGGCAATTGCAGTAAGACGTGCTGTGTACGTAGTAAAAACTGTTGCTACATAACAATTTTAAACAGTTGTTTTCATACCCCTTTATCAATTGTTAAAAAATTATATATGTTGTACTTATCACCATTTAAACAATTGTTTCTATATTATTATGTCTGTTGGGTAGAACTACGGAATTGTATTTTGAATTAAGTAAGCCTACAGTGCTATAAAGTATCATTTATGTTTAAAGTATTTTGTTTCTGTTATAATGTTTTAATATTTTGAGTATTCAAAAATTAGCAATAATATTATTTGTTTTTTAATACTACATCTGTCACTTGGTTCAGACTATGTGCTTTTTATTCTATAGGAATTTGAAATCAATGCTAAATTAACAGGACCCTTAGGTAATAGTACAAATAGAAATTAAGTTACCAATAGAACTGGAAAAGCCGATTGACATGATATATTACAATTGTTATGTACATAATTATTTGACATTTCAAGGTATAAAAATAATATTTCAATGCAAATTGTAATCGCTTACGACAGACGATGTTTTGCAATACATCATGTAAATTGCTCCGATGTGACTCAATGATAACCTTATCTACACACGCACTTTTTCCTTTCCTTTTTTCTACTCACGCTACTAGGGTTCCTTATCGGCTTTCTACATAAGGGTTAACTTCAATGAAACTCATAATATCACATTAATTTCAACTTTAAAGTTATGTTTATGTACCATATAACATATATAATTTTTTTATCACCTTAATTATATAGTACGTTTACATCTTTAAATTATTGTAGTTTTCAAAATTCTAATTAGGAAGTTTTTTTTTAATGTACATTTTATGAATGCTATTCTGTGTAACGTATATTAATTTTGAAGAAGAGTGGAGAAATTTATTTGTTATATCTTTGTATGTTTTGGAATTTGAAGGGAACAAACTCTTTGAAAAACTTGGCCACTAATAGACAGTTTTAAAAATGACGTTACACAAAAATTCATTTGTAGGAAACGATTTTTGTTTTTTAAACCACTGACTGATTAAAGTCAGTCTTCCACTCTTTTGACTTATTATTTCACTGTGTCAATACGACCCTCTCCCTAGAATGGAAGCAATAGCCATTACTGTTCAATGTTTGAAGTGAATGGAAATGTTAAGTTTTAACAAACGTAATTCAGATAAATATTAGTTCTTAAATAAATTACTTCTTTATGATGTTAAATTATAAATCACTACATCCCAGTTATCTGGCATCGTGTTCCAGTTAAATGCAATTGAAATACACTAGATAGCGCTCTCCAAGCATCCGGAATAAAATTTATTTCTCCGGGAATGTTAAAACCTTAACTGAACTGAAAACTTTGAACAAACGTATATCTTCTTCATCACCGTATATCTTTCCAACTTGATAGACTTTATACATATATTTATAGCATTATCTTACATCAAATATAAAGTATAGTTTTAATTCTGTGAAGAAGAGGAGAAAAGTTTCATTTCCAAAGTTTTGTTCGCTAATTACTTGAAGAACGACTAATGAACTTTCGGATTCAGGTATAGTTTCGTGTGGATCCCCGTCTTCTAATAAAACCCTCCCCTTGACATGTTTCTAAAGTAGATAATGGAATTTCGGACTTGTAATTATCTCTCTCTAACTCGGGAGGCTGGGGGAGAAAGACTTATAATAACAACCTTAAGGCTGCAATTAACTTTCAGAAACTTCTCAGCCCCCTACCCCTCCCCTCCCGCTTCCAGCCCTTCGTTCAATGCTTCTCTAAACTTCAAATTGGCTCTTATCTTCATTTTAAAAAATCATTTATTTCTTTTCTTCGACTATTATTCAACCCCATTAAATATTTCCCGAGAACCTGTATTTTCGTTCACAATCTTCTTTTAACTGTAATTATTACTGATTGATAGTATCTCACTATCTATACTATAACCTATCCCAAATGGCAATTATTTAAGAAGCAGAATGTCTGTAAGAGATGGAGATGATGCAGGTGTCTGATTTTATACTAATTATATATTAACAAATAATTTCCAAATAAAACAACATTCTTCTTCTTTTTTTTTAACAAAGCGCAGAAGTCTCAGTAGGTAGGTGTGATTTCTTTCTGATCAATTATGTAAGGAAAAGGTCTGCTACATAACCTACAATTTATTACAATTGATTAACATTTTGTAATGAACAACCGACAGTCTTGATTTGTTTTATACGACTGTACTATCGACATTTCAGGAGTTAAACTTCCTATATCGATTAGTCCATTCAAAGACATAGAAAAACATCAGAAACTACTTGAAATGTTTTACGTTCCTTCTAGAACCGAAAGAACCAGATGGGTAAATGATTCAAATATGCCAGTATATTTTAGATTGGTACTTTTGTTGTAACATCTACAATCCGTTTTTAAGTAGTTACTGAAAACATAAGCGATTTGAAGACGACACATTACTGTCTAGAAACGGAAATTGTAAATCTTTTCAGTAAAACGAATTTGCATAGTAATTTAAGTTGTAGTAAAAACCAATCCATGTCATACTGTGACTTAATAATTTAGAGTTCTCTTTATGTTAAAACGCTACAAAAATACTGGTACATGTCAAACTTGGCAACAAACAAAATCAAATACTTAGGCCTACTGTTAAATAAATAGTGTAGTGAGGAAAATAATTACAGGTGTATATATTTAGTAAAGTTTTTATTTTTAATAAATTTAATTTATAGATGGTTTTTAATTGATTGTTATTTTTATTGTGCTCTTCGTTTTCTTTGAAAATAAAGATATTTTATTTGATTTACGTTTAGAATAAATATTTGTTATTCCTTATTTTTATAACATAAACATTGTTTACTGATACGTATTTGTTGCCATTTTGGTTGAACTGAAAAAGCGTACTTTAAACTAAATAAAATATTAAAAGAAAAAGGGGAAATCGAAAACAATTCGATCCTTGTTTTTGATTAACAACAGATTTGTTTTTGATTAACATAATATGTAATATACATCTGTTGTTCATATTTGTACTTATGCACGATAACTGATATTGACAATAATTTTGATTATCAAGCAAACAAGTAAATAATAATAAACAAACAAATTGGAGCATTTTTCAATAAAGTAAATAACTGGCTGTTGTTTAAAGACATCAGTGATGATCTATTAAAAGTAGATAAAAGTGTATATGATAATAATGGAGGGAGGGGAATGACTACTTATTTATTAATTTTATTTCAGGAACTAGTTAGTGTGAATTCATTCTGCGTGAATAGGAAAATGTGGAAGGATCAAATAAGTTTCATTGCAATTTATTTACCTCAGCTGAGATCTTGTGTGTATGAATGATATGTGCGTAATTAAACGTGATTATTGGTATGTAAATATATTTTTGAGAGATTCAACCAGTTATTTCCCCCTTTTGTTATTGACAATATTAAATCTTAAATTGCATTTTGTAAGTCTTAGCAAGTAACTTTTTATGTTACGTTAGACCTATTTTGCAAAGTGGAAGTTGATTTTATGTACTCTAGCTACAACTCATATTGCCACTTACAATCTGTGCAAACAAAAATCACCAGAAAATTATCTTAAAATCTCTATAGTATTTTCCAAATATTAGATTATGTATTCTGATTCAAAATAAAACCCAATTTGTAACAAAACATTTACATTCGTATTCAATAATAATACTACGTAATACGGCGTGGCATTGTTATTGCTATACTTTTCGACAGTTGATTACTATGTTTCAAGAGATACAATTTTTTATTTTATTTTGAATTTTTATCACGAAACCACTATCACATATTGACAATATTTCATGACTTCATGGGTGTAATTTTAAATTACTTTTAAAAATTACTCACAATATTTACCAAGTATAAATTCACCACTAGTTCCATCACAAGAGTGTCAGAGCCTATTGGTATTTATGGGAGAAGCGATCTGCATGGTAACAAGATGACGATCACCAACTTGTAAACATTATATACCTATTTATTTTAGTAATTATTTCTGAAAAAAAAATATTCCTTTTGATAAACTCTGTTGTTTTTTTTTTTTTTTTTTTTTTTTTTTTTTTTAACAGTTACAACGAAATTATTACATTAATATTGCTCGAATATTTAAAACCTTGTACTGATATATTCATTATTGTCAAAGCAGTAAAATATTGCTAAAACAAAGTTGTTTCGATTCAGAGCACAATGCAATAATCTACACTTTCTGTATACATTTAAATACTCTTGCTGTCAATGAAGTATAAATAGCTCTTTATACAAGTTTTTGTTGTTGTAATAAATTACCAGAGTCATTCGGTTTTTGTGTTCATTACTCCGTTAGTTTTTCTCTATTGAGTCAAACAAGGTGTTATTTTGTTGCTCTATTCAAGACACAACTTATATGGCTATAAAACGCTTTTATGTTTTAACGTCTATCGTCTCTCGGTACTACAAACGAGATCGAGAGCCAATAAACACTTGAAAACAAGACTTTCGTATTATTTTATGTAATAAATGTTGCACAAAAATAGTATACAACTTCCACATACAGTCATGCAGACACTCCACATATATACAAAGGTAATTTTGAAAATATACCATTTAAAAAAATGTTTGAGTGGTCAGGGTTTATGTTCAATCTCCAACAACCCTCGAATTTGGTATGTAGGTTTAGATAATTAACATCCTACAAAGAAAGTAAAAAATAATAAACTTAAGTTTGAAATTAATTCTACGTTAACGATCTTGAAAGTACCAAGTTTGCATGATTAGGTCATCTTAAAATTAAAATAACTCCACTTCTTTCTTCCTTTGATGAATTGTTTTCTCTGTACAAACCTGGGTAGCCTATTTATTTTTTATAATTATAAACTTAGAGTTATGCTCCTTATTAAATTGTTTTTTAATAACATATAAAAACACAAAATAAATGTGATATGTGCAACCTATATTTAATTTTAAAATGTAATAACTATACACCTAAAAATTATCAAATATTCTTAGAATTTTTAAAAGTTTTAAAGAACTGATGACGATATAAGTTACCATTCAAACATAGTTATTTCACAAAAATATTCCCTTTTGATAGGCCGAACTCACCGCTTATGGTTCCTTTCTGCCAAACGGATATATTATTTTTTAGTAGTAGAGTAAAAATACTTTCTAAACTTAAAGAATGGAATAATTATGATATATATATATATATATATATATATATATATATATATATATATATTGGTTACTCTTAACACCTATACTTCTTGTAATACTTTTCACAAGACTTTTACCTGAGACTAAAACCGAGACAGAAAGTGGTCATCTCGACACAAAGCAGGCAGAGACCGGTTGAATTATCCTTTCATCATGCGTCTCTAGTAATTAAAAACCAAATTCATATGTTTTATTTGATTTTTTACTAGAAACGCACAAAAGCAAATGTAATAGAATATCTTGGGAAATTTATTTCAAATCGGACAATAAATAAATCGAACAAAACAGTTCGCACACACGACTACGCGGGGGAAAACAGTTCGCACACACGAGTACAGGGAAAAAAGTTCGCACACACGAGTACGCGAGGGAAAACAGTTCGCACACACGAGTACAGGGAAAACAGTTCGCACACACAAGTACAGGGAAAACAGTTCGCACACGCGAGTACGCGAGGGAAAACCGTTCGCACACACGAGTACAGGGAAAAAAGTTCGCACACGCGAGTACGCGAGGGAAAACAGTTCGCACACACGAGTACAGGGAAAACAGTTCGCACACGCGAGTACGCGAGGGAAAACAGTTCGCACACACGAGTACAGGGAAAAACATTCGCACACACGAGTACGCGAGGAAAAACAGTTCGCACACACGAGTACGCGAGGGAAAACAGTTAGCACACGCGAGTACGCGAGGGAAAACAGTTCGCACACACGAGTACGCGAGGGAAAACAGTTCGCACACACGAGTACGCGAGGGAAAACAGTTAGCACACGCGAGTACGCGAGGGAAAACAGTTCGCACACACGAGTACAGGGAAAAAAGTTCGCACACACGAGTACGCGAGGGAAAACAGGCCTCAGGTTTATTTTTTGAACCGACCTGGAGTAAAAACTGTAAATTTCATTAAAAGTACGGATAGTTTATGAATATGCAGCAATATTTCGAGAATAGTAAAATATTTCGTATGAACAGCAACCCAGTATTAAATTTGAAATGAGCGCCTAAAAAAAATCAAATATTATATCCAATTAGCCCAGTCCTTCAAGAAAATTTATCGAATTTGTTTTAGAAGTATTGGAAATTCTGATATTCAAGTATTGTTTTTTTGCACATATTATTCTAGATGAAAATACAAAGTAAATTCAAGCTCAGCCTACAAAATCAAGTTCAAAACATATAAATATTACAAGTTTTATAAAATCCTTAATTCAATTTTACAGAAAAATATAATCATTTTCTACTCTGCATTAAAATTTTGCACTCGTAACATGAAAGTAAATGGTTCCAGTAAACGTGATGAGAGCAATGACAATTTCAGTCTGTATTTATTGAAAGTTGCGTTTTCTGAGTAACGCAGTTTAGAGCCTAAATTGCGTTAAAATTGTTTTAATTCGAATACTTTTAAAAAACTTTGTGAATTTTTTAAAAATAGTTGAAAATATAAGAATAAAATATTAGAAATAATTCAAAATAGGAGAGATTTTTCAGAAGGCAGTTGAACTCGTAGACTGAGATGTTAACCCTCATAAACAAATGTTTATGTTAAATGTTAGCTAAGTTCGGGTTAGTAATAAAATTTGAACTTCGTTCAACAGTTTAATAAAGAAAAGTGATTTTCGACAAAAAAAAGTCCGTCTGTCGTTGCTCTTGTCTGTACCTGTGCACTGTAATTAGTACAGTTATTAATAATTTGGGTATCAAGGAAAAAAAAGAATGGTATCACATAATTGAGTGAGGTGGAAGGTTGTTTATTTATTTATTTTACTTAGATGTGAATTGCGTCTTGTGAATAGGAAAGTGTATAGTTTACCCCCAGCTTAGATCTTATGTATAAGTGTGTATATGAATGATAGTACACTTATGGAATCGCGTGTAGAAAACAACAAGTACATTGAGCAACAGTTTAGTTGTAAATGTCGATCTATGGTTATAACAAAAAGTAAGTAGTTTTACATGAAAATACAAAAATTCACAAAAAAGGCAATTTAAAGTCCTCTGCAACACCGTATAAAGTGAGTTTGACACATTGTTATTGTTGCAGTTGTTTATAGGTTTCCATTCTATTGGCTCATTTTGTCTTTGATTTTTGTGTTTATAAAATGTGAAATAAATGATATCTTAAAAATTTTCATGGTAATTCATAAAGTTCAAAATAGACCAAATAAATATGGAAGTATCAAGAGTTCTGATAGTGGGAAACAAATACCAAACGAAGTTTATAATAATATTAATTTTATAAAATTTAAAAATAAAATTGACCATTACCAAAATGTAAGGAAATAATTACACAAATATTAGCCGGTGTTGAGGAAATATGTTCGATTTATTTTGAGTCCCGTCTTTTGAGTTTAACTTTTAATTTGTGTGAGTGTGTGTGTGTGTGTGTGTGTGTGTGTGTATATATTTATTGATTAAATTTTACACTAGAATAGTTTTATCTTGAAAATTGAAAATCTTCATATCGTATTTTCTTGTCAGTTTAAGATAGTCTTTTCTTTTAAGACTAGAAATTAATTTTACAGAACTTATAAAATAAAATTATATAATGATTATACTAACGAAGTGTTAGTTTATTGCTATACGTAAATTGTGAAGCAATAAAATAGTTTTGTACAAACTTTAAAACCAATATAATTTAATTAATTTAATTTTTGAAATATTTTAATAAGAGTATTTTCAAAATAAAAATTAATATTCTCAAATTAAAAAGAACTTTTTTAGCGTGAATAAAAATATTAAAGAGACACTACTATAATGTAAACTAACTGATTAGTAAGGAATCAGATACAAACACTAACATTAATTTAAAAAAAAAAATCATTTTTATTTTCATTACAATATCTGATCATTTTTATACTAAACTTTAAAATATTTTAACAATTTTAATATTATAAACTAAAAAAAAAAATGTTTTAATGATTAACATAGTTTTTAAAATAATAATGTTTTAAAATATCAAAACTACAAAATTGCTGGAAGTATTAGGTGGTATTGTATATGCTATTTATTTTAAAGAAGTATTATATTTTCTGTTTTATTGACAAAAAATGTGTTTAATTTGCTCGCATGAATCTTCCACCTTTTTAAAATTTAGAGACCAAAGTACGTAGAAGAAAATCAGGGGATTGTAAAAAATAGATATTTCTTAATATTAAAGAATTTAGTATAAAGACAACGTTAAATAAGGAAGGCAGTGTTGAAAAGGGCTTATGCTTACACCTCATTCCCCCCCCCCACACCTTAACAAGAAAATGTTCTTTATATTTGTTTCAAAGCCTCTAATTATAAGAACTTAGAGGAATTACAACAATTAATTGAAAGACGTTGTAAAGTGAGGAAAACTGAAAATGATTGAAGGGAATGATAAAATATACTCTGCGTCCAGATAGTGTTTTAAATTTATTTTTAATATTTTGTTATATGTGTGAGTGAATATATATTAAACCAACTGTTTATTTGGTCTACAACAGTACTTATGGGTACATGATGGCTTATTTTGACCCTAAATTTCGATTGATTATGATTTGTTTACCGGAAGAGATGCAAACAGAGATAGATGTTCACTAACATTGGTGGTGTTTGCACTGAATCGTCAAGGCTATTTGGTGATCTTGTTGACCATGCTTCGTTAAAATTCTGATATAATTTTGATCCTCTAGAATTCTTCTATCTTTTTATTGTTATTATTTGATTAATATTATCGTTTTTTTCTATTTTGGTTGTAGGACATATTTTTTACTCACAAGAAATCAAGATTTACATACTATTTTTAAAATAAAATAAAATGGTGATTTCTGATTATTTTTTTAGTCAGTTGAATGTTACATTAGCGGTATTTTATTATTGTCATGTGACAGTTCTACAGATTATATTTTTAAAATAAATTTACTTGTAAAAAACTGTACAAACGTATACAGAATTTAACTAAAGTAGAAAAGTGCTAAAAGCCTATCAGTTTATGTTTTACTTTCCTAAAAACAGTGTTTTTTTATAAGTAAATTCCTGAGTTTATCTCATAATTTGTTCTTGTGTCTAAAAATTGGTATTGTTTTGTTAGACGATGATGTAAAAAAGTCGCTCAATTTTGAAACTACTGGTTAGAAATTTATGAAAGATTTTTTTTAAAATTTGTGCTCATTGTAACCTGATTGCTGTTGGTGGTGGATTTACAAAGTGTGAGACAGTGAAATAAATTTAGTTACGTATTTCTTTTATTGGCTGGTTATTTCTGCTCCTTAGCAAGCCAGCTTTAACGAGTTTATATTTTACAATCTTATGAGCTACAAGTAACTAAATATTAACCCCATTACTTAATTATGTATTTAAATGTTATATCGCTGAATAATGAAAAACCTACCGGCTTTAGCTACATAACTGCTAGTACTAATGTGAGACATTACGTTTACAAAATATCTTACTGCAGTGTATTTTGGCCTAAAGCAAATATACGTGATAAGTAACCATAATAATGATAAGTAAGTCACAATCATTTCACTATTTTCAGATTATTCTCCAATCTGGTTCTTTAATGATTACATTCAAAGTAAAATATTTAGTAAACTAGTCTTGCATTTTGAAAACTTAACTCGAATCTTGACCATGTAATCTAGGTTCTCTGAAGTGACTAGGTAATCCTTGATTTAGAAATTAAATTCTTTAACTCTGGGGTTAAATTGGTTTTTAATTTCAAAGTCAAAAAATCGTCCTTAATTTCTTAATTTACAACTGCTGAAGATAATAAATTATAAATAGTTTTAGCTTAGTTGATTAATTCTGAAACATTTTAAAGAAACAATAATTCTTCTTTCGATTATCCAATCAAACCTCTTTTTTATTATTTTTCACCCATACATAATAATTATTGTGTCAAAACTATATCCTACATTATAAAATTAATGCTTGATTTTTATAATTTTGATTAAAATAAAAATACACAACATTAGTTAATTGCAATTTGTTTAAAATAGATTATGCATAATATTAATTTTTTATGTGAGATAATGACTTTATTTTGATATTTAAATCACGTACTCTGCAGGGAAATGTTCGAAGCCATTAATAAAGAACTGTGCAATTTATTTATATATGTATTAGGTCGGAGGTAATTAGTTGAAGAAATTTAATAAATGTACGGACTCAAAAACAAATAATTTGTTTGTGTAATAATTATATCATTAAATTAATTAATGGGTAGCGTTAATGCTAAGAGGATGAGTGTGAACTACGCTCGCTTGAACTAAAATGTGTATTCGGCATATTTCATATATTTATTCAATTGTAATAATTTTAACCCAATAAAGTTGGTTATACGATACTTTTAGGAAGTAATCTTTAAAATTATTTATGAATTTGTGCTAATATAACTGAATATAATTTCGAGTGTTACCATCCCATTCTCGTAAAAAAAAGAAGATTATTGTTATTTTAAAACCAGTAAGAATTAATATTTATTTCTTTACTCCGACAAATAAAAATAGTCTTACATATGCCAAATAAATTAATTAAATTACTATAAGATCGTTAAATGGAATCTCATATATGTCTGATGACAACTCAGTGAATTAAAATGTTTGATTGTCACGTTTGTTATCTGGTAAGATGAACGTCTCTGTAAACTAAGCAACCATACATAATATATAGATATATATTTTTGAATACAATCGCAGTGTTATTCAAAGTTTGAATTAATTTAAAACTGAAGGACGTGGTTTCGTTCAACCAAAATATATTCAAGGGTATAACGGTTGAAACGTGTACATGACTTTCGAAACAGGTTGTTGTTTCCAATCTTTAAGATCTTGTCTTGGAGCATGTTGAAGTCTCGAAACCCAAAGTTATGAAGAGAAAAAAACCGTCGAAACAAAAAGAAAGGCGAATAAAAAAAAGAAAGAAAAAAGCAAGATACATCTCTTGGGCTGCAGCAATATATTTCTTGGTTGTGTTTTTTTGTTGTTGTTTTCGATTTGAAGAATCCAGCCTTGCATCAAAACAGCGCTCGCCGGAATCCGGACGATTCAAATGAGCCGAGCACGGACGGCATTGATCCCAATCTCAGGTCGGACACATGTAATTAAACGTGGAATAAACGATACGATATTCCATCCAGTGTATGTTTACATTGACTTGACTCCATTGTGTACGCCACATTTCTCTTTATTATTTACTTGGATAAAATGCAAACTGTTCAATTGTACGTTTAATGATGCATACCAATTAACTATAATAAAAAGCTGTGGAATTCTTTTCAATTAAAACTTGCAATATACATATAAATGTTTTCAAGATAATTTTATATATAAAGTAAAATTTTGCTTGATCATTCCTCTTTGACTTAAATATGGTCTTAATGGATTTTTGTAGACTTCGATAAAAAAGTGGTGAATGTATTTGAATGATAAAAGCATTTTAAATATATTTTGTCAATACACTTATGTCAAGTAACAAAATATACAAATAAAATTGTTTATATTTTATTAACCTACATTTTTTGTAGATTTTTGTTGCTTTTAAGATTGATAATTGTATTTTCCAATTACGTTACAAAAGAAGTATTTGTAATAGTACAGAAATGTATATGTCACATTTTCATTAGTTTAAAGCCTCTAGTTTCATTTACAATATTTTAGGAATTATGTCTATATTTTTTGTGTATATATCTGACTGTAAATATCTAACTGATATTTTTAACTAACATTCGAGTGAATAAATTTTCCGAGGTTTAGTGCGGTATGTGTAGTACGAAATGCTTATATATTGATTGAAAGAAAATTTCCCAAAACTACAATTTGTTTTATTGAGGTTATTGGGAATTTTCTTTCATTGTATATTCACCACAGTGCTGCAGTGATTCATAAGCCTTATACAACTCAAATCTGTTATGATATGAGCTGAGTAATGTGGAAAATAATTGTCATGCAATGTAGAACTGTAGAAATTGCTCAATATGTTTTTGGTTTTGATACTAAGAAACATTTTCACTGAATGATTAGATCTAGGTTAATATTAATTGAGAGTTGGGGCGATGATAATTGAGATAAGTCCAACATTATGGCAATCATGTATAAATCGTCCGTTTTCGATAAAACATAATATTTGTAGGCATTGATTTACAAAATAAATAAAACAAAATAATATAAGCCAATAGAACAATGTTTAACAGAACGCATGTGTTTTTGACTTTTACATAATTAAAAGTTAGTTTATGGTGACGTAATAGTTTGTAAAAAACAATAATATATGTTACATTTCGCAATATTTAACCTAATTTAAATACTGTATGCGCTAGAATTATGGGAGTTAAAAGATGGTGTATACAAAGCTATTAATGTGTAATGAAAATATTATGTATCAAAGAATCATAACGGACACCTGAATCAGTTCGTATTTTCAGAAATTATTTAAAGTCCGATAAAAAAAACGTTATTAGAGTGTTTAATTAATAAACTACAATTTACAATAAACATAACAAGTGTCAAATTATTTATTAAATATTTCTGTTAAACTCTCAATGCAGATGAAACCAACAGATTACTTGTATTTTTAAAGCTAAACAGGACGTGTTCTTAATAAAATCGAGGATATAAAACTGAATCATAAAAACTAAACTATATATGATAGAGACAAGACTACTAAGAGGTGGTCATACTTTTAAAGCACAAAAACGAATGTGTGTTGGCTGTCACTGGTTAGGCCAGACAAGTTGAAGTATTTGAAAAAAAGTTGGATGTATCCTGTCAGATGACATTCCTAGTGTTGGCCGTTTGACTCGCGCCTATCCATCATTGCCCTCGTCTTCTTCTCCGTTAGATAATTATTATCCTATTATATCTGCTCTCGAGATCATCTCCTGGGACATGACTTTCTGAGAAATTGTGTTAGAAGTTTGTTGGAGTCAAAGTCTAAATAAAACTTAAATAGTTCAGAGACTGCAATATATAACACACTTGATTGAACTGTCAAGACTTTTGTAATGATTTAATAAGTTGTTAATTTCATTCAATAAATGAAAGAACCAAACCTATATCCATAATAACAGATTTATTTTAAAAACAACTACCAAATCATCATCCTTAGTTTTTTTCTTCTTCTGAACTAACTGGAATTTATTACTTTGTTTTTAAAAAGTCTTGCATTTTATTTATTAAACTGTAAACTTTCAATATGTGCTACTGAAAATAATTTAACGATATTTCAATATATATCTAAACTTAGTTTTATTAATAGGTCTAAGTCAAAATGATTGTCAGTCAAGAATAACTTCATGGGATTTAATGATAAATATGTTACTTCTCATTTCTTATTATTTATTAGGTTTATTTATGTAAGAAATTCGTAATTTAGATTTTAAAAAGCATTAACCCATGTTTCAAAAACTGAGAATGGTTCTTTGTTTTTATTAGGAAATACTTAATAATAAAAATTTAATAATTAATGCTTAATAATAAATAATTAAATAAAAAATAATTCACCTTTTAAATATACAAGTACCAAAGTTTCCCATGGCGTACAGTTTTTCCTACGACGACACCCTTATTTTAAACAAAACTCACAAATTTCCCCTTTATTATTACATCTTAAAAGTTTCATTTGTAACTCAATTTATGAACCCGTTATTCAGTTGTAACAAACTGTGTTTCTTGATAATAGTTTTTTCTTAATCAACAAAGGGTAATACAATTTCCCCAAACTTGATAGTTTAAATGTTATTATTATTACGGAAATTGTTATTGACTATTTAATTGCTACCTTCTATACATAAATTAATCTCACACAAAATGTTTAGTATTATATTCAAAAGTTTTATTGTTAATTATTGGAATACCTTCATCAGATTTATTACGATTAATATTGTTACTATTGATGAATGTCAACATAATTAGCTGATCAGATTTCTTGAGTTTAAATTCGTAATTGGGAGAAAAGTACATGTATAATTTGGATTTTTTTAAAGTGTTTAAAGAAGGAGCAATGATTGCAAACATTAAACGATTTTGGGAATTAGGAACGGATATCAGGACTACATGGTTGGAGTGTAAATAGACTTCAATTTCATAATATTTATAGTAAATTTAATATTTGTTTAGGGCATATGACTTTCATAAACCACAAATATACATGGAATGTCATCAGCACAATATTTAAAGAATGGAGTGTGATGTTACTCCTTAACGAAATACGGGAGAAATGTATGATACTGTTCTTTGAAGGAAGGAGAAATACATTATTCATTTCTAGGATAAATGTTGAACTTTAGACGAAATTATAAAAAGTTATTTGGGGGCAGAGTCCTGGTATAACACAAATAATAAATATTTTTAATAAGTAAAGTTGGTATAGTTTAATAAAATACGTGTAGAAAGCGTAGAAATAAAGACATCAAAATATTTTGGAATTTAACTATTAAAATATGTTGAATAAATATATTTTTGTTAGAATAAAACTCGAACACAAGATCTCACAAAAATTACGTTTACCTAATCAAACGCGTTTCAACGACAAAGTCGCCATCCTCGGTGATACATGAGTAACTAAATTATAACTTAGGATGGCGACTTTGTCGTTGAACCGCGTTTAAGTAAACTTAATTTTTGTGTTATCTTGTGTTCGAGTTTTATTCTATCTAATGTTATCTCACAAGTCATGCTACATATTTTTGTTAATTTTGCCAACCTGGCAGAAGACCTCTGGGTTATGTCGTAAGTATACTGGTGTAATATTAAGTTTAATTTTATTTTTTCATTGTATTTTGTTGTATACAATTCTTATGGATTTCGTTTTCGATGTTAGTTATGTACACTATACCGTTATTGTATATATGCTTTTTCGACAAATCTGTAATATGAATAATAAACAAACTATTATTATTATTATTAGTAGTAGTAGTAGTAGTGTTATTATTATTACTATTAATAAATAAAGAACTGCAACATTTTTCTACATGGACAAATCAAAGATAGTATGTTATCATATTGGTATTGACATCAGATCGTGGGAAAACCTTTTGTGATTGCTGCTCAATGAAATGTACCCAAATAAAATATCGATCACTTCACAAAACCTTAAAGTAATCTGTAATTTGATGTTAAAAAAAACTGAAGCAACTCCCGCGTGAAGAGGGCAATTTGTTTGACAAGGCTGGTTAGTTCCTAATTGTAGCCTCGAACCCAGGTCTGATTACTACTATTACTACGGTAACCACGTTGCCAGTCCATGTATTATCTTTATTGGGGCTATTTTCCAGTGGCCACCGCTGCAATTCACTTCAAACAACGATAAATTGCCTTGGTCAAATACAACCCATTCATCCCTCACACGCCCTCCATTCATTCGGTTTAACTTTAGACTGAGTTCTGTTTCTATTTTTCAGCATTGACACATACTGTGTTTAGTTAAAAAGAAAATGTTTTCTACGTTATATTTTTACAACTAAAAAAGTTCCTAGGGATTTCTGAGCCTAATCTTTATCATACATGTTATTTATATAAGAAAGTCAAAAAATGTTAAAGAGATTCGAAACCTAAGGAGAACTAATGGTATCATCAATTAATTTTAAGTTTAATAGCCCCCAGTGGCTCACATGAATGAGTATGGGCTTGGCAATTCCGAGGAAGCCTAGCTGGGTCTGTACCTTTTATCATGTATTCTCGTGTTAGATCCCTCTCTGCCATATATTCTATCTATTCTCTCTTGACCAACTGATTTCTCTTCCGACCCTGACTTTATTACAGTACTCAAAGGCTTTTATTTTATCTTCCTTTTTTATAAGGCGATAATGACTCAAAAGTTTTATTCAACAAAATTTTTTTTTAATATTTAAGTTTATTAAATTTAACGTTTATAATAAACCTATTTCTGGTATCAAACTAAACTAATCGTACTAAATACTTTTAATTAATATATAATGTTGATAAGGAAGTCCAGTTTTAGAATGATTTACCACAGTTTATTGTAGTGATTAATTAATAATGACAGTTTTTACATGATTTAATAGTATCAAAACCGAGGTAATCGGAGCAAGAAGAAATTATCGCACAAAAATAAAGGTGAGATATTTACTGTTTAGTTTAAATGAATTGTGGTAAAAGACGTTCGATTTCAAATTAAACATAATGAAAAAACTAATTATGTCTGAAAAACAATTTCCCGTTATGTTAATATTCTAGAGTTTGTCTGTAGGCGGTACTTTCTTATAAATACTATGTCTTTAGGATCTATAGCACTAATTTTGAAACGTAAGTTTCAGTTCACACAGTAAACAAATCCTTTAAATGACGAAACCAAAATAATTTTTGTGAATAATAAATTTAAAAACAATACAAATATAGTTTATCATTACACTTATACTAAATTTATATAACTATTTTAAATGAAAAGTAGAAATAATAAATATTTTCATAAAAAATAATCTCCAATACTCCTATGAGTCAACCAATCATTTTACAACTAAGAATTCCAGAGAAATGACACCATACCATAAACAATTATTATAAATTAAACAAATTGTTAATAAACAATAAATTAAAATGGTTACTTAAAATCAACATTATCCTCTATATCAAAAATACCTAAAACTTGCTGATGAATGGGTAAACTGATGATGCTTTGAAATATACCTGGGCAAAGATATAATGATGTAAAACCTACCCAGAATTTAATCAATTTAATAAATATCTACTAAATACAACCCAAAATAGTAGGATTTCTATAGTTTTACAACCACCTAGAGTTTTTTTTTTTTAGATGTTACTCATTACAAAAATGTTAGACTGCACTCTGTACTTCATTGGCGCTAACATTCAATTATATGACTTTTATCACCTTCATTTCTTGTTTATGTAATTATTCTGTAGCAACTTGTTTAACATTAGCAATTAAACTATAAAACGCAGAACGCAATACGTAATTCCTTGGTAAGTCAATTAAGGTTTTGTACATTTGTTAAAGTGTTTCTATAACTATCAACAACTGAATAAATAAATAATTTAAATAACAACTTGATATATTAAATGCAATTGTAGGTAAGAATATTATTAAATAAAACAAAATAATTAAAGGGTAGACCAAGTTTCTTATTACGAAGTATAAATAAGTAAACACCTATAAATTGTGTGGTAGCCGGCACAAACAAGGAAGACATTGCATGTATGCAACGAATAAGGGAAAGTTAACTCTGTAATTGGTCATCCTTAGTGGACGTCCTCTCAATAAGGCTATTAAACCTGGGATAACATTTCCTGGTTGATCTTTTTTTGTTTTGTTTTAGTTTAATAACTAGCTTGCTAGCGCTTGTTAGATCATGGACGTCATTACGCATTCTGTACGCAAGGTACGAAGAGGGATATAGAATATTCCCCTTCCCCTCACCGTTAGTCGTTGATATAAGATATGTAGATGTAAATGAAACATTTGTAACAGCCAAACGTGTAATATTTATAAAGGAACATTTCAATAACTATTTAAACTAGAATCTTTGTACCCACATAGGCTGTTTAAATAGGCCTATTTATTACCATATTTTTCAAGATATCAAAATATAAGCAAAACATTTTTTTTTTTATATTTTAGGATGAAAACCCAATAGTATCAAAACAACTCATATTTAATTTATCTTTCCTATTATTTTTCCATGAGTTACTATTTTATACATATTTAAGATAAACATATGCTTTTATAAGCAATTCTCTTTCATTTTTGCTAGGTTTTCTTTGTGAATATACAAAATAAAATATTCCTGAAACTGTCTCAACCGATCCTATAAATACGAATTTTAGTTGCACAAGTTTTAGTTAAATTTATATATGTACTGTGTGGGAAAAAAGTATGGAAACTTCTAGTAACTGCTAAACAATGAAACTTAGATTAATAGAACTTCCCACCTTGCTTTTAGTGCGTGGTTCTAAGATTTCCTTGCCTTTTTTACGAATTTTAAACGCTCTGTTGACGTAGCATCCAGGAGTCGGTCAACAATCTTTAATATAAGGATATGTCCAGTTTAGTATCAAAATAAAGGTCAATTTATAAAGAGATAAATGCCGCAAATCCAACTTCAAAAGGTTGACACTATCTTGAGTAGTGGACTTTGAAATTAAGAAATAACTAAATTGGATATTTCTTTACTGATTAATTTCTCCAACATCTTTCAATATTTTTCCTGTCTCAGAGCTTGAAAGTGGCAACAAATAAAAGGTTTTAACAAAGTAGGAGGCCCTTATAAAAAAGAGTGTTGGTGATATTTTCAACTTTTATTACATTTGGCCTTCCTCGGGTTATCAGTAACAACCTGCTTCCGAATAGTAGTAGAGAGAGTTAAAGCTCATTCATGAGACCAAGTTAATCACTTTCAGACCTAGTGACTTGACTAAATAAACTCTACATTTATTTAAATTTGATAATTAATTGTGTTTTTATAGTTATGAGGAAATTTTGAGTACAACGTCTCTTAATGAGTATGATGTGTGGATACTGCAATAGAGTGCTTACCTATTTAGTGATACTTATCCTGACAAACCTCCTATAAATAAGACTACAGTGTTTAAGACCGTTAAACGGTTTGAGGAAACTAGTACGATTAAAGACTGGGAACGACAAAGAAGGCCTAAATCTGTTTGCACTGAAGACAAATCATTAGACGTAATCCAAACATTTATTAAAAACCCTCATACTTCAGTTAGAAAACCCGCTGCAGATCATGACATAATTCATAGGTCTGTTTTTAATATTCTACGCAATTATAAAACAATACCAACTTTATAAAGTGTTACTGGAGCAAGAGCTTGTAGAGAACGGTTTTGACAGAAGGAATGAGTTTTGTCAGGCACTAAATGAGAAAATGTGATGAAAGATTTTTTAGTTTCAGTACTCTTTTCGGATGAAGCAACCCACATGATTAATAGACACGGCTGTACATAAATTGTAGATAATACTGGAGCGACCATAATCCTCAATGAATGAGTGAATCTTATACACAGAATGTCTGGGCCGGAATAATTGACTAAAATATTGTAGGGCCGTTTGTGATAAATGGCAACTTGAATGTTGGTGCTTACCTGAATTTGTTAAACATCGTAATTCTGTCAGCAGTGCGCAATCTTTTTGGACAAAATTTCAACTAAGTATGGTTCCATCCAGCAAGACAACAAGATGCTAGGGAGTGTTATGCACACTCTCAGACAAAGTGTTTCCTAATCTTAACTATAGTGTCGTAGGGGCGCTATTGATTGGCCGGCAAGGTCGCCGGATATGAATACTTTTGATTTTCTTATCTGGGTTATCTTAAAACAAAATGTTTATAAAACCAAACCGGTTAACACTGAACACCTGATAAACCGCATAATGGAAGAGTCAAGGAAAATTACACCTGAGGTCACTGAAATGTCACCTGGTTGCGAAATGTCACTGAAATTCCAGGGAGCCAAATTTAAGGGTAAATTTGATGTTTGTATATTGTTTTTGAACTGAGAAATTGGAAAAATAAAAAGTTCTAGAACTGTACTTTAAGCAGTTTTCGAGAAAATTGGCATAAAATATAAAAATTGTAGTAAAAAAGCTCTCTTTTTTAGGTTAGGTGTAAATGTACTTTACTAAATTGTAAATAATCTAACAAAATTTTTAGATCGAATTTGTAGAGAATTTAATTTTAAAAAGTGATTAATTCAATAAACAATAAATTATTGACAATTTAGCAATTAAGATACCATTACATGCAGAATTGAAATCTGCAAATTTATATTTACCAAATTCGTAACACACGTGATAGGAACAAAATACTATCTACAACGGTCGTATTTTGACATTTTCTATTCTATTTTTTTTTATATTTCAATACGGTTCTACAGGAGCTATAGTTCCCACACCAAAATTTCATGTCCCTATCTCAATTTTTGTATCCCTGAGACATCGATAACGACGATGGACGGACGGCATGTCGACAATCTTTTTTTTTTGTTTCCAAGGGCCATGAAATGTATAGTTTAGTAAAAAAGAATACTTTTACGTTTACCAAACTTCCTTTATACGTAACAAACGAATGTTATTTTTTAATTTCATCATAAGTATTTCTTATGGAACAAATTATTACCTAATAGTCATTTTTCATTGCAGTTTGTACTTTAGTTATTGACAGATTTTAATAAAGTAATCCCTTTTAGACTATTGTTTGATATTAGATACCGATTTTAAAACTCATTTTTAAAAGTAATTTTTTTAAATTATTGTTTGATATTAGATGCTGATTTTAAAACTCATTTTTAAAAGTAATTTTTTAAAATTATTGTTTGATATTAGATACCGATTTTAAAACTCATTTTTAAAAGTAATTTTTTTTATTATTGTTTGATATTAGATACCGATTTTAAAACTCATTTTTAAAAGTAATTTTTTTAAATTATTGTTTGATATTAGATGCTGATTTTAAAACTCATCTTTAAAAGTAATTTTTTTTTATTATTGTTTGATATTAGATACCGATTTTAAAACTCATTTTTAAAAGTAATTTTTTAAAATTATTGTTTGATATTAGATGCTGATTTTAAAACTCATCTTTAAAAGTAATTTTTTTAATTATTGTTTGATATTAGAGGCTGACTTTAAAACTCATCTTTAAAAGTAATTTTGTTTAGACTTATTGAATCATTTCTCCCAATCAATTTTCGGATTGTTATTTGACTGTAAAAAAAATTCATCTCCAAAATCTATGTTTGAAAAATATAGAACACCTAACAGCCAGTTATAAGAAAACTGTTTTTGTTAAATACTTTTATTTTTTTCTTAAGCAGGTTCTTCTGGGATATTTTTAATAAATCTATACTACTTTCAAATGTATATTTCTAGACATAAAATTTAGTAATAAATTCTTATCAACTCTGTCCAGTCAATTAATCTCCAGAGTCAGTTTTAAACCGTATTTTCACTCATTTATTGTTTTCTACGGACTAGTAATATGGACTTTATTTGCTATAGTAATAGTTTCCTTGGAATATTTTACCTAATCAAAATCCATTCATTCTATTCCCGTTAACTATTAAATTACCATATAAAACACAAATACAGGAAGAAGATTATAATATCGAAGCGTTTCCTGTTCAACTACTTTAACCTAATATCTAAGCAATTCAAACAGATCAACCTAGACACAATAGAAACCATGATTATTTTTTTCTACATAATTTTCCATTTACTGCATTTATTTCCCATAGCGTGTTATAGCAATGCTTAATCGACATAGTTAAGCCTATTTTCCGTTAGCTTGAACCGTGACGAGGACAAATGACCGGTTTCCGGTCGCCATCTTTCGACAGACTATAAAACAAAAGTGAGCTACCACTATCTGAAATCTTCAACATTCGTTTCAACACTATACAGCAATTTATGTCCTTATTTTTTTTATTAGTTGTTTACGGAATTTGGAGCTTTTAAGTAAGGTTATAAAATGTACGTTTAAACCAGTTAATAGGTATTAAACACAAATCATTGGTATTTAGAAGTTATGTAACAGCTAACATTTTATTTTTTGATTCCTGTATGAATAACAGAAGGCGATAGCATTCCATTTAATTTGTCCTACTGTACTTGACTAGCCAAACGAAACGTGTTGAGTGTTTGTTATGAATGAAAATGAGTTGAAACTCAATTCACGATAATTGTGTTCATATAGGGTATACGAAATTGTTGAGGGTATATCAGTTATGAGGTCCAGTGAATAAAACAAGTGGATTTTAGAACTCACTTTGTCTTTCGTCTGTTTGTATGTCTCACGTTTGTCGTCTTTCGTTTAAATTAATTAAATTTGGTATGTGGGCTTATTTTAGCCACATATTGATACTTTCTTTCATTTTCGAAAACACAAAGTTTGGGGGTAGTTGCTGTAAGAAAAAACCCAAACTCCGCTTGTGACCAAATATTACTGGAGTGTAGCCTATAAGGAGCCAAACAAAATATATTTGGTGTCATCTCTCCAACAATGCTGGTTCATGAGTAATCGGTAAAAAACTAAAAAATTGACATGTGGCTATTATAATATCCATAATAATGTCTTAAAATCGGCTCTACCAATTTCGTTCAAATTTTAGTTATACATGAAGATTAAGACTTAAACTCGTCAAAATTAGAAATAAACAATTAATTTATGATTTCAAGTAATTGCCAAAAAATAACCTAGTTCGCTCAAGTGGAATAAGTTTACGTCTTATTGAAATATATAAATATTTCTGTCCGTAGCTCATGTTTACCTTTTAACTGAACTGACATCTACCAAACTGACATTTTTGTTGACAATTAGTTTTGTTTGGTTTTTATTTGATTTGTGGATGGGTGAGTGAGTAAGTTTGTGTAATGTTTTTATTATTTTTCTCATATTTATGTAGTAAAGATAAAGTTTTGTGATGGTTCAAAACAAAAAATAGATATTGAGTTTCTAACATTGGTTTGAATTTAACTGAGTTATAAAAGAGTATTTATTGAAATGACGTTTGTCAGCTTATTTGTCTAGCTCCCGCCCAGTGCCCAAAAACAGATCCGCCAGTATCGATCGAATTTGTTATGTGGGTAAATTTTTACAGTATCCTTAGAATTTTGACAATATTATGAAGAACTTAAAATATGGAGATATCTACCAGAAGACTAAAACAAAAGATATATATATATTTGTTCGAAATCAGTTTTAATTATTTTTATTAAAATTTGTTTAAGTCTTTAGTCCCTAAAAACATTTATTGGTTTTAAAATGGCAGTTCGGGAGTTGTTCATTAAAAGTTTAAATAAATAATACACACTGTCTTAGAATATCGAATATCTCAGAAGGTTATTACGTTCAAAGATTTTAAATGTGAAGATTTTAAATGTGAAGGTTATCACATTGTTTTTAAATGTGAAGTTTATAAACTACGTAATTTGTCGAAGCGCACTTCAATGAAAATTACACTTCCCCATTGATCCATCAGTTTTATTAATCACATTAGGCTACTTGTAAAATGTAACTTTGTGTTACCGTACTGCAGTTAGTCACATTAGTTTCTATGGTATATTTTTGTACACAATCTAATGGTTTGCAAGATTATCTTCTAATTTCTAAAACGGTGATCACATTAGAAAACGGTGCAGTCTATTTTTTTGACTTTCACTACTGAACTGACTATTTTAGGGGAGATTCATACTTTTCTTTGGTTTACAACGACTGTATAATATTTTTCCACAATTTATTTAATTTTTGTAAAACTCTTTTGTTAAATATATTTCATTTAAAAAATATGATTGGTTTTCTATCTTTCCGAACACTCGACTGCCACACTTCCTAAATAGCTTTAACCTTATATTTATTTTAAATTAAAATTAATATTGATTCATCAAAGATTAAATATAAATATGTAATATATTAAAAATGCATAACCCTTAGCTCAACCTTATGTTATTGGTGCATCAGTACAACAAGAACTGACATTTCTTAGGAAGTTCAGCTAGTAATGTATGTGCTAGACGCAAGGGTCTTGACCCTAATCATATTTTAAAACCTGGATACATGATTTCATCGTCAATGTTGACATCAGAAGGCAATTGAAACAGCTACGACGAGTAGTACTAGTCAACTGACTGTCTAATAACGTTCAGAGACGTATTATTAATAAACTGCCGCAGAAACAATAATCAAATTGTAAAAGGTACAACAATTATTTATAGGCCTATACAAAGTCAGTTTTTTAACAATTCGATTAAAGCCAAATTACAACAATTGTGAATATTTATAATTGATGTTTTTATTAAGCAACCTAGATTTTAATATTACATTTTTTTAAATACATCTAATAAATTTAAAACTTTTTATTAATTTTGACAAAAGAATAAATTTACAAAAAAATAGTAATCCAATTACTAATATATTATTGTTATAATATAATTGTCCTTTGAAAATTCCGTCCTGTTCTTCCGAGAGAAGGGCGAGGTGTGGGATCGCGTACAAAGTCAAGTGCAGATCTACACCCCCCCCCCCTCGCGCAGGTACAGGGCGGGCATCGTATTATGGCAGCAGATCGACAACGGCATGATGTAGATTTCTACAAAAGAGTAGGATGTAAATTATCCCAAGCCAAAGGGTGGAATAGATTTTGTCTACCGCTACGTGGTTAAGAGAGAGCTTACTTCTTAACATGAGTAATCGGGAAACTGGACGACCTATAGTTTGAATGTAGCCTTAACTTGGTACTCGGGGTTCTGTTTAAGTTTAGTACTGGTTATTAATGGGAATAGAATGGCAACATTTAACACAACCAATCTAGAAGAACTCAATAAAGAAGACTCAAAGAGGATGCTGAGGCTAATCGTAACATCACTGGATTCATTACACCCAATGTCTGGAAGTTCCAGGAACATCAATGAGACAGATTAATAACAACTCAACAATAGCAAAATAAATACAAGGAACCGTCAAGGGTTCAAAATCGAAAACTAAAGAAATATGAAACAGCTGCCACATAATAATTAATTGTTTGTGCAGCTATTACAGACAAAAACTTATTTAGAGCATAAGCACTTGCAAGATGAGCTTATCAGTGGATTATTAAAACTTGTTGAGGGGACCAATCAGCGAGCATAGAATGTAGGGGCTTAGGTGCACAATGGCTTAAGAAGTCGCTTTGCCGGAGGTCACAATCACCCTAACTCTTAGTTATAAATCTTAATCTAAAATCCCATAATAAATTATCTGTTCAGAAATACTCTTTTAAATGAATCCAAATTATTACATTGTGAAAACATACTATTTTGGAAGTCACAGTTAGAATGTGTATTGAATTAACACGTTGAGCTCTCCAATTCAAATTACCACTGAATTCAAATTATATTTAAACTGAATAGAGAGTTTTTAATATCTTATAAAATTTAAAATAACTGAATTTAACTGATTAAAAAATTTATAAAATTGTAAATAATAATCTTATAAAACTGTGAATTAATAAAAAATATAATAGATTGAATTGTGTTTTAAAACAGTATTACAAATAAAATTCAGTGTTTTTAATAAACTTCTGGCTTACAAACTGCTTCAAAAATTACTCGTTTAAAATTATGGTTGTAATACTGTATATGCAGACAGGTAGAATAGGCTACCTGTAATGTCGTAAACTGGGTTCCGAGTAAAGTATAAAATATAAAAACATTCTAATCCATTTTTTCTTGGAATGTATTAAACTCCTCATTTACTTTTTACGATTGCAAATTTAATAACGAAGCACAACTCAACTACTATTCATTTAATTTGTTTTATTTTAGTCACAATTCATTTTGTATGTTGTCACTTCATTCCTCACCACCCTCTGGTAATCAACCAGAAAGTTAATCCGATTCACCCTAATTCGTTCAAGAAGTAAATTCGATACTTTTTTTTTCCGGATCGTTAGAAATAAATCATGTTGAACGCCCGGACCAATCAATCAATGCCGATACTTATCTGGCGCTGTGGGATGCGCATTGTTGAGTGCCATGTTGATTTCTTCATCGGCTTGTTAGTACAGCTACCTGGGACAAAGGTTACACAGAGGTCAACTCATCGATAGGATCGTGTACTTCTCAGCGGTCGCCTCTAGAAACCTCTAATCGTGTGGGTTGTTGGAGAAGTAATCAAATAAATATTGAATTATGGTTTTCAAGTGAAATGTCTCCATAAAAAGGAAGATTTAGATGGAAGAATAAATTGAAATTGTGACAAAAAGTTTCATCCCACTTGTGCTAGTTACAATTTGTACACCACATGATGGTATATTGCAAAATTATTACTATTTCTGTATTTGGTTTAGTGCTATTTATTTTTTAAATACAAACTGAGAAGTTTCATAAGACAATGTGCTCACATAAAGTTCTTAAGACTGGAATTTTGTTCTAAATCAGCATTGCATTTAAATAATAAATATATAAATTGAACATAAACAGACAAAAATCTAAAAAACAAGTCAATCTTGAATTCTTCATTCGAGTTCCAAATTATAAAATATAAGTTGAATTTTATTAACTTCTCTTGCTATATTAAACATTATTGAACGAATCTTTAAAACAGTGAATTTTAGAGTTCTTAATTAATTTATTTGTGCAACTGTATTCAAATTATTATTTTCAATGTAACCTAGGTGTGATCTTTTCCCGTAAACGAACAGTATCCATAATCAGTATACGTTATTTTAAGATTATATTTTCTTTGTTTGATTGATTTCATTATAGAGATTATCCGAACTTTTGAGAATGAGGGTAGTTCAGTTTATCAACCATAAAAAAGTAGGCTAACGAGGTATTTTTAAAACGTCACTAATTTTTTCTGAACCAATTATAATACTTTAACGACAGACTAGGATTTTGTTTTCTCCAGTTTAATTATTCAATGGAATTATTCACTCAAATAACATTCAGTCATTACAGTCCGGGGCGTGAATGGTAAAGTGTATTTCGAATGTTATTTTCTAACCAGTTTTTATGAATTTAATACATATTACAAATGAATGATAGGACTTTCATAATTTTTATTAAGTTTAAATTGTAGGGTTGACTTTTAACAATAAAAATCTTAAGTATATATTATTAAAAGTTTTTAACAATTTAAACTTGACCTTAGTATAGATTTTTCCTTCCCAAAATGATTCCAAGAACGACGTCAGATAATAGACTTTCTACTGCACCTTAAATTGTTATAAAACCTAAACGTAGTTATAAATAGTAACTCCTATATAGATTTATAAATTTTACACCTTCTCATAACGTAACTTGACTTGGTGTATAGTTGATCGTAATTTGCTCAATCCACTTTTAGAACAAAATTGGAATACCCCCTCCCCACTCTCATCCCTGTGTATTAATATATTGTTAACAAATCATTATTTCAAAAGGCTTCGTAAGTTTCTGGTTACTTGTTTATTTTTATTCAGTAATTCAAACGTCTAACAGTTTATTTTAACATTTCCCCCATACTTTATTACATTCAAATTTTTTATTTTTTTATTTTTAAAACAGGACACATTAAAACATTTGTAATTACTTCATGCTATAACAAAATGACCGTCACTTATTTATTTTAAGCTATTACAAAACATTTATTTAAATAGTTTCCAAATGCCTTAAGTAATAAAAATATATGTACTGTAGTTTCCTTAATATATATATACTTAATATTAAAATAGATAAAAAGTATTAAATTGATGATTTGTAATTGATTAAAATAAATAAGTTACGGTCATTTGTTATAGCTTAAAGTGATGACAGATGTTAAGTATTGTTTTAATGTGTCCCATTTTAAGAATACAAAAATGTAGTATATATACATTAAAAAAATATTATTACGTAGAATTTTTAACCAATCTTTTTTATTTCTTCCAGTGTCTGTGTTTGTATTTTTATGAATAAAGACAAACATTACGTGCATGTTAAATACAAATAACATTAAAATCCCGTCATTTACTAAACCAAAAATATGCACATAAAATCAAAGTTTATTACGGATTTAAAGACAATTTCAATTAAATTGAAAGATATAAACATGTAAATAAATCATAAGAGAGGTAGGCTACAGCAGGTCTTCCCATCTTGGAGCTAGAGGACCAATCTCACAGCAGGATCCAGAACGTGTAATTATTTCAGCTCTGTTGGACTTGAAGATCAAGTTTTATTTGAATACTACTCCAAGGTCTTACTCCATTTGCCTGTTTAAAAATAAATACACACACATACGTACACGAACGGGCTTGATTTACCACTGTAATGTTATCGCTAAATACACTGTCTAGAATAGAATAATGGAAATAAAATATTATAACAATTAAATAAAAATCATCCGTGAATCTAAACAAACTATTAAAATGGTTTTGTTCCGAAAACCAGTTCTCTTCCAAAACACCTGGTCGCTTATCGATCTTTCAACATCGAGCTCGGTTAGGACATTATCTGATTCGAGATCTGGGATTTCTATTCTTTGCAAAAATACACCTTCGGAAATGTCAATGTGTGCGAAAATTATTGACCGGCCGGTGTGATGGTAAACACCTGGTTTTGGAGGCTGAGACATTATAATGGTGAACTTGCTTAGATGTTTAAGATTTACTCAGAAGATGGACAATTTAAATTGGGTTCCCATGTAAGGTCCATATTAAAATTTAACATCTATTGTAACATAACCATATCAGCCTCTATTTAAAATGTTCTTCCATAGTATATTAAGTAATGCTAATAATAGTATAAAATGAACCCGTCAATAAACTAAGTTGAATAACAAATTAAAACAATTTATTATAAGAGAAGAGTAAGTAATTAAATTGTGTATTCAATACACGAGCATAAACACCTGGCCTATATGTTAATATTGTGTGTCTATCGGTGTGTAAATAACAACAATTAGCTCATCAAATTAGGGGCCAAGTGTAGGTTTCCTCAAAGGTTAAATTTAAGGTTATAAACAAAAAATAATACATTTAGATCCATTTATAAGAAATATATATCTTATTTTTTAATAATATTTATTAAATATCATTTTGAATTGATTTTGTCTAATTGGTCGTTTTACAATTTTTCTTGTTATTCTCCAAATGTTTAAATTGGGATTCATATATGTACTAAATCGTTGCATTTTAACTTTCATTCTTTTATAACTAATTTCATTTTGTATTTCTTTGTTTGAAATATACATATTTTAAAAGACTATTTATTTCTATTATTATTTTTTAAATCAATTAGGTTCTTTTTTTATCTACCAAGTAATTTAAAAAGTATATGTCAAGAAATTTAATAATTGAGTATGTTTGGACCAGTAAGTACTTTATAAAAGATGGCCTCACTGCAATACAAACCAAACGACACAAATTTCAAATTTATCAAGACAGAAGTGTAATTTAAGAATTGCTGATACTTCTATATGTCCAACAGAGAGGACAAAATGAAAATTCGTACCAAAGTCAGTTCATGGTATCAGATTCATGTCAATAAATCTGATTATTTTACCTTTTCTAAGATTCCCTTTAATTGTTTTATAAAAAAATTAAGAATTAGATTTGGGGGAATGAAAATTAAACTAAAATATCTACTTTTTGGTGAGCAACATTAAGTTCTAGTCCAGTCCATAGACTTTCAGACAGACTTTAGTGAAAACAGAAGAAAATAAACAAATTTTGGGTGTAAATTCGATACATCCTGACGTCCTCCGTTTATATTTGGTGCTAGATTTGTATAAAACAAAAAGTTATCATGTTTTGGACCCAAATTTTAAATATTGTCCACAAAAAAAATAAGATGCTGGCATATTGCTATGAAAATGTCGAGTTTAAAAGAAGCAAAATTTTAAAAAAATTAATTAACTAAAAACTTTACTCATATAAGTAAACAAATTCGTAATTTATTCACAAAGATGAATCCCTAAACTTATTTAATACGAATATAAAATGAGAGACATATAAACGAGAGAGGCGTTAATATAAAATATGTAAATACAAAATTAGTATTTTTAACTATAAATATAGCTTTCAAAGTACCTTTATGTTACGTTAAAATCCGACAAAAAAATATTAAATAAACCACGTTATATATAACTATGATTTATTCAAATGTAAGCTGTTATTTCTTACAGCCTGTGCCGGTTACTGTCGTACACGAGGCAGATCACAACGGCTGTAATGGCGCCCAGAATTACTTCTTTAAACGGAAAGAGCAACATATTGTAAACATCCTATTTGTTATCTAAACATACTGAAAACATTATCATAAGTGAAATAAACGCCAGTATAACGACGCGAAACATGATTGCCCTTAACATAAAACAAACGACAGTTACTAGTTTTGAAATCTTGGGCAGAGCTAAATTGTGCACAGTTAGGTTGTTAATGTGACTTGTAAGGATGCGATTGGTCGACAAGGACTTGTTAGAGGCTTTGTGAATACCGTGTGAAAAATTTTAGAAAAAAAGCAGGTCTGACGTTTGATGGATGTCAACTACAAAGCAACCTGATCAACTGATTTGTAATGATCACCCGATTGATATTCCTCCGCGACTCACGTCCAATGTTAATTAAGCAATGTACACTTTGCATTAAATCAAATTTCATAGTTTAAAAATCCAACTTATATTATACATATTAATGTTGGGGATCAAATAACTCATACTTGTCGTTATAAATAATTCAAGTGATAACTAGAAGCCTTGTAACGATTCGTTCAAGATCTTTCAGAATAAAGATGTTTACGCGTAGATCTTCTGTATGTATGATTCTCTTCTTGTTTCTATGAAGCGACAACTAATGAACGTTGTACTATGTGCCTGACATCAAATATTGCAGACGTTTCTACATCGAAACAATGTCTACTTTAACTTTAAACTTATCGAAATTTCATTAAACTTAACTGTTAGAGATTAAAAATGTTCAATAACCAATACTAATCCATTAAAATGTACTTAAGATGGTTTCAAATATTTGTTTTAATTAATTTTGTTTTAACTCTGTATAAAATCTATGCTCGCGTGAGTGATGCCGAACTTAATCACAACGCAAGAAATACTAAACACATATATATATATATATATATATATATATATATATATATTTAATATAGTAATAACAGTAAAATTATTTCAGTTGTCATAATTCAAGAATAAATAGAAAGCTAAAATGTCAGAATTTAATATTCATTCAGAAAACTTATGTTATTACGTTTAACATCAAAATTAATCAATCAATCGCTAGAGTAAAACTCTCAACGTATGTGTTCTTAGACGAAAAAATCACTCTTTTTCAACTTGTATATCTCGTTCTATTGTATTTATGTACAATTTCATTTAATACCTTTATAATCGATAATTTATTTCTAAGTATATATATATTGTTCCTTATTGTATTTTTGTAATGCCAAAATCACTCGACTGGGTAATTTCATTTATTTATATTAGCGTCATATATACTATTTATTTAGTAATCTATTTTCTTAGGTTTAATTTTACGTATCGTTCTCAAAACAATTACTCACACACACACACACACACACACACACACACACACACACACACACACACACACACACACACCACACCCCTAGGTTTTAAAGTATCTATTTTTGGTAAATTTTCAAAATTTGGTAAATTATGCTAGTTTTGAACTAAATTCAAGACAATATTGTTTTCTAATTTATATTTTCAAATTTCTTTTCACAATTAAAAACTATTGTCCTTCTTTGATACAAATGTTAACAATATATATATATATATATATATATATATATATATGTTTTTTGGCATTTGTGTTTTTTTATGTATTTCTATTTTTTATGACTTTTGACTAACATGAAGTTAAAAGTGAAGAATTTGAGCATTAAAAATGAATTTAAAATTCCTTTAGTTTAAAATAAACTCTTGAATACTTTTATTTCAAAAAGGCTAAGAAGAATTCAGTATAAAAAGTATATTAATACTGTTATTTGTTGTGTAATGATCTCTCGCTTTTTAAATTAAAAGTAGGAGTACAAAACACAATTATTTGGTTACATGAAATTATCGGCATGATTTTAATTAACAGATATAAAATCCACTTGATCTTAGGTTCGATAACAGTCTAGAACAACAAAATAAAATAATTCAACTAAAGTAATTAATTTCTTCTTTGAAAGATAAACTGCATATAAAACAAACATTCACCTAATTACAAATATTTGTAAAAATTCTTTCGCTTTTTAATACGTTCTAAGCTTCGTATTACCGTTGATTAGTTTCTGCTTGTTTTAATTACGTTCTTAAAAGGTAATAGCAGAGAAGTACAAGTGTTAATTCATGGAAGCTTTTGTTATTAGACGATGAGGCTAAGGAATGTGGACAATGTAGAATATGTTCGGTATTATTTCATTAGAAAGACGAATGTAGAGAAGAGGTGAGGAGAGGAGAGTGTGCAATTACTCGGAGGCCCCGAAGGCGAGGTGATTATACACAACTGTAGAAACGTTTAGGCCCACAGCCCCACAACTGGGTGACACCTACTCTCTACCTGGGCTGAAATAGTGATGAAATGGTAGAAATGATAATACGAAACAATTACTTCCGAGAGATAATATATCAAAACAACTTTAAAATATCTTTGTTTCATTTAGTCAATTCGTCATTTTATTTTCAATTATGAACTATGAAGTATAGGTTTTACACTAGATTGTATGAAACCAATCGATATAGTTTATACCTTTTTTATTATTGGCGTTGATAGTATATCAAAAAAATACAATAAAATATTATTAAACAATAAATTTAAATTAAAACAAAAAACTTATAGTTTTAAAGAACAAATAGAGATTTGTTATAGTTCAAAAACTCTAGTTTGGTGCTTCCATCATTTGACGTAGACAAGAAAAAAAGGAATAAGAAAGATCGATCAGTCTTAATTATTTATTACAATTAAAAAAAGAAACAATAATATTAAACACGAAGTGCAAATTTTGTAATACAATAAACTTTCGTACATTCGCACCCTCGCACGTAACACAAACATATATTCTGATTTTAAATCAAAACACGTACCAGGGTGTGACGAAAAAGGTGGACTGGTTATTCATTTTCGGATTATATACATCAAAACCAATGAAAAATGTCAAATAACATATAGTCTAATTCCTCTTCATTTTCCGTCTATCCGCCATTATGTTTTTTTTCCAAAAAACTATAATTGCAAAAATAGTAAAGATATTGAGTTCAAATTTAGTATAAGTAGTTTGTATGTTACGTTTTACAAGTGTACCAAACACCAATACTTTATTTTAATAATTTTAAAAATGGTGGTCATTTAAATTCTTTAACGAAAGATATCTCAAAAATCGTTAACTTTACAAAAAACTTACAAAAGGCAAAATATTTTTCTTTCTCAAAAACAAAAAAATATATTTTTTTTTTTTACTTTTTCTCTAGGTCAAACGTTAACCAAGTTATCGACAAAAAACTCAAAATACAATTTCTTGGCGATTTTCTACAACAATCAAAACTAATTCAACACCAACACATTTTTGAATTATGTTCATTTGTAAATGTAAAATGAATAGCCAGTCCAACTTTTTCGTTACACCCTGTATAACTTGTATCAACTTATAAGAATCAATTATTTAATGGAAGAAAAACCTGCAAACACTTTAAAAATTGATACAACGTATTTTTTTACTCTTATTTTTGATTCACGACATTTAAGCTAATTAAGTTGTGAAGACGTAAAACTCTGAACCTGTCGGTAAAAAGTTATTTACTTTATGGTACTGGTACTGTAATAAGTTTTCTGAAATTTTATTTATTATTTCTATTGTTTCTTATGAAAAATATCCTATTTTGAAATGTCTTTAAAGGAAAAATTTTAGGCTTTGGAGAAGTAAAATTCTTAATCACACTTTTTAAAGAATTAATATCATTATACTTTTTTACAATGTAATAAGACACTGAAGAAGGAGGGGTACATACTTTGTACATAGTGTAAATGTGAAATACATAAATTATAATTTAATCAACAATGTAAGTAATAAAAGTGAGTTTGGAAGAAAAATACGTCCGTCCTTCTGATTCTTCAGAGGCCTTTGAACCGATTCTTGTTAATCTTGGTATCTAGAGTCACTAATTAGCAATTGTAAAACAAGATTTTATAAATCAAGTTTGTCTTAAGATCGATAAATCAAGTATTGGCTATAATGATTTTGTTAATTGGTAGAACTGTAGGACAGACAGAATCACTGATACGCCTTGAGTAAACTAGGGCATTGATAATAAAATGAAGACAATACAAAAGCGAAGTGAATGTAAGAAATTTGTCTTGAAAAAAGCGAGACAAATATTTTCAGTAGAACATTTTTAAGCGTATCTTTTAAAAAAGAAATAAAACTAGCACCGGCGATCAAGTTACATCAGTGAAATAAAGAATATAACTAACATGACATTAATAATTTCCTTTACGATTAAGGTCAAAGCAGTAGAAATTCTGATTCCTTCCATCTACCTGACGTAATATGTTACATTGCTATTGTTAGAGTTGCGAAACATAATAAATTCTTAAGATGTCAAGTAATTTTACAAGACCAAACTAAGTATATGTTTTGCTTGACGGCAGTTGAAAATATAATAATGACAAAATAATAGTTCCTTTAATTACATCATAATAACTTAACCTCTTTAATAATGACTGTCTATGTACTATTTAAAAATATTATAGAACGCGTATAACTTTGATAATAACATACTACTATTACTTGTTTATTAAAACAAAAATATGTTTTTATAGGCCTATTACTCTATTATTTCCTGGTTTGTGCTAAGATACAATCTGCTGTCCGAGGATTCTTAATTCATAATAACTTTCTCTGATCAGACATTTAGTTTGTACGTCAATATTGTTTATAGTACAGCCGATTTTGAGAAATCACGACTTTTGTAACAGTCCTTTGGCCTATATTTTGCTTTTATCCAATATCTCACGACTATTATTATTTTGAGACATAGAAACCAGTTAGTTTTGTTTGGTCTTTAGACACTTTAAGGATAATTTATTGCAAATAGAGCTGATTTGAATAAAATAGATATTTTCTGTTTTATCTTATGGCAGCAACCCCTAAATTTTTAGCTATAAAAAAAATGAAAAGATACCCGAGATGTGGTCAAAATGTGCCCACGTACCAAGTATAGTTAGAATCTTACACGGGTTTGAACTACAGAGATGACAGTGAGAGAGACGACAGACAGACATAATTAATTCTAAAATCGCTTTTTTAGAATTGAGGTGACCTCAAAACGAATATATCCTACATATTTTATATTTTTTAACCCATCACATAACTTAAGTGAGAAAGTAAAAACTATGAAAATGAAAAGTTTTGAAATTCTAGTATTTTTTTTACTACATTACATGATTTAAGATTTCTATGTCGGTTCATTTCTATTTTATAACACATAAATCAAATTCTCCAAATCTGGATAATAACTTAACAAAACCAGATGATAAATAAATTAATCAAATTATATCGGAAATAACGTAAATAATCGGAAAACCCATTACAATTCTTATGACGGTATGAGTGAATAAATATGTGTGACTTATTTGTGACTCATATAACCATATTTTTGAAGTAAACAAAATTTATTTTTATGTGTAGGAGCTTTTAAACAATGGCTGTTGTAGATTAGATTTTATGAAAAGCCTATTAGATTTAGAACTATTTATAAAACATAAATATAAAATAATAACTCATTTGACTCTTTAGATCAAATTTTATGTGTATGAAAAATCACATTCAAGCTATTTACTACAAAAACAACAATCTGAAAGTTCCATCAAAAATAAAATGAAGTCTATTTGAATTGAATATATATATATTTAGATTATACAGAGTGGCCTGAAAGTCACTTCAGACTGTATTCATTACACATAAGTTATATTTACTTAAAATAATTACGAAGAAGAAATCTTATTGAGTTTTCCCATCTGTGTCTAAGTCTTTCACACGTTCTATTCCATAAATTGGTATTTAATGTTAGTAAACACCTTTTCAGTGAAAAATCGAAGTTGTTTGATCGTTTTAGGTTTTTGTGGTAGACAATGAATCCTTCACTACACCCCGGAAATCGTCGTTATTTCAGCAAAAATGTGTGGCATTTCAATGATTACCCATCTTCAAATAACTTTGTATTAGAATTTTTTTTACAGTACTCACGAACACCTGCCCCTTAATACGGTTGGCCATCATCATGTTAAAAATAAATTTCTTCATAATTATTATCAATAAGGATTTGGAATTATAGAAATACATACGTCTGCAACATTTGAAGATATACCTCTTCTGTCCCATCAAATACTGTCCCACCAACTAGTCCAAAATTTAAGAAAATCCCCCCCCCCCCTGTAAATTTAACACGTTCAGCCCGTGTTGATGATTTAACAACAGATGTTGGTTTTTAATGTACCAATATGGAGTTTTGAGTACTGACAATTTAAAATAAAATTTCATCAAATCACACAATTTTTCTTAAAGTCAGGGATCATGTTTAATTTTACTAAGCACCAGTGAGCAGAATTGCAGTCTCCTGTCTGGGTCATTTTCAAGTAATTCATGGAAACTTTTCTAGTAATACACTTTAAACATATTCTATTAGAAATTTTCTAAATTAATCTTTTTGAGATAATCTCCTCCACCAACATACTTCTCTTCTATATTTCTGGACTGTGAATAATTAACAAACCAATTCGTATCTCACTGCCATCCTTAAAAGAGGTCTGTAGACGGACAGAACTAGGAGCGTCGTTCACTGAACTAGGACTCCGAAATTGTCCACTTAAATAGTGCAAAGAATAAGACAGTATGACGCAAAATACTTAGGGTCATATTCTGATAACAGACGTCGCTTTTTCAACGTAAACACTCTTCCATTAGCAACGTGATAAGAACACAAAATTTAAGAGACTACATCATTTAAAAATATAGCAAGCTTATATAATATAGGTTTGAAAAGAAACTTCTTTTTTTCTTTTTTTTTTAAATAATAATAACTGTGTGTGACCAACAATAAAAACAAAAATGATGGTACTTCGTCCCACATAACTCTACAGTTTTGTTCATTTGTGTCAAAAATTTGAAAGGGAAACCACTTTTGAAACATTGCCTATAGGAGCATATTATACAACAGATGGAATACTTTAAAGTAGCTCTTTGACATTTTAAATTGTGGCTTATTATTTAACTATATTTATGTCAGAACAGATCAAATTAAATTTGCACACACGCGCTCAATTTCTATAAAGTCAGTAGAAATATTCATTTATAAATACTCATAATTAATTGTTAGGTTGTTGGTTGTATGTTTGAATAAACCAATGCCTTATAATAAGACTAAAGTTCATTCAAATATAAAGACTTTATTTTTCATTTGAATTTTTCTATACTACTAATCCTCATATATCGCTCCAGAAATTACGCTTAATATTTCGTTGCTATAGTCAAAGCCTTGGAACTGTTCAGTAACTGTTTTTATTCGACATCATTTTAAGAAGGAAAATTACATTTAAAAACCTTGTACATAATTTCAGCCTACGATTAGAAAGAAACGTATTATAAATTTGATATCGATTAGTGCACGCGTTCGAACGTTACTACATAACAAATACAAAATAAACTTTCAGACGAAATGTCAAATGGTCAAGTTAAAACAGAATCTCGTCTAATATATTTAAGTTTGGTAATGGTGGATTGTTCATAACATTTATAACGTTTAATAGGGCGTTCGCTATCATTTGTGTACATTTCTACTTATACACGACATTTTGAGAGTGTGAATCAACTTACATTATCAAGTGATAAACTTAGAAAAGTGAAAAATGTCAACATAGTGTAGGCTCTCGTGTCAAAATGGTGTTTTCAATCGATTGTGTTGGGGAATTCTGTGAATTGTTGTTAAATCACGTTTGTTATTTAACTACTCAGCTCTAGCTTAATCTTTTGATATTTTAGTAAGCATTTACAGAAAAAGTATAATAATGAATTTCAAAGGCTCTAAAAAAATGTCATTAGATATTTTGGTTTTTTTTTAATGTTTTTCGTTTAGTTTATGAAACATTAAACATGAATGTATCAGTGAAAGTCGACATAAACATAAGTAAAAAGCTTTTGTGAACGAACAACAAAATATGTTATTTTTAGATACGAATCCTTATTCACATCATATTGTACAACTTTTTTTAACTGTAATCAATAAATAATAAACTAACAAATAAAATATTTTAAGTGCCGTATGATTGTGGAATTTATATTTTAATATGTAATTTTTATATATGCGTGTAATAAATGACAGAAAACGTTTACATTTATGTGAATTGTAAGTTCAATTAAAAATTAAGTAATAAACACAGTGGTAGAGAACAATAGGAAAGCAGTAAATTGTAACCTGGACTTGCTCCTTGTTAATAGTTATCCTCAAGGACTTGGTTGGGTATAATTGGGGTGTGACCGACCCCGACCTCCTCGGGCACTATACTATACTTGATCTAATCTAAGATTTCGTAACCACTTTGGAATGGAATGGTTCACTATTATCCAATACATGAGATAAGTACAAGTAATTTCAAATTACAGTATATTTTATTAATTACTACTGAGAGAGAATTAAATTTTAATTTCGAATTACTTTTAGAAGTAGGGAAATTTTCGATCTAGTATTCAACAATGTCAAATTAATATCATCATACAAGTAGTATATGATCCAATATATTTAAAATCATTTTTTTGTAAACAAGGAAGATTCTTTTTGGTGATGAGTTTAATACCGCCTCAATAATCCCTCATGTGGTTATATAGGTTAGGTTAGGTTAGGTTAGGTTAGGTTAGGTTAGGTTAGGTTAGGTTAGGTTAGGTTAGGCTAGGTTAGGTTAGGTTAGGTCATAGATAATAAACTTTAGTATATGTATAACGATTTTCGTAATTCAATTAGTTTGTATTACTTTTAAGAGACATCTGACTTTTGTTAAACAAGTGGAATCTATAGAAAACAAAGCAGAGGTAAAAAAAAATACTAGTACAACCATTTAAAAACTTGAATTTCGACTCGCCTACTCATAACTTGTAACAAAATCGTGTTAAACTTCCCAAAAAATTCTGTTCATTAAGGAATTCGGTAATAAAGAAAAAAATTACCGAATTTTTATATAAATATAGCTAATTATCGGAATAGCTTTTTACAATTTTGAGTTTTGCCAAAGCACTGAAATTAATTATTGTACAATTTAAAACATGTTACTATGTTTAACGATAAACATAGTGTGGGCCCTCCTCCCATTGAAACCAACATTAATTACACGAAAACGTTATAATAAATTATAAATTTTAACTCATAGAAGCAACATTCACCAATCGAGCATGGTAGTGAACAACTAAAGTGATTAAAGAATAGAATATTGAAAATTCTATGAATGCTGTTGAAGGTTGTAACCGTCCTAGCTATGGAAACGACAGCGTGGTTGTAGCCGTCCTAGCTATGGAAACGACAGCGTGGTTGTAGCCGTCCTAGCTATGGAAACGACAGAGTGGTTGTAGCCGTCCAAGCTATGGAAACGTCAGCGTGGTTGTAGCCGTCCTAGCTATGGAAACGACAGCGTGGTTGTAGCCGTCCTAGCTATGGAAACGTCAGCGTGGTTGTAGCCGTCCTAGCTATGGAAACGACAGCGTAGTTGTAGCCGTCCTAGCTATGGAAACGACAGCGTAGTTGTAGCCGTCCTAGCTATGGAAACTACAGCGTGGTTGTAGCCGTCCTAGCTATGGAAACGACAGCGTAGTTGTAGCCGTCCTAGCTATGGAAACTACAGCGTGGTTGTAGCCGTCCTAGCTATGGAAACGACAGCGTAGTTGTAGCCGTCCTAGCTATGGAAACTACAGCGTGGTTGTAGCCGTCCTAGCTATGGAAACGACAGCGTGGTTGTAGCCGTCCAAGCTATGGAGACGACAGCGTGGTTGTAGCCGTCCTAGCTATGGAAACTACAGCGTGGTTGTAGCCGTCCTAGCTATGGAAACGACAGCGTGGTTGTAGCCGTCCTAGCTATGGAAACGACAGCGTGGTTGTAGCCGTCCTAGCTATGGAAACGACAGCGTTTTTGTAGCCGTCCTAGCTATGGAAACAACAGCGTGGTTGTAGCCGTCCTAGCTATGGAAACTACAGAGTGGTTGTAGCCGTCCAAGCTATGGAAACGACAGCGTGGTTGTAGCCGTCCTAGCTATGGAAACGATAGCTTGGTTGTAGCCGTCCTAGCTATGGAAACGACAGCGTGGTTGTAGCCGTCCTAGCTATGGAAACTACAGCGTGGTTGTAGCCGTCCAAGCTATGGAAACGACAGCGTGGTTGTAGCCGTCCTAGCTATGGAAACTACAGAGTGGTTGTAGCCGTCCTAGCTATGGAAACTACAGCGTGGTTGTAGCCGTCCTAGCTATGGAAACGACAGCGTGGTTGTAGCCGTCCTAGCTATGGAAACGACAGCGTGGTTGTAGCCGTCCTAGCTATGGAAACTACAGCGTGGTTGTAGCCGTCCTAGCTATGGAAACTACAGCGTGGTTGTAGCCGTCCTAGCTATGGAAACGACAGCGTGGTTGTAGCCGTCCTAGCTATGGAAACTACAGCGTGGTTGTAGCCGTCCAAGCTATGGAAACGACAGCGTGGTTGTAGCCGTCCTAGCTATGGAAACGACAGCGTGGTTGTAGCCGTCCTAGCTATGGAAACGACAGCGTGGTTGTAGCCGTCCTAGCTATGGAAACTACAGCGTGGTTGTAGCCGTCCTAGCTATGGAAACGACAGCGTGGTTGTAGCCGTCCTAGCTATGGAAACGACAGCGTGGTTGTAGCCGTCCTAGCTATGGAAACGACAGCGTGGTTGTAGCCGTCCTAGCTATGGAAACTACAGCGTGGTTGTAGCCGTCCAAGCTATGGAAACGACAGCGTGGTTGTAGCCGTCCTAGCTATGGAAACGACAGCGTGGTTGTAGCCGTCCTAGCTATGGAAACGACAGCGTGGTTGTAGCCGTCCTAGCTATGGAAACGACAGCGTGGTTGTAGCCGTCCTAGCTATGGAAACGACAGCGTGGTTGTAGCCGTCCAAGCTATGGAAACGACAGCGTGGTTGTAGCCGTCCTAGCTATGGAAACTACAGCGTGGTTGTAGCCGTCCTAGCTATGGAAACTACAGCGTGGTTGTAGCCGTCCTAGCTATGGAAACTACAGCGTGGTTGTAGCCGTCCAAGCTATGGAAACGACAGCGTGGTTGTAGCCGTCCTAGCTATGGAAACGACAGCGTGGTTGTAGCCGTCCTAGCTATGTAAACTACAGCGTGGTTGTAGCCGTCCTAGCTATGGAAACGACAGCGTGGTTGTAGCCGTCCTAGCTATGGAAACTACAGAGTGGTTGTAGCCGTCCAAGCTATGGAAACGACAGCGTGGTTGTAGCCGTCCTAGCTATGGAAACGATAGCGTGGTTGTAGCCGTCCTAGCTATGGAAACGACAGGGTGGTTGTAGCCGTCCTAGCTATGGAAACTACAGCGTGGTTGTAGCCGTCCTAGCTATGGAAACGACAGCGTGGTTGTAGCCGTCCTAGCTATGGAAACGACAGCGTGGTTGTAGCCGTCCTAGCTATGGAAACAACAGCGTGGTTGTAGCCGTCCTAGCTATGGAAACTACAGAGTGGTTGTAGCCGTCCAAGCTATGGAAACGACAGCGTGGTTGTAGCCGTCCTAGCTATGGAAACGATAGCGTGGTTGTAGCCGTCCTAGCTATGGAAACTACAGCGTGGTTGTAGCCGTCCTAGCTATGGAAACGATAGCGTGGTTGTAGCCGTCCTAGCTATGGAAACGATAGCGTGGTTGTAGCCGTCCTAGCTATGGAAACGATAGCGTGGTTGTAGCCGTCCTAGCTATGGAAACTACAGCGTGGTTGTAGCCGTCCTAGCTATGGAAACGATAGCGTGGTTGTAGCCGTCCTAGCTATGGAAACGATAGCGTGGTTGTAGCCGTCCTAGCTATGGAAACGACAGCGTTTTTTAACCAAAAACTACACACATCAACGAAGAATTCATCTATTACTGCACCAATTCGAAAATCGAACTTCATAGTGCACGGAAAAATCAGTTCAGCATGTCGGGCTTTTGAGTCCACTGTAGAAATGTATGTTTACCTATTTATTTGTAGTATGCTCTAAAGAGAAGTAAAATGTACGCCATAATAATCAGGAAACAAAAAGATTATTATGCAAAAAAAATATAAAAGCGACTATTGAGAAGTAAATAAATAAGTGGGAAGTGTAATAAGAAAGTTACATTTGTTTTTTATATTTCACAGTATACAGTGGCCAAAATAAAAATCTAATTATTGTTAAATTTATGTTCAGAGAAATGTTAAAGTAAGCATTAACGATGACGGTGAAGAAAAAAGAGACAGGGAGAGCTTGACAAAAATATGTTTAATTAAAATTGTTTAATTAAATTGATAATACTTAAATTGTATAACAATTCTTTGAACTAAATTAAAGTAAAAGATATTTTCAGATTGAACAAACATAAAATCCAAAACATTTTTAGAAACTGTGTAACAGTAACACAGGGAATTATTTACATTATGCATTAAATGTCTCATTCAAAGGTTTGTTAACAATTATAGCCTATATCAAATTATTTATGTTGTAACACTTTTAAGGACATTGGTACACATTCTAAAATCATATTATCAAACATAAAATAAACAAAAATACAATTATTTTAGTCGCTTTTACCAAAGAGATCATAATACAATTGAAGATGACGAGTTAATCGTTGAAACGTTGTCTATGAGGACAATTAATTTGTTATAAAAAGTTGAGTTATTCTGTTCTGCAGTGATTCTTTTTTCACAATCTCTGCTATAGCTCCATAAAGAATAATGCTAGATCACCAATGGTTCTTCTTTCATAAAATCTGTTATAGTAGAATGCCATAGAAATATTTTTATTCTTTTATTCGCCTCCAAGTGATATTTTAATGAAAGCGTTGTAATCGTTAAATACTTTGGAGGAATGTTATTCCGTTCGAAACGAAGCAATTAGTCTTTTTTTGTATCTGCTTTTTTAAAGGTTAGTTATTATCTTATACTAAATTATTATTATAACTATTAATAAGCGTACTAAGCTCTAGTGTCCTAAATAATGATAGGTCAGTTGTATAAATAATCTGCTTCGACCAGTCTAGACCATCTAAAATGTATATGGAATTTGATTTAGTTTATTTTTAAAGTAACGGCATATCGCACGGGTGAACTATTAGATTGCATTAAAAAATAATAACTGTTTTCACTATTGCTTTCTTTGCTTTTCTAAATTCATGTGTTTCTCAATTTTAGAATTTTTTTAATATAAGATCTTTGTAAATTATAAATTTATTTTCATTTTGAAACTATTTTTTTAAGTATAATCCAAAATCTGTAAACATGTTTAAAATTGTATAACTCGTATAGATATTTGAAGAATAAAACAAGTAAATCATTAACTTACAATTTTAGTAAGTATTATAATCATACATACCAACTAAATTTATTTTATAAATACTGAAAAGTAGTATAAATACAAAGTATTGTAATTATTTGTGAATATGTGAATATGTCTTGTATATGTGTATTTTACATACACACCCATAGTTTATTAATATTTTAAATTTTATAATTCTTTAAACTTTCATTGTATTTTTAAACCAATGTTGAGTTTCAATTTTTCCCTTGTTTGCAAGTTCAACATGATATGTATAAAAACTATTGATTTTATAGTTGTGTATTTATTATTACGCTGTTAGTTTAGTGTACTGTACTTTCTTTGAAATAATTTTTAATTATTAATGATTTATTGCTAAACTTAAATAATTAATATTGTTTTGTAATATTGAAAAAGATATTCCTTCAGTATCACCCACATCAGTTTCTAATCATCTGACGTAATTCAACTTCTACATCTTACGAACGTTCCGTGGTAAAACAACAGGTTGGTTCGTTCATTCATAGAGTATTGATGAAGTTGTAGTAAAGTGACCTCTAGAGATCTATTGAACTTCTCCCCTCTTCTTCCTAGACAGGGACCTTCCGTCTATAGAAGCCCCTCCAGCCCTTACTTCGTTGAAGGGGTTAAGGGTAGAGGTATCTCCTCTGGATCGATCTGGTATTCTCTCAGACTTCTAGTCCTTATGTGTAATACCACACCACATTCTGAGGCCTTTTGGTTTGTCTTCCACTCTTCTGAGTGGCCTGTTTAACCTTTCTCCACTAGGTTTATTATCTCCGCGTTGTAGTGGAAATCTCGATGAAGCTAAAGACTCCCTACGCTGATCGTCATCAGAGAGATCATTTTACATTTTATCAGCACATGGAGTTACGGCGAAATCTTGCATAACCTTATTATTTTTAATTTCTCTCTCCATGTTTTCCTTTCCACAGCAGCTAGTGAAAGGTTAGTTTACCCAGCCATAGCCGCGCTTGGTCGGGTAAAGCTAAATACTGTCACCAAGTATCCCAGGCTCCCTATGCGACACCGCTTGTCCGATGTTGTTCACTCCATTAACACCGGTCGCTTTATACTTTAAGGTTGGTCTGAAAACCAAAATAACCGCGGGTAAAGATATAATAGAGGTGAGTTAACGTAAGGGGCTGACAGATTACGTGAAGAAAGATACACCTGCACGGGATTAATAAGTGGTGCAGGTCACAGAACAACATGAAGAGTAAAGATCTGAAGAAGCTGAGCCAGTGGATGCTCACTGGGGAATGAGTTCGCCAACTCCTACGCTACAGTATTTAGGAAGAAAAAATTACATCATTTAGTTTCACTAAAAGAAAAATCTAACAATAAATCTTATAAGGTCAAGTCCTAAGAGTTTGCAGTACTCTTGGAGTTTTAACCGAGTGAAGTTTCAACTATGGACTGCTTACAGAACTATATATAATTTCGTCATCCCAAGTACTGCAGTCTAATCCCTTAAAATGTACCACAAGGAAGCTGAACGTGTTTTTTTGCAAATGCATTTTACATTACTCGAGAACTAGAAAGAAACATTATAGCCTAATGGTCCCTGAGAAGTATATTATTATACCGTTATGAACAGAATTGTATAGTTTACTGAAAAATAAAATCAATTTGAGTTGTGAATTATGTAGGCTGTGCTGTCGTGAAGGAAGGAAAGATACGGTTTGCATAGTAGTGTAATTGGCGCGATCCCACTGAGCACAGACAATAGAACCGCTTCCATCTGTCTGTCCATCAGTCACAAACTGATTGCTTATTTCCGCTAGATTCCGAATATTTGTTTGGAACCATTCGTCTGTGGTTTTCGAATAATTTAGCTTTACATAATTCCAACCGCAAGTTACTGTTTGTTTACGGTGTTTCACACTAATCAATCTGGAGTGATGTGCTGAATTCATTTCTTGTTCATGCATGCGTGTATTTATTTGTTCTTTTTTATCTTCATGTTTTTTATGTATATTTTTAAAGAAATGTTTAAGGATGAGATCTAGGATAAGGAACTCTTTCGGAAAGAGAAATTTAACTCTTTTACGAATTTTAATCGTTTGTAATTATCTCATTCTCGTAATTATTTGAAATATAATTAAACTAAAATTTGTTTGCCATCTTTAATCTTCTTATTTCATTTTTAATTAGTTCTTCAAAAGATAGATTACATAAATTTTTCCTAATTATATTTTTATATATTATAATAGTAAACAATTCCTTACGTCAGTTATCTGACTTTCACGTTTCATGGCCTATAAAATATAGAAAGGTGAGGCCCGTCTGTTGTTGTAATTGTCGTCTGTCATAAATACGATGGCTGCCATGACAATCACAAGACGGACTTAAATGTGATAAGGAATAAATTTGATAAGGACTTGTATATCAATATAAAATCTATTGAAATTAGGAAACAATCCCATGAAACAATTCAAAATGACATTTTAAATATTCTTGTAAGACAACTTGCAACACATATATTATATACAAATGTGTATATTTTAATCGTGCTAACCCAAGCTCTCAATGAGTAAACAAAACTATTGCTAATTTTGTAATTTTAATTTTGGCCTTCCAAGAAAATTTATATTTGAATAATTTGATGCAAGCCTGTGGAGAGCCATTATAGGATATATTATGAATCGTTAATGAAATATACTTTTAAATACTGTGTAACTAGTTTTAAATTTCTTTAAATCAAAACTATGGCTATTATGAATACTTTCCAATTACAGATACAGGAAACTATTAAGAGGAGTAAAATGTCGATGGTTCTTGACGTTCTGAACATGTGGCACGTTCTGAAGCAGGTGGCTCGTTTGGCTCAAAATTATTAAACTTCATGTGTAGGGTTTACAAAATAATTAGATTTTGCACGAAAGCCTTTTAAGAGTTAGAAGTAAAAATAAAGTTTAGATTGAATAATAATTGTCACGCATTAACTTAAGTCTGGATGATTCGAATGACCAAAACCCTGTTGTTAAGTCGGGGCAGATGTTTTATGGAAACTGAAATTTTTGGTAGGTGTTCCGAACATTAAATTACTTAAAAGTAAGGATTTTAAATAGTATTTGATTATATTATTAAGTATTTTGGAACTCTGAGTTCAAATTTTTCAGATTGCTTTTCACGTATCTATCCATGTACCTCCCCAAAAACCGAAATAGATCCAGAATTTTAATACATCTTATAATTTATTTTTTTATCGTTGAATTAAAATTTAACATGATTTTTTTTTCGTAAGTAATTTTAAATTTACGACTTGGCTGAATAAATCACATAGTTTACATTCTCAAACTCATAATTATCATATTTTTCTCTTTCAACGTATACACTACTGCCAGAGAGTCGTATCAATTAATAAAAACAAATCACGTTTTTCGATCGTGATTGAAAAGTATTTGCATGGATATTTAATTACATTTAAATGTTAATCTTGATAAAACAACCTGTTTACTTCTGCAATTATGGTAAATTATGTAATGTGAAGAAAAATAAAATCAGGAGTAGATCTGGTGATACACAAATAAAGGTGCTATAGACATTTGATTCAATAATTAAAGAGTAGAGAAATGCGACTCACACATACACTTATAATAAGGATATACTGAACAAAGCCGTCTTTATCGGAAAGAAGTTTCTAGAACGAGATTATAGATTAAATAAATAAGAATTGCATATGTGGGATATTTTCATTTCAGGAAGTACCTCGTTATTAATGGTATTACTGAGTGTGCTCAACATGCATTTTCCTTCAAATAATTACTCTTTCTTTTGCATATACTTTGTTTACATTAAAATTCACCACTCCACACGTTATCTTTTATATATTTTAATATATACAATTAAAACTTATATCTTGTTCCATAATATCTATTTACAAAGTAAATATACACAACACAATTATAGCAACTGAATAATGTTAGCTAATTATGTACATGCTAAGTATACTTCTTGACCGTCTAATTTGCACTTAATACTGCCCGAGCTGATGCTAGGTTAGGTTAATATTAATTGTTATGGGCTTTTTAAATGGATGTTTTCCACCCAAGAGAGAGAGAGAGAGAGTTATAAGTTCGGGCAGTAGTATACAGTTCCGTGGCTGGAGTGTATTTGTCCGATATTATCTTATGCTAATTTACCTTTGTAATTAACAGTTGAGATGTCAACCCTACACGCAACATGCTGCCAACATCACTACGTTTAAAATCTATTCTAATACTCCTTAATAAACAATCCTTGTTTCTCTTGTATAACTTGAGTGTTAGAAAAGTATGTAAATAAGTTGAAACAATAAAATCAGAAAAACAACAATTGGACTATATAAGTCGATTACCTTTTTGTACATAGCTACAGTAAGAATGATATTTGTAAACCTGTTTTTTTATTAAAGAATTACAGACTTTTGTATTTTAAAATGATATTCGCCTTAGCACTTTTAAAAATATGAAACTGTTTAGAAAATTAGTGGGTCTCAAAAGTTGTTGAAATTATAGAATTTTCAACTATAGAACCAACAAAAACTCTACTAAAAAAATCATAATAAATCCATTAGATAGATATATTTAATTAATATTTACAACTGCAAATTTTTGAGGGCACAGAGTCCAATTTTTTACATATTTTTACGAACCAAAATTATGTAATTATTTTAACGCTGATGTTTTTTCCACAATTTATATTTGCAGCGTAGTTTGGTACTAGATCTGAGAATCCTACAATTACATTAACTTTTTATAGTTGTATCTTCTAAATTATAAACTATTGTTTTTTTTTTGTTTTTTTTTTAACTCCAGAATCAAACCATATCGAAAAATAATTTCATATGAAATTACGCAATGAAAAAATATAAGATTAATATTTTAACATATTGGCTTATATTTTCTGAGGAACCCTTATTTTGATATATACAATAAGATAGTTAAATTTAATCAATAGGTATAGCCAATTCTTGTATTTTTGTTGTTATTAATTTTAAAGTTATCATACCTTTTTCAATATTATTCTATCATATTCAAATATTTGATGAGCAATTATTATATTCTTACTATATTAATTAAAATAAACTTTGATTATCTTTATTTTCATAACCGCCCGTAATAAACAGAGAGTTACTATTTTTTCAAATGATAACTACACACATGCATTTCTTTAATAAAGAACAATTTCTCAATTATGAAAATAGTTGTTCGCTTTCTAAAATAAAACTATTGTTCTGTTCTTACATAAACTCTTTTACTACTACTTTTACATGTTTTGAATCAAACTAATCTGATCGCAGGCGGGTGTTGTGGAGAGAATGTAATAATTTGTTTATGTTTAAAAGTAACAGTGAACTAATGTGTCGATGCTTATCATATGGAGTATAAGAATAGGTCGTATATTTGTGTTATATCTTTCCTTGGAAACTGTAACAATGAAAAAACGATAGCATTTGTCGTATTACTTTCAACCGAGTCGAATAATCGTATACGTTATTGTCTATTATCTGGCTACTTGCTCTGGAAAACAACCGTTATTATCAATAATTACTACCAAAATGTCTTTAATAAAATCTTGACCATACAATTCATCCATGAAAAAAATGTAATCTAAAACCATAATGAACCTTCCAGTTCGATAATTACATAATTATCAACATGGCTTCAACTAAACAAAATAATTTGTTCTTACCAGTTTAACTTATTTTCCCCAACCCCCTCTTGTTAGTACATTGCTCCTCTTCACTACCAACTTCCCACAATAATTGTTTATCATTGCTCCTTTTCAAACCCAATCTACAACACTTATTGTTTGTGCTTAGCTCCCCTTCACTCTTAAACCAAGACATTAAATGTATTTGTACTGCCTTACTTCTTTCCCATCCTCCAATATTGTTTGTTCGTTGCTCCTCTTAACTCCTTACCTATAAGATTAATAGTTTGTGCACTGCTACATTTCATTCCCAACCTCCAATATTAATTTTTTGTTCGTTACTCCTCTTAACTCCTTACCTATAAGATTAATAGTTTGTCCACTGCTACACTTCACCCCATCCTCCAATATTTATTGTTTGTTTATTGCTCCTCTTCACTCCCAATCTACAACATTTATTATATGTACAATGATGCTACTCTTTTCCTTATATTCAACATTATTTGTTTGTGCAGATTTGTCACTCTCAAATAACAACGTTTAGTGCAACGATCTTCTTCACTCCCAACTAAAAAGTCAATTGATTATTTACTACTCCTTTACACTCCAAACCTCCAACATTAATTGTTTGTGAATTTGACTGTTTCATTCTGGCCCAGCATGCATTGTTTATGTATTGCACTTCTTTACTCCCAACCTCCAACATTAGTTGTTTGAGCATTACTCCTTTCACACCAAACGGCCAACATTAATTATAAAAAAAAGTATAGTTGTTTGGTCCTTTTACTCCCAATCTCCAGCATTAATTGTTTGTGAATTGGTCCCTTAGACACCCAATTTCCAGCCATAATTGTTTGTGAATTGTTGTTGTAACTCATAATATCTCAAATTAAATGTTTCTGCATTACTCCCCCTTACAACATCAAATTTCAACAACAAATAAGCAAATTTCTGTTGGTTTCTACTAAAATATATAATTTTTATAAAATTAAACTCATTTAAAATTACGTATGTCAAATATAATAATGATGATAACATAATACCTATCCCAGCTTTTACAGTTCATATAATAATGAAAATAAACGAAGATGTTGATATTCTAACCACCTACATCTGCTTTATGGTGGTTAGTTTTAAGAAAGAAGACATTTAAAGAAAGAGACAATAAAGATATTAAAAGGACGAAAAAACTAATTCTATGAATACAAAATACTAGAAAGTCTACATTGCATGTACGATATAATAAACTCTTCGGTGCGACATCGTTGCAATTCAAGTAAAGACATATACAAATATTTACATTTCAAATAAGGTCATAATAGTATCTACAAAACTAAATCCTATACTATCTTAAAATCAAACATAAACACATATTTCCATTATATATATATATATATATATATATATATATATATAAAAGTCCCCAACACATTCCTTCTCCTAATTAATCCCACAACTTGGAAATGAACCTATTTATAAGAGTTGATTTTAGACGTAATGCTACTTTTAAACTACGGAATCACTCTTTGTGGATCATTGATTGTTTAATTAGTTGACTTTGAGTTTTATACAAGCAAGTTTGTTCTATATAATTGTTCCCGTTAATTAGATAGAAAAGTTTCTTATACACAAATATGTATCTCAGTGTTATATATATATATATATATATGTGTGTGTGTGTGTGTGTGTGTGTGTGTGTGTGTGTGTGTGTGTGTGTGTGTTATTTAAGGCTCTTTAAATAACTGAAGTACAGTCTGATTTTAGTTTTTCCAAAAAATGTTTTTGTAACATAATTAGTGGTTTTAATACGTATTTAAAGGCTTTTATTTTGATGCCCTTCTCCAGAATGCAAAATCTTTCTACAAACGCAAATTTATAAATGTGTACAGAGATCAATCACAAAATGTTTCCACGTTAGGTTATTATCAAACAACACTCCTAAAATATAACACCACAGATATTACAAAAACTCTGGAAAAGACCATTTTAAAGATAAATACATGGGTTATGCGCCAAGCATAAGCGATATATCGCTAATGGTAACTGAATACAATAATGTAATATTTAAATCAGTACATTTGTCCTTGTTGTTTAAAAGCAAAAACCTCTCGGTTTATTATCAGTACATATCATGTACCAAATGGAATTAGCTAAATGTAGATTAGATAAATAAAATCATGAATTTATTTAATACTATCATATAGAAACACCATGAAATAATTTTCAAACAGTTATTTACAAAATTAAACTTTTTAATATAAATTCACAAACTAATAGTAAAGATAAAAATATGTAAAATTTGCACTGTATTTATTAATCATCTTGAGTTATTTAAATATTTATGATAAATACAAACGAAAAGGATTTTATGCAAATTAGTTAAATATTTTTTATTACTTTTTCAATGTTGAATGGGGAAATTTATGTGTTTAGGTTTAGTACGATATATGTCTCTTGTCTGTCTGTCTATGTGAGTGTCTGTCTATCTATCTCTGTAGTGCACAAACATGGACCAATTTTTCGTAAGTTGTCCTATTTATACCTATATATCTGTAGACTTATTTGTAATTTTTATTCATAACACGAAATTTGGGTCTACATGATGTCATAAGACAAAAACACAATATTTTAATTATTTGGACCACATTTTGTATAAATGTAGCCTTTAAGGAAGCAAATAAAACGCACTAGTCATTAAAATTATTCAACCCAAAAATTCCGTTTCGTGCATTAATCTTCATAGTTCACAAAAATTTGAACTAAATCCGAAATGCCGATTTTTAAAAATGACGTCTTTTTATAACAGATCCATGGCAAAGGTTTTGTTTTTATCTTTAACTCACGAACCAGCATTTTTTTTTTTTTTAGAGATGCCATCCAATATACTGAGGGGGACACTTAGGGCTACATATTATAAAAATTTGACCAAATAGATCAAAACAATTTTTTTTTTTTAATCTGATTTTATTTTTATGGAACCTCCAAATTATGAGGTATTGAACAAAAAATTAAAACAAGTCCCAAAAAATGTCTATATTCCATATTTGATTAAAATTGGTCCACTTGTTTGGGCTAATGAACAATGCACGGGCATGAGACAAGTAGACAGAAAAGCACCATTTCCAAAACAACTTTTTCGTACTTAGAAGACCTCAAAACGGATAATTCCGCAAAAAAGATTACACCAATTTATTGACATCACACAACTTTCTCTATACTATGTGGCCTATATTTGAGAAAATAAAATGGCAAGCTATTTAAGTTTGACAGAATTATAATTAAGTAGCTATATATTTTCCTTTATAAATTTCACACATTTAACATCAGAACAATGTAATACAAGGTTGAAGCGCTATCATGGTACTTACTCAACCCCCATCATGCAATGTAACTAATATAACCAGATACAATAACATCAGTTGGTTTTGAATGCCTATAGTCCTACTCCATGGTATCATCCTATGGTATCTCATGCCCCTATTACTTATAAGATTTCTTCTAACCTCATTATCTTTCTTTCCTTCATACTACTCCATACAAATTTTAAAATTAGTGTTTTGGGACTTTTATCCGTGGTTTCATTTATCCAGCGCCACCATACAATGTAATTCAAGCAGATTCTCTAATGAAATGCCCGAAAATTGGTTACTCGGGCTTTATAGGATATATTACATTGTACTGGTAGATCAAAAGGTCTTACCCAGTACTTTAAGTTTGTTTAAAACAGTTTATCAGATCCTCTTAATTGTGAATATCATTACTTTCTTGACATCAGCTAGACCCTGGCGGGTACGTAGATATGTGTATATTAAAAAGTCTCCACTAGTTTCGCTCATGTTAGAGTCTCGGCTCTGGTGAGCTTCAAAACTGTATATGTGTGAAGGAGCCTCAGTCGTGTCTCCCAGATTGAATATAAGATCAGGGATTTAAATTACATTTATCACAATAACTTTACTATTTGTCGTCGTAGAGGGGTGAGATTGATACCATTATATGGAGAATTAAAATCTGCATGTATTTTATGCAATGTAGTTTGTTAATAGTTGAATAACACACGAGATTTGAATAAAAATACCGTTTAAAATGGCCGTCATTTTGACATTTTCAATTCGATTTTTTGATTTTATTAATGTTTTAAGTGAGCACACAATATCTCCTATACCAAATGTCTTTCTTAATTTTCTTGGATGAGATCGTACTTAAGTACAGATGACAACGACAACGATGACGGGCGGACAACATATCAAAAATTACTTTTTCGGTTTCCTGATACCATGAAACGTAAGTTAAGTCGAATTGTTGTCGATTACCAAACTAACAATATATTTTATATACTGTGTAAGTAAGACATAAAATGTTGAAATCTAGAAATAAATGTTCAACACATCCCTTGTTTTTATCTTAAGACATCGTGCTAATTTATAAATCGCAATGAATTATTTTTCAATTAGTCCGAATCAAATCTTTCAGTAGTTGTAAAAAGAAGAAACGTTCATTCTTGTTGTCGGTAGAAAAAAAAAAGTAAAAAGAAATGAAAGAGGGCGTCAGGTTGCGTGTAGATAGGTCCGCCTATACGTTTTCTCCCTCCAGTTTACAGTCTGCCTTTTTAAACTAATTACGAGATTTTAATTGCGCTTTTTACTGTTTCGAATTGTCTTGCTCAACGTGTGTTGAATTATTACCGAGTTAAAATAGCAATGTTCTTCGACGATTGAGGAAAAGATAATCGAAAATATAGAATAAAATGTCTGGTCCTGACTGAAAGTATAATTTATTATCTTCGCAAGTTTTACTGTTAATAGAATCGGGTACGTAGCTGTATTAGGTGATCGTTGTGTTAATGAACGCTAGTCCTTATTTATTGCTTAGTGGAAAATAGCTTTTGCTTTGGTTTCGATGCGTGCACAACTTTTTTCTTCTTCAGTATTAAAATAACACTTTTACGTCTTTCGCGGTCTCTCTTCTTGTAATTATCTTGGCTAGTGTTATTATTTCAGTTGGTTAAAAGAATTATAAATAATATAAAACAAAACACAAGTTAAAATAACATTCCATTAAGGATTTTACTTTTTTTCTAGTTACACTATAGCTAATTTGAATTACCTTAGAAGCAATTCTAAATTTACGACCTGTTATTTTTTAAATAAAAGATACAGCCATACCATTTTATTTATGATAGTCGTATAATATCAACTTGCTGAATGACAGTAAAAAAATTAATATAAATTACTTTTTATAATAGAAATAATTATCTACGTCCTTTTTTTTTTTAAATTGCTACCGATCGCAGTGATTCTAAATTTCCATCTTCAGGTTTTAGAACACAATACTTTTTATTTTTTAAACAGGAATAAAACTAAACACGATGGAATACATGGGAAAGTTATCCATCAACTATGCCTATTTAATTATTTTTTATCTAAAAATCTTCATATATTATCTGATTTGGAAACTTTGTGTTGAAAAACCGACCATGTACATTTTTCAAACAAAAAGGTATTATAGAATAATTTTAATTTTTCCATTTATTTTCTCGCTTATAAGTAAAGTTACGTGTTGAGTAAAAAAATGTATGTTAAATTGTTTGCAGATGTAGGCTATCCATTTTGAAGTTCACTGTAGAAAAAGTAGTTAGGGGAAATAATATCTTGCGTCTGAGGTCTGTCATTTGTGCAGTGCTCTACAATCGAAACGCATGGACAGATTTTAATCAAGTTAGATATGTGGGCATATATTAGAACCTTTATGTGATTTTTTGATAACTCATAATTTGGATCTGCAGCTATAAGAAAACAAACATTTAATTCATTTTTGAAAAATCACCTTTCATGATTGTGATCAAATTTTGCCCAAGTGTAGCCTCATATTGGTCACCATATCTCAAAAATAACGGTAGGGGAGTTATCAGTGAAAACCATAAAATTGGCCATGTGACTGTTATAAAAAGACGTAAATTCTCAAAATCGGGTCTACGGATTTCGTTCAAATTTTAGTTAAATTAATGTGAAAATTAAATTATCCAAATCGATGAGAAAAATTGAAACTAAAAAATATTATAGAACCTTGAATGTCGTCATTAGAAGCTAGATTTTAATCAAATTTGATTTACTCTGAAGACACATTTATGACCCAAGGAAGAAAGTTTAGACTCCATTTAAATTATGTTTATTCATTTTTACTTTTTCATTAATAACTACGCAACTGTCATTTTAGACGACAAATAGTTTTGGTTGGTTTTTATTTGATTTTATGATAAGTGAATAGAAAGTTTGTGAAATATTTTTGAACCGTTTGTTTTGTTTCCATTCTAATTTTGTATTTTAATTATAATTTCCAATTATAAATTTTAATTATAAGTACCTATTTAAAAGTTATTATTTAACTGTAAGTATTATCTTTCTGTGAAAAAAAAAAAAAAAAAAAAAAAAGTACTGTATTAATGATTAATAGTTGTAAGTAAATATGTTCATTAATAATGTGTGTATGCAACTGCTCTAGAAACTTGCGTGCTAAAGGCTAGCGTGTAAGGATATTCATTAATTTTGTTGACTGTTATATTTAGAATATATGCATGTAACGTTTAGTCGAAATCGCTATTTGTATGTATATTTAAATACTATGCATTAAGTTAATAATATCAAATATGTTCCTCTATAAAAAGCTATGGTGTATTAAAATCTTATGGACTCCGATTTACACCGTAGTGGACTTACTTGGTATGGTGAGGATGTTAAACATGACAATTTCAAATCAGTATAGTTTGTGGGAGTAATATGAATATATACATAAAGCTCCTGTGTCTTTATTAGCTTACATATTGTATGAGTAAATGTTTATTATAACTTAATAATGAGGAACCATGGAAATCCCAGCTAGTCTAGAGGTTAGCACTCTCGTTTCACGAATGAAAGGTTCTAGGTTCAATTCCCATGGGAGCTCATACATTTACATTGCCGACCCAACATCAATACCTTAATAGGGAGACTACAATTTGTAGCAAACTCTGGTTGAAAGTGTTGAAACAACGACGGCGGAAATTTCTATGTTTTAACCATCGTTAAAAGATTACTCTGCTGGAATCCTCTCCAGCATGTCTAGGTAAGGTTAGGTTAGGTTATTTATTCTAGGGGTTTTGCGCTACGGTATTTAGTTATATTTTTCATAATGAGGAAGCATTATACTCATTTTTTCTTCTATGTAAAATATAAAATTGTATTTAATATTTTTTAATATTAATTTATATCATTTGTTCGAAGTTTATTCCATCTCTAGTCTTGTAGGAACGATAATGGATTTTTGAAACAAAATTAAAATACATTTCGAATATTATAACATCACTGAACACCAAAACGTACCCTAATAAGTAAAAAATTATTATTTCGTAAAATTTCTCACCACATAAAGGACCTATTTGAAATATATTGTGAAAGAACCATATTGATTATTTATCCACCCCCTCCCTATTTCTGCAATAGGTTTTAGAGTAAACAACTTAATTATAAATAATGGCACATCGTGTACTGTACGTAAATAAATAATAGTAATCAGTGTCTGATATTTTGATATTTAATTAAGTATTAAAATGATAGATAATTAAAACCAATTGAACACAAATTAGGCAGACAACAAAACTAAATAAATACTTTTAAATATAACCTATTACAAGTAAAACATTAACGTTATAAACAAAATTATTGAAATTGATTGACACAATGCAGCCAAAGTTCACTAATCCTTTACAGCAATTTATTAAAGTATAACCAAACAATCCATATAAATTAAATGAAAAACATCATTTGGTTAATATATATATATATACATTCTTAATTAGCAATAATAATTTTGAGAATTAAAAATATATAATATTTTTTATTTGAGCTAGTTTTCATTTTTAGTAACAATATATTTAATTTACAAATTTTATAAATTTAAATATATACATTAAAATTTTGAGTTTACTGAGAGAATGTTACCGTGTACAAGTTTTCAGTTTGTGGAGATTTCGATATTAATTTTGTCACTGTTAAGTCACATTCAGTTGTGACACTTAAATGGAAGATTATATATAATTGAAGATTTATTATAATAATTCTTCTGAATCTACAACACAATACGGGACAACAGTTAGCCTAAAATACAATTTAACTTCATATTTATAATAAACAAATACATTATAAATTGAAATTAATTTGTATACTCTTCATTGAGAAAGTTTAAAAAACGTTGATTTCCCTTATATAATTAATATAAATTAGTTTTTACGGCTTAATTCTAATTTTCTGTAGTATATTTGAGACACCTAAGAAATTTCCTTATTTTATTTTGCAACTCCTTACAATTCGAATTTTATTGTTTTGACTTTTGTCCAAGGTAATGAATTAAAAAACGGTCTTATAAAAATAAGCTCGAATTTTGTTTCTTCGAATTTTTAAACGTAGACTATATCTTTAAACTTATGTACTGACTATATAAAATAAAGTTTATATTACATGTCTCTTTAAAACCGTCAAGAATAGTTTGGATTCAATCAAATTATTTGGTTAAGTATTTCTCTGACAAGTAGTCTGAAATTAAGTTCTACAGGGCAATAAACAATTATTAGTTTTGATTTTTAATGTACCCATAAGATTTATGATAAATTGTAAATCTTTTTAAACCTATACGTTTAATTTTTTTTCGAATCACGTATTTTTTAAATACCGTATTTTGATGAAATATCACATTGTACACGCAAGTTTTGTTTAGTACAATTTATATAAAAATATGTTTTAAATCTTGTGTATATTTTATTAATATGTTTCATCTATTTTCAACCACGATGCTATTTAAAATAATGAGAAAAACTATCAACTTATAGTGAAATAGAGGTGAAACGTAGCTGAGTTAACAATGTACGCGCTTATCTCTCTTCAATTCCAACTGGTGATCCGTACAAGGTTACGCCGGTTCGAGCACGGTTAATGCCATTGCGTTTTTCTTTGTCAGTAGCCCATCTTCATTAGTCGGGTATAAATAAGTTAAGTAGAAAACACATATATGTTTTGTAACATCTGCAAGAACTAATTACAGTGCTGTTTATTTTCGCATTCTATTAATTTATAACCTACCAGTTTATTCGGTAGCAAGTTTTATTCATTCAGTTTCTCTGTGTTTTTGCCATAATAACGGAGCTAGCTGGTAGAATGCCTTTAACACATAAAGAGCGTATTGACATAATCCTTCCAACTGGAAGTGGTACCACTCGCCACGTAGCGCAAAAGTTTAATGAATTACATGAGAAACACAATCAGATGAAGCCAAACTGACTAATAAATATAAGAACACACAGACCAACCCAGATCTGGGTATCCAAAGAGCGTAACAGATAAAAAAAACTTCAACGATAATGCTAGCGGAATGTGTCAAGAGCCCGAAAGGACTCTCCCCATAAGTTGATATGAGTCGAAGAAACATTCTCAGTATTTCCCATCACCCCTACAAGTTGTAGATACTGCAGCATTTGACAGAAGATGATCCTGATCGGAGGGTGCAGTTCTGTGAGTGGGCTTTGGACAAACGACCCAGGTTTTACTTCAACCATTCTCTTCTCAGATGAAGTATACTTTTATCTTAACGGAGAAGTTAATATTGAAAATGTCAGGTACTGGTGTGACTCAATTTCACATTGGATAAGAGGCAACAAAATGCAAGGTGAGGTAAAAGTCATGGTGTGATGTGGTATTTTGAGTAGCAGGATGTTTGGCCTTTTCTCAAGACAAACATTTCTGTGTTTATAATTACGACAGAGTGAAGCTATGGACAAACATACTTACGTTGTAAAAAGATGAACTAAAATTGTCACAAAGTTATTGAATGGTATAAAACCACGCATAGAGTCAAAGCAATTCTTAAACTCAACTAAATGAACTATGGTGATTTCTTATATCAGACGGTTACAGTGATATCACAATGGAGCTGATTAGCCGTTAAGCCTCTCCGTATTTGTTCATAAAAGAGTCCAGATCAAGTCAAGGACGACGGCAAATACTCTTGAGAATGGTCTGTGTCAATTTATTGATTTCCAAAATTGGACAATGAAGTAGTGTGGCCGCTTTCAGAGGACTCGTTATTGGGAACGAGAGGTCCTATATATGTCCAATGATTACAGACTGTGAAGGTGCTTTTATAAAACTAAGGATTCTCCTGAGAGGTTTCGTGACCCAGTCCAGTCTGGGGAATGAAGTAATAGAGCAGAGTGTAGATTAGCATGATATTTTTTACTACATTCACATGAGTATAGAAGATGTGGGATAAGATACAGAGAAAAGTGACCTCCTATCCAGTTAGGAGAAAGTTTATGAGGATTATAACTCAATATGAAGAAACGGTGTTCAATGACTATTTCATGAGTGTGGTAGGAAATGACTCATCTGCATAATGGCAGAAGATCGACAGGTCTTTATTAAATAGTCTACTATTATGTTCCCCTTATATAAAACTTGTTAAAATAGATGTGAAATTAATACTTGAATTTTTTTCAGGCCAATAATGAAAACTCACATTGTTATGTGATCATACTAAGTTTTCTTTCTCACACGAAGTCATAAATATGACTTAGTTCACAAAAAATTTAAACTTACATTTTCATAATTTATTTTATATTATTGAATAAAGATTCAGAATTTAAATCAAACTGACGATAACAAATTACTGATTCCCCCAAAACTTATTTTATTCTAATATTCGCAATTTCATTATGTGTACCTGATAACTGTTGGTCTGTTATCACAACTGATCTCTTTCATCTTCTAACCAAACGAGTTTAGTGATGATGAATTGAAATAATCAATAAAGGGAAAAGGGTTGGCTGACCGGGCCGGTGTCCGATAGACCCATCAAGTGTCGGTTTATTGGGTCAATCGGAGGAGGCCAACCATCGCCTTGTGAACACTTACTCAGCGAAATGTTGTCTTTGTTAAACACCGACAGTTTGGAAAGTGCTGACTCATCTTGCATTGACTGACGGCATATAATTACGAGTCTGATTGTGTGATTCTGTAACATAGTTATAATGAAATAATACCACTGATACGTGGGCAATGTGGTTAATACATTCTCTGCTCTTTGATAATAAAATTATTGTTGCAAATCAATTGTGTTGTGTGTACAGTTTCTTAACATTTCCAGAGTTACATTTAGAAATTGATCATTTTGGTTTTATAGCGGATGTTAAAGAGTCATTTTTACGTTGCATTTGGTGAAACACATCCTGGTTTATTTAATGTAGTTTTTATTTTTTAAGTCAGCTCGTACTGTAAAATCTACTACAAACAATTGGCTTCCCCTGCTTGTGGAAATAACACAGCTTTTTTAACCTCTATATCTCAGGTTTGACTAGAAGTTAAGTGTATTTTGGATAGCTATTTGTCGGTCTATGTATGCAATGAATAATTATTTAATACACCACTTTGACTCAAACTAGTCATACACATTTTAAATTGGTTGTCTAAGGATCTGTTTTTATATCCTTTATAGCTTATATAAAAGAAAAAAATTACAACTTGTCAGACACAGTTCGCTTCATTAAGTTTTTTTTTTGAATTTTATACTTTCTCACAACTATTGTGATAGCAAAAAAAATCAACTTTGGAATTATTACGAAATTAACTACAAAAAATTTTCGAAATGTATTAAGCAGGTCGGTAACCTAAACGCTAGGACCTACTTTTTAGTATTCGATCATACTTCAAAACTTTTTAAAAGTACAAAATTTTATTTTCATAAATATTGGAGCTAAATATTTTTTTATCACCCCACCAAGCAGCTAAATAAAACATACTATTCCTCATAAATATGTCCCAAAATACCAGATCGGAAGTTATCGATCAAAAATGGTAAATGATCTATGGATGCCATTTTAGAAGTTCAAAATTTTCAAAACGGTCCCTAGATATTTTGATCAAACTTTATTGAAATATGAAGCGTTTTTACCAAAATTCCTGTGTTAAAAAGTACGTAAGAAAAATTACGTACTACGAAAAAATTATAAAATACTATAATGAACCCAGACAACAATTTTCTATTTTACAGTCGTCATAAGCATTTACACTTCACCAGGATTTAATGTTAATTAGCTAAACGTCTATCTACCTTCTAAAAATCGATTTATGGTATATTTTCACTTTTTGACATATAATTCCTAAATCAGCTCCTCCTTAGGTCGGTCTAAGATAAGATTTATTGACGATATGCATAATATTTATATTTAAAACTCCTTATACGTTTAATAAAATTAATATCCTTCAAAGCAAATAAAGTTTCAATAGTGAGACACAAATGAGGATGTGTTTTGTACAGTTAATTATAAAATAAATAAAAACAAATACAGAAGTAAATTGACAATCGTAATAACAACATAATTCTTTTTAATGCCTGCCACATTTGTGTCAGATTAACAAACGAAATTAATAAAGTTAAATGTACATGTAAATGATTAAAATGTTTGAGTGATGCGACAGTAATACAAACAAACTGCAAATAATGAACTAATTACGCCGCTCATCTCATTAAAAAGTACATTAATTACTCAAAGAACTTGACTGCTAGTCGGAGAGCTATAAATCGATATGTGTATTGTTTGCAACGCCAATATTCAGTGTGGTAAATAAATAAGTACACTCAGTGTGACGTCATATCTATTTTATATTATTAGAGTAATTCCAAAGGACAGTCTATTTCACAAGTTCATGAAATGTCCACTGATTCTATCATTATACACACTCTGACTACAAGATTATCAACTTTGTTATATATGTACTCGAATTATGCTTACACCCTTTAATTGCCTTTTAAAATATACTATATTTGTGGTTTTGTGAAACGAAATCGATGCAGTTACTGTGTATATTTCCCTCTAACTCATATATATATATATATATATATATATATATATTCGTTTCAAATGAATGTTAAGTTTTATAGGAATCACAGAGAATAAAACAAGATTATGTAAAGAATAATTTATTTAATGGTATTCTAACTTTATTAAACTCGAAATTCATTAAAACTAAATATAAAAACATTACTAAGCAAAAGTATTCAAACACCGTTCAATTTTTATTTTTCATTTCAAGTTTTTATTTCTTGTATACACCATAAAAACATTTCGTACTCCTTCTCGTATCACCGTGTATTTTGAGTCGTCGCCGTTTTAAGACGGAAAACCAATTACAAACAACGTTTGGCCTAATTGCAAAGAATCTTATTTATAGATTACATAATAACTGGTAGGCGAGTTTAACCAAAGATACGTAATAAAAACACACACATAAGAAATGTCACAAATGGTCGCGTAATAAGAACCTAGCTTCGCTCAGTTAATTATATTTTTTAACTTTTGTAATTTTTGATCTGTTTAACATAAAAATGTTAAGGAATCTTCTAACCTTAAGAGCAACCAGGAATGGGGGAGGTTGTCACTAAGGAATTTAAATTCTGAGACTATAGCGTATTACCCATCATTATCCGGCCTACGGTGGAAGGATAGGGAGGGGAGGGATATGAAATTTCTCTCTCTCTCTTTCCATAGTACAGAAATTAACCCTACTACAATTCAGAATTTTCTATAACACCCTTATATAAAAAATGTTTTAGAATATGTGCTCAAGTATTATCTCCGCTCAAACGTCTTCTGTTATTTGTCTTTATTTCGAAGTGCTCCACTGTGAGCATTGAAAAAACTTTGACTGAAGTGAGGGTCTAGCTGATTTCTTCTTAATAGTTTTTTTTTCTACTCTTTATATTATGTTTACTTTCAGTTTTTAATTTATATTTATATATTTTTTGTAATTAGCAGTTTTTATGTGCATCTATGTATTTATGTATTTATGTAGAATTTAGTAATTATTTTTATTTCTTTCTGTAAATTTGTGTGTGTGTGTGTGTGTGTGTGTGTGTGTGTGTGTGTGTGTGTGTGTGTGTGTGTGCGATGGCGCGCGTGTGTGTGTAGTTATATAATTCTTTAGGTTAGCACGTGGCACTATTCAATTGTATAGGCTATATAATAGCATCCCTGTAATTGGTTTTATAACCAGTTGGAGCTGCTTTTCCAAAATTTGTTTATTCTATATTTAAGAATTATTTAAATATCATTGGTTATTGTTTCAATAAACATATTTAGTATTTTAAACTATATTTGACCAAAATATCTTTTTGTACTCAAAAATTACAACATTGACTATCAACAGATATGTGTAAACTAAACCTAGGAGTATTTATTAGATTTTAAAACATTGATTACATTGTTGCTATAAGTACATTGGATTCTTGCTAATAGGGGTTGCGGTGAACACTATAAACTATGAAAAGTTATTTGGTATTTGTTCTATTCCTTGCTTTTCTTCTTAAAAACAAATCAGTTAAAAAATAAGAGGTCTACGACGATTCCAATGTTGGCTAATTACTGCATAACCGATTTCAATACCATTTTCGTTATTCATTTCCATGGTCTACTTGTGCACATCGAATTCAAATTTTTTTGTTGAATTCAAAAACATTTTTTTAATCATCAGTTTTTATAACAACAACAAAAGAAGTTATAACTTAACCATTTTAAAGTTATTGACATAGATTTCAATAAATTAATTATAAAACCAGATTATGTCTTACATTTATCTAAAAATTCAAAATGGCGACTCTAAATTCCAAAATTAATCCCAAAATGTTACAAATTTTGAATAAATACAGATTTTTCGTGTTTCTATTACTGCAAACATTATTTCTCACTAGATTGTCTAACTTCAACCAAAATTAAAACTAAATAAGTACAAATTCAATGAACCCGAATAATTAAATCTGTTGTTATTTTATTTGTTACTTAAATATTCACAACAATTTATAGTTTAACAGCAAACTACGAAGCTTGTTCCTCTCCTCTGTAGCATGAACATTAAGGTTTTCATCCATAGCAGCCTCTAAATTTCCATTTTTATTTTTTAAGAGATAGAGTACCAATATTATTTCCTGGAACTCTATATACAAAATATGAAGAAAATAAAGGAGTATAATCAGGTCTTACTGGTATGCCAATTCTGTAGTTTGGTTATTTTGTAATTTAAGTTTTGAATTACGTAAGATAAATCGTAGTGCCGTTTATCAGCTACAAACACTTGAGAAAAACTAAGTGGCATTAAAATCTGGAAAAACATTATAATCAACAGTCATCATTATGAATATTGTAAATAAAATATGTGTTGCTAAACATATCTCGAAATTTCTCACTTCTCCATCCCAAAAACCAAATTAAAACTATCCAAAACTAATATTTACAACAAAAACTCAATTCGGCAATTATCATCCAGAACGTGAAGCCTACCATGAATGCTAAACTTGCTTCGCTTGTGCCATAAACACGTCGTTAGTTTAAATTGTGTTTAATTAAAATTGAGTTTTTTGCCAATTATTCTTGAACAGTAATATTTTTTTTATTTTCTATTTTTACACGGGCATGGGTTATTCTTAATCTTCACATTTCACTAAAATTTAAATGAAATAGGTGGAGCTGATTTTGAGAAATTACGTATTTTATAAAACTTTTATGACCGACTTTATGGTTTTTACCCTTTAATCACGAACTAGCATTTTTTTGAGAAATGTCGACCAATCTTGTTTGGATCCTTAGAGGTTACACATGAGCAAAATTTGATCGAAATTGTAAGTCAATTTTGAAAAAAAAATTCTTTTAGCAGCTACCCTCAAATTTTGAGTTATCAAAAATATGAAAAAAGATACCCCTAGATGTGGCCAAAATATGCCCACATACTAAATCAGTCCACTTGTTTGAGCTGCACATACGCAGACGCCAGACAGGTGTCATTCCAAATACAGTTTTAAAAAAAAAAAAATTAGAGGACATAAAAATGGATATATTCACAAAAACTCACCATTGGTTTTATTTATCCAACACATGATTTTTTCTATCCCACGTATATAAAGAAAGTAAAATTGTGTGATTATTGACTTTTTCACACAATTATTAACGTTCTATGATTGCTAACCATCTAAAAATGTGAGAAACATAAATAGCTCTCATTTAATTTTTTTTTTTTAAAACAACAAATAATTTAAAATGTTAGTTTTTTAATACAATGATTAATATCGCCTCAATAATCATGTAAATATCGAATTGTATTATAATAGGCTTATAAATACAGACACTAAATAGGCATAAAAGAGTCCACATTTGTGACATATTTAAGGGATTATTTTATTTATAATAAAAGTTTAAAAAGTAGGCTACTCGGTACACAACTTAACCAACGAAGGTTTTATATCTCAAATATTAATAATTTGTTTTGGGTTGTGGATATCGTGTACTGTACTGCCATGGGATTTCATACAAAGTACCCAGCATTATACATTTATATTATCTATGTAATTATCCACTGTTTTATGGAGGTTCGGTTGCCCGGTTGCACCTTAACCACAATATTCTTTTATTTATTCTGCAGGATAATATGGAATGAAATGATGGTGTAATGGAGAAGATTTTTCTACTTTAAAGTCGAAAAACCACAGCAGTCATCACCGTCTGATAAGTTATCTTATATATATATACTTGTGGAATATGGAGGATCAACATTACGGTCCGATTGTTCTTTACAAATCCTCATCCATCCATTCCCGGTTTGAACTGTGTCACAGCCTCTCCAGTTTACTCCAGCCTAGACCTACCAACAAACATGCCCATACACTCGCTGATAATCCTCAGAATAGAACTTCCTCTTCGTCACTGGCAACCTTATTAAATGACACTTACACTAATCCACTGGTTTGGTTATACAACAAATAATAACTCTAGCTAACTTTAGTGTTACATATTAACTCTTTACTAAAACATAGATAAGTACTAAACCTCGCTGAAGGCTAGAATTGTACAAGTCTACTGCACTAATATCTTTCAAATTGTCAACCAATTATAAACTTAGAAAGAAAAACATTATTTAGTTTCTCTCCCATAAGTAAAAGGAAATGATTTTTTTAAATCTAGCTTTAGTTCACTAAGTATGTTTATCATATAAAATTTGTATTCTTCACGATATACAAAAGTAAAACAAAAACTGAACAAAAATCTATTACAGTTGTATTAAAATTTATTCTACTTACTGTCGCAAATAAGAAGTTATAACCCAAATAACTTTATATACAAAAATTCCGGCTTTAGGAGAAAACATTCTAAAAATATTTTGAAAATGTTTGGTAAGTTTTTCAAATCAGTTTGTAAGATTTTGGATAAATAGTAAGAATGTAAAGTTAAATATATACAAATATAATATCTAGAGAATTGTACGATAAGATTGGCTAGAATCGTTATTAGTCATAGGGAGTGATGTTATTCATGAACCTATACACCAAATAATTAATGGAATAGTTAAAACCATAAGTTGAATTCAGTATTTTTATTACGTAGTTTTAAAAAGAGACTAGTTTACAAACAAACAAATATCCAAATCTTTATAATCCTAAGAATAGTTCAATTTATTATTTATATGTATTATTTTATCTATGTACCTTATCATTTATTTAGATTACTTTATTTTTAAATTTTATTGTCAGTTTTTTTCAAGAAAACAGTAAATTTATTAATAACACCTATATTCCAATATTTATTAACTCAATTAATATTTTTTTAAAGTTGTTATAAATTAAATAAATACAAATGTGTCGTTGCTTATTACCATATGAACTGGAGATTATGTGTTGTTAGTGTATTGTATTCAACTAGCAATGCTGTCTTGGACCAGATATTCTTTAAGACTAACATAATTAATTACTACACAACTTGCTGTCAATACTTTATTTTCACCTCAACTTGTCATTGTACAAAATATACCAACAATAAATTAGGATACATGCAACTTCATAAGCATTTCATAAAATCAATGTTTATTTATAAATATTTGCCAAAAACTTACAACAATTGTATTGCAGTATTAATTAAAAGAAATAATGCTAAATTCTGTTACAAACAAGAATGTTCCAAGTCTAGAACGGACGAACGAGGTAAAAATTCTTTGTGGTTTCTGAACTTGATTATAAGTTTTTTGTATTGTTTGTGTGGTCGATGTTGAACTATACCATAAAGGCGCTGAAGCAGCTGACGCCACTTGTGCATGCCTCCTTGATCTACTGCATGTCTGTCTGTCCATCTACAATAGTTTATGGCGACATAGGGCAATCAATACAATTGCTAAGTGAACTCTTCAGCTCTCAATGATCCTCAAAGTTCTCACGACAAATTAAAACTATGTGGCAACCCTTTTGGTCTGAGCTGGTAACACTAAACAATAAAAACTAGATGTCTCCTTTTATTATCAAAAAGAACCATAAATGGAATTAACCACTTTCACAAAGCATAAAATATAATACTAACTGACTGCAATCTGATTGTCGTTCTCTTCACTACATTCATTGTTGCCATTCTCTACCCCCCCTCAGTCTACCTACCAATTTAATTAGCTTCCAACATTAATCAACATTTCTACAATGTGAAAACTTGGAAAGACACTTACAAATTGCATACCTAGTTAATTTGTATTAGACTTAAAAGATATATATGGTTTTATTATGTTAATACGGATGTCTGTACAAATAGACTTTGTATGCACTTTATCATGTTGTATACATGTGAGGTGAGTGATGAACATGTTGTCAGCTTAAATAGCTTTGTATTAATTTTATTTTATTTAAAATGTGGCCTTTATAATCTCACATTTTTTAGGGGTGCATAAAAGTTCAATTAAGTTTAACCTTCACTACAAACACTTTAAAACGCAAGTTTTTGTTTTCATTTTATTTTTTATACATTGCTCTTAACGAAAATTGTCAACTTGAAAAATATAATTAAAACCAATATTAAATAATACATAATAATGCATATTATTATGAAATATGAGAATTAGGAATTTTATTATGTTATAATTTAGAAAATAAATATTGAAAACTATAGTGAAGTTACATTTATTAACTTAACTAACAACTTTAAAAACTAACAAATTATGAAAATAAATTCAGATTTATATACAATAAACGAAAGAAAATTGAGTAGTATTTTAGAGTTTTAAAATTAAATGTCACTGAATTGTTGTCAAATAAATGTAGAACTTTAACAAAATGTTATAAAGAAATTTCATTGGGTTTTTCTTTTGTGATATTGATGGGGTTATGGGATTTACAAGATTAAGACTCATCATTTTAATTATCAGCAGTCTGTTGACTAACAACCTCTTAAAGTCAACCATTCAGTCACAAGCCTAAGAAAGCAATGCAAAGTCATTGTTGCCCAGACTGAGGGTTTCTTCTTCTCCTTTCCTTACATTTATTTTTCTTCTTTATTATCAGCTTATTGAACTTAATAAATATTTCTGGATTTTAACTTAGTTTTTAATCACTTGTTATACTATAATTTTATTATTTTATCTTATTTACATAATTATTTCCAATCTACAGGATGAAATGAGGGATATGAAATGGAACTGAATTTTCTTTTTCTCTGATAATTATTGTATTTTGTGAATATTTACATATATTTGGGAAATAATTATTATGCAAGATTTTATACATATAATTTTGGGTTAAGGTGTCCAAATTTCGTTCTTTAAATCTCCTTTATTGAAATTTCATATCGTTACAATATATAATAAAATAAATTAAATAAAAGACATATAATAAATGAGAAACAGAGAAAGAAAAACTTTAAAATCAGATATAAGAAGTTAAATATATAAAATATAAAAAGTTAAAATATAATACAAACAATAAAAAAGGAAGCAACCTAAAACCATAATAGTAAGTATATAATATATGTTATATACTTTTCAATTGGTCTTTAACCAATCAATTAACAATTAGGAGAGTTTTAAATTTTATACGATTTAAAGTTTGATTTATTCGGGTATTATTAAATTAATTTGTTCCTGTATAAGAGGACTTCATTATATCATTAATACTTATGCTGTTCTAAATAAAAATATTATTTATTATTTATTTTGTAGGAGTAACAATCTTCAAAAGTTGTAAGTTTGTTCTATTTACCACAAAGAATAAAATACTCTCCAAAAATAAATATGTTAGATAATGTCATAATTTTGAGTGAATGAAATGCATTACCCTATGAATGACTGAATGTTGCCTTTGATTTTTTTCTGTTGTTAATAAACGCAAAAAATCACTCGGTCATCATATCCTTATAAATAAATATTAAGAACAGAAGATAAATAAAATCACGAGGGCACCTGCCTGTGAAGTAACTTGGTTAATTAATGACAATATTTATTTGATAAAATAACAGTTTTATCATAGTGCACTATAATACTTGATTTACAAACTATGTAAATAGTTATTTTGTATAAATCCCAGTGCAATGATGACGTTTAAATATTTGTTGACAGCCACAAGTAGTTTTCAACATAAACCTAAACTTAACGACGACGATCTACTATTAATAGATTCCTCTTATATTCTGGTATGTCAAAATCTTAGGTGAATCCATCTTTAACCTCGACTATCTGACCTTTGTTAATTTCCTTAGTACCTCTATGTATTCCAAAGTAAATTCCTCACAACAATCTATGAATTCATATTAAGCACTTAACCTTCTTCTTTGACCAAGTGAGACATTCATTTTTAAGAAATTGATTTATTTTAAATGTTAAAACAAATTATAAATTTACATTAGTTTATATTAAAAATAACGTGGAGAAATACATATTTCTCAATAAATTATTATTTTACAGGTTTTTTAAATAATACATATTTCCCATCCTTTCTTTAATTTCCCCATATGCTTTCATAATATTTGTTCAACATTGGCCATTACAAATAGAACCATTTTAATACTTTAGAAACAAATATAATAGTAAAATACCTTTAATTTTAATACAAATATATAATTACAAATTTGGAATTTTTTAAACATAACAACATACTACCTACGTAAGATATTATAAAAATAATAAAACAAGATTTAATTTTAAGGCGAATCTTTTAAATTTTACATGGATCTTCATTAAAAATCAATAACAATTCTGCTTTTTTATTCATGGATGTTGATGCGAAACAGTAGGTTAATTTTAATTTGTACCTTTTAACAATCCTGTGCTTAAACTCACGTGCAGTCATAATCTATAAAATGTTTGGTATAAATTATAAATCCGACTGTAAAAACAAAACGAGATTGTTATTCTCAGATATGTACAATGTACAATCTTATTGTAATGAATAACCAAATTATATAATTTCTAAAGCACAACTATATCAACAATCATAGAATCACACAATTTCTTAATATCCTTATTTATAATTTAAAATACAGTTGTCATTTTTAGAGATTACATACAACTGACTTTCACTGAAACTGTATCATCACAAGTTAGTTGTTTGTCATACTTCTGCCAATCTCGTCAGAGACTCGTAGTGAGAATGAGCGGTAAATCCCGAGGTTCCCTAACTAGATTTACACCTTTAATCATCTAGTTTTAGATTAGACCCATGTTTTTCGTCTTTTCTGACAGATTTCTCTTGACCAATTCTTGTTCTCTTCCGGAGCTAACGCTATTGTATTCAAGGGCTAGGGGTCGCTAATTTAAGTTCTTTTCTTCATTTTTTAAGACGATGATGACCGTGATGTGTTTCCGTATTAAAAACAGGAAAAGAACTTCTAACAATGTTGTAGAAAATATACCATTCATTCTTATCCATATGTTTTTTCAACCACGTACAGTAACCATCGTCAGATGAATTTCTGGATGGACTATTTAATTCATTGTTTGTGAAGTTTACCAAATATGTATTTCAACTTTATTTCAGATAATGGAACATATTATTCAGTGTTCCCAGTTTAGAACTATAGAACACCAGCTTAGATACTGAAAGTTAAAATAATAATAAATAATAAGAGTAATAATATCAACACATATCAAAGCTCTCGGTGGTAAGTAACATAATATCTAAAAGTAACCAATTATATTTTACTTTTATATTTAATAGGTTATCGGTTTGTAAATTTGTACAGTACAATTTTTCTAAAGTTGGATGTTTCAGACAACCCATTAGTAATGCATTGTGGGTAAACGGTTTGAACTAGAAACTTTGTGAAAACCTTCATACAAACCACGAAGAATGCAATGAAAATATTTCAATCGCAGCCGTCAAAATGGAATAGATCCACACTCAAACCATCGAATGGGATCGTCAATGACTCCAGAACTGAATGACATGACGTTCATACTATACAAACATTAGTTTTTAAAAACCTTAGTTAGTTTCTTGGTATCATTGTAGTGTTTTTAACTCTGGATCTAATGTTCCAAAGTGACGGCTGCAATCTAATATTTCCATTACAATTTTTAATAAAACCAGTTTAGCTCATTCATTACTTTGTGTTGTTTTAAATGTGTACGTAAAAGAGACTGGTTTTTCATAAAATGTAAAAGTAAGTGTTTGACTTAAAATATGTCAGTTATTGGTGAGCAATACTTCAATTTAACGGTAATATTCTTAATGAATTAACAGTTTTTATCAAAGAACCTGTTATTTGTAGAATATCGTATTTCTCACTTTGATTATTCTTTTCCATCAGGTCTCTCCCTCCTCAATGTGAAATCAGGTACTTTGTTTCTGGGGAAAGGACGTTGAGGTAAATTTATTCCAAAAAGAATTTCCTGGACTCATGGAACCAAATCGCCAAAAGAACAACTGAGTGTGTAACCAGTTTAAAATTATGAAAATCTCTTTTAAACATAAACCATTTTTTTGTCAATTTAGCAAATATATTAAAAACTAATAATATCTATACTTATTCTTTATAGTTATGTGTCTAATTATTTGACTTTACCTCTCACTCCTTCCTAATTAACAAACGGACATCATGACTAATAATATTGATTTTTGTAAGTCTCTTATAATATATAAAATATATTCAATAGTGTAATCATCAATAAATATCAATTTGGAGATTTTCGAATGATGTTGCTCTGTCCTCTATCTGTTCCTCACATGGACCGATTTTAGGCAAATTTGGATTTTAGGACCTACATGAGTCGGCATAAGTTTCGAAGATGTGCATTGATCATTTCACGTAAGTCCTAAAATTAATTCGATCTTCTCAAAATTATCTAAAGTGAATTAATTCATTAATTATACTCAAACATATACTACAAAATATGGGATATTGGTAGTATTTGTAACTGGCCTTCTATTTAATATGCACTCAAAAGAATTTTAACCTGCACAAATAATATAATTAATTTTGAAAGAAATCTCTTGTTTAAAATATTTGTGGGAACAAGATAATTTAATTGAGTTGGTGGTTCAGTTATGCATACATATTTATAATTCATTATAATTCTTCCACAATTATAATCATTTGAAAATATAACATTATATATTTGATACAAATATTTGACTAACACGCTCTGACGCAATATCTTAAACTATTAATATAGTGGTTTCAATATTTCTAACCTAGAATGATATCAATTAATTATAGTGACAAGAAATATCCCTACGTAACAAATTTGATCAAACTGTCCACGCAATTGGTCTGTAGAACACTGCAAAAACTAAAATTAGACAAAGAGTTTCCTAAACAAAACACTTTATTGGATCAGGGACCTACAAACAATTATTTTTGTGCAAAATTCCACATCGAAATTTTTGCCTCTTAAAAAAGATTATCTAAACTTCTGGTTTTCAGGGTTTTACGACACATTTTGTTACATATTCCAATATTTACAATTCTAGAATTGTAAATTCCGTAGTTTTAGCATATTTCCACTCTATCTTATAGTTTAATTAAAAACGATCAATTTTTACTTTCTTACATATACAGGGTGATTCACGAAGATATTCAGAACTTTGGGAGCTCATTCTACATCTACAAATAAAGAAAAATTGCATATAAACATATGTCCAGGAACGTTTAGTTTCCCATCTCTTTGCCATTTTGTTTTTATTCATAAATAAGGTAACTAAGGAAATAAATAAGATATTGGGTTAAAATTTGCCACAAACATTATTTATGTTAAGTATTAAAAGTGCTTTAATAAAAAGGACTTTATTTTATTTTGTTTTCAAAATGGCGTCCTTTTAAAATGTTTAGATTCAAATATCTCGAAAAACGTTAACTAAAAAAATGCATTGGTGACAAAATATTTGGTTTTAAATTTTTCTATAGCTCAAAACCGAGTTATCGACAAAAATTTCGATAATAATACAAAATAAAGTCATTGTTTTTAGTCCACTTTTAAAAATTAATGTAAGTATTATATCTTATTTGTATGTACCAAATTTTAATTCAACATAGTTACAATTTTTTTTTTTAACAAAATGGTAAATAGAAGGGAAACTAAACATTTTCTGACCTATGTTCACATGGAATTTTTAATTTAATTTTACAAGTAGAATGAGTTTCCAAAGTTGTTCATATCTTTGTGAATCACCACGTAGTAGAGAGAAAAGTATGTGATGCATCAAAACATAGATACATTTTTTTTTTTTAAATCACTTGAATCTAAAAAAAAAAAAAAATGGTTTGTTGTCTGTCGTACTACCCTGCTTTACACCCGAAATGTGTGAACCAGGTTTAATAAAATTCGGTATGTGAACATAGGCTATCTCGAGCAACATTGGGAGGTAGCTACAATATAAAAGAATTAGGATTTCTCAAAATCAGCTCTAAGAAACCAAACAAAACTTTTTATTGTCATCTCTATAAACATATGTAAAAAGAAAATTAGCTATGGGGCGATTATAAAATAAGTTATTTTGATTTCGACCCCATTTAAAATTAAAAGATTATTGATTCAAACTCTTATTCAAAATCGCAGTAAAACAATATTATTGTTCAGAAATAATTCCAAGAAAACAAAAATAAACTTTGACGCCATTATTAACTCGTTTTTAAATAAATATGCTGAGGACGTGTTTAGGCACAAGCGTAGCAAGTTTAGGCTATTTAAAATATATAATTTTATTTTTCAAATATGGCGGTCATAGGTTATTTTCACTTTTTAAACAACTACCGAACTAACATTTTTGGTAACTAATAGTTTTGGTTGGTTTTTTACTTGATCTTTGGAACGGGTAAGTGAGAAAGTTTGTGCAAATTTTGTACATCGTATATTTTTACATAACAAGTGAATACATTTACAGGAAATTTGTTCGTAGGAGAGTGGAGTGAAAATTATCTAGTTAGCAGTGTTAAAATGAATAAATTAAATCCGCCACAGTTTTACATACAACGGGTCGTTACACCTGAAGATATTGTCTAACAAATGAGGACAAGGTGTAAAAGATAAACCAAGTCATCCTATGAGCAGATCTTCTACTCAGAAGTGATACCATCCTAATGATAGATTACAGCAATTAATTTGTTCGGCCATCTGGACGGCTACCAAAGACTTCCGAATATGATATCTCTGTCGAACTGCCAAATTGTTAATGTCACCGCTTCCTAAACACGCATTGATGTAATCTATCAAGCTGTGCTTTGATTGACATCAAGCTGCCGAAAAAAGTTGTAACGTTTAAAAAATATCTGTCAACAAACTGAAGAAGAAATTCATAAGCAACGTTCAAATGTCTTTATCGAAAACAACATTCCGGACAAGTCTCTGCACAGCCATCTTCCGCGGGAACCGGTCGCGGACAAAATGGAGACTCATGACGTCACCGCCGGCTTGAATCGCAAAATGTGATCACTGAATGTCAAATTGGCAATTATATTGGGACTAGAGGATTTGCCGAAATAGTTGTTATAGGGTTTTAAATAGCTTTTTATTTAATAAAAAACAAGATAATTAAAGCCTATTATTATAACTCTAAACCCTGCTTCTGTTTTGAAATTTCAGAATAATTTTAAGTTTTCAATTAATCTTTAACAACAAACGAGTTCTGGAATTTTAAAATTAGCAATTTTTAAACACAATATAAAAGTTCTTTCCAGTTCAGAGTGAATAAAGATATTATTTGAATATTGTAAAGTAAGCCTAGATGTATTAAAATTATGTATCTATTACAGAGTGTTCTAAAATTCAAAAAGTAAGCCTACATATTTATTAATTACAATACACAAATTATTAGAGTAGGAATTATACTAAAATATCGATTACAAAAGTCTAGGACATAAATTAGTAAAGTGTAATTTCAAGTTCAGAATGTTTTAAAAAATAACAAAATGTGATTATTTATGACATTTTCAAATAGAATTGTATTAATAGATTTTACTTATTCTGGTAAGTCTTTTCAACCCGCTTCTTCTGAATATTTGGTTTTTATATTATATTTAAAATTAACTAAGTTACAGCGGGTCAAAGTTAAATAATTTTTCTACTAGATTGATTTATGCTGAAAAAAGGTATTTCAAACTCAGCTGTTTGAACAGGTTTTGCTATATAATCTTATCTTGTCCTATTTTATTTACCTTTTGAAATTTCCAATACAACCGGTGTCCAGTGATTAGAGTGTCTTGTGACAGTGTCGTTCTGACTTAGTAATGAGTGGTTGAGACTGGATTATTTAACACAAGCCAAGTTATTGACGATATCTCTAAATGAAAGAGAGAGAATTACATTGCTTATCATGCGTGAATGTGGAGACAGACAGTGTACACTCATATCAACAAGTAGTGATTTGTTTAACGAAACATGCCCCAACATCCGATAGCTAAATCAACCTTATTAAAGACGGCACAAAGGTTTGAGGGAAATGGCAACGTAAAAGACCACGTGGGACGCAGAAGACCTAAGTGTGCTACAAATTATGAAACATCGTTGGATGTCCTTCAAAGATTTGTTGAACACACCCAAATATCAGTAAAAAAAAAAGCTGCACTACAACACGTCGAAGCTTTAAGTCGGTTCACAATATTCTCGACAAACATAACTACCACCCTTATAAAGTTTGTCTAGTTCCTGAACAGTCTGAGAATGATTATGATCGTAGGGTTGAGTTTTGTGATTTAATAATGGAAAAATGTGATGAAGACCGTAATTTTGTTAAATCTAGACTGTTTTCTAATGAAGATACTTTCATGCTGAATGGACATGTAAGTAGGTATAATTCCAGATAATGGAGTGATAAAAATCCACATTAGATAAATAAAAGCTGCACTCAACGACCTCAGTAAGTGAATGTTTGGAGTGGGATATAATTGGCAACAAAAAGATAGAAATTTAACCGAAGTTTCCTATCGTAAAATGTAGTGCGTACTGTTTTGCTACAAGTTTGAAATCTGATATGACGACGTTATTACAGTATGTGGTTTCAGAAAGACGCGGCACCTCTCCATTATCACCTTCAAGTTCGACAGCTGCTGAATGAAGTTTTCTCCCATCGTTGGCCGGCCGGATCACCCGATTTGAACCCACTAGATTACTTTATTTGCTGGTACTAGAAGTAAAATATTTACCGAACTAAGCCAGAAGACGTAAACTATTTAAACTCCGTATAATAGGAGAAACTGAACAGATCACTTCAGACATACTACAAAATGTGTTGCAAGGTTTTCATCACAGATTGGCACACAGTTCAAGCTCTAGAAAGGAAGCCGTTAGAAAGAAAAGTTATTGTGAAAGGCACGAGTGACTTTTTGTAAGCAGAAGAAGTAAAAGCAAATAATACATCATATTTGAAAAACACATAAAAATCCCATTTTGTTAATTTTTAAAACATTTTGAACATGAAATTACACTTTACTAATTTTTAATTTCTGCATTTTATAACACTCTGATACGTAATTTTAATACATTTTGGCTTACTTTACATCACAATAATCAAATCATAAATCTTTATTCACTCACCTCTCCTTAGAGAACGTTAAATATTGTGTTTACAATTTTTTTTTTTTAATACGTCATAAATCGGTTCTTATTAATGACAACTTTAAGTATCTTAAATTGACCTATTAAAAACATTTAAAATAATAAAAATAGTTACATTTGAAAAGTTGAGAAAAATCACTTAATGTTAATTTTGAAACAGCCTATATAAAATACTAATTTTTTGTGATACCTTAAGAACTTTAAAATGAGAGATCAAACATTTTTCTTTCTAATGTCCCTTTCGGGGGGGGGGGGGGGGGAGATAAAATATAAGAGGTTATATTTTATCAAAATTACAAGAGTCGATTTTTAAAAAAATAAGTTTTTTGGTTTGGTCATTCCTGTGCCAGTTGCCCCTCTCCCACCATAATTTTAATTTATTTCCAATATTTATTTTGTGTCCTGGCATCAATTTTTTATAAAGAAAGTGAAGGCGGTTGATATTTCGTAAAAGATCCTTGATGTTGTTTTTAATTTTTATCAGCAACTACCAACTAGAAAATTTCAAGAGTATTACACCTCAACCTGATATTTTACAACCACGTAAGAAGCCCGTTTGAAATTTACTTATGTTATAAAGTCTTACATTCTGTATCTATCAAAGAAAGCAAATGTCCAATTCCAAAAAAGAATTTTGAACGATCATCTGTTTTTTTTTTGTTTTTTTTTTAACGTAGGTATAGATACGTAGGGTATCTTTTAAAAACCCTTTTGTGGTGTATGGGACTTTAAAGCTGATACTTTTGGTAAAATCTTGAAAGCAACTTTTTTCTTTCTTTAATATTTTATTCAATCTTTATGCGTGAAAACTAGAAACTACAACTTATAAATAAATTATAAGTTAAAATTTCTTTAATATTATAGATATACGTTAATTGATCCATTACTTTAAAGTATAAACATATTTTTCATTAAATTTAGGAAACAACATTTTTGTCCGTGGAAAAGCCAGACAAACAGTGATATCATTTGTTCTATGTATTTATAATAACTGCCTTAATATGAATAAAACATGGTCTAAAAATCTCTTTTTGTATAATACGATCGATTGTAGGTTAGATAATATAAAACATTTTAATCTCGGCGTAGGAAGAAATCTCTATCTCATAAATATTGAACGACGAGCCGAAACATCTGGTCGAGTCCTTAACGATGATTATGCATTTCCTATGAAACGTATCTTTCTTTTCCAAATCCCCTATAATTAGTCGACAAACGTACACAAAAAATTGTAGAGTAATTATACTAAAATTAAAGCAGATATTTAATTGGTTTCCAATTCACCCTTACAACCCTGATAGTGGCCGTCAAAATGGCCGCAATATGAATAATTTATAATCGGAATCGGTTGATAGGCGGAGATGCGAGCCCGGCATAATAGTAGGTTCGACTGATGGGTTTATAGCCGCTTTCTGAACGTATTATTTCGTGTGAGTCGAGTTTCTACTGGCTCTTGCTCTTGTGGCAGCTACTGTAAACTTTTCAATATGGCGGCCACCTGAAACAATTACATCAACAATAGTTAGTGATCTTATAAGTAGCCTATCTTAAGTTAAATTTATATATGTTTCAGCACAAAATTATCCTATTTTACAGATATTTATAGATTCGTACCCCATTAAATTTTCCTTATAAGCTCTATTCGTTTTCTTTCTAATCTCATTAGAACGCGTCATTTTAATTAAATACGTTATTTTCTGCATAATCTTCTACATATGAGCTAGGCTATCAATTTGACAATTAGACATTGGCAGGTTTAATCTAAAAATGTATTAATTTTTTTTCTTTATGTTAATTAGTTACTATATTTTAGTTTTCTTTTCGATATTTAAATTCATATATCAATGTACTGAAACAGAAAGTATAGTTTACAACAAACTACTATTAGATCTAAGAAACAGAAAATAAATAAACTGTGTATAGACTTTCAACTATTACTTTAATTTATTCTTCTATTTAAAATTAGAATAAATACTTTAAATACCTTTTCATAGCTATTATCTTTAAACGTTATAGCTCCTTACAACTTGCGTAATATTTGAGTAAAATTATATCTTAAATGTTATAGAAATTTTATAATTGAGCGTTAACTATATATCTGTAGATTGAATTTCATACTCAAAAATCATAGAATAAGCTACTATTTCACCTTGAATAATTCCATTGAGAATTTGATTTAAAATACAAATGTACACTATATGAAAATGTATAAAACGTACACTTTCACGTTAAAACACGCTATCGGTGTTTATGTGATCGTGTTATGAATATAACAAAGCAATAATTAGTTCTGTATCATTGAAAGTACGGTACCATTCAACTTAATGCAGCATCAAACAAAAGTTTTGTGAACTTTATAAATTTTGAAAAACAACATATTCCTTAAGAAAAAAAAGTTTATTTTTGAATTTTCTTCTAAACAAGTATCCCAAACATAGATCGACAAATTAATTCATCCTTTAATCTTTAAATAAATTCACAATCAACATACTGACGACGTCCTCACAAACCCATTGCTAAATCTCAAAAAAGTTTAAATTACGAATTCAATTTGTCAGTTCTAATGAACGTATCCACTTCCGTAGATGCAAATTAACTTTTCTAACAAGTACGTACATATTTAATAATTGTAGGCTCTGATTTTAGCTTACTCCACGTCAAATGTAAAACCATTATATGTACATTGAGCCGTTACAGATTCTTTTGGTTTGTGGTGTACACAACAGTGATGAAAAGGGTATATTTCATGAATTTAAAAACTAAAAGAGAAAGAATAATAGAAATAGATTAAAATTTCGTTTTATAAAATTAGACAACCTCCTTACTAGAAATACAAAGTAGCAAAGACTGTTTATTAGATTCAAATTTCAGCAAAGATTGGAAATATCTAGTTTATTTCTTGCATCGCAAAAACAAAATTCTATGTAGTATAAAGTCAAAGAAGTTACATACTAAAATTAAAATTAGAAATTACGAAAATATAAATAAAATTCTTATTAAAACACAAATTAAGCGATTAAAATTACACTTATTCCATACAAATATGAAAATTAGATGTGTTTTAAAAACTATACATTTCCCCTCAAAAAAAAAATATATATATATATTTCCAGTATGACATAAAGTAATACATGTATGCATCGCGTCTGTAAACAAGTCAAACATATGTTAAGTATTGACTGTATGTTTTGTCGTAAAACAAGCAAAATGTACAAAGTTAATTTATGGTTTAGGAAACGCCATTGAGAGCATTACAAATTTCAGTATTGTAATATAATTAATTAAATCCACTTAAGAGGTAGTTCATAAAGCTAACTCGAGCATTATGCGATGACAGAAGGTAATTTATAACTCTGATTATGATATCGTTATAAACTACAGCTGTAATTATCATATGATTTATCCAGTCCCATACATTTACTGCTGTTTAGTTAGATGACGCATGTTTAAGCTTTGACATATGTTTTAGATTTGCATGGTCTATAAAGTCCTCTTCTGGGAACTTGATTTTAGATTGTAATTAAATTTAATGTTTTATTAAATGTTAAAAGCTGTTTTCTACTTGTGAACTAAAAATGTTTTTTATTTATACACTAAAATATGTTATAAAAATAATTTAAGTTTTCTGATTTCTTGATTTCTATTTTTATTAAATGACTAAGGTTTTATCAATCCATTACTTAAATAATATATATTGTTATTCTTCAATTATAAAATTCCGTAACTTCTAAAAGACCCTAAAACTTTTTTTCTTACACACAAATTCTTCCTAAACCGTATAAATTATCCCAGTACGGGAGAATATTACACTACAAAAAATTTTTCGTGTTTTTAAGAGTATAAAATTAGCAGTAAAATTTGTTGTTAGTAACAATAAAGCACATTTACATAAACTAGTGAAAGTGTTAAAATAAAATATTTTCTTATTATTTTTTATAATGCATTTTTACTATATCTAATCTGAGAATTATAAAATGATTAAATGCTCCAAAACATTTGACAATAATTCAATTTTCCGAGGAAACTTAAATAATTATATTAAAACTAACAAAAGACAAGTCTTACATTATATAAAGTATAAAGAAGAATTCCGGGTTTTCTCATTATATTTTCTTTTCAAAATCTATCTATAATATTAAATATCTATTATTCCTTATTGTTATTTTTTATAAAAATATAATTCTTTCGCCTTTTATTTTAGTAATTTCTTTTCGTTGACTGGAGTTTTTAACATTGACGTTTAGAATCAGGCAGTAAATAAAGAAGGCTACAAAACGTCACAAAAGAATTTCGCGAAAGAAAGGAGAAGACAGAGAGGCGGACCAGCCAAATGCTGTGGCCTCATCTTTCCCTTTAAATTTTATTGGCACACACATGCTCCACAGGTGAGATAAAAAACTGAAGATGGAGGGTGGAGAGACCCTATGAAATAAATTATTACTTTTGAAGTTTCCTTTGTCTGGAGCTCCAGGTTCTTTTAAAGGTATGTTTTAGGTTTTACGAAATGATTTACATTTCGTATTGACTTAATATGTTATTAGGATTTTAATCTATGCCAAGGATGGTTATTTTACCAATACCACTAAACAAAATTAACGAATCAATTTTGAATAAAGTAAGTCTAAGCTTTAAAATTATCAATTTCCTCAGATAAATAAAAATACAGACATACTTACGCCCTTGTGGGTCTCTGCACCCCATAAACCACAAACGATTTTAAACAAATAGACATATTTTAATGAAATTTGAAGGTGTGTATATTTTGGCCATATCTCGAGACTTTTTTAAAATTTGGATAACTCAAAATTTTGAGGTAGCTGCCATAAGTTTAAAATTTAATATTCCTATTTTACAAAAATGGCTCTAATGATATTATTTTTCTTCTAAAAAGTTGCATCTAAGGACTTAAACAAAACTCACCATATTTTTATAGTTATCGGGGGGGAAAAAATCGTCCTGTTTTAAAACACCCAATTATTCAAAATCAATTCTTTCTTGTTCGTTCAAATTTTAATTTTAATTTGAAAATATATTTATTGTTCCTTTATTTAATATTGTATACGTTATAAAATTAAAATACTCATCACATTTCAACAACTTTTGAAACTTAAACTAATCATTCCATTAATTGGGGACAACAAATAGGATAAATAACAAAAAAGAATAAGAATAAAAAGCTCCGAGAAAGCTGTTTGGGACAACTTACAACAAACCTTAAAACTAAATAACTAGAAAAAGGATGTCAGACTTTAAATGATGAGAGAGAAATTTTGATTAAATGTTAATCAAATCGGTGTACAAAATCGTAAGAAATTTATCCTTCAGGAATAATCAGCGAAAATGAAAATAAACCGTGCCAGTTCTTAATTAAACTCATTTCACCCTAATAAGATTTATGCTTAGTGCGATTTTATAGAAGAAACGAAACAAGTATACGCAACAAATATTTATTGTTTAAATATATAAGTAGCTTTCAAAATATTGAGAACAACAACAAAAAATTTATAAGAATAGATTCAATCTTAAAAAATACATAAGAAACCATAAGAAATAATGGAGAAAATTCATAAATAAAGAAACTTACCTTTTTTCATGTAAAAGAAGAAACATTTTTGAAGAGATACAACTAATATTATTTTCGGTTTTAAATATGAATGTGTAAGAAAGTTATTGCAATATTTTTCCTGAGTTTATTTTCTAATTCTATTTAAGTAGAATAATCAGAATGTAAAGTTCCTTTTTTTCAATGTAATGCAATAAAGTACATTTCAAAATTACCGCTCGAGGTGACAAAAAGATATGTAGTCAAGTTAATCTAACATAATACTATTTATTGTTATTACTTGGTATGTAAATTATAACGTAAAACCATTGTTTCTAATACCACACCCCTGAGAAAATAATCTGTTATAGTTTTACGGAAACTGTAGTGTACGTCCTTGCTGCGGGTAAATTACAGACCACTCCTTTCACTTTCTGTGTGAACAACAGTAGCCAATAAGAATAGATTCAAGGATGCTTTATTGTAATGCAGTTAGTAGTGAGAAGGAAAAACATTTCCTTTTACTTTCTCAAATATCTGTAGAATAGAGAAAGTTATGTGTTTTTTTTTTAACTTTATTGTACACATGTTAATCCATAGCATATATGTTGCCTAGTATATAGCAATCTGTTAGTAATAACAGTATAATTTCAATAGTCCAATTGTTGACATGAGTGCCAATAGAAACACAAAATTTTTTTTCTGAAAATTTGGTGAAATGTAAAAATTAATGTCTCACACAAGTGTACCAAATCACAGTTAAAGAAATTACTGTTCAGAAATAAAAGACGAAGAGCGAAAAAGAACCTTAACCACCATCATTAAAACTCAATTTTTATAAAATACGTTCTACGCATAGGTTGGTACAATCGAAACAAGCCAACCTATGGTTTATTTCGATATATAATAATCTTATAAAACAGTATTGAATATACTTTACAAAAAGATGATAAAGGTGAACTCTTCTATTTCAATTCACTTCCCATATTGGAAGGGGGGGGGTTATCCGTAATAAAAATCAGTGTTCTATATTTTTGCTTTTTTTTTATAGTTCGTATGGAGACTTTTGACACAACTTTTACAGAATAAATGACTGTATATTATCTTACACTAAAAGTATACTCTATTTTAACACACTTTTTACAGTGTGTTGACTATATGCGTGTAAATGGAAGTATTTTACATGTAACAATTACGCTGTTAAGGTATCTAAAGGATTTTACAGAATGTATCCCTATCTATATGTGTATCTTATAACGCTAATACAGTCTACTATTAGCGTTATAAGATACGCATATAGATAGGGATACATTCTGTAAAATCCTTTAGATACCTTAACAGCGTAATTGTTATATGTAATAATATATAGGCTATATACAATAATTAAATAATTTATAATGTACAGATGAGTGCACACATAGTATTGACAAATACAAACTTTGATAATAAAACTAATCGAAAAGTTATTTATTGTTCAAATCGGCTACAAAAATCATGTTTAAATTGGCTATAAATTAGATGTAAATCCCTGAATACAGTGAATTAGGTGCGGAATTAAACGATAAGATATGAAACTAAAGCCTTTTCTAAAACTAAAATTGTTAGTGTTATATTTGCTTACCATATATAGTTATAAAGGGTGATCCTGGATATTCAAAACAGCTGGGAATATATATTATTGTTGCGGAAGTTATTTGTTTGTTAATTTATCAATATATTGGTGATTACTTGATAAGCATACAGTATACTCTTGAATAGAGTTCTTTTTTGTGAAATCCTACTTTGTTATTAACTCGTCGATTGCTACTCAAGGAGTCTTTTAGTTGAACGTGGCATTCGGAAAGTTCTATGTAAGCCAACAATTTTATTATCAGTTGGAAACAAAAAGAACGGGATCCCTTCTCAGTGAAAGTGAAAAAAATGACAAGCGACAGGAGCTTGTAATATTCGAAATCGTCTATACGTTCGCTTCAGGAATCGCTGCTCCAATGACGTCAAAAGACTAAGAAATCTTGTAAAACATGACAAAGAGCTGTAAAGAAAGAGAAATTACAGCCGTATAGAGTTCAAACCTTGAAAAGACTGATGGAGCCAGAAAAACAGAAAAGAGTTCGGTATTTCCGATGGGTTCAGTCTCATAAAACGTTGCGGCCGGACATTCTTTCCAACACAATATTTACATATGATGTGTGATTTCACTTGTCTTGACAAATCTCTAGATATAGGCGGCCGAATAGGTATATTCGGCACGTAATCAATGAAAATCTAATTCGACAAGGTGTACGATAACTACCATGAAGATTGTTTTACTGATTTTCTTTTAAGGAAATGTTAACGGTAAAGTTTACAGATGGAACTTTATGGGATTTGTGGAACAATTACCAGCATGCTGATGCAACTAGCTACACATAGCTCTCGTAACAAGATTCTTTGGAGGCCGCATTATTTCAAAGGGCCACCCAGATAGTATGACTTCAGTTCTAATAATTTTAATCTTTGGGAGTTTTTAAAGAACAGAATGTATGCAGATCGAACAAGAACACTTGAACATCTTTGAGACGATGTCAACACACTTATCAGGACATCTCTGAAAACATGTTGTGACGGGTGGAATATATGTTTGATGGAGGATGAAGCCCTAACATTGACTTTAAATGAGTTGTTTTAATTTTGCCAGTTTGTTTTATTAGATTTATTTAATTTTATGTAATTTCTGAACCAAAAAAATATTTACATCCAACAAAAGGGTATTCCACTAGTAGCACCAGTCCAAAAATAGGTAAGGAAATAAATGACCATAGCAACCCTAACGAAGCAACTATTGGCAGCTATTCTGAATCTTTCAGAGTTTTTCGATGCATTTGATGCAGTTTAATCAAATTCAGTTTTTAATAAATATTTAATGTTGAATTAATATATTCTTGTGTCACTTTTTCTCAAGGTAAATATACAAATATGTGCAAACATTTTACACAATTTCATACTGAATATCCTCGTCATATTTTCTAACAATTTTTTTTGTTTTTCTAGTTCTTTTCACAATAAATAAAATTTAAAGACAAAAAGAAAACTAATTTATTACCGATGATAGTGTGTGTGTATGTATGTTGCACCTTGTTTAAAATGTCATAATATAGAGTTATCAAAGGTCGCCTAGTGACATGCGTTGATAAAGTGTGAGACTTACGTATATAAGGATTATTGAGGACGGATGGACATATTAGAGATTGCAATAATCTAAGGCTGCAGATAAAGTGCATGAGTGACATGAAGGTTGATTAAAATAATCACTTCAGTGATTAATCTGTTTTTGCAAGTTCACATTAGATTATAAAACTTACACTAGGTTTACATCTAATCACACTTGACAGGTAAATGCGACTTTCTCATATCATACGTTTACAGCCCCTATTCATTCACTCTTTGGTGACCGTAATTAAACGCCTCACTGTCTTTAGCTGTCTGAATGGCTTTCTGATTTCCTTCCTGGAATGGTTTAATTGTTGCATGAACTGATGTAACAACACTCAATTTAATCACCGTTAAAATGTACACGAGGACATAGATAAAGTAGTATAGATAAGATATGTCATGGATTAAAAATCAGTTCCAGTTAGTAACTGAATTTCCCTTTTAAAACTTCTGACCACAAAAAATAAAGAAGTTTTGGGAATGGTGTCGGTCTATGTGACTGTCAGTTCTCTACTGCCCACACGAGTAGATCAACTTTTATGAATTTTCATATGTGAGCATATTTTGGTCATAATTCAAGATTTGTGGTCATAACATCAAAACAAAATAATCCGATTTTTTTTTTATTGTAGCCCCTTTGTTGTGATCAAAACTTAATAAAGCACATTTCGTTGTTTTCCATCTAGTCCTAAATGCCTATTTGTGAATTAATAGTAAAAACCATAAAATTAGGAAAACATTCTAATATCTCAAAATCTTCTGCACCAAAACTATTTGGTGAAATGTGAAAATTAATTAGTCAAATCATAACTAAAAGAAATGTATAGTTAAGAAATAATTTGAAAAAAACCAAATGAACTATGACAGTGGTAATTAAAAACAAGATTAAAATTAATAAGAATTTACGCTTAGGACGAATATATGGTACAACAAAGTTATGTTATATTAAAATATATTTTTATAAATTCAAAAGAAGTTGATAAAGGGGGACACTTCTGTATAAACTATCTCCGGTAAGAAATACAAGGGGAAAACTAAATAATTAGGAAATGTATACATTTATTCTTTTTCACTTATAACTAGTATAGAAACTTTCGGAGGGCGAAGAATGATATTTTCTGTTAATGTTTGATTTTGCTGATAGTTGTTTAAGAAATTTAGTGCAATGTTTTGCGCAATAATTTATTTAAAAACTAACTACGTCACTGAAGAGAGGCAATGGTTTGTTAAAAAAAACTTAAGCCCATAAAATAAATGCAATCAGATATCGGAGGGGAGAGAATTGTATGATTTTTTTATTGTGTTATGTTCATCATTATAAAATTAACTGAAGTAGGTATGTTTTTGCATTTTGGATTATACTGTTAAAATATGATTTAATTTAGTAAACATCTACGAGATGGTAGAATTTTTACTTATTTACATGAAATTAATGTAGGCTAGTACGTCAAACTTTCAGCTGTTGTTGACAGTTGAAAAAAAATAAATGTAATTTGATTGACCGCGTGATGCACACAATTAAATTTGTGGCGGGTATTGACAAATTAACTCGTAATACCCCATAGGAACAAAAATACAATTGCAAATGAAAACGTACACATATATAAACATCTCAGATTTAATCAATTAAATACGTATGTAAACGTATCATATGTTCTCCTTTCCCATTCTTTCAGTACCAATATATCATCAGACATCTGGTATAACAAATGACGTATCATTTAGCCTAAATCTAGAGTCATAAAATCGACTAAATGACTTTTATCTCTATTCCCTAAACGAAATCCCAGCACGCACATGGGCGTGGTACTCTTCTGTCCTGTCATCTCTTTGCTTTAGTCATTATCTGGTAAACAAATAGCAGTATGTTGTTAAACACATCTCTGCTTGATACAACCATTACCTAATAGATAGAGGGAGCTGAAATTAGTTAAAACCACAAAGGAAGAAAAGCGATGTAGCATGTCACTAGGGACAAGATTCTTTACGTTTATTTGTTAACATTGTATGTAAAAGTTTAAATTAAACCAATTCAACAGATCTAGGTACAGACAAATGGTTAAATTTATTATACAAACTGGACACCCAACCCCACCACCTCCATTTTCTAAAACCATTGATCAGTTTACTGATTTCTGGTCATCAAGTAATGGAGGACGAAGTATTAGAAGAGATTTTTCAATATTGTTGTTTGTAAGTGAAAATTAATCCTCTTTACCACAACAAGGAGTAGAAAAAAAATCGGTGGTTCAGTTCATTTTTGTCCAATCATCATCCCAGATGTCTATCACCACCACCTTCACTATATACTACCACACAATTTATATTATATAAACTATATATGTTAGATATATATAATGAATACACCTAAATACTTTTATATAAAGTTATATAATTTAACTCATATATACATATTTTGTATAACTTACATATACATGTTTTAAGCCTCTGTATATGTGTTTAGCATTCTAGCGGTCACAATCTGAGTTCAATTTTGTTAAAATTTAGATAAGATATTTACAGAATTAAACCGTTTCAAAATGGTGGCCGTATAACGTAATGTTTTACACAAAGTTTGCAATAATTCAACTAAATATAAATTGAAATATGAAAAAATGTGCAGATAGCTATTCTGTGCTTAATATAAAACAATAGAAATGTTGGGTTTTTGAATTCAAAAATTTAACTCAGAAACCTGAATAACGACTATACACTTGAATCAAATACTTGTAGTACAGTATATCAAAATAACGGGCTATTCGTGCTAATTGGCAGAGTTTTCAGTTATAATATTCTTTAGTTCTCACACAATCGTTCCAATAAGGAAGTTCGATTAAAACACTGATTTATCTAACCACCCAAGATATTTTAATTTATTAATATCTCTTCATTTTATTCGTTATTTTTTAAAATTTTATTTTGTTAAAATGATTTTAAATAAGAAAATAGAGTTGCTTAATTCCAAATGATTTACCCAATATGTAAACCTAACATAATCATAGCAATCTTTAGCATAAATTAAGAAAAATCTAACTTAAATCTAGATTTGAAAAAAGAAATAACTTGAAATATGTTATAAATAATTATTGAACGTTTAATTATTAACTTTAAGTTATTGTTCAGTTATTGTAGCTCATGTATCACTGAGTATGGCGACTTTGTCTTTGAAACGCATTTGATTAAGTAAACGTAACTTTTGTGAAATATTGTGTTTCAGTCTATCTTGAAATGTGTTGTTTTTTCCATTTGAATGTTTGTTGAGAAAAATTTAGGCTACAGTTATGAAATAATTTAGTATGTACTTTTTCTCAGTACTCAAGAAACACACTATCGATATTTTGAAAAAAATTTCAAATCAGTACTGCTAACACACTTATAAAACGAAAAATAACATTTACCGTTTGTTTTAATTAACACCCTAAAATATTTCATTTTTTATCTACCTATATCGCTCATATTATAGTGAAATTCTCATATACATAATTATATTTAAACACACAAATTAGCATAATTAATCATACAAACAATAACAGACAATAACAAAAAGATATATATTATAAAATGTTTAGAAACATCACAATTACAATTTATTCCATCCACTGACACATCCGTGACGTATATTCCTGGCAGAAATAATAACCACATCTAATCAAGAAATTTTTTAAGGAAGTTTCAAATGGTTTTCCATTTAAACACTTCATTTCCTCAGACAACATAAATTGACACACTTATAACGAAGCTTTCTTTTAAAACAATTTATGTCCATGTAGTTAAATTAAAAATGTTTTTACCTGTGTGGTAGAAATGATAATGTCTTAAACTCTGGAAGCCTATTCTATTTACCACAACATTAAAAATACTTCCAAAAATAAATATTTTGGTAATGTCATGATTCTTAACTTCTAAAAAGCATTGCGGCATGAATCTTGCCGTCGCAATTTCAGTATGCTACGAAATGCATTTTCTTGATTGTAAAAACCCTTTTTATATTCTGCTCTGATGAATTTCTACAGATTGAAATTCCATAACCTAAAAACGGATGTAAAAGAGCATATTTGAACATATTTCAATGTTACTATATCACAATATTTATTAAGTCTAGTAAGGACAAATTTGTTTCCTTGTTAACAACCATGTTCACCTGAATATTTCAAGTATTTCACGTAGATAAGTTAGATTAGGTAAGTAGATGTATAGATAGATATGAATAGATCAATGCTTTTCTTGAAGAGGCGAAGTCAGGGCCCAAAAAGTGTACCGATTTTGATCCAATAAGGCATGTGAACATAATGTATCTGTTTCCCTTTTTTAATATAAATCAGAAATTTTTACACTAACGATTTTGACCATATTTTATTAAATTTAGCCTCTATTTATTAACTACCACTTAAAATGTAGATTGTCATTTCCCTAAAAATGATGCTAGGTGAGTTATCGATTTAAAAACTGTATAATTTCAACCGTGGAGCTGTTACAAAGACGTCTCAACATCCACTCTACTGATTTCGTTCAAATTTTGGTGAAACATGGAGATTAATGACCCAAACTATCAAATCACAAATAAAATGAAATTATTTTCGTTTGATTACTAATTGAAAAATTATTAATAATAAAATTAAAATAATTATTTCATTTAGTGTGAATTACGTTTAAGACAAATTTATAATAAGTGAAGAAGCTAATGACACAAGCAATCCCAAAATGTAAATAGTCATTTCATTGTACATCTTCACTACATGTTTTTCCGTCTTCGTAACTTTAAAAAGAACAATGGATTTCATAATCTATTTTGTAAAAATGTTATGTACATTTCAATGATTCACGAACCCGGATCAAGTTGTGGATGAGTTACCAAATAGAAATTTACATTACCCACTAGAAGACAATCAGAAGCTTCATAATAATTCAATTATATTTTGGACATAGTCTTTGTATTAAATAAAATAATAACCGGTTGCGGTCTGTTTAATGAACATTTCAAACTCGATTTCAAAAAACTGACCGTTTATTATTGAAGAACTGGTTAAACAATAATACGGCTCATAACTTGAAGCAGGCCAGTTTGAATTTACGACATTATTCTTGGCGCAATGATAATAACACTTAAGTTTAGTTGATCACAATTTCCATAGCGTACGTTATGAACGCCAATTGTTTTGTTCATTGGCGGTACGATAATGGTTCATTACTACCTGTATGTCCGATATTTATATTCTGAACGCGTGCTCATTTAATGAATTATACTGATGTAAGCCAAGTATATGATGATATATCAAACTATCGTACATACGTATAACTTTATACAGGAATAAATACATAAACATAAGCGGTATTTCAGTGGTTAATAGCGATTTATGAGGATTAATTTAAGCCTTATTATTTTCTGATCGATAAAATAAATGTGCGTTGTCTCAAGGCTAAGTCGGCAGTTTGATGATCTAATTTTTTGAATTGTATAGATGACCAAAATTAAGTTTATCTTGGGAAAACTTGGATTATCCTTGAAAACTACATTATTCTAGTGGATGATTAGAAATTGATTCCTAAAATTGTTGGCGAGACTTCAGTTAGAGATTGGCAAGATGAGCATTTTGTTTCTCTAAGCGTAAGAATGATAGAAAATCTTGCTCATTCCATAATTAATTATTATCATCAGTAGTGTATTTTGAAACATAGCATTAAATCATCGACTAAACCATTGAACCGATTACCGGGTGAATATATCTTACATACCAAGTACCCGAAGCCTAAGTTTGGTAATCGCAAAAAATGTCAACTATCGTCCGTTTATTGATATTCATGCTTCATGCCTTCAAGAAACCGAAAAAGTTATTTTCGACATAACGTCCGTCGTTGTCGCAAGATAGAAACATGAAATTTGGTGCTCATATTAAACCCTATTTAAAATAATTAAATATGTTAAAATAGCGCCAATTTTAAACAGTTTTTGTTTAATATAATGTGTATTATTCAACAATGTAATGGTAGCACCTTTTTACGATGACATATAGCGAAGTTATGTGAAAATGTAATACAGAAACTGATCTCCCAAGGAAAAGTTTATTAGTATAATAATTACGAGATTCCGCAGGTCCGAGCGTAGCTAATAGAGCCCCTTACACACATATACAGCTTCGAGACCCGGTAGACAGAGACACTGACATGAACGGAGCGATATATTTAATATATACACCAATGTAAAAAAATAAGTAGTGACATGTACAATTAAGAAGTTCAGAAAACCTGTATAACACTGTTAAAAACAAACTTACCCTAATGGATAAGACCCCTTGATCGACCAATATAATTTAATATTCCCAGTAAGGCCCAAGAAACCAACTTTTGGGCATTTCGTGTAGAGAATCTGCTTGTATTACTTTGTATCATCATCATACAGTGTAATAATGGGCTGAGACAGTGAAACCGCAGGGAAAAGTCTGAAAACTCAGATTTTGAAATTTGTAGCGAGTACTGTGAAGAAGCCTAAAAACATCATTTGAAATAGGACTACGAGATAACGTTGGACCATGGAATAGGACTCTAAGATTTCAAAAACATGTAAGCTAGTTGTTGTAGAGGTATAAATATGTCGTTAGTCCTGTGTCACATGTTTAGTAAACTTATTTCATTATTATATTATATTATTATTTATTTATATATTTTTAAACGCTCATTCCAGTCTCTGTACAACCTTACATCGGACTTGTCAGTATTACTGATACGTGGTGTTGGTTCTACACCGGTTTTTACTCTAAAATATCACAATATTTTTACCCCTATTTTCCTCCACAGGACTGAAACTGTAACTGAGTGGCTGATGTGCAGTATAAGTATATAGAATTCACATAGCCTCTGAAAAAATATTGTAATAGATAAGTGCAGAATTTCTCGTAAACAATTTGATAGTTGTAATGATAAAATCTTTACAAGTGGCACTTATAGTGCCACTGGGGGAATTATTATCATTATCTGTAAAAACCATATTTTAAATTGGTTTCATTTTAAAATGATAAATACTTAAAATGGTCATATTTTATTGAATATAATACACACATATTTTATTCAATATTTTATTGTACCACACATGATACAAAATTAATTGAACCATTCTGATCTTTTATTTTTAAAGTAACCCTAACGATTAGACTTAAACAAAAAAACGAACCATATGTTCATTTAATATGCTGAGAAAACTACGTAAAGTACTATGAGACTTCCGTATCATTTCTAACACTTTACTTTGTATTCAAATAAACTACATATAACTTTTTTTTAAAAAACAGCTATTGACAAATTTTGTAAAACAAAAATATATTACAATTAAACTTTTTATTAAATTTCTTTTATTAAAACAAAGAAGTTATTATTATTTATGCGTGTAAAATACAAATACTCTAGCACTAGAAATTGGTTGTGGGGTTGTACTCAGCGTCACGATTCTATGTATGGAATCCACATTTTCAATATTTTAATTTTTGTAATTGATTTTTAAACGTGACAAATTTAAAAACTTCTTTGACGTAGAAAGCGTACCTTTAAATAATTTCAGCTTTTTTTTTCTTTTTTTTTTCCTTTTCCTTTTCCTTTTTTTTCACGACAAAATAAATGTTAACAAACAGGCAGTGGTTTTAGGAAGCTGATTTAGAATTTTATTTTGTCTATGAGTAAGGACTCCTATCTTTACAGAATAGTTGTGTATCTATAGGTTATGGCTCAATTAAAACGCTGGAAATTTGAATGGGAACAAATGATGGCATTTCAAAACAATACTTATTTAGGGAAATAAACGTTATCAAATATTCCAATAATCTAAAAACCTAATCTATTGAAATATTAAGTGTTGATAAATGTTAATGAAAATCAACACATTATTTTATTATAATTAATTAATAATAGCCTATAATGATAGTATTCAAGAACATAATTATGTCATACTTTCTCAAACAACACCTACAATATATATGTTCACTGGTTTGAGGAAGCCTGAACAAGTCAGATCAAAAGCAACTTTACTATACAGGCATTCTTTTCTTCTTTTTGACAAACTCTATAAAATGAACAGAAATATTTTATCGTTGTTTACTTATACCACCAAAAGACCGGAGGTTTCTGCGTTAAATTACACGTCCAGAATCAAGTTAAAACAAGTTAACAAGTTAAAAGTACTGCAAGGAATGAAATGATAAATTGCTTTTTTTCTCTAACATACATTCACAAAATATCGGAATTACAATAAATTAGAATTTTAATGTCTTGGTAGTTTGAAGTAGGTTGTATCACTTTATCCTCTTTATAAAATGACCATTTGACACACAAAAGTTTCAAGAGAATGTAACCCCATTTTGGGACGAAAAATCTGATTTCTTGACCAACAATCTTAGTTGTCTCCTCCTTATTTTGGACTTCCTGTGATATTTTTACGAAAATTAATTTCACCACCTCCATACACAAATAATGAAGTAATTAAAACTTTATACATAAGTTTCGCCCCCCCCCCTAATAACTTAGAAATTTTAGGTCTTAATTTTAAAATTGAGAATAGATTTTAACATAAATGTAGATATATGGGCATGGAATAAAATGGAAACAAATTGTTCATATTAATTACACAGATTGTCAATATTTAAAATGATTTCTGAAAAATAATCTATTTACATTTCAAATATTATTTATGAAATAATTTACTTTATATTTCTGCGGTATTAACTAAACAAACAAAATGAAAAGTGAATGGGATAGTTTATAGGATTTAATCAGAAATAATGAAAATTTGCCATTATACTAAGCAGAAAAAGTCAACGAGGCACAACAGTTTAAATTGTAAGAGAGAAACGCATGGAGAGAGACAGAGAGCGAGAATAGTTACGATTCTTGCTAAGCAATTTCAAAGCAGATTTCAATAAATGATTCTATTTTAATCGTGTTAATCGCACTAGCAACCGTTTCTAAAAAGTAAATGGACATAGTCGACATAATAAATTGGAAACTTTTTTACCCAACAGAAGCCGTAAAATTAAATGCGAAACAAGACCTAAATAAAGATATCCTGACTCGTTTCTAAAGTCTTCATCTCGACATTGTTTTTATTATTTAATCAGAAAGGAGGAAGAAAAACCAGAGAAAAGAGACTAACTAAAGCTCTGTTGTTTATGAGGGTTGGTTGACAATTCAGCTATAGAAGTATTGTTTGTAAATTCAAGCACATAAACTCTAGTTTAGACCTGAATTTAAACAATGGACAAATTAATTCGAGAATTCATTCCTTGACCCTGCGAAAGTGGATCAATCGACTTCCTTAAATTTTGAAGATAATAAAATATTCTCGGAATACATCAAGTGTAAGTGTATCCTACAGTTTATAAAGGAGATTTTTTTTCCGATTCGTTCGGTGTTTATAATTTAACGTTATTTTAATCTAATTAATTATAACCTAATACGTTAACACGCTGTCCTACCACGATTTTTTCAAATAATTATTTTATATATCCGCTCTATTGCCGATATTGACCTTTGATATACCATGTGTTGTTCGCTAAGTTGCACAAATTGAGTCTAAAGTAAAGAAGAACTACCGTAAAATCGTCTCAAAATGCTGTCATTTTAAATTGTCCGACTATTATTATTTAGTAGCAATTTCACAAAAGGGTTTGGCAATATATAAGTTCATACAAAAGTTAAGGTGTTGGGATGGGGGGACTTTACTGACACACTTTATAACTGATTTAAATACTCTTTGCGCTTCCATGTAGTCCGTAGTCCACTTGGCCCAACCATCCAAATACTTATTTCATATTTCTGACTGAGTTTTTCTCCTGATTACCTTATCAATTTCTTCATTTGTATTGGTTCTTCAGATATTATTCATAAAATATTTCTTTCCAAAATGTTGAGAGTATTCATAACATTTAAGGTTATATAGACCAGGCTTACGACCTTTTCGGCAAGGCCGAACTATCCAACCGGATGTGTCAATCTTTGTCACTGGTCTCGGTTGGTGTGTGATTCTGTACATATAAATAAACATGACCACACTCTCTCTTCTGATAGGCCAATCAATGGCCGCTTTTTTATGTGATGCTGTGTATATAAATGATCATGACCAAAATCTCTATTCTCTTACGCCAATCTGCGGCGGGTATTCTATGGAATGTCTAGACAGAGTATGAAATACACGTGATTTCACACTTTGCCTGCCAACTTTAGGCAATTTATATAATTCCTAAACATTGTATACAATACCTAATTTAATACATTACCGGTAACATATACGAGTATACTATACAGTGTGTTAGACAAATATGGACAATCTTTGAACGAATAACAATAGAAAAAGAATTGGGCTACACTTTGGTTCAATTTAATACCTTTTAGGATATAGATAGCTTAATATCACAAGTCCAAAAAGTGCCATTCCCCCGATGGTGTACAAATGTAATATTATTATACTTTTATTGTAAGATTCAATTTAAAATCAAATTTTATTCCTGCTACGCTTTTAAAGTATAGAACCGCTTATAAGATAGTGGCTTTCAAAAGTTGTTGAATTACAGAATTTCCAAAACTAAGCTTCTAGCCAAAAAATGAAAATGTAAAATAGTTCTAAAAACCACTATATAAATTGAACTAATTCAGCTGCAATTATTGTCATTTTCAGGATTGACAGCCAGACGTCACAAAGACAATTTAAATTTATAATGTCTAGCCAGATTATATGTATTTACCTAATGATTTTAGTGCTACTTTATTCTTTAATGTTTTTATTAGAAACCTAGTTTTTGATGTAGAACTGAAAATTCTATAATTTCGACAACTTTTAACCTATTGTATATTGTATAATTCTCGTAACCAATTGTATATATTACAAAGCACCTAGAATATAATGTAGAATGCAATTTAAAATGTAGGATTTAATTTCACATTTTGACATACACGTAATTTCTTTTTGGGCTTGCGAAATTGAACTGTAAATAAAAAGATAGTTATATTTTATTAAGTGTAACCAACATTTTTCTTTCTGAATTTATTCTTTTGAAAGTTATGAAACTATTTCTATACTTTTCTAACTTTCTTTATACATTGTGTTCTTTTGTATAAAATTCTATACATTATGTCTGTAAGTCTAATGCGAATGGGAAACATCATAGCACATAGAAATATATGAATTACTGCAGTAGGGTTTCAATATTAGCCTATATCTACAGATAGAACTATCGCCTTTAATGTCCTGAAAGAGAGGGGGAACACTTGGGTTCTACGTAATATACTCTTTTATGATAAAAGGAGTTAAAACAGTATGGTGAATGTAAACTTTTCTGTTAAATTATATTAAACAAGTGTCTTAAATATATGCCCACAGGTAACTCAAAAGTCATGAAAATATTAAAATGAATTAGGAATTGTTGGAATTTATACAGCGTTCAATTTAATTTAACTAGAAATGTTGATTTTTAATATAAAAACCTTTAGAAAATTGCATTCCATGTTACCATTACATCAAAGATTTTGAAATCCGAAAGAGTTTTATTACCTTAATAAAAAAGCATTCGGATTGATTATTTCCATTGCCTATGTAATAATGAACAGTTGGTCTTAATTTGAAATAATTCTTTTCAAAAGAATGTTGAAGTCATTTGTGTTATTTTGTGACTTGGCCAAGAAATCATTAGTTCGAGAAAAACCCGTTTGTAGATTTCATTAGATGCTGTTTTGAAACTATTTCATTTCAAGAATGGGGTACACCTCTTTTATTCAAGGCATCTGTTTCTTTGAGTAACTTATATTCCAAAAAAGTAGCTTTACCAAAAATATCTAACCGTATATGTCTACTAAAAACGACCCAAAAACTATGTTTGACATATTGCTTTTAAACGGATCTCGTTCTCTGCAATGTGAACGAACATTGTAATTCCATGCAAATAAATAATAGTTTAAAGTAAGTTTTTGTGTAAAAGAAATTAAGTGTTAGATGTTTGAAATTAGCATTATATAAACTATAACTGTTAAAATGGGATATAAACTAGTATGAGATAAAAATACTATATTTTTTCATATTTGGATAATAATTTATATAGAGATATATTTAAAGAATAAATCTCAAAAATTTCATTTAAATAACATTGTATAAACCTATGGTAGTTATTCAGATTACTAAATATTATAACAGCTAATTATTTTCATAACAAGCCGCTGATAATTTTATTGCAGGAACTGGAAGATTATTATCAAGTTTTCTTTCTTTCTTATAAATTATCAAAAATGTTTTACATTAAATTTTTATTTCGTGAATTTATTAAACTATTTAACTTGTAAAAAGGAATTCTTTGATGGAAGAAATTCACTTCAAAACGAAATCCAACTTCACCTCCTCTAGTCTACATCTATTGTTTAAATTTAATATATTTTCCCGTTTTTACAATATCATAATAAATATAATATTATACAAAATTTAATATTACACTAAACAAATCATTAACATACTAACACTGAAGAAAAAAATAATAAAGGAACTAAACAGAGGAAAAAATTAGGTACCCTCAATAGAAAAACCTGTTTTGAGGGTTACCATCATTTAAAAGTACTTAAAACTACATTCAATAACTAAATTAACAAGAAAGTTTTTTTGGAGGTTTGCGTAGCAGAGAGAATTCAAATATTTAATTTAATTATATAAAACAACATTAAAAGAAAACGCTCATTATCCAAAAACCAAAGAAAAGAAAACATCACATCCAATAAATTGTGGCTTTCCTACTGTAAAGACAATACCATAAAACCCGCTTACTTGATAGTAGTTGGCAAAAAATATGACAAGAAATATTACATTAAATACCTACATATACATATATAATATAAATATCCATATTTATACACATACCCAACGCGTATACACACACACACACACACACACACACACACACACATATATATATATATATATATACTGGTATACACATACATACCTAGACTACTCTCGCACTCTCACTTTTACTTACAAACACACAAATTATATACAAATACATACACATATATACATATACGTATATACACATACATGCATAGATACACAAATACACACGTACTTATCCATAGCTACATACAAACAACTACATATCCACCCTGGATGTTATCAAATTAAGTATAAAAGTCTAATAAGGTGTCTACTTCGGCTAGTTTCGGGACTGTGTAGGAGTATTATTTTATAAAACTTGTTAGATTTGTCTAGGAATTGGAAACTTATGTCCAGAACGAAGTGACAAATCAATATGGATTAAATTCTGATTGATAATACACATTTCTTTTATAAAATATACTCAAGACCTTATATACAAAAAGATGTATCAGAGGAATTATAATCAAAAAATGAAAGAGAGGTTTAGAAGGTTATAATTTTTATTTTGGATCATACGGACAAAGCTTTTTGAATTACTTGCATTTGATGTAGATTTGTATACTATGCAGCTTCCCAACAGATAATTCCGTAATCCACTTACTCTGAGAAAAAGAAAAATAATGTTTTCTCAGTATATTGTTCGGAGATACACTCCTAAAGAAATAAAAATTCTGAGCACATTATCCAACTTCTTCTTTAAAATATTTGCGTGACCCCATTTCAACTTTTAATGAAAGAACAACTCAATTTACATTCAGAATTCAGGTTAATACAGTTTATATATTTATATGTGACTTGATAAAAAGTCAATTTATCTGTCTGGATAAGTGAATTTTTTTTTACCTGCACTAACTAACATACAGTTTTTAGCAAACCATAACTTTAACCCTGTAAATTCCCATTACTGTACATTGTTAATTTCAATTCAACCCAATGGTTTGATGAATATATTAGAGCTTTATCATCAGCAAAAGAAATTAATCTATATTGTCATTATAAAGACCTATAATATAAATTAAAGATATAATTGCTGCTTATACTGTTCCTCGAGAGGCCCTAGATTTAACAACTCCCCATTCACTAAAATAATTTCCTACCCCGAGACAACATTTTCTCTCTGAGAGAGATGACTAACGAAACCATTCTTACCCACTCCTCTAATACAGCAAGTTCAAAAAACAATTTAGTAAGATCCTATGGTCAACAGTATCAAATGCTTTGGAAATATCCAAAAAAACCGACAAACGTTTTCCCCGTTACTAAAATGTTAAAGTTAAGTAATGCATCATTAGTTCTCCTCATTTTTTAAGACCATGCTGAATATCACTAAACACTTCTTTATCAAGAAACTTTAATAACAATAACTGTTTTTTTTTTAACTCTTAGCGAAAACAGAAACTAATGAAATGGGCCGATTATTTGGACTTGTTTTCCGTCTTGTATAGAGTGACTACAAGGGCTATCTTTAAACTGTCTAATAAAACTCCAGATTGGAAATTTAAATTAATAATATGCGTCAAGGCATAGCTAATACTATTGAGTGTTATGGTAATGATAATGTTCTTTAAATTCCCTTTACAAAATGTTTATTCTAAAAATGATTTCTAACAGTTTTCCCAAAACAAAAAATACATTGCAATTGATCAGTCGAACTCTAAAATCGTTACAGGACAAACAATTTGAAATCTATTTATTTTTCTTCAAATTCTCTTTGTTATATTGCCGAATGATACATAAAGAACGAAATATCCAATTCACTCCGTATTTGGAGTTTACTTATTACTATACAAACTTAAATTTTTTGAAACTGTTACTCCAAACATGAGATTATCCAGAGGAGGGTAATATAATATATTAAGTAGTGTTCTGTGTGGTTCCAAATAAAACTAAAACATAAATATAGATCAGTTTCGATTATTTTATATTTCTGTGTCCGTATCTTTTTTTTTAAGAAGGCCTAAATTTAATCAAACTACTATTAAAAAAGAAGAAGATTGTACTCTTCAATTTTAAATGATTATCTTAATTTGATATTATAGTTCATATTTGTAATTTGTAGTCTAAACTTTACCCCATTTCCCCCCCCCCCCTTTTTTTAATCGCAAACAGTTGAATACTGCGGAGGTCGTCAACGCTGATTTCTCGAAAAAGTAGGACTGATGTTGTTCAAATTTCATTTATAGTTGGTTTTGTATTAGTAATAATTATATTAAAGTTTTGGTGAAATAAATATAATTATTTATATACCACAAAATTTGATTGTGTGGAAAAATAAGAAACACCATTTTAACATGAACAATTCTATTAAAAAATATGTTATTATTTTATTTAATGCCACTAGTTTTCGTAATAAAACAAATAAATCACTACATTCAAATTGAAGGAGGAAGTTTAATAACCCAAACTAATATTTCACATTAGAAAAATGAAAGAAAATTTCGGTATGGAGTAATATAAAAAAAGTAATGAATTGTGAACATTACCACTCTGACTAAAAACTGAAAGTCATACAAAGTATATTTTCCTTGAGTTATTTATAAGTCACAAAGCAGTTGTAAAATCACAAATAAACTGAATCTTCAATCGTTATTGAGATTCATTGTAAAATTATATTTGTGATTGGAGCCACCGCCAACACCGTAAGCGGTTTAAGTTAGATTTTATATTTCAAATAATTAATTAGTCTACTTGAATACCGTAACCCGACCTAACCTAACCTGTTCGCAAAGTTTTCGTAACGGAGAATTTAGCCATAGCGCTGTTGTACAGGATGAAGGGGCGTGCACACAGGAGCATAGTGATTTCAACTCCTTTACAAATTCTAATATCATATTCTGCTGTCATAAAGTAAACTCCGTTCCCGGCCATACTGTATGCATACCGCACTTTTCATTCAATTAAGATATTAATATTAAATTTAAATTTAATTCGAAAATTTTGGATTTTAGGAACCAAGTACTTAAAACATACTCAACCTCTTTTGATGGAGTCATAGATGAACGATAAAAACTTATTTAATAAAATTTATAAAATTGAGTAGGTTTATTAGCCTACCTTTAAAATATATATTAATATTTATTTGGCATATTTAGTCTATGCAAAGCTCTATGTAATTTGTATTTTTTTCTATTTATACCATGTTATTTATCCAGCATGCCTATTATATGTTGTTGAAACCTGTTAAAATTCAGAAAAATCTAACAGAAAATTTCAAAGAACGGGAATTTAAAATAACTTAGGCCTAGGTTTGTATATTTGTATGTTTTTTGTTTGTGTGTGTATTTCTAGAAATTGCACTAATTTAAATAAATAGTTTTAAATTTTAATTGCGCATATAATAATACCAACCCAAAAAATAGATGATCTTTATATAAAACATACACAAACAATGTTATTCATATAGTTTAACTAACACAATACAGTTGATTGTAACCATTAGCCTACAGTGAGAAAAACATGTTTGTATAACATGGAGTTTTTAATGAAAGAGAGAGTAGTCTAATGAAACAGACATTCAAAAATCGTAAATGTGTCTTCGAACATACATTATAACAAAATACATTAAATGTACCCATGTTAAATTTAAAGCCCATTTTTTAAGATTAAAGAATTTATTTAAAAAAAAGAAACTAAGACATATGCGCATGTATTTGCACATTATGTTACGTATATTATACACGTAGAAAGCGAACGTGAGTTGTTTCACTTTAGATCAGTGTAATCTCATTTATGAAATACGTAGAAATTTTGGATGATGTACGATATACTGTGTTAATGTGATGAAATGTACTTTACAAGTAGAAAATGAATTATTCACACAGTTTTATTTATGTTCTCATTTATAATCCTTCATAGAGCTATTTAAAATAACTTCTAGACTTTTACGACTTTTGTATTTGTTACATTATATTAAATACCATTTATTTTAGGAATTTTCGTCAATTTTATAGTTTATTACAGTTTCCTGGTTTTAGTTGAAGCTTATGTTTTCACAGCATTGTGTGTTCGTCTACCAGGCAGAAATTGAAACCAAACACTCCACCTAGAAACTTAAAATTTATTATAAATATACAAGGGTTTTGCACATATACAGGAAAAATAATACGAATTTGAAATTTGTACAGATAATAAACTAATCCCAATCTGTACTTTAAACAGACATTTAGTGTATCATAAAAGAATATAATATTATCCTTTAATGGTATGTTTTGAACTGTCGAAACTTGTCAACAAAATTGTAGCATCTCCTTTATTTTCTACAAAGTCAGTTTTAAAATTCTTTAGAATATTCAGTTGATGTTCCTTACCTACCCACATGTTGGGAAGATTTGTGTCCGATGAATGGGAGAGGAAACATTTAATATTTTGTGTATTGGGCAGTAATGTCTAATCCGTTGTCTAAGAATATATGGAATAATTATTTCCAATATTAGAAGTCGTTGAAACACTTCACGTGTTTATATAGGAGTTCATATTACAGTTCATATATAGTAATATTCATATATAGTTTTAGACTATTACGAATATTTAAAAAAAAATTAAGATTGACATCGTTTACGTGTTTATACATTAAGATACAATGACACTTGTTTATATGAAAAATATATCAAATTCCATTTGTCTTGAGAAATTAATTGTCTCGTATCAAGATTTGGGAGGAGAGAGAGGAATAGAGAACAGGACATTTTGCTCTGTCATTTCAAAATAGCAATTTAATATTTGTGAAATCTTAAACTTTACGTTCATCTGTATCTTGATTTAGCATTAACAGACTTTTAAAATTATGTGTTTTTCTTTTTTTCAAAAAATTACCCCAAATCCTGTAACTCCGATTTTTGGACAATTTAAATACCGAACTCAACAATTTTTAAATAATACGATCGAATGAGTTATACGTAAATTTTAAATGCGAAAAACCTCTCTGTCATCATCGCCTTATGATGTAAGAAGAAAAGAGCAAAACAATAAAGCCCTCGAATACTCTAATAGGGTCGGAACAGAGCAAAAGTTGGTCAAGAAAGACAAGAAAAAGAGTTGAGAGAGAGGGCAAGACAACATGATGAAGAAATGTGTAGATCCAGCTAGGAACTCTCGGAATTAACAAGCCCTTACTCACTTTATGTGAGAGCCCCTGGGGAAGTTATACATCAAATGAAACGTTTTGAAAAACCGAACTATTTTTTATTTACATTTTTATGGTTACAAAATGGCAACCACAAAACTCTATTTTACAGGTATTTAGACTTCTTGTGTTATATTTACGGTCAAAAAATTTCTTAGTTTAAAAGGACGAAATTTTCAAGTAAATAAATTCACGTTGCAAAAATGTTTTAAAAAATAATATTTCCTTCAATATTACTTGTCTCTGTTTAATTCTAAATTTTTGTATTAATAAACCGTATAAAATTAAATCTTTAAATATCAACACTGAATTCCGTTGTGTAAAAAAGTATTTATAAAATAATTAAAACTAAAAAAATCTCTGTATCTTCTCGTGATATTTGGAAACCAACCAGATACAGTCGACGGTAATTTGAAACTGTATCGGTTTCCATCTGGTGTAGTAAAACGATAAGCAATAAGAAAAGCAATAAAGTGTCAATGACGTCATGGGTTCTAACCAATAGGAGCGGAGATGCTGTTACGCCCCCCTACATGGACTCCCTTATTATCTAGCCACCAAATAATTGACCGGTATTATCATATCTAGACACGCCTTGAACGGGAAAAATAAAAAAAAAATAAAGAAAAAAAACTCACAAGGAATCGAGTAAAAACAGAATCAGACAATTGTCGAGATCGTGCAGCGGATTTGATTCATTTCGTGAAAACTGCTGGAGTAATGATTATAGATAATTAGGCTGTTTTACAGTGGGTTTCTGTGGCCTATTATTAACCGTAGGCTATCATCAAATTGTCGAGGGCGATGGTACTCCCGTGTAATAATAGGGGAATAAAAAACTGAGATAATTTTAAGTCGAAACTTACAATAATAAGTATATCTTTGTTTAATTATATAGTGCACAAGACGAGACTTAAAACCAATTTCATCACAATTATAAGTATTTAAAGGAAATACTAATAATAGCCCTTTTATGCATGCTTATTATAATTGAAATTACATTTTTAATAAAAACAGTGATTATGTTGTTTTACACTTTTTAAAGCCAATTATATTAGACCATTCTGCTAATTTATTAACTATCTAGTTATTTATGTATTGGTAATTAAATCAACAAATATCAAGAAACAGATGGTATGATTCAATTCCAATGAGAATTATAATTATTATATATGCAATAGCGATGACGTATTCTTAGCTCGAAGATATTTTTCTTCCAAACGAATGATTTCATTGATATTATATGTCTGTTATAAGTGACAGGTGTTGAGAAATAAAAGGGTACAGCTACGAAAGTAAATCATTACAATGATTATTTTCATTCAGTTTTATCTTTTATGATTAAAAGCACTTTTACAGAAGACCATTATAAAGACAAAATGGCGGACTTAGCTAGTTCGAAAAATGCTGTTTAGTTCTAATGAAAATACTTCAGTCAACCTTCAACGATAGATTCAAACTAAAAACGATTGTTGCCTTAAAAAATAATAATATTTCCCAATAAAAATAGCTCAATGAAATCTATCAATTAAAATAATGTAATAATGTTTGCCCCTTTATTATGTAATATAATTTATTCTTATTTAAAAAGTTTCTACAATTTCCTTAAAAATAATAAAAATTAAATAAAGATGTTAATTGAATTAACCGTTATTATATTATGTTGGAACTATGCGTAGTAAAATTAATGACATAATGTGATTAGAAGTGTCGAGCCCCAACGAAGAGCGTGAACAGGGCCTGTCTGCAGTGATGGATGTGCCATTGTCTTTGAGTCTTGCCGCAAACAAAGAATTCAACTACCTAGGTCTAGCTAATTTTGGGAAACACATTAAAGATTCCAGACGTAGTATTATTATGGGAACTGAAATTGTCGCTCGTTTGTGTGTACACAACTCTTGTGAAAGTCATTCTAGGGAATATTACTGTGGTAAACCATGACGTAACCCCACTGAAATAATCAAAGTATCTTACAAGACATGTAGTATCGCGCTTTCTGAAATGTTCGTAGTTATTCCTCAACTTTTACAAAAGACAGTCCTGATAAATCTAAGATGATATTTAGAAGTAAATAAAACAAGGCAACGTTGAAGTATCACCATTGACAACATCCAGATCTCTTAAAATAACTGCAGTATCATGCATTGTGATATGTACGTGGTAATTCCTCAACTTTTACAAAAGCCAGTCTCGATTAAATCTAAGATGATATTTAGAAGTAAGTAAAACGAAAGATCGTGTAAGTATCACCATTAAAAACATTCAGATCTTTTAAAAGAACTGCAGTATCACGTTTTCTGAATTGTTCATGGTGTTTTCCGTATTTTTTACGAAAGCCAGCCTCAATTAAATCTAAGATGATATTTACAGGTAAGTAAAAACAAAACAACGTTGAAGTATCACCATTGAAAACATCCAGCTCTTTTAAAAGACCTGCAGTATCATGTTTTGTAATTTGTTAATGGCGTTTTCTTAACGTTTAGGAAATCCAGTATCGGTTAAATCTATGATATTTATACATAAGTAGGGAATACATATCGTCCACATAACTTCTTTAAAAACTGTTCAATTTATATAATGCGGGTAGCATCTTAAACATTGCAACATCCGTCTAGAATGATTACAAAAATTCTGGTATAAGATAACGTTAGTATGCCTCCATTAAAACCGTGCAGATCTTTACATAGATTCGTAGCTTCTAATTGTCTGAAATGGTTTAGATGTTTTTTTCAAATCTTGCGGAAGCCATAAAATAATTCTCGACTAAAAATAATCATATATTTAAAATAAAGCTGAAACAAGAAAACCTTAACGAAGTTCCATTGAAAAGACGCAAGTCTTTTAAATGACTCGTCGCATCTCGTTGTCGGAATTATTTATGGAGTTTTCCCAACTACTGCGAAAGCCAGTTGCGTTTAAACCTAGAATAATAATTAGAAGAAAGCAGGAATCTTGACACGTTGACAAAACTATACTTGAATCCTCTCAATATATTATAAGGTAATCAAAGCGTCTCGTTTCTCTCGTGTTCGTTGTTTACCTGTTAATAATAAAAAAGTAGTTAGTGAACACAATCGGTGAATTTTTTTGTCTTCTATTTTTTAAATAGTTTAATAAAGCAATAAATAACTAGTCCTAATTGTATTGTCAGTCTTAGATAACATTTGAAGAAGGGGATTAGTTGGAAGTATATTTGAATATCGGACTGAATGTTCTAAAATTCTTAATAGATTTTATTACACTTTCCGTTTTTATACTCCATGAACGATAAAATATGATTTTGGCTTTCTGAGTTAAAAGAACCAGCTGCATTCATTAATGTCTGTTTTAGCCATAACTGGTGTTATTTAAGTTGACAAACGCATTCTAACTTTCTTTTAAAGTACGAAGTGGCCTTATAATGATAGACTTTTCTAATATTTTCTAGACAAAAGTTTAATGTAATTTGTAGTTTTTAGTAGTAACTCGTATAATTACGATTTTAAATGAAGGTAACTTTAAAATATTCTCTCTGGCAACATCTAATTAATTTTTTTCTGTGTTAGCTGTAGCATTTTCGTAACGGCTCACATCTTTGTATTATACTTTTAAAGAGTCAAAATTTCTAAACGTCATTTTAAATTTACAATCTATGTACAATCTGAGTCTAACTATTAAGTCTGTTTTTTTCAAATATGCAACCCAGTACTCGTCACGAAAGTTTTTTTATGCCGATTAGCACTTTAAAATGGATAGAAATTTGCAGCCGTGTTAATATCATTTATGTTGTATATCTGCGAAAAGATGTAAATCAAGATTACAGAGATCTTTAAATTGTTTCGTAGTAAAATATAAATAATAAATGAGTATCAATGTTTAAAATAGGATTAATATAGTCTACTATAACTTTGTTGGGTTATAGTACCAATGTACCTGCCAAAACCTGATTTTCTTTCGTAATATTGCAATGAATATAGACCTTCCTAAAGTTGACATCTTCAATCAGCAATCACAGCTAATCAAATATTTAACTTCCATTCAAAAGAAACCAAAGTACTTTAAACTAGTTGGTTACGTGTTGGACAGGACCGCATCAAGTCGTGGTGTTTATTAGTATTTGGAATCTTTATTGAAGGAATTTACATGGCTGGTTATATCCTTCAATCGTTTGTACCACTGTTAGAACACAACTGAGTTAAGCTTCAATAAATTTAAACCTAAAGGAAATTAAACTAACTTTATTTCTTTAGTACTTTTTCCTTTCTTTCTCTTTTCATTGTTGTTATATTCTATTAGATTGTTTTAACTACGATTAATTTTAAAGAGGAGTTTGGTTTCACTTAAATGAATAATCTCAACATGGACATTAGTTGTTTATTTGCAAAATGACCAAACGACGTTTGTTCCATAATTTTGTTCAAGTTAAGTTTTCGATTTAAAATGTCAGCGTATTTTAGACTAATTCTCAGTCTACGTGATTTATTCTTCCACTAGCTCCATATACCGATATTGTCCATTCAACTCTTAAATTATGACCTTGATGCATACGAAATAAATTCTGGGATTTTGATTTTAAAATAATTCTAATTCATATATCCAACTGTTACATTAAATATATTCTTTAAATATATATATGTGGCTTAAACGAAAACTTAAATTATAGATTTTGTGTGTTTGTGTTTTTGTTATATATGAATGCCTGATAATCATTTAAGCTTTGGTAGTTAATAATTAAATCGTTGTATGGTCAACAATGTGAACGTCATTATCTAAAGAGGTTGTTTGAAAGTAAAATAAATTCAAAGAGATTGCTTGTTGCTACAGAAATTATGAAATAAACATCGCATACTTCTTGTCGTACTGTGTAGTAGGCTTACTGTATCCTGCTCAACTACTGCCAATGTTTTAATCTAATGACCAATAACGTATAATCTACTTGTCTTGGCAATACTTATACGTATTTTATCGTGGAAATTATGTCATAATCACATTACTGGCCTTGACATTGCACTGATACATATAACGATGAATAATAAATAAGGTTTATTCATATTCACAAATGAAACAATGTTGTAATGGAAATGTTAAAGTTAAATGTAATCATAAGCACGCTGGCGGATGTATTAACTTACTGTTACAATTGAATTAGCCAAGTTACTATATTTTTCAAGAATCAGTTTTTATCATAGTACAATATAAATTGAGTTGAAACTAGTATTCTTATAATTTACAGATTTATTTATTATTTTCCTTTGCGTACAGGGTAGAACAAATCTGCGTTTGATATACAAGGAATCACGTTTGAATTGCTGCGAACTGTTTCTACAATTCATAAAATATGAATAAAGACAAATATCGACTAAGTACAATATGATGTGTCATAACACAACTTATAAACTAAAAGAAATATTGCACAAACTTTCTCACACATCCATGCTCAAAACCAAATTTTAAACAAAGAAAAAAGTAATTATCATCTTATAACAAAACATGTTCGTTTGGAAGTTTAACTTTTTAAAAAATTAATATGATCCATAAACGCCGGTTTTATGGATCAAATATCTTAAAATAGCCTCAAAATTTGTCTAAACTTTTATTGAAATGTGGAAGATTTTGTTCCAAACCAATGTACCTAAATTTTAAATTCTAATCAATTTCATATCTTTTATAATAGAAGTTATATTTGTGTTTATTCGTATTTGAGCTAATGTTTAGTACCCATTTCCCGATCTTAAACAAGAATGACTTTTTTTTACAAGTTTTAAATATTTAATTTTTCCTAGCCTACAAATTTTGTTCGAGTCCAGTTTAATTATAATAGTTTAGTAACAACCCATACACGTCGGGAAGGGTTTGAGGTTAGAACTCCACATCTTCTGTCCTAACTTAATCCAAGAAAGTGCTTACTTGCCATGAAATCTTGCCTTAGTTTCAACAAATTATAAAATTGTAATCCCAGATTTCTGGAGTTAACAGGGTTTTATACTTCTGTTTCTCCTTAAAATATCCTGGTAACTATGGCGGATATAGTTATGCTGAACAAACTTCACTTTGTTAGAGTATAATAATATATTTAAAAGATGAAACAAAAGGGAGATAAAGGTTATACACAGAGTAGAGCAGATTCTGGATAATCATGAGGTTTAGCACTTTTTTATTTAACAATTTTTGCTCCATTATTCGTACAACCCTCAATCTTAACTTATGGTAGCAACTACCTATAATTCTTGCACACACAGGCAACAACGACAAACGGAGAGCAAGTGGAAAATAACATTTTTAAAGTCTAGAAAACACGAAACATATAAATCATTAAAAAGAGTAAGTTTAAACTTCTGCGATTTCTTGGAATGCTGTGTAACTCAATTGTCCTATTCTATATAGATACCTCAAATTTCTTAGAGCAAAAAAAGAAGAAACATTTATGACTAATATTAAAAAACTATACTGTCTATAAGTATTCTTCCATGCATGTTACATAAATAGCATTTGTTCATCAACTTTTATTATCTTTATTAGAATTTTCTTAATCATCGTTCAGAACACCGAGCCTGTGTTTTAATGACTGTCTGACGAGTTAGGACAATACTTGAGGTCATTAGAAGTTACCGCACGTAATTATGGCAAGATCATCCAACAGCCAGGTCAGAGGTCGCGTAAAGAATGCCGTCACTCCCTCTGGTACGACTTTAATATGGTAATGAGAGTATTTAGATATTTGGTTACCGTCAGTATTCTTTATTAATCAGTGTCTCATTTAAACTTTAATATGGTAATTCTTACGATCACCGATAATTTTAGGCACTTTGGTAAAACATGATCTAAATCTAAGCAGTCAAACGTTATGTGACTAGATATTTTTAGATAATTTCAGTATTTGAAACTATAGCTATTTGTAGTAATCGTACTGATTAAACTTATAAATATACCATAAAATGAGGATGGATCATGTATGATAATGGATCTCCATGAGAATTTATCATAATTTGTCGATCAAACATTGATGTGTCGTTATTATACTATATAAAAGTTGATTCAGAGGACGTGGTGGTTGTAGATAATTCAAGTGGTTCAAACAAACAAAACATTTCAAAGAACGGAGAACTGAAAACATTTCATTTGGCGTCTGAATGTGGTTTTTCTTTTTTTTAAACAATATTATGCCGCAAGTTTATATATAGTATTCAAATTTTGGTGTTCAACTACTTTTATTAACAAAAAGTAGTTGAACACCAAACAACTTAAAACTCCTCATGATAATTTTTACGCTCTAGAGGAGAGATAATATATGATTTTATATGTTTTCTTGACAAATCCTATTTAAATTACATGGCGAGAAATTGCAACAATTAATACCTAAAGATTTACCAGAGCAAAGAGTATAACTTGTGTAATTAGCATACAATTTTTGTGATCAGCTGTTTTACACATATTAGCTTATTTTATAGTTATATTTACGTAATTGCTCAATTTATTCCGATGTTAATAATTAAATTTTGTATGAACTCTGTCTGGTGTCTACAATTTTTTGAAAAAAAAAAATGTTTGAGCAAATATAACTTAACATGGAATATTGTTTTTTTTTTATTTAATTTTTTTCGATTTTCCACTCTTATTTTCAAGTAGTACTAGCATTCAAAACAGCAAAGCTTGATTCTACTGTACACGCCATTTCTCCCATTGTGATATATCACCTATTTTGCTTTCACTTTACTCTAACATTATTATGGGTTACCATGGTATGACGGCGATATTATGCCTATTAGGCCCTACTAATAAAAATAAAATTGGTTAAAACAATTCAAATTATTAAAAAACCCAGTCTGGAATTTTAAAAAATAATAGGATTTTAATTTTAACAATCTTTTTCAGTTTGACCGTTAAAATTTTCTTAAATAACTGCTCAAAATAAAACTACAGAAAAAAAACAAATTGCCCCTCTGGGGATTCCCCTGAGTACGGAATTGTCCAATCCTGTAGATCCTAACTGGATCTACACCTTTTTTCATATAGTCTTGAGTTAAATCCCTCTCTTTAATCTTTCCTATCTCGTCTTTCTTAACCAACTCTTGTTCTCTTCCAATCCTGGCGCTATTGGAGTAGCCTATTCGAGGGTGAAGGATCTTTATTTTACGTTATTTTTCAACTTTTTTATATATATATAAGACCATGATGACTGAGAGGTTTATTCCCTTTAAACAATAAGAAAATAAGGAGAAAAGAAACTTAATTCTCAATTACTAATTCAAAGGTAAATAAAAATATAACCTCCAAACTCTACCCTAGTTCGGTGAGAGGACCGACCGTACATGTGTATAGTATAAGACATAATCGCTTCCGCATGGCCTCGTAGTGTTTTAATACGACCTCCACACGCTGTATCTTGTAGGTAACCTGACCTTGACAAAGATCTGACCTTGACTAAGACACACAAAAATTTCTTCTTTTTTTTTATTGGAAAACTAGAAGATACAAGAAACATCAAAAGATATTCCCATCCTGTCATATAAGCGGAGCAGTTTGCCAATCGTTTAAATAAAAAAATAAGCACCCAAACACCAAATCGCCAATACTAGCACTAGGTAGCTCTTCCATTTATCAAAATACATTAAAAAATTTTGGGTTGGGGGGGAGGAGTTCTGAGCATATTTATGAATGTACAATGTCTATGCATCATTTCTTTCAAAATTTGTGGCAACGAAATGGATCATATTTTTAGGGAATACATATTACAGATAAATTACAAAACAAACATTAAAACCTCTAGGAAAATCTCTAAATGAATGAATTAATAATTGTATTATAATATTAAACAGTAAAACCTATTTGTATGACGCAACTTGCGTTGACGAGTGCCTAGATTTTATTCTTCCCAACGTACATGAAATGTTTGACATTTCACTCGTAAGGCCGCAGCACTTGTTGGTATATAAGTTTGAAAGTAAATATTATGTAAAAACAATACACCAGTAAATTTAAAATTTACGAATGCTGATTTTGTACCTACATACTTATCAGAATTTTTTTAGAATGAATCTAATTATAAAAGTAAATAAATTCAGAAACTGTTCATCTTTTTAAATATTTAATAACTTCAATATTTAAATGACAAAAAATCAATTATCTTTAAATATTAATTTCATCTAAGTCAAACTAACAAATTTCAAAAAAATATATTACTTATTCATAATGTAGGTCTACTAATGACAACAAAAAAATATATACATTTTCAACCATTATTATTCCAGTAATCTAAGTATTCAACATTACTCTTATAAAACTGGAAACCAAGATGGCAATTTTGTCTGCATTCTTAAGTTCAATGTTCTAGAAACGTAGGCTAGTAATATATATATTAAATAGTATAATATTTGTTCTCTCTGTCGTTATTATTTATCTATTTCATTTCTCTATCCCTCTTATTTACAACATACATTATCATTTTAAAAGGAAATACGATTTACAAAAAACAATTTTGAAGTAATATATTTCATAATATTCAAAACTTTTACTCTAAAAAGACTTAACATTTTTCAGTGTTAGGCTAATATCTGTCAGTACAAAAAGTTAATTGAGTATTTGCCATCACGTGTACAAGTATATATAAATAAAATCATTACAAATGTCCGAATAAACTATATCAATAAATGAACAATCAATCATTATCTAATAACTTTTAAAACCAGAAGTAAATTATTTTGATCAAGAAAATGGACTAAATGATTAACTTATTGTTTTTCGATATTCTTTCAACATTGTCTTAGAAATTTACTTTCAAACTCCTGGGTGTTTATTGTCATTTAAATCAAAAAGTTTACTTGGTACTCCAAATTTACTTAAAACTGTATTTTAATTTGGTCGTTCTTTCAGTTGGTGAAATCCAAATTTTCATGTTAAATGTAACTGGGATACTATTTTATTTTATTTTGTAACTGTCGCCATTTTTTAACGGAATTCGACAGTTAATAAATATAAACATATATTTATGAGAGTAATTTTGTCCATGTTTATAGAAAATACAGACGCATTTTTTGAGGAGCTAGAGAAGAAACAAATATTGCCATGAAAATTACATATGTAAATACAATTTTGAATTAATGTTATTTTCTTAGTCCTGGCGTCAAGGATCAAATTACAAATATATAGGTAATTGTGTCAAATGAGATCGCATGAGTTTATATTCTATTTGAATATTAATATATTAATTATTTACATCAAAATAAATCATTTTGTTTCGAAGGACGCCACTAAATGTCGAGCAAAGTTGACCTATTTTTTTTTTTTCAGCGAATATTTAAACATAATTTTGAAACTATACAATATTATTACTTTCGCTAAATATTTAAAATTTGTAAATAAATAGAATAACAAATAAATTACAAAATTATTAATAATAGTTTCAAATTATCCCATATATTTCCTATTAATGGCAATGACAGCGCTAATACACTCTCCCATATTTCATCCCTTATGACATGGACTAGTACATAATGAACGCGTCGTAACATTTAAATTTTGACGCCTTGTAGGCTACTGTCTTGTGTGGCCTATAATACACCAAATTGTTCAGAATGAAACCAAAAATGCTCCTGCTGCATCTATCTCCTCCTACTTCAACTGCATTGATTCTCTAAGACTACTTGTTATTTCACATTCCCGCCAACTGAACCACGTTTCACCTTGATTAAAATAGGCGCTTTTGGAATCTTATATAATATAGCACTAATCAGAGTTTATATAAAACAATTTTATGGAGCATATTTTTTGATTTTGAGTAAGGTGTTAAAATAAAATTATTTATTAGAATATTGTATATGTGTGAAATACACTCTGATGGCGTTGTCAAAGCTACATTTCACATGTATGTTATATTTACTACCAATGATATCAATTTGATTTCCCTCTAATTGCGTATAGAGCACAAACATTTTTTTTTCAAATAAACAATCCACAGTGTTCGAAATTGTTCCCGCCTCTTAATTACTAAATGAATTCAGTTCAAAAATTCAACATTAATATTCTTCAATTGGACCTCGTGACTGAATAGATTGATGTTTATAAATGTTAGGTGATAATAGCAATACTCAATTTTATCATTAAGCTCTTGACCAATGGATTAATGTGCATCCTCCGAAGATGGTTTATAAATATATTTTATTTTTTAGGACGAATTCGATCATGAAAGTAACAGTTGTATTTATCTCTTACAAAGTGGAATGTTTTAAGTCATATTCGTGGTACATTCGAACATAGTACCAAGCATTCAGAGCGAAGCTACTTTTTTGAAACTAATAAGGAGGGTAAATCTGATTCAAACGCCTTTAAAATGTCCAAAAAAATTTAAAAAGTCTGTATTTTAATTTAAACGTTCAAAATATCATTGCGTCCATTCTATAAGGCGTACATTCTATTGTGTCTGACCGATTTTCTCTGTAATTTGAATACATAACATAATATTCACTAGCCTACATGCATTTTATTATAGATAATTGAACGGTGAATGTAAAACGTAAAAATGAAAAGATCAAAATCAAAATCTATCATATTCAAAATTCAGAGTTGAAGTCTAATTTTATTTAAATTAACTGCAATTTTACTAAATATATTGTAAATTTTAAATTATCCCGTACAGGTTGCTAAAAGGAGACAAATTATTTGTAGACTATTTTTGTTTCTGGAGGTTCCAAAAAATAAAATAATAAAGCATGGTTTATTATTGTAACGCAAATTTACGTTTTAAAATTTTATTATACATAGACTAAGCTATATTTGCGTGAACAAATGTATGTTAAAATTCTGATTTTTTCTCTTTTATTATTGTGCTCTAACAATATATAAAATGGACGATAAATATCTGTTTTAAGTTAAAGAGCCGAGCAAGATTTGTAGAATACATCGGTAAGAACGGAAAGTATTTCTTAAAGATATTACTTGAAATCATAGATTGAATGTAAACACTTATTCACACTAATGTATGCTTAAGATTTCAGACCAATAAAATTGAAAGAGTACCTAACGTCTTGGCAGCGCGGAGATCTGAACTTCAATAAGCAGGAGTAAATGAAACAAGGACGGGGAAGTACAACTACAAAGCTTCCGAGTCATAACCATTACAGTCAAATCTTGTTTTATATTCAAATTTGTAAATATTAGTCAAATATATTGACACAATAGCAGTCCTAATTTTTGTAGATAAGTTTCCAATTTTATACACAAAAAAAGCTTTTTTCTAAACACAAAAATATTAAACATAAAAATTCGGTTGGTAAATTTTCAATTGTTTTAATTTTTTTTTTTTTCGGAAATAGGTTAACAAACCATCAACTCTAGGATAAATAATAATATCATAATTATTTAATATTATATAATATAATATTAAATAATACAAAATAAGATTAATAATATGTAATCATAACTTGTATCCAATTACAACTAAATAATATTTCTACAATTATTGTTTTAACATAAGGGTAACAACTTTCATCCACATAACTTAAAAATTAGATACTAATGATTTCTATATAATCAAAATTTTAGTTGGATTTCAGACAGGTTGAGCACAGTTTTTACTCTTTGTTAAATATGTTTGTCAATTAACAATAAAAGAAGGCCAATTTCTAAACTCCTGTCGATTGAAAGGGTTTTTGGACATTTTTTTCTTCCTTAAAACCCATATTTTTAATATCTGCAAGTACTGAAGATAGTCAAACATTACTTGATTGTGAACACATTATACGAAATTCGTGTCCCTATTACATCTGCATATTAAATGCGTGTAAGTATTATTATTTTATTGTTATCACGCTTGTAATGTGCTATTAATCAGGACGGAGCGTTATCATACTTTATGTTACATTGAAAATGTTTTATTATAGAGTTAAACGATACAATTTCAATGAAATTTCACTAAAAAATTACTGATTTTATTGTTTCTTTAACTTTATATCTGACTTATGAATAAAGTAACAAAGAACATCGAGGAATAAGTAACCGCAACATCATCAACCGGATTCAAACTTGCATAAACTTTGACTAATCACCATTTCGAACTGCATCCTGATATAAGCACGCCTCTACCAATTGAGCCAAGCCGCGCTAGTCAACTTTTTGAATTTTCGTTCAAATTCAACAATGTTTTATGTTAATCTGGGTTCATTCTTCTGGAATTCTTAGCATTGTTTAACTTCTACTGACGCAGAAGAGTACGTAAGAGGTATGGAGTTCATATGAAATGCGTCAACAGAAATTAAAATAATGCTAGGACTGGGAAGAGAGTGTATTCAAATGAATTATTATGTAGGTTTTAGCAGAAATTTAGATTAAAATATGTGTTTGCCAAATTTGAAGATAATCGTACCACTAGTCACACGCTATATAATGGTCAAATTATTTTCAGCAAAGTATTGACTTGTAGAAAAGCCCTATGCTCTAAATTTTGAACTAAGTCTGCTTGGAAACTAAAAGTTGTGTCATCAGCAAATTGAATTATACTGTCTGCATACACTGAAGATGATAGGGCATTAATATATATTAAAAACAACACCGGCCCGAGAACTGATCCTTGAGGAAACCCATATCTCAGCTGGGTTAGTTTTGAAGGCCTCCCTGAAACATTAACACGCTGTATTCTGTTATAAAGACAAGATTTTAACCACAGAAGTGGGATTCCTCTAATACCGATTGCCTCAGACTTGTTTAATAATAAATCATGATCTACACAATCGAGGGCTTTACTGTCATCAACTGTGACAACCATAAGATCAACTGTGACATCCGTTGTAGATTTACCCTTCCGAAACCCAAACTGTGAACCACAAAGGATATTAAACTTCTCTAGATAATTCAACAGTTGAACCAGATAAAGTTTCAAATACCTTACTAAACACTGGTAGAAGGGAAATAGGCCTATAATTATTGATATTACTTCTTTCTCCCTTTTTAAACAAAGGGAGAACTTCAGCATACTTCAATCTAGCAGGGAAATCTCCTTCAGAAAAAGAAAAATTGATTAGAATTTGAAGAGATTTAACGAGTTCATCAGAACACTCTAACTTCATCAATATTAGAGGTTTATTTTTATTTTTTAGTTTGAAGACCACCATGGAAATATCATTCCCTCACACAGGATATAGAAACATAGATCCCTCTCACTCTTAGTTTTTTTTTTTTTTTTTTTTATTTCACCGATTTAAGAGATTTACCTTGATTCACGAAGTCTCTAACGAAGAAGTCATTAAATAAATTTACCACAGATGACGGCTCTTCGTAACTAACACCACCAATGTCTATATTAATGGTACCACTATCATTCTCTTCCTTACAAACATTATTTATAATTGCTCATGAGGTCTTACTAACATTGTCCGTCCTACCAATCAGATTGGACACATCATAGGCTTTGGCTGCAACAATTACACTTCTATAAATTACTTTATACTTTTTATAATTTTTTTTAATTGTTCACTATTTGTGGTTTTGTAAATTTCATAGTATAACTTTAATTTATTTCTTGAAACAAGAATTCCTTTGTTAATTCAGTTACATTTCCCATTAGAATTTCCTCCTGCTTTTTTCAAGGAAAAATATTAAAGAGTCATAAAATAATCAAATTTTTTATCTATATCATTAATCGAGACTGTCTCAATTTTCATTTCTCAAAAGGTATTTAAGAAGATTTACATTTCCAGGCTGATAGTCCCTGATTTGTTTAAAAATTAATTTGTTTATTTTGGGTGAAAAATTACAAATACCTATCATCTGTGCGTAGTGGTATGCAATCCTGACTATAGAACCTTAACCGACAAGTTTTCACATGAAATATTTGAAACTATATTATCGAACGATGTTGCAGAGAAACTAAACACTCTTGTGGGAGAGTTTATATATCACTTAATATCATATGTGGCCAACAAATCCCTCAGCCTCTCCGTGGACACAGAATTTAGAAGGACATTAAAGCTACAATCACCACAAATCACAAATGTATTGTTCTTTAAACACAGATTTTGTAAAAGAAAGTCAAAGTGATCATAAAATAAATCCAAATTCCCACTTGGGATACTATATACACACACAAAAATCACATCATCACCCCTACCTTTTATTTTAGCCCCAGATCTCAAAAATGTTATATATGGTTCAATATATATAACTAAAACAACTACACCCCCACCCTTATGAACCGTTCTAGAAAAACTTCCAGCCACATTAGACCCTCCAAGATGAAAACAATCAATATTATTATTGTTAAAACCATGTTCAGACACCACAAAATTGTAATGGTGTAGCATTTTCTGTAATGTGGATGGATATTTCTGTCACTTACAGTGTCGAAATCATAATTCAACAGTTTACATTAATAATTTGAGATAAAGTGAAAACTGTGAGATTAAAATCTCACTTACTGTATCCACGATAACTAACGAATAGGTAATCCGATTGACATTAATATTGGACCGGTTATTACAAATCTCTGAAAGATGGTGTTTTGAGATGTTTAGGAAAATTAGTCGGTATATTTTTGTCACTTTTGTTATTGTTCGTCAGTACATTATATAAGGCCGCGTAATAAGCTCATTTTATGCAGCTTTAAAATCAAGATCCAACAATACTCAAATTACCATGCTATACGAAAATTATGGCTAAAAAAAGTTGGAACAAAATCTATAAATCCAGCCAAAAATTTTGTTTTGCTACACAATCAATTAGTGTCTTTAAGCAGTAAGTAACTCACACACACCAATTAATGTGTCTCAAAATATGCGGTTCGTAACATATGAAATTGACGCCATATCACAAGCGAAACCCTGCTTTCGAATCAAATAAAGATAAAAACATCTCTCACAAATTATATACTGTAACACATAGGTAAATTTGGATCACACAATATGTTAGAACAATCCATAATATCAGATATAAATAAAGTACAGAAATCACTAAGGGATTAGATATAATTAACGATCCCAAATGAATTCTGAGAACCTTGAGTTGTTTGTTAGTCAGCTACTGGCCCCAATTCTTACTCCCAGTGTTAGATACACGTTAGCCACTATCCAAGGCCTAGATATACTCAGTGTGTGTATAAACGTAGTTTTCGTAAGGCGTGTTTCGTACTACCATTAAAACTGTGCTCTACAATTACATATTCAACAATATTAAAACAGTTATTTCCACAACTACTATTTTGTCTATTGAGTATAACCATGAATTTATATCTAAGAAGACATCCCATATTATACGATATTGTGAAGCTCAATATATGGGTTGAACAGTTAGTGTTATAGGTTCAGAATCAGAATGCGGTAGTGTGGGGAGAAGTTGAAGCATGCAATACATGTATACTGTCCTTGAAGTTACGAGAAATGGGCCGTTGGATGGAAGCACTAGAGCCTCTAATTTCAGAGCTTCATCCCATATCATGGATAATCAATCTATTTAGTATGTAAAATCAATGGTATAACTGAAGGTTCATTGTCACTTGTTATTGATTGGGTTAAGTAGGACTACAGTGCTATAAACTATTTTGTTTTCATTTTTATTTTTATTTTATTGAGGATATAGAATAAAAGAGATACTTAAACTACACTAAAAAATTCTATAATTGTTACTTTGTTCAAACTACATTATACAGCTGTTCTGAATTCTAATTGTCACAGATACAAATAAATTTATTTAGTTCTTTCACATCCAATATAATACATAGCAATATTTATAAATTATTATCTTTGTATGGAACACAAATTTAGTGAGCGCTCAAACAAAATAAAATATACAAATAAAATTGGCACCCATTGAAAATTTTAAAGTTGATAGTTTAGTGATATTTGATATATTCTTAACGAAAAATACCTTTTGTAGCAAGAAACAAATACACTACTTCAGGTTTTTTGTTTGACGGAAGGGACATGTACATCGGCTAATCATAGATTCTCATAGTGTAAAAACCATTGACGTCAATATGTCTGTTAGTCACCTGGTCGCCCATCAGTAGTTCATTTTTCTCCGAAACTTCTACTATTTACATAAAATTCTACACATTTATTAATGTTTTCATTGCAATAAATCTGTTAGGGAATGAAAAAATCCTCACAAACCACAATGCCCGTATTTCTACAATGACATGCTGGAACACATTTTACTCGTGCAGGTTGACAGTCTCCATCAAATTGATCGCGATTTACCTCTTCGACATTAAATAAGGAAGGTATTACTAAAAAACGGAATTTAAACTATATTGAAATCAAAACATTACAGTTCCAATTCCATTCAAATATCTGCATGTAAATAAGAAAGTTCGTCCAGTGTAATGAGAACACTTTGTCTATTTCACTGTCAGGTGTATTTCGTAATTAATGCAGAGTTTCCATTTCCACCCTGTCTACGATAATTTACTTCCGTTTCATTCCACGAATAACGTTTGATGTATTTGAAGAATGTGTTATAGTTATAACAGGTGTGGCTACAAGCTTAAGTAATTTTGCGTTCTTAATAGTTGAGAAATATTATATGTTTATAAACAAAGAGCGAAAGAATGATAATAATGAGAGTGTTTTACTGCGTCATTTACGACTTGAGCCAACTAAACTTTGATAATTTAATCGACGAATGATGTTCGTGCAATGTAAGTAGATGTGCCACACACTGTCCCCATTGTTGTCATTAGCAAAAATATCTCAAAACTGCCGATGCTAATCAGTACGTAACTCTTTTGCAAAGTAACTGTTTTACAGTTGCTTGCAAGGGTTCTCTCAATGAAGTTGAACGCCACAAGTTTTATACTTTTAATTGTAGATATTCCAAGATTTGTAGAACTTATCTCGCACAACTTCAAGCTACAAGGAAATATCGCCCAAGAAATACATTCATTCGGTACATTCATATCGCCTTCAAAAAAATAAAATACCACGTTATTCTAACATCACAATCACAATTTGTTTGACGAAATTTACAATTCGCTTTCAAACTGTCATACCACTTTGAGCTGTAACAAAAAGTATCAAACATTTTGGTCACTGTAGTGTCCTGTGAAATCAAACTTCTTTTCTAGCTCTAATTGACTATTATAATCTACTATTAAAAAGGTATTATTAACTGTAGAGCGGCCATTTTGGCATCCGCCACTTTCAATTTTGTCATTTTGATATCATAATATTGTTTAGCGACCCACAAAACCCCCGAGTACAAATTTTCAGCCAATTATAACAATTGTTTCTCGAGATTGGTTTAATTGTTATAAAAATTGGCTATTAGTTAAATATATAATTAAAATAAGTCCGAACGTCAAAATATTTTTTTTTAACTTTTAATCTATTAGCCTCACCACACACTCTAACCTGATTGGTCGAATTGGACAAAAAGCAGCAGATTTTGATTTTTTTTACGTCTATTTTGACGCGAACAATACTTTATCTTATATAATTTCAAAACTATCACTAAGAGTTTTTTCTCAACCAAAACTGAGTTGAGTTAAATACTTTATCATCTCAGAGAACCAAACAAATAGTTTATAATATCCTTTTTCAGACAAAAAAAACATCTGTTTTATTCTGCTTATCAATATTATTGTCTAGTCATTGCCAATTAAGATATTTAAGTTATTAAGAAATGACGAAATTAAGAGGTTATCTCTTATTATCATGAAATAATCAGTAGTTTTTCAAATTATTTAAACCAGAATAACCAGACAGTGGTTGAAAGTGGTTGACGAAGATAGACGCACATTTTCAGAACATTGTATGTATGACCTCCTTTTTGTTAATCTTATTTACCTTGTTAATATACATTATTTTTAATATTTGGTTGTTATTCTAATGATTTATTTGTCCTATTTTCATTATTTCTTTATGTAATATTGGATTATTTGTGTTGTAATTCTTCAAATAAATACGAAATTCATTTATACGTTTCGATTAATTATAGTTTACAGTTTCTATCACAAAAATATCATTGACAAATACGGGCATATTTTGGTAAACTTTGATCAGCTATTTCTATAATTCTCGGTCCCGGATTTTTATGTTTTATTCATAAAAAAGTTTCTTCGAAAATTACGAAATATCAATACAATATTTTATAAAATCTCAAGTATATTGTCTTACGACACTGATATTAATTTATCCACCCTCAATGACCCACTTTAGTAAGTACGGGTTTGGCAATCCCGAGGCGTCCAAACTGGACCTACACCTGTCTTCATGTAGTTTTAGATTATCCTCCTCTTCCGTCTTCCCTATCCGGTCTCTTGAGCAACTCTTGTTCTTTGACAGTATTACATTAATTCGAGTATAGGTATTTGTACACCCTCTTTTCTCATTTTTTTATAAGACGTTGATATCCGAAAGGTTTTTCATCTTTAAACAATAAGAAAAAATATATATTTATCCTAATAACTAAATCATCACATGATTTTACTTAACAGCTGTTTTCAAGTGATATTAACTTTGAGGTTAGGTTTATATTATATTCTGGATTATTTGAATAGAATAAGCTACTCCTTTGATTTTCTGAGGTGATGAGGATCTACAATAACAATTTCTCTCTTATACTATTTATTATAACACATCTTTAGATACATGATTTTAATTTTAGATTTTATATTTGGAAGGTTGAGAGATTACAGTTTTAGTAATATGGTCCTTATATCTATATATCTATCCCTCTGTTTATGTATCCATCTATGAAAGCACATATGAAACAGCAATAATCAATGTCTAATGGCACAGGAATATGAAAAATCCATTAACCAGTTCCAAAATAACCATGGTTTAAAACTAATTTTGGCAATAACCCTTAAATTTGTATGAATAGTTTAACTGCTTTTACACAGAATGTCATCCAATGCTAGTTACTACCTACGATAATAAAATGGACGTTATAGCTAAGAAGCACAATTTTAACAGTTTAGGCAAACCTAGAAATGAGACCAAAATACATTTTAATCTGTCCCTAATAGTCAGAACATTAAATTTGTAATCTAGTTACAATATTTTCAAATTTGGCAACTAGGTTTTACAATCGAGTGGAAGCACTATTTCCATTTCTTTGGTATCAGTATTTCCTAGTCACGTGTACTAATTACAGCGCATGCGTAACAACTGTGTCCAAAAATTGGAAACTATTAGGGTAACTAATAAATGACGGACAAATGAGCAGTAACTAGTAAACAAAATTACTGAACTAAAAACTTTTATTAAGGATAAACAATATTTACAATAGGACTAGGACTTGCGCTATCCCATTCGAATTATTCTATGATTTCCTAAGGAATGTCCTATACCGATCCTGATATATTCTGAGACCTCGTCATACCCAGACTTTATAATATCCTGTGGGCATTCTGGGACTGTCACGATACTGATATAATAACTTCCCAAGAATGTTTCTACCATTTATAGCCTCAGAATATCTTAAGGACAAGTGCGTGTTGTATAGATATCTCTCTCTCTCTCTCTCTCTCTCTCTCTCTCTCTCTCTCTCTCTCTCTCTCTCTCTCTCTCTCTCTCTCTCTCTCTCTCTCTCTCTCTCTCTCTCTCTCTCTCTCTCTCTCTCTCTCTCTCTCTCTCTCTCTCTCTCTCTCTCTCTCTCTCTCTCTCTCTCTCTCTCTCTCTCTCTCTCTCTCTCTCTCTCTCTCTCTCTCTCTCTCTCTCTCTCTCTCTCTCTCTTCCTCTCTCTTCCGTTTTGTTTTTGTTTTATTTTTTTAAATTTTGCTCTACTAATCAAATTAATATAACAGAATAGTTTGTCAAATAGAAATTCCCCATTCGAAATACTTTACAATATACGTGATATGAAAAATATTTGATTAATAAATAATGGAATACAGATACCTAGAGGACAACTAAATGAAATTTTTGTTTAAAACGAAGTAATATCCAATAAACTAGCCTTTGTTTTGTTGAGAATAACTTTGGAAAATGTAACGAGTGACATACCCAAAAGGAAGACTTTAAACAATATTTAAAACAAAAGCATTTAATATTTTATTGGAATACGTGGTTTTAAAAGGACGAGAGCATGATAATTTAAATTAATTTAATTTAAACTCATACTTCAATGTTTTAAAATATAACTTATCATAAATATAAAACAAACACGAAACATATTATTTAAGTAACGTAATCAGTAAATGAAAATTCATGTAAATGTTTAGTTCTTACAGTTAATGTCATAATACTTTTCATATAACAACCTAATTACTATTACTGAATTAATTGATGACTATTTCAGTATTTTTAAAGTTAAAACTAATTCAATCCAATATCTACTAATTTAATCCAATTAATGTAAATATGTTTTACCAGAATCATCTCATTAATAACATTAAATATATAGATTTTGAAATTAACATTATCATTCAAATTATATATAGTCTCTGAATGTATCAAATTGTATTAAAAGCGATATGTAACAAATAAATTAATTCCAATACAGTTTAATCTGCCATTGATTCAAAACTTTTAGTTGTTTGTTTTTTTGGTTTGGTTTTATGTATTGGAGCTATGGTTAATTTTTTTTTTATTATAAATTATAAACGTAACTAATAATTTATTTATATAATTCATTTGAAATTAATCATGATACGCGCTAACTTTACTTTTCTCTATATGTAGTTTACCTTAGTTTTCCATTCTTGTTTACGATGAGTCATTACAAGGTCATCGATCCATACAATAACACAGATCTAAACACTTCACTATATCTTTCTGATCTGTGTATGTTATATTAAATGCACAGCACATCTAACTTGTTACAACAATCAAATTACAAAGAAAGAAGTAGACAATCATGTTTGTGACTAAAAAAATCCCTCGGATACAAAATTAGGAATCGCGTTAAAAAAATAAATAAAAGTAAAATTTTACACCAATTTCTTGTGACGTCACATCCCCTCCCTGAAGTAGTCCTGTCCACAAAGCTTTCATACACAGACTGGAATCGAAACGCAAGACCCAGCCATAGCCCGACTTCGTGTGGACAGAACCCAATAAATATTAAAACGGAACAAACAAATGGGATTTTCTGTATCTCTTTCTCTGTCTAACACACTGCATAACTTTGTTTCGTCCCGCCTAAACCCTAAATCCATCCAGCTGTCCGAGTTGTCCACCTCCCTCCCCGCCTCTTCATGACATGGCCAATCCATCTAAGTCCTTCTTGAATGTTGAATTGTTTCATTGTCTTTGTGTTTACATCATCAGCTTCCTTTTCTTTTTTTCTTCTTATTTTTTCCATGGTAAATTCGCGTCTCGTTTTTCCAGTTGTTACAAAAACCCGTATAAAAATAAATACCTGTGTATCTGATTTGCATACCGCATAATAAGCAGTCACCGTTTTGTTTAAATGTCATAAGGAACTTTGAAAATGTTAAATACACGCAAACAACATGCAGCCAATAGAACATCATCAAACCTATACCCCCTAAGGTGAGTTTCAGAAACCGTCCAATAACTCTATTAATTTTTTCTCGTTCATGAATCATTCATTATCTTCTTTTTTTCTCGTCTACTACTTAACAACTATATAGACCGAAAGATTGCACTAGACTCAACAAATCATGTCTGTTAACCTTTACAAATGAAACTCTTATCCATTTATCTTTCAAACTTCAAACCAATCTAGTTACTACACTCTAGTAGATCTATGAAAGTGACCTACTAACCACAACATTCTATCCATACCAATGACTGACTCTTGTTTTAATTAATTCGTATGCAGAGTACCAAAAATCATATGGAAAATACGCTGTGTATAATAATCTGTTAAAATATAAACAAGCGAAAATATAATTTTACTCACTGTCGTAGGCTACTGTAGAACAGAGTGAGTAAGTGATGGGTCAAAAATCGAAATCTATATTTTCGCGGATATATCTGTTTTGAGGTCCTCTTAGCCCATAAAATATATTTTGTTGTGATATACATATATATATATATATATATATATATATATATATATATATATATATATATCTGTTGTGTAACATCTACAGTACTCTACATACAACACAAAATTTGAGGGTAGCTGCCATTAGAGAAGAAGTCAAAACTATGATTTCTTTTTTTATCAAAATCTGCTCTAAGTTAACGAACCAAACAATTTGTCTTGATCGCCATATCGTTATATAGGACCTAATTTCTCAAAATGAGATCTACCGATTTTGTTAAAATTTTTATGAAATGTTAAAATAATTACTACCTCAGAGCAGTGTGCAAGTAAAAGAAAATTACAATTCAGATATAATTGATAAAAAACTAAAATTAACCTATACTGCCGCAACTAAACTCGATTCAATCAAATAAGATTTACACAAAAGAAACTTTCATGCCCAATCGAAACAAGTTTTAAGTTATACAAGTTTTTACATGTATATACAGTAAATATCTTTTCTAATATTTTTCTAATAATTTTTTATATACATGAAAAAAAATACCCTTCATCTCCAATAAAAAAAATATATAAGGGTACAAAATCAGTAATAAAAAATATATTGTTTTTCCTTCACGAATAAGTAGAATACAATTTCACAATTTCAGGAGATAGAAGGAGGTAAATAAAACTCAGTAATTACTTATACTGACCATTTTCTCAGAATAAAAAAATAAGTAGGCTAGTTACTGTTTAATTAAATTTATCTATATTTAGTGGAATTGCACTCCTTTACTAATAACATTAAGTAATTACTGAGATACCTAAATTTATCAGTAATTACTTGTTAATTGTTCAGTTCACAGTAACGATACTAAAACGTTTTAGCGATTACTAAATGGCTGTGTTTAAAAGAATTCGTAATGGGATATATCTATAAGGCCCACAGAAAGGTCAGTTTTTACAAAAAACTTCTGCTCTTTGAAAAAGAATCGGCTGTGTTTTTGACTAATTTGTTTTTACCAGAAACAAGTGAAAATAGAGGAGTTGCTTTAAAGTGCGTAAAAAAGAAAGAAAGAAAGAAAATTTTCTCAGATATTTGTCAGATCCTAGATTTCAGAATGGTGTAAGTGAGGGTTTTTTGTAAATTGGAGTACAGTTCCAAAAACATATGATTATGTTCTTGAACAGGTCGTGTTTAAAGGTGAAGAATGGATTCATCTTCTAAGTAATGCGGCTGAAATTGCTCAAGCTAAAGGAAAATGGAGCAACAGATACAAAATCCAATGTGTAATTGGTGCTCTGGATTGTAGTCACATTGAAATTTTTTTTAAAACAAACAAATATATTTGGAGACACATATATTAACAGATAGGATTAAGCGAGTATTAATGTTCAGGCAACGGGTATCGAAGATTCATGGCCTGAAAGCACACGTGACAGTCGGATTTGGAGACAAGCAAAATTTGTAATGAAATTTCTAAATTTAAAGGGATTGCCTGTCTTTTAGCAGACAGCGGTTATGGCATTGCTCTCTGGCTCTTATAGCCATTTCCGCGTCCAACACAGGCAAGAGAAGATGAATTATTCAATAAAATACACTCTGCAGAAAGAGTAACGATGAATGGGTGTTTGACTAAATGAAAATTAGGTGTCCAATTTTAGCAGAACTCTGAAGAGTAACACTGGATAAAGTGCCTAAAATTGTCGTTGCCTGTATAATATTGCAAAACATAATAATGATATTTTTAATGTATATGAGAGAACAGATTTATATGAAGATGACAGTCAAGAATTTATGGTATTGGGAGAGGTCGAGTTTAATTTTTTATTTTATTTGTATACTGTTATTATTTAGATTTTTAATTATTTTAAGAAAATAAATTAAAATTGTGTTAATAAATAAAAGCCACTTTTTATTTAAACAAGTATTTTTTTTTAATCTTTGGAACAAATTAAATAAAACTGTGTGGTGGTGGTGGTGGTGGTGGTGGTGGTGGTGGTGGTGGTGGTGGTGGTGGTGGTGGTGGTGGTGGTGGTGGTGGTGGTGGTGGTGGTGGTGGTGGTGGTGGTGGTGGTGGTGGTGGTGGTGGTGGTGGTGGTGGTGGTGGTGGTGGTGGTGGTGGTGGTGGTGGTGGTGGTGGTGGTGGTGGTGGTGGTGGTGGTGGTGATGGTGATGGTGATGGTGATGGTGGTGATGATGATGATGATGAACAGGTTTTGTAGTTATTTTTTTGTATAGAAATGAAATCGATTATTATGATGAAAATGAAGATTGACCAGGACTATTTACATTGGATTCTGAAAATCCATGGCCATTCAGAACATTAACTCCAACCCCAAATTCTTAAAGGTACCTGGTATTTGCTGGATGGTAGAGTTTTCAAATTTGTCTAAAATACTTTCAAATTCTTTCTCCCACTCTTTCAGATGTATTCTTTAATTTCCTGTAGCAAATTTGTCAATATTCTTTTTAACTTTAGTTTTAAATTATTCAACATTCTTTTCATTTTAATTATAGACACGGTTTGGCCAATGTTTGGTTTACATTTCATCCTTATGTTATTCATGCCTTTTCTTTCGTGGCATCAATATTATTTGATAAAGATTTGTTTAGGACAATTGTATTTTCTTCCAATGCATGGCTAAATGATGCTTTTGATTCAATTGGGTCTTCAAATTGTGTTTCATTATCACTAAACTGAAATTTATCAGACATTTTTTCTAAGATACATGAAAAAACACTTTTAACTAGAAGTACTCAGGTGAAATATAATACAAAACACAAATGAAATTTGCAACAATGGGACAAAAGAGCTGATGTATACACAGATGTTCCCATTTATCTAATATTAAAAATATCAGTTATTACTGGAAAAAATAAGTAATTACTGAACAATTACAAATACAATTACAAGTAATTACTGATCAGTAAATGCAAAATGTTATTTACCAAAATATAAGTAATTACTCATTTTTTTCAGTATCACAATTTATTGATGAGAAATTACTGATTTTGTTTTCCCCCATAAAGTCGAAATCTTTTTTTTTTTAGTTTTATAGATAGATCTATGAGAAAATTAGTGCAGTGTGTTTGCAACTTCTATTCATATAGTTATTGGATATTATAAATATTCATATTTACGCTATTATTTTCTTTAGGTTTTTAGTAACACCAAACATTTTACTTTGATAGTTAAGGATGCGACAATAAAAGACCATAATAAAAATCTCGCTTTGCTTATCCTTTATTTAAACCCCCTAAGATTTTGAGAACTAACTCACGCGGAATTTATATTTATTTGATAGCCTCGCTTTCATTCTCCGTCAAAGATATTTTTGTGGGTCTGCGAACATACTTCCAACATTTTCAGAACTCAACCCTACACCTTTGGAAACATTTTTTTATACAAAATGGTTAAACTTATTTCATTCGAGGCGTTAGTGAACGCTTATAGTTATTTCATTTTTTTAGAGCACAGTTAGCCAACTCTACTTGTTTCCGACTTTGTAAATTTTCACAATAAAAAATAATACAAAAATACTATAAATAATGTTAGCAAAATTACATAAATCAAACCATATTATTTTTTATCCAATTTTATCAAATATGTCAGTCCTTTTAAAGCATCTAATGGCGGAAGTGTTCAGAAAAATTAAAAAATTAGAGTAATATTTTCCACCCACTCACCCGATTGAAAACAAAATTATACTTTAAATTGCTGTCATTTTTAAAAAGTTTTAGTTTACAATTTGTCGTCACAATGGCCAAGCATTTAAGGAGTGTATTTACTAAAGTGAGGGCTCTTTGAACGAGGGTTCCGAGCCCCGGATAACAGTATCTTTTTCCTATTTTTATAGTAGTTTTCAGTCTTCATTAGTACCAAGCAACAACTAAAAAGGTATATTTCGAGTTATTGATTATTAGTTAAGAATAATATATTTAAGAACAAACAATTATAAATTAATGTTTTTAATGTTTAGCCAAGTCCCCACAGGACAAAAAACGGGCAAACATTTGGTCTGAATCTGAAAAAACGTTTTGTTCGACAAACAGTGTTTCTCGTTTTCTTGGTATGGACCGCTTCCACGAACAAAAATCTTGTGTTTGGTTGGGGAAGATGTCTCCATTTTTGTTTATTGTTAATGTTCCACACCTAGAACAGGTCGGTTGATGTTTGGTGGTGACCCGCAGCTAGCATGTGTTTAATTCAAAGTTTTGTGTGTTTTTAACATTGTACGCTAGAAAGACTGGTGTTTTAATTCAGTTATATGAAGGAAAACGGTTGTTATGGGACCTAATGATCTGGAATACATAAATAAATGCAGGAGAAAATATGTGCTAGAACGATATGCAACAGAACTAGGTCTAAATAAGCTGGAAAAAGTAAAGAAAAGCATAAAAAGTTGCTGGTTCAATACAGACGAGTAAAAAAGTTGGCTACAGACGAAAAAAAAAAAAAAGGAGCCTTGGTGGGGATTAGGCTACTTTAGTTTTTTATCTGACGTTGCAACACCGCTACTGGCCAACATATCTCTGAAAACGATGAAGGTGATACAGAAACACTAAACATCACCACCAACATGTAATTGTCAGAAAAAAACTCTAATTGTAACACACTGGTGACATCTGGTTCTCTTCAGAGACTAAAGAAAAAGCCCACCAAGAGATAATCATTTGAAGAAGTGTAGATTATTATGAAGGAGTGGTAAAGAGGTATGAAGGATGCCACCAAGAGAGATGAACATTTGGTTATGGTTAAAGTAGATCACTTAATTCCCTTTTCAGTCTGCGAACTCTCTTTGGATTATCTATCAAGTGTTTTGCCAAGGTTGTTGTGTAATTTGAAATCCGGCCATGATATGATAACCGGCAATGTACTTTTTTATTTCTTCGGTGACACTTGGCAATTGAAGCACAAGCATGTCGTCATTATCGTAATTCTTGGAATGTTCAAATTATACTCAATACTTTGATTGAAATACCGTAGCTGAAATATTTGATTTATCAGCTAACCCCCAGAGTTGAATTTGTACCATAAGTTCATATTTTTTTCATTGTACACTCATACAATTATAGTTAGTTTTTATAGAAAGTTTAGATTTATAGCATGAGCTTGTGCAACTGGTTTCCGCTTTGTGAGAATGCGTTTCTGCCAGGTCAGATCCAACAACTAGGTGCAAGCCCAGCTACTTTAATTCATTTTTATTATTAACTGGTTAGCCAAGGTCAATGATAGACATGATTATTTTTTCGTTGTGAAGGTTATTTGCTTACATTTGTATTCCTTAACATATGCCTTTTTCTTAGCCAGTTTTGCATTTTAAATTTTTGTTTCAATAGAAGTAAATCAGTTTCAGGGTCATGACTAGAGGCCAGTATAGATGTATCATCTGCAAACCGTAAAAGTGTCTCATCATATTTGCCAATTTACCAGGATTTCTATGTCATTCTATGTCAAAAAAAGTGTTTATTTTGAAGTTACTTTGACCGCTCAGATATGTTTCATGTTGTTCCATGTTTATCAGACTGAAGCTTTCTTATCTTTTTTCTCTTAGTAGAATCTTCATATTCACTATTTTTTATTTTACTTTGGCTTCCTTCTCATAAGTTTCAAATTCTGTTCTTATACCTGATCCATATTTATAGAGGGAGCCGTAAACGTTAGCAACAGTTGATAGATTCATTTCGGTTCATTGAAATGACTTCCTTGAAAGATTCAGTCTCTCCAGTAATTTATCTCACACAAATGAAAGTATCTCAATTTCCATACTTTCTGATTTAGGTTTACTTTCCATAGAAGCTGTTTAAGGTGTCCAGATGCTTTGTTCCTTATGATATCTAAAAGGTATTCCCTCGCCACTGTTGTTGGTACAGTTAATTCTGATAATTCTAGTTAGCTGGTGAACAAATTGTTGTCATGTTGTGTTGAGGCTCTTCTGTGCTCTATGTAAACCGCGTTTATTGTTCATATTTTGTTGTATAGCATCATCAAGACACCTATTGAGTTTAAATCTAAACTTGAACCTAATGTACTTAAAAGCCTGACCCGAGAAATAGTTTCAAACTTTATGCATTTCATAAAACGAGGAAGTAAAGCAGATAGATTCATCATTGATACAAAAAAGAGGAGAGACCGAGTGGCATTCGCTGTAGGTGTTTCACAGAGAATTCTAACTCCCATAAGTGCAGAAAAAAGGAAGATGAAGGAACCTGACTTGTCCTTTGAAACACCAAAAAAAAACTACATCTAGTCAATAAAACTGGCTTGTCTTGAGTGTTTTGATCTTGGCGTCTTAAGGCAAATAATAAATAATTTTTATTTGCAGAGAAGTGCCTACCAATAATTAAAAAAACAGCACTAAATTGCAAACCAATTTAAGTTTCACAGGATCTCTCTCAAGCGTTAGAATAATTATTTTTAAAATGGGTTATAGGTGGAGAAAGTGCAAAATATATAAACACATACAAATGAAATCACAAGATGTGGCATTCAAGAATTCCATCTAGCAGGGAAAAAAGAACTAGATGGCAATAAATTTAATTATGCATGGCACCTGAGAGATGAAACCAAGTTAAATCCGGTGCCAAATTATGTTACACACACCCTTCAACATTGGACTACTTCCATCCAATGACATGTGTCCAATGTTGGCTTTGAAGCATGTTCGGCCTGTTGTCGGTATTTTTTCCCAAGTCAAAGAGACTTTTTTACTCAAACTACAAAACTTAGTCCACATTTGATGCCAGCCGCACAAATCCTCCAACTTTTCAAATGCTTAATTGAGGTTATAGCGAGTGGTTTGAGCTTTTACATTTTGTAATTCTAACAGTTTTGTGTTTTTCTTCGCCAATTTTCTTGTCAATTTCCTATTGTATTCAGATAACTATGTATATTAACCATAACAACTCTCGTTGGTATTTATGGTTACAATAATAATTATTATTATTAATAAATAAGTATTTGGTAAGTCAGTATACAGATTATTTAAAAAAATTGTCTAATTCTTTGACCTACATACCTTATTTTGAAATTATAATGTAAATTAATTACCCATGTGCCTGGCCTTCATAATGTTAAAATCCTGTTAAGCCTAAATGACAATAACTCAAGGTAAATATTGGTTGTACCTCGGTCTAAAATTTTTCTAAAAAAAAAAAATATGAAATCATAAAATATTTACCTTGCATTCACCCTGTGAGGTCATATTTATTATCGGAAGACACTTTTTAAATCACAAATTGCATTAGTTTAAGGGAAACTGAGATTTATAAAAGTACAAAATTCAGCTATATAGGTTAGGAATGCTAACATTAATATTTATGACTATGTTCATCAAGCCAATGAATGTGTGATCGCTTGTTTTATTTGATCTATTTCTGATAATATACCCCCACATCCTGGAAATAAAAGTTGGTAACACCGGATGTAAAACGGCAGCGTTCTTGATTCAAGTTTCACAAACTATACCAGTATTATACATTTTAAAATTATTTTGTGAAACAATGCTTTATTGATTATATTGAATAGGCATTATATAATAATATATTTCTTTTATTGTCAGGTATGTATTTTTTCTCTAAACATTTAAACTTTTATATTTAATTTAAGAAAGATACTTCATGAAAGAAAGGGAAAAAACATTGTTTACGCTTACTTTTTTAATAAAACTATAGTACCAAAATATGATTATGTACTTTATTTCATAATTTATTGTATATGTTTAAAATAAGTCTTTATGTTACTTTTACTTTTTATATTTTAGTTGGTAATTACATGTCTGGTAATGTCAACAGAAAAAAATGGAATGGACCAACGACATAACAATAGAATTCATACACTTGTACGAATCGCACCCGGTATTGTGGGATGTGATTAAAAACCACAAAAACCGTAATAGTTTGTATGATGCAAGGCAAAGCATTGTAAAAGACATTACCGGTAGTATTGAAGTGACTGTAGAGGTGTTAAGAAAAAAAGAATCTCTAATGACCACATTCAGAGGTTTGAGAAAAACAAGCACGAGACTCTGAAACCACTGGATTAGGAGCCAATAACGTTTTCGAACATACATGGTTCGCATTTCATGCCATTGACAGATTTATTCGGGTCAGAGATAAAAAACTTATTTCAAACAATACATTATACTTTCAAATATATTTATAACAGAACATGATATACCTACCTACTTATTATATAAAATATATATGTATCAAAATAATATGTCACTCAACACTTTAACTGATATAATCTTACCATTCAACTGATACATTGGTTTTAAAATATTCTGCAAATTACTTTTGAATATCTTTGGCTAATTGGGATGGTTTTCTGGGTACTTTAGAAAGAGGAGTGAGCGATATAATACTGTGGGTCCTGATGTTCCTAGTTTGAACGTTCCATAGACTTCATAATTAAATATTCCATTTGGAGGATATATTTGTCTCGAAGTTTTACTTTGAAGTAGAAAATTACAAAGTTTTACACATGTCAGAGTAACCAAAGCACCTTTTTCTGATACTAGCACTATTGGTTTTCTAATAATACGGAAAACTGATGCTAAAATTCCAAAAATATTTTCTACGAATCTTTGGACCCGACAAATATGGTAGTTAAAAATCCGTTCAATGCTGCATGACTTCCGGGATATGGTTCACCATGTAGGTAGTAAGAGGAAATGCATTATCACCAACCATAACATATGGAACGCTTTTTGGCATTCTGTCAGGGGTTTACTTGGTGGAGGTAAGAGCTCACCTCGCAACATTTTACGGTATAGTGCTGTGCATGTGAAAACTCCAGCATCGTTCATTCTTCCTTGTGCCCCATCGTCGACAAATGTAAAACAGTAGTCTGTATCAACAAGTGCCAAAAGTATTACACTGAAATCCATTTTCTATTTTTTTCCATTCCCCCTGTCACTGTGGCAGCTAAAAATTCACAAATAATTATTATTTATAGTATGTTTACTTATTAATGTTTAGTATTTGGTTTTTAAAGAATATATTTAAGCTGACACTTTTTAGTAAACCCACATTGAAAATTTATCACAAGATGAAAATCCTGATTGAAAATGAGGTAATGAATAATGATGAAAATGTAGAATTAGTCTGTAATCCAACACATGACCAACATATGACAGGGACAATATGGAAAGAGGGAGTAGTAAGTAAGAATCTACAAATTTTATTTTCATTTAACGAGCTCCCAAAAAAAGGGGAAGAACTGGCTCCAGTCAAGTCGAATCAGATGTTATTGCAAAACATTTAAAGCAAACAAGTGATGTGCTAATCAATCTATCCACGAAATCAGAAGGATGCGAGACTACCTATACGAACAGTTGTTGGCTACGAGGCTTCGAATACTTTCAAAGAGAAAACAAATCATTCTGCAGAATAAAATTGACAATTAAGTTTTCAAAACAAAATTGAATGAAATTGATAATTCCAACACTGTTCCATTTTAACAGGTGACCAGTATTTTCCCCCAGGATCAACTTTCCCCCGTGGAACCCACCAAGAATGTGGCCATATCAGCTGGATCATTTTATTCTACTGCGATTAATTTGTAAGAAATAAGTTAATATATAAAGTAAATCAATTTGAAAAATACAAGTTAATATGTAAAAATAAATAATACTTAAATAATAAGAAATCATGACTTGAATTTTCTTATCCGTATTTCATCCTTTTCATTGAGAGCTAAACAAACTTCTGGGATAATGTTGCTTATTGACTGATGAGATATTCCAAACAGGTATCCAAGACTGGTAAAACTATCACCAATAGCTAGGAGTCATAAAGTAACTGCTAGACGGTCTTTCGTTAGTATAGATTTTCTCATATTGGTGTTTTGTTTTGTAATTTTTTCTCCAACTTTATGCAAAAGATATTCAAAATCTGTAGCTGACATTCTACAGAAGATTTAAAATTTCCCTGAACGTTCTTTCTTTAAATCCAACATGTCGGAAGCATTGTATCTGAAATAAAAATTTAGTTTTAAGTACTCAAAATATTTTTAAATCTTGCATGAGTATTATTAAAATGATTTTGTTATAAAATATATTAGTCTAATAATGTAAAACTAGCAACAGAGCCCGTTATGGTTCATTTCAACGGTCTCTAGAAAAATAGTACATATATGCTTTATTTCCTGTGAAATACCTGAAAATTAATTTGATTTATTTTCAAGAACGAAATTGTTTTGAAAAAAAAAAATAATTTTCTAATAGAGCAAGATAATTTTAAAAAATCAAATGTAATGTATTTATTTACAGTATTTCTTTATAAACAACATTCTTTGTAAATACTTCATGTGAGTATTTCAACAATCTCCCTTGATCTCTGCTAGGGTTAGTTTTAATTTTAATGTCTTCAAACCTTTTTACTCTAGAGAGTGCAACGTACAATTGTCCACGACTAAATACTAGTGTTGGAAGGTAAACACCAACTTTCTCCAATGTCTGGCCTTGTGCTCTATTTATTGTTATAGCAAATGCTAATTTTAAAGGAAATTGCTGTCTTTTCAAAACAAATGGAAAATCTGTGTGCGACTGTGCTAAATCAATCCTTGGAATGAACACAATTTCACCTGCTGACAATCCAGTTAAAACCTCTGCAATTATTAAATTGGGCTTGAGTGCTTTAACAATTAATCATGTGCCATTACATAACCTCCGTTTTGGGTTAAAAATTCTTAGCAACATTATCACAACTCCGATCTTTAAATTTAATTTATGTATTGGCATTCCTGATGGTGATAGCTAATTTAAAAATTCTATTGGATAATGAATATCTGCTTGTGAACCATCATCCGCTTCAATAGAATCCGAACTTAAATATGTTGCTGATGTTCCTTCCAGTAAGTTGTGAATAGTTTCGTTTAGAGAATCCACATCTGAATTTTTTTTTAGCATAAAATAGCCTTTTGGAAGAATTCATGAGAGTGAGCAATGTCCAACTTATCTCCAAATATATCGGTGGCTATGTTACCGTGGTTTAAAATATTGGGTGGTAATTGCTATTAGTAGTTCTGGTAAATCATATATTCTATCAGTCAGACCATTCCCTACGCTTAATAGCCAATTGCTGAATAAATCATCCACTGATCGTTCATTTTTACTCAGTCTTAGGATCTTAAAGGTTTCCCACAGTGGATGGAATTTTATATTATTTTGTTTCTATGATTTTGATTCTGTTACCATGTCTGACAACTGGCAGAGTTTGCCTGAAATCCCCGCCCAATAACATAACTTTTCCACCAAAAGGATTCTGGTTGTTCATTATTTCCTTCAGTACTCTGTCAATAGCAGTCAAAGCAATTCCTGGTGCCATAGTTGCTTCATCCCAGGTTATGATTTTAGCTTATGATAGTGGCTTCGAGAGAATTCAATTTTATATGTGATACGGTTGTTTCGTTCAAAGGAGGTACTAATTTGAATTGGTTAAAATATGTTTTACCTCCTTCCAATAAGTTTGCAGCAATTCCAGTAGACGCAATAGGCAATGCAATATTTTTTCTCCACACACTGTACACAGAATAGTTTTATACAAATAGGTTTTTCCTGTGCCTCCTGTCCCGTCCAGGAAAAAACATGTTTCTGGGGCTTCATCATTTATTGCTGCAATTATATTATAATAACATCGTCTTTGCTCGGAATTCAAATTATTTATCATTTCTTTGCTTTTTTGTTTCTCTAACTCATAATCATAGATATAAGTATTATTGATTGGTAGGATATCGTTTACTGGCATCTGGAGATCGTATTTAATGCAGGAACTATGGTTTGCTTCTAAAGTTTTGTTAATTTCTCTAAGAGTCAAATTCTTACATCGTTCGCAGTTATCTGTATGGCCTATTTTGTGGCTGTATGCAAAGTCTTCCAAAGATGAGGCTGGTATTTTTCAAATAATTCTTTAGCATTAGACGGGGAAGCAAATATAAGAATATATGAGAATAAGAATTATGTCCCTTAAATGTTGAGGCATGCTGAAATTGACTGCTTCAGCTAAAGTTTTATCCCAAATTTTATCATTTTTATATCAACCCTTTTTGCACTGCTGCTTCATAAAAAGTATCATATTTAGTACCATCAATGGTTTTTAAATCATCATATATAAGCTGTAGCATCAGGTAAATTAAGCAGAAGAAGTCTTAAACAATACCTTTCAAGATCAGAACCAAGGTTTACAAAATACATTCTACCAATTACATTATGTCTGTCTTGTTGTCTACGAATCCATTTCCTACATTTTTTATTGAAAACATAATGTTTAGGTATATTACTGTAATTAATTTCTCTTGCATTTTCATCATCCGTGTTTAACTTAAACCACGCTGTCAACATTGTATCTTTCCCAGCAGTTTGCAACAGATTGTCTGTATTTCTGTTTAATGAATTTACATGGAAGACAATGCTTTGATTTTCAGGAAGATGAACAGGCAATCGAATTATAGTGTGCGATTGTTTGTGCATGTCATTTCCAAGTATTCCCCACATGGCTTCTGGTGCACTGACATACCTACTATCTATGTGCTTTTGTATTTCATCAAAATTTGAGTTTCTTTCTGTGATTCATACATTTGCACAATCATGCCCTTTATATACATATTTAACCCGCCGTTAGTCGGGATGTGAGAAAATTTCTCTCATTTTCAGTTTTTTTTATGTCAAATGCGCTCTAGTAGCATTTGGTTAAAACCGTTCAAGGAGTTCCTCCACAAGGGTATTAGGAGCCCTGTTTTAGCATAAACAAGCTAATACCCCTAACCGGTTGCCTAGTGATGGAGGGTAAAGTAAGCGAGGTCGTGTCAGTGAGGAGAAAGTTCTACACCCGACTAGTCCTGTAACCCTCTTGTGAGATTTTTTTCTCTAGGCTCGGCTAATTTTGTGTCTAGTTTTTTTATTTTTTTATTTTTATTTTTTTAGTGTTGTTCTTTCTGATATATTTTATAGTATAAGTAATTTATAATGTATATTATTTTATAGTTTATAATACATGTTTTATAGTAGTTTATTGAAAACGTTAGGTACTGTTTAAATGGAAAAAAGAACAAGAATTTCATGTGTTGTGTTGGTTGGATGAGAATTTCGACGATTCTGAAGACTCTGATAGTTCCAGTGAACATGATGACGAAGACCAAAATTCTGGAATATCCTGCTCAGTTATGGAAACACCGGGTGATGATGATTATATTGGTAGAAGCATGCTACTAGCTGATAACATTACTTCAATGAAATTTGACAATAACCTTTTTTTCTGAACAATAACTGCCACCTATTCCCCAAGTTGTTCCTTTGCAGACAACTAACCTACAGTGTAAAATTCCTATGGATTTAGGTACAATACAAGTTGTTATTAGTGACAAAAAAGTTTAACTAATAGTTCTTTGAATCCTATTCGTGACCCTCTAGTTGCTGGTAAACGTGATCCTACTGTACGTAAAAGTGCTCCTGTTCGTGCACGTGGTATACGAGGTCGATCTAGACAGCGTCGTGGTGCTGTAGGTTTACATGGTCAGGAAACGTCTCAAAATGATCCACTTGTCCCCAAAAGGAAGAACCGGTAGACCACTAACAAGTGCAACGAATGCAATCACCCATTTGCATGGAGCACATAGCTTCAACCACATCTGCTCTGAGTGTGTCAACAAGGATGAGTGTGCTATTTTGTTGTGACTAAACTTATTTATTTTTAATATTGACAAAAAAACTTGTTTACAACTATTATGTATTACACACATAACAAACTCAAATATATATGTAATAAATATCTATTACTTTTAGAAATCGGCTTTTTACTAACTAACACCTTGTTGTAACTTATTTTTAAAAAATCTTAACATAATATAACTAAAAAGACATAGCATAATACTAAAGAAAAGTTAGTAGAAAATCTTATAATACATTGTCTTTTTCTCCTAATAAACTTAAGACAAATATGAAAGCTATTAACAAAATTCTTAAAATTTTCCAAAACACAATTACAAAAACGTAGTTACATATTTTTTTTCTTAAAAAATAGGTTATATAAATCAATGTTTATTGCTTGAAATACTGGCTTTATAATGTCTAATTTCATTAAAAAAATTGATTTTAAACTCATTATGTTTAAAAAAAAAAATGAATAAACAAAATTTCAAAGTGTGAGAAAAAATCTCTACTCCCGACTAATACTGTAACAGTTTAAGGTCCGACTAACGGCGGGTTAAAGAGATATTTAACACCTTTGATCGTAGCGCAAACTTCCACATTGATATAGCAGTTGTATTTTAACAAAAGATAGGCTATGGATTATAAGGAACCACCCATGTGTTATCAAATACTTTATTTCTCACAGATACATTATTACCATTATTTCTTCGGCGGTATAGAGGGTATCCATCTTTGTTAGCTATGGTTTCATTTTGAAAGGATTTAGGGTAGTTTTTAGTAAACTTATTTTCCTTCATACATGGTGAGTTTAATTACACTCGCCACAGGGTCCATGAATCATGTGTTTTTTAACAGCTGCGTGTAAAGTAGAAAATTTGTCTTTATCTGGTAATTCAACAGATACTTTGGTCCATATGTTCTGGTAATTTTGGAGTATCTTGTTCTTTCAAAATCAGTAGGATGTGAGCATGGGCTAGCCCCCTTTTTTGAAACTCAATTACATGTATATTGCCTACCTGGATGCCAAAAACATGTTTTTTATTTATGTCATCCATAAGTTCTGTTCTGTGCTTCAATTGGAAAACTCTAGAAACTAAATCAGGACGATTTTCAACAGACTGTCCATTAAAATTTTTCCCATTTTGGATTACAGGTCAATTTAATAAAAAGATCGGGTTTACCATAGTTCCTCACTATTGACATAGCGGCTTGATAATTTTGCATCATATTTCGTGGACTCCCATTAGAAAAAAAAACTGTTTTCAATGTATTTCTTATGGAAAACATGTTTTTTTTAACTTTTTCAGCATAAATCCTAACAAAAACAAACTTTCATAATTATTTGCAAATTTACATGGAGAGAGCTTTCCAACGACCCATTAATTAATAAAATCAGTCCAGTAGAACTATAGATTTTTCTGTCTAAAGATTTTTAAAACTGAATTATTATATAGTAGATAGATGATTTTGCAGTACTAACTTACTGACCATAGGAGGATTAGAATAACTTCCAAGCTTACAATATTTTGTTATAAAAAGAAGCTATTTTGCCATCAGACAAAGCACATTTGCAATACCAATTTCGATTTTGTACCAATTACAACATATGAATTTAATTAAATTTTTTATGTGTTTTATAATGTTTGTTGTTACAATTTTAAATTTGTATTATGGTTTCTCTTTTTTCAAGTAGCTACATAAAATATATAAAGAAATTCAAATTAGGAACATTCTAAGTAACAGACTTTTGCTTAATCAAATAATCACCCCACACTTGCATCTAACATTTATGTCTTAGCACTTTTTTACTACAATACCATTCCAAATCGGGTACACATAGGCAAACGAAATCTATCAATAGTTAATGAAAATCATAAACAAAATTATTATTTAAATGTTTTGAATTTCTTCTAGGAGCAATAAATCATTCAGATCTAATGCCAATGATTTTAGGTTTAGCCAATGATTTTAGGTTTAATTTTTGTTTCAGTATTTGAAATTGAAGCTTAGTCTTAAGAAGCAGTAAATTTAATATTATTTTAATTTAATTTTTTTTTAGAACCAGAATCAATGTTAACATTTACTCTTTATGAGTAATAATAAGGACGACAAAAAGACCACTGTTGTAGCAGCAATTGCAACATCCCCATCTACCGATTCTTCAATTTTACTTTATTTAAAGTAAACAAATTAATTAAATGTAAAAAAAAATCTAAAAATACTCAAGTTTCACTTGTGTGTGTACTCGAACATTTGAATCCAATGTATTTGGTCCAACATTTGCTTCTCGTATAGCAAGGGCACCTGTATACCAATCATCCCGTGTTGGATTCAAACATTTGAGTTCAACATTGGAGATAAACGTTGGTAGCATCATGTGGCACCAGCTAAAGGAAAGTGGAGTGAGGATATAGTCCATCTCTTTCTCACTAATCTCCCTACAGCCAAGCATCAGGACCCAGTTTGTATCTGTTAGGCAATGTCTGTAGGTGTGACCTGTCTCACATATATAAAAAAATAGTTTTGTACATAAATACAGATAAGTACGCCGCACTAAAGGGATAATGTAAAATTTTTTTTTAGGAAATTCCGACATCAAAGTTAAAGTATTTCGACTTTTTCTCTCATAATTTTTGTGTTTGAATTATTTCGAATTTTCCTCTAAAAGTTCAAGCTCGGAATAATTGCCACATATTTCTTAAAATGTTCTATCTCCTGAATACGGATATGTTTCTTAATTTAGTTGTTAGATAATTTTAGTTCATTTCTATTTGTAGAAAATAACTGTTAGATACAAGTCTGTGCAAACGGGTAACATTATGTAAAAAATATAGAGTTTAAATAAAGTCTAGAATATTCCTAATATCTACAATTTTAGAGACCGTGAAGAAATTTTAACTTTGAAGTTTGTGTATGATTGTTAGAGTACATTGCCTTTAATTTGTATTATTTTTGTGGGCTAGGGACCTTTATTTTATCTTTATTTCTTGATTTTTTTATATAAGGCAATAGTGACGGAGAACCCTTCGAAAAGGAAAAAAATTGGATAGGTAGACGAGGATTAATTAAAGTGGACAGCCAGGTTTCATAATTCCCTCTTGATTACATTTAGTGGAATTTAAAGATTAAAGTGTATATGAACAGACCTTCAGCATTGAAGACTTTAAGAACGAATCAGGCAAAAGTACAAAAATGCTAAAGTACTCTAATAACCTAAAGTTTAAATTTCTTACAATTCTCTAGATATTATTAGGCATATTCCAGACTTTATTTACACTATATATTTTACATAATGTTACCCTTTGTGCGGACTTTGCTCTAACAGTCTAAGTTATTTTCTAAAAATAGAAATTTATTAAAATTATGTAACTACTAAATATAAAAACTAAATCCATATTTAGAAGGCAGAATATTGTTTGACAAAGTCGGAATTATGCCGAAATTAAAATTGATATTATTCCGATCGAAATATTCTGTGAAGAAAATCAGAATATTATGAGATTAAAGTAGGAATTATCACGAACTAGAAATAATCTGAGAAAAAATTCAGACTATTATTCTTGAATGTCGGCATTTTCTTTAAAAAATATTTCAGGGTGTCCTTTTGAGTTTTGAGACTGTCGTAGATAAGGACTACTTAAATCTATGTTCGTTTATTTTCCGTCGAAGTAGAGTAGACGCTTCTGGTTCTGTGCTGTGTGCTCTGTGCTCTACCTTACCCATGAGAAAGAACTGAGTCAATCTTCAATCAGCAAACAGCTGGTCATTGATTTTTATTGAAAAATAATTACCTGTTGAATCTTAATACTTTAATACTCTATAAATATGAAAAATAGGCATATATTAGTAAAACAAATAATATTAATAATAAATACTGTATTTTATTAATTATATTAATAGATCTTCCTCATGGGTCGTCAATATATTTTGACCAAAAATATTATAAAACCAGTTTGTTACGTAAATATGTTTATATAAAATTGGATGTCCTTGTCCAATTCTAGTTCTTTCAATGGAGTAGCACTCGTTGAGTTATGATTGTAGACATTTTATTTTCAGTTCTAACAAAAGTTATGATTATTTATATTTTTAGTATTTATTTAGTGTGATTAGTTTAAAAAAAAATTGACTAATTCGTTGACTACATACCTTATTTTGAAATAATGATATAATATTTTAATCCGGAATACAGTTTTTTCAGGTAAATATGTATTGTCCTTGTCTTGACCATTTAGGAGTGAAATTTATGCAATTCATCTTCTACCTACCTCCTGTTGGAACAATTAGATCATCCTTTATTATGCTGTCACTTTTGAATGACCAAAATCAATAATTTCTGTTCAAATTAAGCAATCTTAAAGGACGATATCCTGGGCTGTTGAGGTTAGTTCTACTGCCTATTTAATATGCATGACAACTTGTAATCCTATTTAATGTCTCATCCTTCGATGTTTATCTTCATCTACAAAAATAGGTCTGTTTAGAAAAGTGTTAAACTAGATGTCAATTACTGTTCAGACTAAGTATATATTTATTTACCTTACCAGACTTTTAGTTCCTTTACTAGGTCTAGTTAGGTAAATATATATATATATATATATATATATATTTATTTATTTATTCTCCTAGAGAGACCTAGTTCTCATGATTAAATCATACAGCATAGTAATATTAACCAGTGTTATGTAATGTAATGTGCATGCGCCCTACGAGTCATTCCACTATGCATAATCAATGAAACCTAGATGTATAGTGCTATTGCGTACTTTGAGTATCATGCAAACTGGAATATTGGTTATTTTCTACAGAAGTAATGGATTTTAGTATTTCAAAAGTGTACAGCGTAGTAAACGATGATCTAATTGTTCTAAAAGGAGGTAGATAGAACACAAATGCATAAATTTCACTATTAAATCGACAAGTACAATACATATCCTTTTTTACTGAAAAATTACAAATAGAAAACTTAAAAATTGAAAAGTATGAAATTCATGTATGCGTGGGTTATGTACACATATCAATGGGAATTCGTAACTTCAGTAATGACTATTTAATATCAAGACATTTGCTTATTATATGATGCATGAGCATTACATGTCATGAAATTTTAAGGCTATTTCTAGGCCCTTGTGTCCTTTGGTATGAGAGATACTCTCCACACTTTTCTCCATTACCGCTTCCTCTTCTTCTGCTTCTTTCTCTTTGACCATCTTTAAGATTTCATCATCCATCACTTTGAATTCTTCATCTTGAGACATCCATTCATATACGTCCTTCTCTGTTCCATCAGCACGTCCTAGCATTTTGTGTAATAAAGAAAGTATGCTTACATTTTCTTGATCATTCTGCTAAAATTCCTCACCATCCAGAGATTCTTCTCCCTTATGTCTTATTGTAGCAAAACTTTCCAAGACTTAGCAATCGTATTTGGCCCAACACTTTCCTAAGATTGAGCCACATAATAAGTTACGGTACGTCCTTCAAATTCAGATGCAGTAGTTTCTCTACAATGTCTTCCCCTTGGTCCATAGCCTCAATTAAAGATAAAAGAAGGTTTCTGCGGTAATTTCTCTTTAAGGTTTCTAAATAAAGTACCATTTTCCATAGATTAACAAACGGATGTTACATTCGGAGGCAAAAATATATTTTTTGATGCAAGTGTTATTGTTTGTAACATTTTGTAATTTAGGCCAGTATCATCACACTTAAAAACCTGTTCACCTGATAAGTTCTCACTATTCAACAATTTATGACACTTATCTCTGAATGATTGAATTAGATATTCTGAACAGCTTCAGAATGGGATGAAAGCTTCTCCTTACAGATAATAAGTTGGTGTACTCCATAACTTTTCATTCGCCTATTGAGCTAGCCTACACTCGCTATAAAACTATGGTCATCTTCGTTGAATTCATTTCGGAACTTTATTGCTTTTTCCTGTAAAATTTGTTCCTGATATCGGGATACCTTTGTCTCTATGTTGAATAAACCAGAGGAATAGAGTTTCACTCACATTTTTGTACTCACACTTTTTCATTGTCTTCCTATCTTCTAAAGCATTTGCTGTTACTCACCCAGAACACCACCACTTTTCAATTTCAATGTGGTTCTCTTCCAGGCGTTGTTTTTCCGACACCTATCGTTAAGAGTGATGAAATGTGTAGTGGTTAGAAATGGTGAAAAGAAGTCTTGAAAGTCAATTCAAAGTATTAAATAAAAACAATATGCTAAATTCCTTACACATTTCTGGCGAAGACAGGTTTTCTACCCTTTGAAAAGACACTAGTTATCTGTAAAACCCTCAATCCCTATATTACAACAGGAAATGAAAATATTTGTGATTTAGAGAATATTTTAATGTCCTTGAACAAAGTCTCATTAAATGAACTACAACTAAAGAGCAATGTACAAAGTAGACGAAACTAGTTTTTCTTTGTGCTGAAGTAAAACCAAAATAGCAGTCAGGAAGAAATTCATTTGCTCAAGATTGACTAATAGACCTAGAACACTCCTTGGAGATAGCACTAGTGGGTAGAGGTTAACATTCCTAATATTCAAAAGAAAACACAAGTTGGACATTATCAGTAATACAATTATTAGTTAACTGTGGTATAACTAACTATACATGAATTATTCCTCTTTATGTCACCGAGAAGAAATTGTTGTAGTTTGAAAACTAATAAAGAGTTTTAAAATATAAAAATAGTCTCAGAAAACTTATTTATCGGAGAATATTATACTTTCAACAATGGTCTACTCAGTGTTAGATTATGAAGTATACAGTTTATTATTGCACTTATCCTTTTTCATAGTGAAAGAACAATATCAATACTTGAGTGAACTTATTTCTATTAAATTTTTTAATAATTTTTTATAGTTTTTCACACAAAATTTAATCAATCTTAAATAATTATAATAAACTATATACATTCAATACAAATTATTTTTTATTTCCTACTATTAAATATGAGTCTCTAAAGTCAAACTTGTTACTGTGTTCCAAAGGACACCCTATTACAAAACTTGTTTGTGTTAATTATTTTGCATTCTTTGAGAAACATCTTCAGAACTTCTAAATACTCCCTTGGTTTTGTGTTTGTATAGTAAATATATGAATAACCATTGATTGATTGGTACAAAAATATTAATTATGTCATATTTTATATCATGATTTTAGATACTTAATTATTTTATTTAATATATTGATTGTTGTTTTAGGTATCTCATTATTTATTACTTGAAAAAACCTCTCATCTATAGAAAATATACCTAAACTTAAAATTGGCAGACTCAGTGTTTTACAACCTATTAAGTCATATTTTAAGCCTGGATTATATTTACTAGCTTTTTATTTAGATATAGCAAAATGGCAAACAAAATTGATAAAAACTCCACGCTGACTGCAGTTGAGATGAAAATGCCAGTCATTGGACTTGGTACTTGGCAAGTAAGTTATTATTATTTAATCATTAAGAAACAAATATCTTTTTCTTGTTTTTTAAAAGTGAAAAACCTCTTGTCACCATTGCCTTATAAATAAAAATAAGAAGAGCATAAGATAAAGACTCCTAGTCCTTGGATTATTTAATTACGTCAGGGTCAAAGAAAACAAGAGTTGGTCAAGAGAGACTTGATAGGAAATATGATATAAAGGGATCTAACCCAAGACTAAATGAAAAAAAGTATAGATCCCTCAGGGTTACCAATCCCGTACTCACTATAGTGAGCCCCTGAGGGCAACAAACATGCTAATGATAAAATCTGTGTTCAGAAGACAATGCTTGATAGTCACCTTCCTAAGGTCTCTTCTATTCGGCTTGATTTCACAATCCACCCATCTTGAGGCTCTCGATAAACCTCTTCCCTAAGTCGTTTCCTGCATGTACCTATTGTAAAATTGAGACTATTGGCAATTTCACATTTCTATTAAGCGGCCGCCACTTTGTCAACTGGTTTGCTTTATTTTTCATTTCCACAAGAAATAGTTCATCCAAAAGCTTTTTTAAATGCTCTTCTGCACTCTCATTAAAACCTTCTCTAGAGCTTCAAAGACTGTTCGATTGTCAGAGCAAATCAACACAATTGACTTTGCTTCTTAGTTAATTTATCTCCACACTGTAAAATATCATATCAAAAGACTTCATGATATAACTATAGAGAACAACTCCTAGTAGAATGATAAATCCTAATTCAGACTTGAAATATATGAGCTGACAATCTCATCTTTATCCTTAAGCATAAAACGATTTAATGTCTAAGGGCCGCTATGGCGATATTCACAATGTGGAAAACAAGTATTCTTCAAACCACAAAAACAAGAAAAAAACTAAGATTATAATAAATCTAGTATGTTTATTATAATACCCTTATATTCATTTCAATGACATAGTCATCATCATCAGAGGTTTGCAGTTAACTGTAATTAGATTGATTATAATCTTTGTTTTCCTTATAAAACAAATCATGCTACCTGGTAAACTTGCCAGGATATAGTTTTAATTGTTAGCTTTCACTACAAAATATTATCAATTGAAACAATAGTTGAAACTATGTATGTAAACACATTGTGTATTTGCAATTTGTTTATAAGCTAAATTTAATTGACACTTTAAGTCAAAATATGTTTGTAACATTTAAAATTTAACCTTTGTATATTTTGACTTCTTAATGCTTTGGTTTTAATTTAGGCAACTGAAGAAGAGATTGAAACTGCTGTTAATACTGCTCTTTTAACTGGGTACCGCCATATAGATACAGCTTTGGTTTATATGAACGAAGCTGCTATTGGGAAAGCTTTGAAGAAGTTGTTTGACAGTGGGACAATTAAAAGAGAAGATTTATTTATTGTAACTAAGGTAAGATAATTATTTCGATAACTATTTGTTGATGTAGCCAGAATTTATTATTGTTCAATTATCCTCTAATAAACATGCCCACTTTTAACGTTCTTAGATATATGTAGTGAGAAAAAGTTTTTTGATGGATTAAGTAATCAATGTTGAGAAGAGGGTGTTTTAAATCACTTTAAAAAATAACATATTTCATGTGTGTTGTCTTTTATAGTCTGAACAGCTAGACCATCATTGAAAAAGATTTTTCATATTTGGATTACTAAAAATTTTGGGATATCTGCTAAAAATTTGTATGTTCTCAAAAATCTGTTATTACGGTTTTTATCAAATGTAGCCGCCAATGAGCGAAAAAACGTATTAATTGTATATACCAAAAAAATGCTGGTTAGGAAATTATTGGTAAAAAAGTGAAAATGAACCAAGGAGATCTTCTAAAGCTTGACTGTCTCAAAACAGTGAAAGATGTTGATACAATTTTAGTGAAATGTATAGATTTATGAAACAAACCAATATCAAACTGTATATACAGTAAAGGAAATTTATGGTTATGAGAAAATACTTGTGAAAAAATTAACCCAATAAATGGTTGATGTTGTTTTGGCATATTTGACCTTTTAAGGTGGTTCTTTTTTTTCTTCTTTTTTTTTACTGAATCACCATTTTTTATTATATTTTTGTAATTATGGGTATTTGAAAATCTAAAATGTGTCAACACTTTTAATGTATTTTCTTTTTGTTTTAAACAAAATATTACATTCCAAATAAAAACATAATTCAAAATATATTTAATTAACCTTACACTCCAAATGATAATTAATTTCTATTTGATGTAAATATGTGTAAGAAAATCTAGCAATAACACACTTTTATACCTAATAGACATCTTCCATGATTCTCTCTCTTATCCTAATTTCTGCACTAAGCAACTAACTTAGTACAAGAGAATAAAATTCCTCTTAGATTGTAATATTTCGAAAATTTGTTAATTACAAAAATTATCTACATAGGCTTTGAAATATGCGAGTTTTTGTTTGAAATAGCATGTTCTTTTCATGAACTAACTTGAACAAGTCAGTCCTATTGTTCAATCATATATTGTCCTAATTCTATAATTATGGCCTATTACAGTAGAAAATCATGCTTGTATAGTGTTTGTGTCAAAACGTTCACAATAGACTCATGCCATTACAGTAGCAATGAAATCATATAACAACATAACAAAACTCTAAAAAAAAAGTTTTAGTTTTCAAATGAGGTGGTGTATTCTCTTCTTGCTGTGGTCTACATAAGTTTTGTCACAGATTATTCCCTTTCTTAGGTTTTTATATATTTATGAATTATACAGAATTTTTGTCTAATCATTCATAATTTATCATATTTGTAAAGTAATTACCGTTTTGAAATTCACCGCTGCAGCGCTGTGGTTGACATTTGGCACACGTGTGCTGTGTATCCTCATCTTTTGGCAAGCCACAGATGCAATTACAGAATCATTCTACCGTGTTTACGTTTGTTTGAGAATCCCGCCAGCTGTAAAATCCTCCTTGTGATTAGTTTTCTAAAGGCATGTAGTGCTAAAGGTATGAAAGGGGCTGAAATTCACATCAGACCAGTGAAGTGTATGAAAAAAAAAACACAATATGAGCGATGGGATGGTATGGAAATGGGTGAGAGTTTTTAAAGATGGCCATACGAATGTGCACAATGAAGAACGAAGTGGACGACCTTTGGCCATTAATGACGATTTGGTGCAGAAAGTTGATGGAAAAGTAAGAGAGAACAAATGCTTTATAATTTCGACATTATCTTATGAGTTTCCTGAAGTGTCAAGAAGTGTGCTTTATTAAATTAGGACAGAACGTTTAAATTATTGAAAGCTATACTCACACTGTGTTCTGAAAATGCAGACTAAGGTGCACAAAAGCAAACATTTAGCCAGTTCTTTGATTTTCCTAGAGCGGTACAGAGAAGAAGGTGGCGAGTTCTTAAGCCAAATTGTCAGAGGCGACCTAACATGTGGTGGCTTACGTTACACCAGAATCAAAGCACCAATCCATGGAACGGCGGCATTCAACATCACCCAAGAATGTGAATTTCAAGCAAACAATTTCTGTCCGGAAACTCTTGTGTACGGAAGGGGTGTTGCTTGTGGTGGCTCAATAAATTTTATGACCTTAAATTGTGATACATAAAAAAAAAACTGTACCGTGCAATCCAAAACAAAAGGTGTGGCATCCTGAGTAAGATCGTTTTGCTTCATGACAATGCCGGTCCACACACAGGCTTCAAATTCAAGAGCGGATTGGATCATTTGGCTGAGAACAAATTGATCATCCTCCGTACAGTCCTGATCTAGCCCCCAGTGACTACTATGTGTTCCTGCATTTGAAGAAGCATCTAGGTGGTCAGTGCCACGCAATGAGGAAGATGTCAAAACAACCGTGTTGCAGTGGTTGTCTAATCAGGCGGCATATTTCAATACGGATGGTTTTTAAAAGCTGGTTGTATGATATGATAAATGCCTTTAATATTGGTGGGAATTATGTAGAACAATACAGGCTTTCGTGTAAAAATAAAATTGTTAAGAAAAGTCTACTTGTTTTATTTTTATTTCAAAACAGTACTTACTTAAAAAAACATGCCTTGTATTAAATATTTAAGAATAATCCAAAATGCCAAATCTTTAATATTTCAACCTAATTTTTAAATAATTGTATATTGTTTGCATGATAATGGAATGTAGAGTATTATGTTTTCATTATGCTAATTATTTATTCTTAGTTACCTTCAACTGCACTTAATCCCGATTATGTGGAAAAAACTATCAAACAGTCATTGGCAGATTTACAACTAAGTTACCTAGATTTATATTTGATTCACCATCCAGTGGGATTGGTTCAAGATGAAGGTCTTCTTCCCAGGAATGCTGATGGCAAAGTTAAATTGGATTTAACTACTGATCATCTAGCAGTTTGGAAAGTATGTTTTAAAATTAAAAGTTTTTTATATTTTTAGTACAGTAGATACCTTCTTAACCACCCAACTTCCAGTAATTAACTCACTATCTTTACCACGGGAAGACAAACCATTTAAATTCCTTAAATTAGAAAAATAGTAACTTACATTGAAAGATTCTTCAGATAGAACAGGACATGGTAATATGTTAGACTTTTTAAGTGTTTGCAGGGAAAAAATATTGGTTGATCTCGCTACAGCCGATGAGTTTACAAAGTTACTCAAAAATTTAATTGAGAAAAAAGGCTTACACCCAAAACAAATCTATAACATAAATGAGATTGGACTTAATTTTAAACGTATGCTAGAAAATACTTATGCAGCTGGCAATGAGAGTTCAGCTCCAGGTTTCAAAGTCAACAAGAAAAGGATCACAACTGTGTTTTAATGCCTCTGGAGTCTATAAACTTCCCCCTTTTGTAATCGGGAAGTCAAAACCTCTGAGCATTCAAGAATGTGAATATGTTATCACTTCCCATCTGCTACCGAACCCAAAAGTCAGTATGGATGGATGAATATATTTTTAAAGATTGGTTTATCAATTCTTAAATTTCATGAATTCGTAACTAAAGTGAAAAAACAATTGCAAAATCTGAAAATCCCAATTAAGTCAGTTTTAGTGTTAGATAATGCAGTCTACCCACTCAGTAGGACTTGAGTCTGAGGAAATTGCATGTAATAACTTTTTTTTCCAGCACATGTCACTAGCATCGTACAGCCAAAGTACCAAGTAGTCATCGAATGTCTTAAGAGGCTTTACAAGAGAAAACTACTTTCCGAAATCCTGAACAAAATGGAATTGGCGAACAAAGAACTTGTTGATGTTTTGAAAACCATAAACATAAAAGACATAATTTATATGGTTGCCAAATTTTTTGAAGAAGTTCCAAGTTCTACAATTTAAAATCATGGAGAAAACCTGGCTCGATATTGATAAAGCTGCGAAAACAATTGCAGGTGATAAGCAAATTCCACAAAAATCTCAGACAGATAACAATATTAAATGCCAAACGAGTTACAAAAGTGTTCTAAAAATGAGCTTCAAATGCTAGCAAGAAATGAAGTGATGACAAGCTTGAAAGTGACATTTTAACTGATGAAGAAATTGTTCAAGTCATGCAGAAAGAAGGAAAATCTGCAACTAGCAGTCTCATACATTGAACAGCAAAAAAGAGTTGTCTGCAGTTGGTAAGGTTCATCAAAAAATGGTGCGACTATGCATTCAAGATAATTGAAAACAAAAGAAAATCATAGATTTTTCCATAAAGAGTTTTTATTTCTATGCATTATTTGATTAATAGTTTGTTGTTAGTTCATACATTTTATGAGAAGTGTGTCTACTTTTGTTCATTCAGTAATAGACTACTCAATCAAATCGATTAGTTTTGTGTTTGTTCAGATTCGATAAATTTGTGAAAGTGTTGTTAATTTGAGTGTTTTATTGAAATCTATTCAATAATCTTTGAATGTTACGGGAGTAAATGACTATTAAAAGTTCTGATCTGGGTGAGGAATTGTTTTGTTATAGAATTTAACATTTTTACTGATACAGATAGATATTTTATTTTCAAAAATTTAGAGCTTATAAAAGAGTAGTTAAGCCTTTTTCGTTTTAACCGACTTTTTCATTATTCAACCAGGGCTCCAGTCCCATGGGGGACCCCTGCTTAGTCCATGATAAGAGGGAGTCTACTGTATGTTTTAAAAAATTTTAAATTGTTGTTTGTTAATCAATATTTTAATCTGTTTGTCTATTCTTAATTACTGCAATAATATTAATAAAGACATGAAATTGTCCCATGAAATCCAGCTGGTGGCTGGTATTTTTTCTTTTCCCATCCTCAGTATTTGCCACATTGTCACCACTGGTGTAGGATGATCTGTTACTTTCTCTAATACACTTGATATTTTCTATTTATTTATTTAAAACATCTGATTTTGATTTCTATAATGTTTTTGTCATATTAGTTATTAACACTGAAATTTTTTATACATTTGTATTTATTTATAAATATTTAGGTTAGAGTTTAATAGGGCACATAGCCATTAGATAAGATTTTGTATGGATAGGAGACACAGGCTTACATCAGTAAAAAATCTTCCCACATACATCCAAGACACCAGTCACTTCATAGACAGACTATCTTCAATATCTCAACCCCTGCCTTCAAACACAATTCTTGTAACCATAGATGTTGTATCTTTATACACCAATATCCCTCATGCACATGGTCCATCAGCTCTAGAAAATTTCTTAAACAAATGACAGAACAACACAAGTCCTACCACTTCTTTTTTGGTTAACCTTGCTAAGTTAATTCTTCAGCGGAATAACTTCTGATCAAGGTAAGAACGTTGTACAAATAAAAAGAAAACCCATGGGTACCAGAATGGCTCCATCCTATGCAAACCTTTAGATGGGAGAATTGGAGGAAACTTTTCTTAGATGGCAACCCCAACAACCTCTCTGTTGGTACAGATAGATTGACAATATCTTTTTAATTTCGACATCAGGACAGTTAAGCTTAGATCTCTTCTTAGAAAGCCTTTCAGAATTGTCTATTCTAAATTTCACCTGGACTGTGTCTACTTCACAAGTTACCTTTCCGGATGTCAATGTAAAACTAAAGGACGGCAAAATACAAACTGGCATCCATGTTAAGCCAACAAACCACCTATAATACCTCCACTTCGACAGCAGCCATTCTATGAATACTAAACGAGCCATTCCCTATAGCCAGGCAATCAGAGCCAAAAGGATTTGTTCTGAGGAGAGTGAACTACATGAATTTAACCAAAAAATTACATCTGCATTTGTAAAAAGGGGTTATCCTGAGAAACTGGTTAGGAATCATATTCATTTGGCACAAAACACAGAGGTCACACACAAGAAAAATATGACTTGTCCATCTCTCTGGTCACCGATTATCACCCAGCCTACAGAGATTAGACAACATACTGAAGGAATGCTTCAAAAGTCTACAAGCTTCCAACCATATCAAGAATCTTCTTACAGAACCTCCCAGAGTCTTTTTTAAAGAGTCCATTAATCTGAAACAAGTGATAGTGCACCCCAAGCTTCCAAATCTCAACACACCTAAACAACCTAACCTTCTTCATGGTTCTTTTCCATGCAATAGGCCAAGATACAAACCATGCAAAATACATCATCCCCCTAACAACTTCAATAATTCTTCTAGTAAAAGAGAATTAAAAATTAAAGGTCATCACACATGTACAACAAAAAATGTTATCTACCAACTACAGTGCAGGTTTTGTCCAGCTGAATATATTGACCTAACCACAAACAACTTAAGCACTAGGATGAATGGCCACAGACATGATGTAAAAATCATGGCTATAAGAAACCAACTGCACATCATGCAACAATCCACAACGTTATCACTTTTGATGAATGCTTCACATCAAAATCATAAAATCACTCCCTTTATAATGTAACCTCTCAGAACTAAGGAGATGGTAACTATTTCATCAATGAGTCACAAAATCTAGAGAACCCCCTAATCTTAATCTTAGATCAATCTTCATATTTATCCTTTCCCAACAGGCCTTATAAATATATAAATTTAAAAAAATAAATAATGTCTGTGGTTCAACACTCAGCACAGATCCATTCCCACATTAAAACATTTCAGTTTTCTTTTTATACTCTACTGATTGAGAAAGTGAACAGTGTTTATGAAATATTTCAGAATTTTATTGTTTTAGTGTCTGTTTTCTTACTTGTGTAGTATTAGGTAATACCAAGGACTACTTTCCAAGGTAAGCTGTGTCTACTATCCATACAAAATCTCATTTTATAAATGTTTATATTTTTATATTTTATCCTTTATAAGCTATTTATTTTCATAGAACTATTATTTTACATACCCACTATATGAAGTATCGAGTAAATTTTGTAATCGCAAAAAATTGTGCCTCGTGTCCCAATAGTAGTGAAGGATATGTTTCTACCAATCATACCTATGCATGTACGCCTAAGTTGAAGATATTGTATAACTTACTTGTTTATATTAAATTACAGATAATAAATAGCTTAACACTAAAAATAAATTACATTTATATTATATTTCTCATAGTTATTATATGTTTTATTTATTTAGTTATTCATTCCAAAACCCTTGATATAAAACCAATACAAATAAAATCACACAGGGTACATAAATTTAATAAATTAGTATAATACAAGTAAACATATTAACAATTAATTGTTTATTTAACAAAATATAGTGATTTTGTTATTGTAACCTTTTCTAATGGGGAAGTAATTCTAATACAGTAGAACCTCTCTTAACCAGTCTAGTCGGGACTGACACCCGGGCCGGTTGGCCGGTTAATCCGAGGTTCCCGTGAAAAATCGGTTTTCATTCAAAGAAAGCTTATTTAAGGAAGTATCACTAAGAATTAAGCAATTAAGATGTTATTGCAACTCATTTTATTGTACATAAATGTATCGTATATATTATGTTATGTATATTATACATCAAACATGAAAAAAATAATCACTACAAAGCTTTTTTACAGATTCCCCTCTGTCAAATCTTTTGACACATTTAACCGTGTCTCAAACGAAACCAACACACGCTTCCCTTTTCGTAACTCGCTCATTTTTATTTATTGTATATACTGTACGTAGATCATAACCAGTCAAAGACAAGAAGAAAACTGAAAAGAAATGTTATATTTTCCATAATGTATACTAAATTGATTCGTGGAAAAAAAAAGTGGACCATCAAACGTTTTGCCGCTGTATGTCTGCTATACCGACGGGTGCCCATGCCACGGTGTTTTTATGCCGCCGACAATGGGATACCGCTATCGATAAAGTCGTTTGACTCGCCGCCGCTTTGGTGTTTCAATTACAATTTATTTTCGGAAACTCTCATCCAACCAGTACACTATGATATAGGCCGGTTAATCCGAGGACCGGTTAATCCGAGGCCAGTTAACAGAGGTTCTACTGTACTCATTTACAATTGTAATTGGCCTAAGGTCAGTTATAGATTTAAAAAATTATTTGAATCTGCTTCTTGCTAGTATTTAAATGTTATTTCAAATAAATGAATAATTAGATCAATCTTTATATGAATTATTATATTTAAACATACATTATATAAACTATAATATCTATAATAGCTAACCAATATTTCAAAGAAACAACGGAACTTTAAATAGTACAACCTAGAAAACAAAATTTATTCCTTCTTACCTCTTCTCTCAGAGTCAACCATGCCTGTCATTACCATGACAATCATACAACTCTAGGCCATTTTTACGATATCAGAGAAAGTAAAATTATATGATCTGTAAATTACTTCAACATGACTTTCTCCGTTCCATTTTCTGTTATTTGAAGTGTACCAAAAATCTATCAACCAAACACTTTTTCCCTTTAATTTCTGAGACTGTCAGGTTCAATCATTTTGTTGAAATCTACAATTTATTATTCATAAAATACATTTAAATAACGCCTTTACCTGACCAGCTGTTACTGTAGAAATACTTATAATTATTGTTATTGTAGAATTATAATTATTTTCCCTCCTGGGTTGAAGTAATAAATAATTATTACTTTTTATCAATCCTAAATAAACTCTTCTTTCTTTTGTTATTATTTGACTAAAGTTTTTATGGCTATCCTCTTATTAAGATGCATGTTAGATAGAATTTTTGTAATAAACAGTCTTGAAGATGGTAGGGACACAGTGACTTTTCTCTTGGAGTTTATTCCTGATGTATGTTAACAAATAAAGCAGGGTCTTTAAAGCTTTCTGTTCTGTTAATCACTTGTGAAGAAATGTGTCATAAAAATCAAACTCTGATAAGCAGAATGGATTCAAGTCACCACCAAGAGTGCATAATGCAGCAACTGCAATCTTCCTTTTTACGAGTGATGTGGGTATCTAGAAATTCTCAGATTAGGTTTAGTCGAAAGTTCTAACTGTGTACGGTAACTTATTGTTATAGGTTTTTTGTTTCTGTACAAAAACCGATACTTAAGTGAAAAATAACTTTAAACACCACTTTACTGTTATTATTTTTGTTTGACTCATTGAAAGATGTCATGCTATCTGACTTATTGTATTGACATTATAATCAATGATAGAGTTTCAATAATTTTGTGTTACCTTTTTCTGGTACGTCTCACTAATCCACATTACTTATGTCAGGATTACTGCAGTTTCAGGCTTCTTGGGCCCATCATCAAATCCATATGAAGGAGTGTTATGCAACTAAAATCGCTCTGTTTGGATACCTTTATTATTTAAAACATTATAACAGAATTTCATTTTTAAATATGTAGGTTTGGCTTAGTTTGTATACTATCAATTTTGTCTCGATAAAAACTAGGAAGCATGGTCACGGAATGCTTGTCATATCACAGTCATATTATTGCTATACTATAGTACTTGTGAAAAAGTAGGAATTTTCTCTTTTTCAATTAATATGTTTTAAGTTAATGTTTTTTGTTCATATTACTATATACATATTTATTTATTAAATATAGTTATATCTGTATGTTATTTGTAGGCAATGGAAGAACAGGTAGTTGCAGGTCGTACAAAGGCAATTGGAGTGTCTAACTTTAACATAAAACAGATTGAACGTATTCTGAAATCTGCTCGAATTCCCCCTGCAACCAACCAAGTAGAGATGCATATTTATTATCAGCAGAAAGAATTACAAGAATTTAGTAAGAAGAGTGGTGTAACAATCACTGCTTATGGACCCTTAGGGTCTCCAGGGCTGGAAAACTTTGTTAAGATCTTAGGAGGGAAATCAGAAGGGTAAGCACTATATTTAGATTGCATTAAACATTTTGCTACTACAAACATAATATTATTTAAATATTTTAAAGAAATTTTATACCAAAATCTAAAACAAAATTTCGTTGCTTCTAGTTTACATTTTAAGTACTATTTTCAATTTCAATTAATTGAGATGTTTTTCATCATACATATTTATTGTGTTTAGAAGTAGCACTAGAATTAACTTCATTTGATGAAAAGTTATTTAATACAATAACTTTTTTTAGTTATAAAAAAGAATAAAATCATGTTTATAGTTTAAAGAGAGTTATGTTTTGTCTTAGTGATTTAGCCACTAAAATTAGTTTGTCTTCACCTGATTTGAAATATTTGATTGACTCCACAATAAATGTTAATATAAATTGCATAACTTTTTGGGAATTAAAAAAAAAAAGTGCATCGAAATCATTAAGATATTGGAAATATGTTTGATATTGAAACATACATTAATCTATCACTTATCTTATAATTTGAACTCCAAACCATTATAATTTTGAATACCATAATTGTACATCTTTGATTACCATTTGTCAATGATGAAAGTAAAATTTTGTTTTGTGGTTCCAGTCTTAGTAGGCTTTTAGAAGTTGCTCCTTTCTTCATTTTCCCCTTCTTTCTTATCAGCATTTTAAGAGTTTTACGTGTTTTAATTATATTAGCCCTCCTCCATATTTTACTTTCTACATGCAATAGAGAACTAACTGCATGTAACAGACAAAAATGATTTTGTTTTCTGCAAAAATAGCCGTTTGTAGGGTTCTTAGAGTACAAAAATTCATTTGTGGAATGTTGTCAGCTGCTAGTTGGCTCTGTAGCCCAAGCACAAAGACTAATTTTGATAACATTGCAAAATTTAGGTATATTTTGACTATCTACAGGCATGTAACTTAATAACTCAAAGTATATGGGTAACTACCAATAATTAAAAAACAAATTCTTATTTTATCAAAATTAGCTCAAATGATTTGGATCAACTTGTTTTGTTTTTAAATGGACCATCTAAGGACCTTTTTCTTTTTCCTATAAATACTGATTGAAACTTATCAGCTATAAAGTGAAACTGAATTATGGTTTCAGACACTGTCTCAAAAGATCGAACGTCTTCAAATTTATCCTAGCGTTTTTTGTCAATTTGTGTTAAAATGTGTTAACAGACTGCAGACAATCAATAACATATTTATAACTATTACTAACCAATCCAAAGGTAAACGATAAGTAAAAATGAATACATTCAACCTTCATTCAGGATATTTTCACTTTTGACCAACAACTTCTGATTCAAAATGTTTTAAGATATAGTTAAAAATACAATTAGGTTTGAATGTTAGAAAGTTCATAGAGTATTTAGGCACTTTAATTTCAATCAATACCTATAATTTCTTATTGTGTTGAGAACAATATTTGCTAATTTTTAATAAGTGTTATAGAATTCTTTGAACATGTTATCATAAAATATGTTTTAATTTTAATTCATTATATTTATCATTAGCATCAGAAACCTGAATCCATTAGAAGATCCTGTAGTCAAGCATATTGCAGAAGTACATGGTAAAACACCTGCTCAAGTTCTGTTACGCCATCTTCTACAATTGGGAGTTGCTGTCATTCCTAAGAGTAGTAATCCATCTAGGATTAAAGCTAATTTTGAGGTAAACCATTCTTTTGTTTTTTTTTGTTTTTTTTCAGTACCGGTACTGTAACATTTACAATTTAAACTTCAGACAGTGATAATGAGGCTAAGATTGCAGTTACGATAAATATGAAAATTGTTTGATTGATATTGTCGTGATTTCTTTATAATCATGTCTACTGTATTGTATTTACATATAGAGGAGTTTGTATTTGTGTTTAGTTATCCAGCATACATCTTATCTAATAAAGTGACCTGATTCACTAATAACCTTCTTAAACATACACATTGAATGTTTATAATTTGTTTAAACAAACATTCAAACAATATTCTTGAGAAAACTTAGTTTAAATTGGTAAATTCCTCTTAAATGGTTCATATTCATGTTATTTTCTACTCATTTATATAAATCTTCCTTGAGGGAAAGTGAAAATATTGCCATTCTTTCGGACTTAAACCTGAAAAAAGTTATAAACAAAAAGTGCTTATATTTGTGATGCAAACCTGACGTTATTTGTATTTTTAAGTGTGTGATGATACGAAATTCTACAGTTATAAATAATACGAATAAATCGATGAAACCTCATATCACAAAAATAAAATTGTAAATAATCATATTTCATACCATATAATCCATTAACATAAAATCATTAATATCATACAACATATAATAATTTAGATTTTGTATGGATAGGAGACACAGGCTTATCTTGGAAAGTGATACTGGGTATTATCTAATATCGAATAGTACACCACTAAGAAAACACACAAAAACACTAAAGTTCTGAAATATTTCGTAAACTCTGTTCACTTTCTCAATCAGTGGAGAGTATAAAAAAGAAGGCTGAATTGTTTTATTCTAGGATGGATCTATGCTAAATTTTGAACCACAGTGTTTTGTGCCAAATGAATTTGATTCCTAACCAGTTTCTCAGGATAACCCCTTTTTACAAATGCAGATGTAATTTTTTGGTTAAATTGATGTAGTTCACTCTCCTTGGAAGAAATCCTTTTGGCTCTGATTGCCTGGCTATAGGGAATGGCTCGTTTAGTATTCATAGGATGGCTGAAGTGGAGGTATTGTAGGTGGTTTGTTGGCTTAATATAGATGCCAGTTTGTATTTTTCCGTCCTTTAGTTTTACATTGATGTCCAGAAAGATAACTTGTGAAGTAGACACAGTCCAGGTGAAATTTAGAATAGACAATTTTGAAAAACTTTCTAAGAAATGATCTAGGCTTAACTGTCCTGATGTCAAAATTAAAAAGATATTGTCATTGTATGTGTAGCAACATTGTACTCTCTGTCTTTCTGTGTCTAGGTAGGTGTAAGTTATAATAAGTTTAGTATTAATTAATATAAGTTTAGAACAATCATGGATTATAACTTACATCTACCTACCCACAGAGTAAGAGAAGTGGTCTTCAAAATTTCCACACTTCCACGGGCTCCTCAAACTCTCCTACATATATATGACTATATTGTCTATAAAAAGTTTGATTCTTTCACGGTCGAACAAATGAATTTATTTTGAAAATTAATGAAATTTCCAGATTTTTGAAATTTTTTAGCCCCCAAATGTGTTACAACTGTTAGAAATAGTCTAAAATAATAGCCCCCAAATTTTACCCCAATACTAATGTTAGAATTACTATAAAAAAGATATTAAAGTTTTGGCACAAAACCAACATCATGTAATTATTAAAATCCAATTTGTGCCTAAACTATGCATTCTGCCGACTTTTTCCGAGACATATAATTTGTTTAATATGATGTGTAAATAGTGATGTACCATGAAAAAGTATATATTTTGAAAAATTTAATAAAATGAAAATTTATATTCCATAAAATATACCGGTACCGTGAAATGAGTTGCGTACAGCAATTATTGTGTCATCAATATTTCTTATTGTAAATATATAAAAATGAAGGTTTTGAGTTTAAACTACTTTTGTAACATAATTGTCCCACGTTGATGCGACAATTGTAAATACAGTAGAGTCCCGCAAACTCAGCGTAATGTGGACCGGAAGTGGGCCGAGTTTGTGAAATGCTGGGTTATCGGGAATAAGGGCAAAAAATAAATTGTTATTTAAACCCAAAGCGGGGGCGATATCAAAAGACTTTGTCGAAAGCGGTATCCCATTGTCGGCAGTGTAAAAACACCGCGGCACCAAAGCGGCGGCGATATCAAACGACTTTGTCGATACCGGTATCCCAATGTCGGCGACGTAAAAACACCGTGGCACCAAAGCGGCGGCGATATGGAACGACTTTTTCGTTAGCGGTATCCCATTGTCGGCGGCATAATAACACCGCGGCATTGGCACCCGTCGATATAGCAGACATACACCTGCAAAAACGTTTGATGGGCCGCTTTTTTTTCCACGAATCAATTTAGTATGCATTATGGAAAATATAACATTTCTTTTCAGTTTTCTTTGACAGGTACGCACAGTATATACAGTAAATAAAAATGAGCGAGTTACGAAAACGGAAGCGTGTGTTGGTTTTGTTTGAGACGCGGTTAAATGTGTTAAAAAGACTTGACAGAGGGGAATCTGTAAAAAAGCTTTGTGACGAGTTTAACGTGGGAAAAGTACCATCAACGATTCAAGCGATCGAAGTTAATGCCCGCTTTGGGATCTGCCGAACTTTTACGAACATCGCTGTTTTTAGAAATATATATTTTTCCCCGTCATGGTCGCCGAGTAATCCGGACTGCCGGGTTATCGAGTGCCGAGTTTGTGAGACTCTACTGTATATAAAAATGAGAGGGTTTGAGTTTAAAAATAATATTGATCTGAATAAAATCTTAAATTGGCACTGTTTAACATTAAATATTTATTTATAGAAAAACTGCTCATCTTATGGGTGCCAGATGGAATTATCTCATCAATTTTGAAAAAATACAAACTTACTTTAAATTGAAATAATCTCAGGGTCGTGCAGCGGCGGCGATAAGAACTCGCGGGCCCCCCCGCAAATTTGTTCATCGGGCCCCCCTCTCCCGATGTTTATCTTTTGGCCGGCCGGCGTGCCGGTGAGTCACCGTGATGCGCAACGTAGCGATAGCTGCATTACTTATCGGCTAACGGTAAACAATACACATACTTCGTATCATGACATTAAATAATAAATACTGCTCTCTACAAAATAATGGTTATTGCCGTTTTGGATGCACGATGCACAATCTTGTCTGAAGAGATTTTACCTTATTTTAGTAGTTTCTTGACAATACTCATAAAAATATTGGTATGATAGGGGGGCCCGTGTGGCAGGGCCCGTCGTGGGTCCGAGTCCCGGTAAAATTTCCCGAAAAATCCCGGTCAAGGCCCGCGGGCCCCCCCGCACCGCGGGCCCTGCGGGCCCGCTATCGCCGCCACTGGGGTTGTGATTTCTTTTGAAAGTGTACTAACAGTGGTGGTTTGATAAATAAGAATCCTTATTTTTTCTGCTGAAACTGAACATGGTTATTTATTGACCTTATTCATACACATATATTCATGGTACATCTTTAGTATATTATCTGAAATTATTTATTGTAAATTTTAAATTATCCTATCTTGAAGAGACCAAAATCCTTTTTAATGACTCTACGTTAATCAGTTGCAACTTTTAATAATGATATTAATTATGAGCTTCTTTACTTTCATGTATCAAAATTTATATTATTTTTTATTTAGAAGTTAAATTAAATCATTCAAAATTACTGCTTACAATACAACTACTTATTCATTTAAACAAATTTTAACATACTTTTTATCAATGGTTCTTTTATATACAGAAATTTATATAAAATTGTCTATCATTTTTTTTTGTTACCACATGTGGTCATTTCCATGGTGAAGGTCCTTTGTGGTAAGCTGTCTTCGTTCCTGTAATGTAATTTCCTTGTAGACGCAATCAGTCCGCTGACGATCTCAAATTGTCTTTTCAAACTCACAGTAATACTCAAAGTGTTCATCACTCTCTCGTACACTCCACAGTCAATTAATTATAAACTGTCCCTTCTAATTACTTTGTACCTTACATCATTTTGAAACTGTTTTAATAAAACATTTACACTGCTTTGTCCGTAAATCTCCTCGAACAAAAATACGTCTTATAACGTCAGATGCCGTCTCTAAACTTTTACACTACATTGTTCTAAAAATTTCTTTAAACAGAAAACACGCCTGACCAAGTCAGATGCCACAGTAATACTCTATAAACGCTTGCCTTTCTAGACCCCACAAAATAAGCGACCTTTCCAATGTACAAAGTCAGCTAAAAACTGTTCATATACTTTCCACCACGGACACTGCTCAAATCATTTATATGACAACCTGTTCTGTCTGTTATCACAACACAATTATCACTTAAATATTTATTACAACTTACAATTAACATTTTATACATCAAATTAATATTTTGGAAATCTATATTGAATTTTTATTACCCTTGTTATAATATTTATTTTCAGTCATTCATTTGACTCACGTGGTCTTCTCTATAGACCAATTATAAATCTCCCGTTTTATTTTCATATTTCAAATCCTAATACAACCATTTCTTTGGTATCCAAGTTAAAGTTACAATTTTAGGGATTACATTATAAACCGTTTAGCTTGCTTAGATACACTATAATGGTTTAATTTGAGGAATTCATTTTGTGACGAAAAAGAATATACATAGACATCAGTGTAATGTTTAAAGTAGTTATTAGTTATTGAAAAATTGTCCGTACACAGATATAATGAGTTTAGAAGCCATTACCTAATGTATTAAAAACATATTAGTCTGTTTGGAAATTTCATGGAGTCTTTGTAAAACACTAAGTTGTCTGCTAAATCTTATATTAAATTTTACCATATAAAAGCATATCTTAAGTATAACCTAAATAATGTAAGTGTTAATAATGTATATTTGAGAAATCTCAGGTCTCTTATAATATACAATCTGTAAAATTATAGGTTTTAAAATTCAATTTTACCATATCAAATGCCTAAATAGCCCTTACAATAGAAGTGAAAAATAGCCCTTATATTAGAGAAATCGTAGGTGATATAAAATCTCAGCATATAAAATCATATCTTAAAATAACCTAAACAATGGAAGTGTTTAGAAAAATAGCCTTATATTATAAGAAAAATCATAGATAAATATAAAATCTCAGCATAATAAAATCATATCTTAAAATAGCCCAAACAATGGGAGTGTTTATACCTTATATTCATAGATGAATATAAAGTTGTAAGGTTTTTAAAAAAATGTGAACCTATATAAGACACATTTAGATTTATGAAAATTTCTTGCCACTTATATGGCAAAAAAATTTCAAACTCTTTTTTTTAAACTTGAGATTGGTTGAAAGTTGAAACTCAAGTATATGTACAAATACGAAACACTCCAAATTGTTACAAATTCTAAAATTAGGCATCATCAGAAGACGAAAAATTAACCCATATTTATTAAATTTTAGGTCCCACATAACAAACTATGGTAAATAGATATTTTAGTTAATAACAATAGGAATTAGAAATTTTCGGCTACCCAGACATCATCAGATACTTTTTATAATGTAATTTGTACATGAAAAAAATACAAAAAGTTTCGGCTACAAGACATCATCATACAGTGTTTTTATAATGTAATTTTACGTGGGAAAAATATAAAACATTTCGGCTACAAGACATCATCATATAGTGTTTTTATAATGTAATTTTACGTGGGAAAAATAAAAAACATTTCGGCTACAAGACATCATCATATAGTGTTTTTATAATGTAATTTTACGTGGGAAAAATATAAAACATTTCGGCTACAAGACATCATCATATAGTGTTTTTATAATGTAATTTTACGTGGGAAAAATATAAAACATTTCGGCTACAAGACATCATCATATAGTGTTTTTATAATGTAATTTTACATGGGAAAAGTACAAAACTTTTCGGCTACAAGACATCATCAGATTATATAATGTAATTTGTACTAGGCAAAAGTACACGTAGTTTCGTCTACAAGACATCATCAGATATTTGTGCATAAACTAACCATTTTCATGAAAAACTTACATTTTTGATTGTATTTTGTTGCTTAAAAAAATATATTCTTATGTAAAAATAGTATAAAATGACTTAAATCTGCTTACCTTAGGTAGATAAAATATATTGTGTAAATCATAAAATAGTGTATAAACTGGTATAAAGGTACAAAAACATTGTGAGAAACTAAGAGAGTCTATAAATTGATAAAATTTGTTGTGGAAAACAAAAATGTATCCACTATGAGAAGTTCTAACTACGATTTTTTCCATATTGTGTAATAAGATGGTAACATGAAAATGTGTATATTATGGAAATATAATCAAAATTGAAAATATCATCAAAATTAACGATATAGTCCATATAATCAGATAAATGTAGGAGTGTTTAGGAAGTCCATGGATGGGAGGAAATTTTGAAGACCTACTCTCTTACTCTGTGTGTAGGTAAGTGTAAGTTATAATGCATGATTGCTCTAAACTTATATTAATTAATACTAAACTTATTATAATTTACACCTACCTACACACAGAAAGACAGAGAGTGACATATAATAAAAGGAAAGTGAATAATAACAGCAAAAAAGTAAAAAGTAGTAAATGAAAGAAGGAAAAGAAGAAGGCTGGTTTATGTGTTGAAAACAAGAAGGCATGACAACAATAGGAATTAAATAGTTATTTGTGCAACTAGTGAGCAAAGTGGCACTTTTTTAAACGAGAGAAAAATGTTGACGCACGAGGCTTGCCTTGTTTTATCGAGTTTAAAAAAGGCACTTTGCTCACGAATTGCACATTATACTTTGTCTACAGTTGTTATTTTGTGACAAAATAAAAAACATACTTCAGCAGTAACACAACATGGCGGGGTATTGACAGGTTTTCATCCTGTGAACTGACCATATTTTAAAACTAACTACACAAAATATAGCAGTAGTGCTAAACAACACATCAACACTGAGTAGAAGTTCTCACGTCAAAACTGAGATTATTTATGAATATTATGAATAACTTAGGTGTTTTGTGGAGGAAACGGGATTGCCAACTTCAAAACTCGGCAAACGAAAAATACTCTCCGTGTACATACACTGTCAATCATCTTCATGAATAATTACTTCCTTTTTCAACTTTAAAACGTTGTTTATTTATGTTATTTTACATGTAAGAATTAATCTAACCTACATACGGGACATTTCCTGTATATTATAAATCAATTCAAATAAACTTAACTTAAATTTCATTTTGTTCGGTTGCCATTCGGAGTGAGCAAAGGGAAACTGTTGAGAAATCAGCTGTTTTGCAAACTAATTTATATGAACAAAATGCCACTTTGTCAACAACTGTAGACAAAAGTATTTAATGGAGGACCGTGTTTTAATAATTTGGATCCAATAATCAAATTTATTAATAATAGGAAAAATATTTGAATTTGAAATACCTAAGAACTGATAAGTATGCCATATCTATAAATAAGATAATAATATACTATACTATACTGATAATAATAATAATAATAATAATATACTGATAATATCTATACTATCATTTGGTGAGTGACAACAAATCAGTCAGTATACATCAAACTATAATTATCAGCCTAGACCTATTTTAACTTCAAATGTTTTGAACTTGAATATAATTTTTAAAAAAGTCAAAATTTCCAAGCAAAAGAATAAATAAATAAAATTTCAAAAAGCCATCCAAATTGTATCATCGCATAATCACCATATTCACAAATTTGGTATTTTTGAATACCACCATATTCACCATATCCATTTATTTTGGTATGTTAATTGTATTAGTTTACGATTTTTTCAATTTTTTTCTAATAAGAAAAATTGAATCGGACTAACGAAATAAAAGAAACATTTATATTGTGATGAATTAAATATTAGTTTAAGATTTCCAAAAGGAAAATAAAGGGCCAGCCAAATAAAATAGTTCTAATAAATGTAATTACATTATAGTATTAATAAATACAAATAATATTGTTCAAAACAAATTTCCTTGCTTCGTCAATATTGATTATCCATTTATTTATATTACAAGTGCTTCTCAAAATTAGTTATAAAAAAATTTTGTAATTTATTTTCAGTTTTGAAAGAATTATATTAACTAATTTAAAACATTGTTTGCTGCAGGTTTTTGATTTTGAACTAAGTACAGAAGACATGTTGGAGTTGAATTCCCTAGATAGAGGAAAGGATGGACAGAGGTTTTTGGGAGGAGTTTTATATGGTATTGAAGATCATCCTGAATATCCCTTCAAAGAATAATTTGCATCTATTACAAACACATTTAACAAACCACATTGTGGCCATTGTAAATGCCTTAACAATTTCGCTAATAATACATTTTTTATAAAATATATATTTCTAGTTATGGCATTTGTATTATTTAATTCCTCTGGTTAAATGCACACTTAACAAGACATTATTTATGGTCATTAATAATGAACGGACTGATTTTAAAATAAATTTATCGTTGCCCAAAATTTGGTTTATATATATATATATATATATATATATATATATATATATATATATTGATAAAATAATGCTCATTGTTTATATTTAAATTTCCATTTTTATATTTCTTTTTTTATTTTCTTTGTTATACAGATATCCAAGTGATAATCAATTGTAGTTCAAGTGCTGTATAGTATAAAGCATATCTAAAGTGAATTGCACTATGGCTGCTGTGATACAGTACCTGAAATGTTCTCTGAGTACACAGTTGTGTTTTATATTATCCTAAAATAAGAAGTCCAGTAGTGTAAGATATTTGAGACCAAACTATTTGTCCTTTTCTTCCAAGTCCATTCTTCAGGAAGTATTGAATTTAAAATGTCACAGATATAAATATTTCAGTGAGCTGTTATGTTGAAAGAAAAGTGGTATGGAAATATTTGAGATTCAATGTCTTCTGTTTGTGGAAGTTTACAAATATCTAACACATGTTAATAAATTAACCGGGGTGCAATAGGAAGTGATGCGCAATATATAGCCTCTCCTATCCAAGTGTCAACCTCACCTTCTCGCTGGTGCACCCTGTTTTAACTGACGATGCTCTGACGACCGAGTATGGCGGTATAACTATAACCCAATCCAAGGTGGAACAGCATATGCCGATGGATGGATGGCTGATGGGTAATCAGTCGCTAATATGCGAACTCTGGATACCAGGTGACCTCCAGTAGTACATAACCTTATCCAGTAAGAGGCTCTGTTGGATGGACTGTTTAACTCCTCTTTTACTCGTGGGAACAAAATGGACCCAAATAATAAAACAAAAACGGAAAATATGGAGGTGAACAAGCCCTCAAACCAAACACCCAAACCTGTGGCAGTGGAGGCGGGCGAAAGCAGCGCCTCAAAGCCAGAAGGTGGGGTTGAGAAATTGGTATGGAGTGCGTGCAGGTGAACCTCCACCATGCGAATGCTGCTTCTGCCACCTTATGCAAAAGGTTTGCCCAAGGCACAAAAATGGTGGGACGGAACTAGTTCAGGAGCCCTGGATCAATGGGGGACGAATTTGTGGACTAAACACAAAAAACTGTAAGTTGATCTATGATAGATCTACCCTGGTACCGAGGGCGGCTATTCTGATCAACAAAACTATCAATGTAATGATTCTCTCAGCATTTACAGATGCTGATACAGTCACTGTAATGGCAGAGCTGAGTGTCCCTGGAGGTAAGAAGGAGGTAGTTTTGACCTCGGCATACTTTCCTGGAGAAGAGAAGGAGGCGCCACCAGAAACGGTGAAACGACTCATCAGCTACTGCGAAGCCAACAGGAAACACCTAATCCTGGGTGTCGATGCCAATGCCCACAATACCATCTGGGAGAGCACCGACACCAATGATCGAGGTGAGTTATTCTATGAATACTTACTTACTACTAACATGGTGGTGGCTAATAAGGGCAATCGGCCAACATTTATAAACTCTATTAGGCAGGAGGTAACTCGACTTAACCTTAGTGTCTAGATGATGACATAACCATAACTGTGAGGGGCCAGCATGACTCTGTTATAGGGGAGAGAATGCAGAAAGCCATTAACATGACAAAAAACTGGTGTCTCAAAGAGGGCATGAATATAAACCCATTAAAGACCACTATTGTTCCATTTACTAAACGAAGGAAATTAAATTTACCTAGCTTTCACCTAAGTGGAACCACCATTCCCTTCTCTAAGGAGGTAAAATACCTTGGGGTGACACTGGACCAAAAGTTAACGTGGGAGAGTCACCTATCTAAGACTACCAACAAGGCCATTAAAACACTATGGTCGCGCCGCCAAATGGTTGGCAAAACGTGGGGTCTGAATCCCAGAGCTAATAACTGGATCTACAAGCAGGTCATTAGACCTGCTATCCTCTATGCGTCAGCAGTATGGTGGAGGAAGGTAGACCAAAGTATCGCACAAGCAAAGTTGGCTAAAGTGCAAAGACTAGCATGTCTAAGCATCATAGGTGCCATGAAAACAACACCCACTGCCGCGATGGAGATCCTTCTAGGCTTGGATCCCCTACCGGTTGCAATTAAGGAGGAAGCTATGAAGCAGGTCCTCAAACTACATGAGGAATACCATTTCAAAGTAGGAAACCTCAAAGGACATCTGGAAATTCTCAGAGCCACTCCTTTATTGGATATGGCTGCTGCAAGTGACCAGATGAAAGTAAAAATGATCTTTGATCACAAATACAAAGTTTGTTTCCCCATTAGGGAAGGCTGGGCGGGAGGCACGAAATGTGTGCCAGCGGACTCCCAAAAATGGTTCACAGACGGATCCAAAATGGAAGGTGGTGTGGGGGCAGGAGTGGTGGGACCAAGGTTCAAAAGACATGTGTCCCTCAGTGCTGATGCCACCATCTTTCAAGCAGAGGTACATGCCATCCATTTGGTGGCAAATCATCTGATCAATAAAAACCAATGCAAACAGAAAATTAGCATTATGTCGGATAGTCAAGCGGCATTAAAAGCACTTCAAAGTAACAACTTGAGATCAAAGATGCTTCACGAGTGCCATCAGGCCCTAAACCAGCTGGCGGACAAGAATAAAGTTGAACTTGTCTGGGTGCCAGGGCATGAGGGAATAGCAGGCAACGAGGAAGCAGATCAGCAAGCTAAACTTGGTGCAACTAAACCCTTTACAGGGCCATTTCCTATGTATGGATTTGGCCCTAGGGATTACCAGGAGGTTATTACCAATTGGGCCAACAAAGTAATCAACAGAACCTGGAATACATTGCCGGGTCTAATACATTCCAAGAAGTTCCTTTGCCCTAATAAAAAGAGAGGGAAAGAAGTGCTAAACCTAAGCAGAAGAGAGCTAAAACTCCTCTGTGGTATACTAACAGGACATATCCATTGCAGGTACCACTTAAATAAGATGGGCCTGGTGGACGATGATACTTGCAGGTACTGTGGTGAAGAGGTGGAACGCATGGAACACATCATCATGGAGTGCCCGGCCTTATGCCAAAAAAGACATAAATTTCTAGAAGTTATCTTCATTTCGGAAGAAGAATTACTAAACCTCCCGACCAGGGGTTTGATCAATTTTGTCAAAGACATAGATCTCTCCTGAGTCCAACAAGAGGGGGGCACAAAAGATCTAATTAGGTCGCAGTGCAGGAGGCGCTTTTAAACACTCTCCCCAGTCTTAATAATAATAATTAATAATAATAAATTAACCTGTTGAAGTTTTTTTTTTTTTTTCCATATCAGAATACATTTATTCATTTTAGGACTGTCGTGTACAAACCTTTGTAGCTGTTCTAACCCTCCAAATGTAACAGTTGAGGCTATTAAGATGCCCATTTATATGGTAAATTTTATCACACAATAAAGTGCTCTTTATAAGTTTTCATCAACCTCAAGTTTACGTAACATGATGCATACAAATTCAGTTTTTTATACACGAATGTTTATAATCTTAATTTCATGTATTAATGAAATAAAAGTTAAAATTGGTTGCATATAATTTTAGCCTCTTTATATAGTAAATTTTGCATAGTAGTTTATGGAATATGTAGTTCTAAACTAAGACTAACTATGGATTTTCTCTTGTATAAGAAATACAAAACTGGCTGAAATTTAATGTTATCTTTTCTATGAATTCTTTTAAATATGCTGGCTTCCAAGAGCTGCTTATATATTTCTATAGTAGTAGCGCAAGTGTTAGAAACACACAAGGGGTGAAGTTAGTGACACATCAGAAATTTCATTAATTAATTTGTCTTCTACTAAAGACACTATAAAATTGACTGACATTATTTTTACTAACAATAAATATATTTTAAAATTTGTCAGTTGGGTTTCGATGACTCTTGATAATATTCTAATTATAACCCACCTGAATCAAACTACAACAATTCTTTGGTTTATTTGAAGAGTAGACTTGGTGAAACACTTAACTAACATATTAATAGCTTCAAGAAGCAACCATCCAACTCTAATTTCACAGACCATCAAAATCAAACTATTCATACTTTCACCAATATAGAATCTAAAGAATCAGGGACTAGATATAGGTAATGTATTGCTCATTAAAAAACCAATATGTTAAATAACATATTTTGAATGAATCAAATTTTTGAAATCATAGTCTAACAAAAAAATTAACTGTAATAAATAAATGTTGTAGTAGCTATCATCAAAATGTAGCTAACAGTAATGTAACTGATAAAGTGACCAAGGACATCGCTACAACAAATTATTGGGAGGGGGGGCAAAATCTAAAATTTCCCAACTTATCGGAGAAAATTAACCTCTCTAAATAGTATTTTTATACTATTTTGAATATTTGTAATTTTTACAAAACTTTTAAACATATTTATCACATTACTGAATTTATAAAAAGGAAATAAAACACCAGACCATGTTATTGTTAAGAGTCAAACTATTTATTTTATTATTTAAACAATAAAAAAGGCACAGTACTTAGTTCTACACAACACAATGTACTTAATTCATCACCATTATCAACATGAGTTTAGGGTAGAAAGTTGTATTATTACATGCCTTCTCAATGGTGTACTTTGACTCTCCTCTTCTTTAAGCTGGCCTATTTTTTAGTAAGTCGTTCTACTTTTAAATTTTCACACATATGTTTTTCACACTTGAGTAACATCAGACTGTCTAACTGATTATCAGCCATTCTGTTCTGAGGTCTGATTTTACAATTTTTAATTGGCTAAAAAACACGTTCATTTGGTACTTACCCCATAAGCAGTGATAGCAACAAACAAGCAAAAAAGTATTTCCAACTGAGTCTCGAGGGAGGAAACATCTGGCTTATCGTATTTAGATCCTGGAGGAAACACCGATAGGGCCTTTTCAATGTTATCATTGTTGATATTCTTTATATCTAGAAGAAATTTGAAAATTTCACTAATTGGGGTAAACAATTCCATGATGACTTTTGAGTAGTCTAGAAGTCCAACTTCAAGGGTGTTCAGGATCTCCTTGAATTCTTTCCTGAAAAAGCTTTTCATGTCAAATTTTTGTAGCCGATGGTGTCTTGTGAAATCTGTTTCTGGATCAATACCAACCTTAGCAGAAAATATGACCGCACTTTGAATTAGGTCATTCAATTCATTGTTATTATTGCAAATTTCTAAAAGCAGGGCTTTTCAAAGTCTCTCTCAGTATCTTTATTTTGTCAACAATATTCATGAAATAATGAGCCACAATTAAGTCAAAGGATCTTCTTTAACAATATATTTTGTTCTAGTAGTAAAGTCTAATGTTTTGTCCTGAGAAATTTCTTGGAGAAGATCCAGGATTGCTTCAAAAGATTTGTCAAATGGACCTTTGGCAGAAGCTCTAGCAATCCATCTAGTCTTCGAAAGATTTGTCAAGGATCTGTCAATTTCTTCTACTTTGTCTTTTAAGTGTTTAAATCTTCTTGTACTAGAAGAAAAAATGAGCATTGAAAAGTTCTCTAACACGAGTATGCTCAAGTGCTGTGTTTGTCCTATGGTCTTGGTAAGGTACAAAGGGTATCTGGTGGCCCAGTACCTTATACAGTTTTGTTTGCGCTCTCTTAAATTTTCATATCATTGAACTAGCTTAATCATATAGTTGAAAAGCCTCTTCTCTTTGTTGAATCAATTCCTAATTCATTCAAAGAATTCAATATCAGCTCTGCCATACCTTCCCAAGTTTTGTCACAACATTCGGTGGATTTTACCAACCTTTCTCTTGAAACTGTGTCATCACCGACGTTTCTCACCATAATGAAAATTATGTCTTTGTGTGATACATCTGGTGTGGTATCTGCTATTACAGAGAAAAGGGACAATTCATTGGTTTCAGCAACTATCAAACACCTTACTTCAGTTGCAACTAAGTTTATCAGAGTTCATTTTGGGAAGTTGGATTTAAGTAAATAACTTTATATAGTCTTAGGTTTCTGTCAAGATCGTAAGATTGGGCGTGGCGAGATGAAGTTGACAAAAGTTACCTTAGTGACCAGAATCAAATTCTATAAATGCTAATCCTTGGTTACCAAGAGTCTTTCAAATGATTATCAAAAAATGGGTTCAGATTGACTAAAACAATGTACAATGTATCACACCTTCCCTAGCACCGACCTACTGTTGCATTGGCATTATAAGTTTTAGTTAATTTGAATATTTAATTAAACTCTTTTTTTTTTTTACATTACTCGTACCGTAAAAATATTGTTTTGACGACACAGACAAAAAATTATTTTCATTACTCAAATCGTAAAATATAGTTTTGACGAAACAAAGAAAATTTTTATTTTCATTCCTCATATCGTAAAATAATGGGTTCGGATTGACTAAAATAATGTGTGATCATATCGTACCTTCCCCTATACTGACCTACTGTGGCATTGGCATTAGAAATTGTAGTTAATTATAATTTTGGATTAAACTCTTTTTTTTTACTATACTCATATTGTAAAAATATTGTTTTGAAGACACAAGGACAAAAGATTATTTTTATTTCTCACATTGTAAAATGTAGTTCTGATGAAACAAAGAAATATTTTATTTTCACTCCTCACATCGTAAAAAAAATGGGTTGAGATTGACTAAAAAATTTGTTGATGAAATGAAGAAAAATTGTTATTTTCATTTCTCACATTGTAAAATGTAGTTTTGACGAAAAGAAGAAAAATTTATTTTCATTCCTCACATCGTAAAAAAATGGCTTGAGATCGACTAAAAAATGGGTTCAGATCGACTTACAAATTTATTAACGAAACGAAGAAATTTTTTTTCATTCCTCACAGTAAAATATAGTTTTGATGAAACGAAGAAAAATGTTATTTTCATTCCTCACACTGTAAAATATAGTTTTGATAATATGAGAACAAAAGACTATTTTAAAATATTTTATATTTTTTTGACAATAGATGATGAATAGAAGATTAAATAAATTAATTATCAATTGAAAGTACATTATTATTTTATTTAAACTCATTTACAATTACGAATGGCTTGTATATATTATATGAAAAATCAGAGCTATTCAAAATAAGTAATTAATAATTCCATCTCCTATCTTAAACAATTTATCACTGTCACTCTGGTTTGTAGCAATACAAAATAGGGTTTCCACTGCACCTGTAAAAATAGCCTGAATAACCGTTGATTACTGTTTGAGTAATAAACTAAAATCATCAATTATATGCGCACAAATGCCTTTAAACACCTTTCGGTAATGTCAGACTGATATAAAAATTAATTAGTGCAGTCCCTCTCTTTGCAACTAAATATTCTTTAGGCACTGTTAACTTATTACTGTTTTTTTTCTCTCTCTCTTTCTCTTGTGAGAGAGAGAGAGATACTCATCTCTGGATCTGTGAGATGCAGAAAAATTTGTAATCTACGGTTTGAAAGAGAAAGATGTGATCTATAGAACAGTGTTTTGGTCAACCCGTTTGACAGAAATATAGATTTGTAATCATATCGGGAAAAATGGCGTCACGTTTAGGAAAAGGCGCAGAGTTTAAATTTACGATTTTACGCATCAAAAATATGCGAACTTCACCAATTTTTGGAATATTACTTATAACGTTTTGTGGTATTTTTTTTTTTTGCATGATTATGCATCTACGAAACATTAGCTTTCCAACGGTATTTTATTTATTGCGATAAGACGATTCTAAGTGGGCGTAATGTTGAATTGCAAAAACTGTGTTTTAGAGTTGGTGAACTAAACCATATGTCTCATACCAACCCGCCAGCGGGTTGTTCGCCACGTCGAGGGTTATACTGTTTTAACAATGATACACTGACACAATGAATATAAACACACGATACGTTTATGCATAATCTTTGAAACGGTTGCTGCCCACTAATTCATATATATATATATATATATATATATATATAATTATTATACATTTTTCGGACATTTGCCATCATTTGTGTGTTAAAAATCAAAACACGACGTTTCGGGAATAAGAATCAATTCCCGTTATCAAGTGACTAAAAAAAACTAGAAACTAAGCCTATGTAAGAAGTAAAATTAAATAAGAATACCACCAACCTTAATATCTAAGCATGCATCTCGGAGGTAAAACTGAGAAGTCAAAAAACACAATCACGGTAATACACAACTAACGTCAAATACAAATACGTGTTGTTGTATCAAAGATACAGTAACAATAGACGTGGTCCAGAAGGCGTGACAAACTATTAGGGGAGTGGCCTATTGTTAGTTGTATTAAGCTTCCTAGCCCGAGAGCGGGTTACAACCCCTTGTGGCGATTTAATAGGTAAAATTTCAGCTTGTTTTTTAGTTGTAGGGATATTATAATCAAATTTTAGTTCTTTTTTTAATAATGGGAGCCATAATGGCCTTACTTCTATACTTGATTGGCTGATAGGATTGTCCGTTAGTTTTATATATGAGGCTTCAATTATTTTACGTTTGTATAAGTTACTTTCCCAGTGTATGATTTTTGCCTCTTCCCAATTAAATTTGTGATTTTCGGACCATATATGTTTTGCAATTTTCGATTTGATTCTTATTCCCGAAACGTCGTGTTTTGATTTTTAACACACAAATGATGGCAAATGTCCGAAAAATGTATAATAATAAAATTGAACTTCCATCATTAACAAATAATTTCAAACAGAGTATATATATCATGTATTACTATTTCTGTGTCAATGTGCCATTGTTTAAACAGTTTAATAAGTGTTTCATATGTCGATGATTTTTAATTTTAATAGTGTTTTTTCAATCCTTTTTATTATGAATACTCAACAATAATCACCAGTTTTAAAGTGACAATGCTTTTATATAGCTGAACAACTTCACAGTGTTTTGGATCTGACAATGATGGTTTAACTGTTGAAACCAGTTATCCACAAGGATGAAATTTGGATCTGACGGAAAAATTAAGATAATTAACTGAGACAACTCACATGGAAGATGCAATGGTTGGGTGGAGAATAATTAAATATAAATATATTAAAAGAAGAAATGGAAAAGGTTGTCAAAGAGAACTATAATTTTGAATATTTGATGGTTAATAGATTTGTTTAGATTAAGTTGTAAATCAGGTGTACAATGTTAAAAAATGCAAAGAAGTTTAAAAAAAAAAAAAGAAGAAAAAGATATTTTCATACAACAAAGCAAAAACTAAAGATTCCTTTGTTAACAAAATTTAAAAATTATTATTGTGAGTATGATTTGTATTGCAGAGCAGAGCAGATCTGTTAATTTCAAATAGTGATAAAATTTAAAGAAGACTTCAGAATGGTATTTTTTTTGTGATTGATATTAGTTGTTCAGTTTGTAGAAGTTGTAAAAGGAGGGTGTAGTAAAGGATAAAAGCAGGTTATTAAACAGAACTTTATATATGGAGAAAGCAGGTTATTGAACAGAACTTTGTATATGGTGAGATATGTTTATAAATTTGAACTTTAAATTGGCCTAATGGATATTTATGTTTCTATGTTATAATTATTATATATATTTAATTTTTTTTGATACAAATATTTAATATATGTATGAATTTGATAAAAACTTGTGAAGGTTTGGACTGTGCCGGCGAGAACCGAAACCTGAGATTAAGTTTCTTAAGCATTTAAATATTTTAATAAATAAAATTATTATTTCTTTCTTTGTTATATCTAAAAAGTTATTTATTTTTTTTTTAAAAAAACAATTAATTAATAAAAACTTGTGAGTTATTTCATAACCTATAATATATTCAAAGATGTCAAAGCTTACGCTCAAAGATTATGTTTGTGTTCTGCCAAAGAAAGGTGACTCTTTTGAGATTCACAATGAAATTTTTTCTTTCGAGTTTCAAAGATTGTTGTTTCAGGAACACATAATGGGAAAGATTTTAGACCCAGTTTGTACTGCTCCAGTTTCAAACTATTCGGTACTCATCAGTATGACAAAGAAGTCATGGAATGGTAGTTTGCTAAGTTGTAGATGATACTGCTTCACAAAGGTAATAAACAAATGCAAAAGCATGTTTCATTCTATAGACATATATGGATATTTGTAAAAATTGGGAAATAAAGGTTGCTCTTTAGATATGAACAAATAAAGGCTGTGTTATTCAATATTTTCCATTTCTGTGTTAGAATAAAGTTATAAACTGAGTAAAACAATTACAGTTCATAAATTATGATATGTTCAAGTTGGCAATTTAGTTTAAATGTGATAAATCTAAAATGACAGTTAAATGGACATTTCAAGAAAAATAATATGAAGAATTTTATAACACTGTCTCCCCATAGCTTCATTTACATAACTTAAATGATAAATTGCTTTACATATTTAAAATAACATTCATCATTGTTAAGTTTTTGTGGTCATTGATAATACTCAAAATATCAATTTATTTTAATAATAATTTTTCTAACATAGTTTATAGTTTAGTTCATGTGCCATGAGAAATGTTATCAGCAATTATTAAAAGTAAAATATATATAATAAGTTCCCATTTAGTTAAACAAAAATTGACCTTTTTCACCTTCGAGTTCACCTTGAAAATGCCAGCAAATAAAATAGCATATATAGTTTATCATCAAAATGGGAATATGTAAAAAATTAATTCCTGTAATCAATTAATATTTATCAGAAATATAATGGTAACAGGATTACCAAAGAGTACAGTCAGTGTCTCTTTACCATAGTCATCTAAGAATATTACAACACAAATAAAACGTTATTAATATCTTTTGTAAAATTTTTAATACATTCAATACAAATAAACAAATTTTAGTTGCACCTAATGTTTAAAGAATAGTTAATGCTGATGACTTACAGGTACATAACACTTGGAGTAGTTTTTATCTCTTTAAAAAACTAAGTCCTTTTAAGAAAAAAATATATAAATATACTTATATTAAGCTATACAAACTCATTATTGGCATAAATTCCAATAACCTTTATAATTCATATAAATATGCAATGTTCACTAAAAAGAAATAAAACTCGAAACTAGATGAATGAAACCTATACTAAAAAATATGTGCACTTATATAATATCAGTTACATTTTATTAAATATTTTAACTATGTAGTTTCAACTTCAAGAGAGTTTCCAACTGTGATATATTCAGTAAAATAGTCTTCTTGTGCGAATTGAAAGTTAGAATTATCATTAGATTCATTTTCATTTTCAATTTCTTTTACTATATATAAATCTACTTCAGAATTATGCATCTTATGATAGCGAATCAAATGAGTTCTTGTGTCCTGCTTTCGTACAAAGGTTTTACCACACATTGTACAACTGAATGGCCTTTTACCTGAAAACAAGAAATGTAAATTACTAATCTGTTGAGCAAATAAATTAGTATTTAAAACTAACAACTTTACCCATATGCAACAGAACATGAATTATTCGTTTGTTTTGTTATTTTGTCATAACTCAAACTTAGTATCAATATAAAAAATGTGAAGTTGTACAAAATGAGTTACTTATAAAGCTGAGTAGGTCTTTCAGAAAAGAAAAAAAAAGAAGATAGTTTAATTTTGAAACTTGACAAATATTACTTTTTTAAACAAACATATCTTAACAATTAATATGTTTTTAACTTTGAAAAAAGAAATTAAAAAAAAAATTTGAAACTTAAATCTCTTACTTTTATCATAGAAAACAAAGCTTGAGATCATTTTAAAGCTCCATACATATATTGTATATAATAAAAGACGTATAGGTGAGAAAATATTTGCAAAAAACTATTTAAAAAATTTCAAATTTAAAAACTGATTTTTCTGGTCAATGAATCTGTCTCATACTTATAAAACAGAGCTTATATAAAAGAATTTGATCAAATTGTAACCACTAGAGGTATAAAAAATGTATATACATACAAGAGCAACAATACATATAAATATATATATATATATACATAAATAATAATTTCAATACGCACAATCGTGGTCTTGAGTCTACAGAGTTTCCATTAATAAGATATCACAATATTTAAAATTTCTAAAAATTATATGTAGACTAAAACTATAATTTAAATTGAGATTTGTATCCCTATGGTACAAACTGTACAAACTAAAAGAAATATCTACACTTTAGTTGCTAAACTCTGGTTTGAAATTATTTAATAAACTTCCGGGAAATATAAAAAAACAAAGTTGTTTCAAGAATTTTCACGGATCACTCGGAGCATACTTCCTGAGGAATGCTTTTTACTCAGTGTAGGAGTACTTTACAACCTCTGGGTGCCTGGGATGCATTTTGTATTCAGGATGACGATTCAAATAATTGATTAATATGAGATAACATGTATACATGGTTCACTGTGTCTTAATTTGTTTGTATTTTATAAAATTTCTATCTTGTGTATTTGTTGTATTGTATATTGTGTATTTGTATTGTGTGTTGTGAGTAAGTTTTGTATAGTATGACAAGTCAAATGTATACTGCAGCACTGCCGCACTATGTATGCCATAAATGATGCAAATAAATAATAATAAAAATATCCCCTTTTTAAGTTTACCGCCTCAATTATGAATACAGAATTTTGTATATGGTACAGTCTAGCGTAAACAAATTTGACTTTCTTGACAGGTGTACTTAACAGGTTGTAAACATAATCCCTACGAGAATACTGTTCTTTAATGCAACTCAATAATAAAATCATACTGGTCCATTAATTTTCTTTGGATCTAATCCACAAATATATTGTTTAATTTTAATTACTGATTATTAATTATTAATTGGCAATTAATTGATTGAAATTTCTTTTGTTAAAATACCATCTATTTAAACTATTTATTATTCATTAACATTGATAGAGGTTAGAGACAGAAAAATGGTTTAACAACACATTACATAAACTTTAACAAATTATTAAACGTTAAACAAACTGGGCTTAACAGATGAATATTGTTAAATTTTAAAAGATTAGTTTTTTAACACTTTAAAGCCTATTGCACATGGCCTACTTTGCCATGGTAACCTGGAAATTTTAATGTTATTTGTAAAAAATCCTAGTATTGTTCATTTCTGTGTTACCTAGAAATCTATATATCATTTTTTAAAAGAGCAGAGAATACAGTTTAATACGATATAAATATATAAATAATTATTATAGATACAAAAAAGTTATAACATTCTATTTTGTACCTTTTAAATAATAGTATACCTTTAGTGTGGTATACATTTATAATATATAATAAATGTATAATATTTTCATTGCATACAATGCTTGAATTATTAGCAGGCCTAATTGTAATTAATTTTTCAATAAAACTTCTACCTCAATCATCATCACAAGAATCATTTCCAATAGCATATCACTTATCATTTCTCTTGTTTTAGGATTCATTTTAGAAAGAAAAGCAAAATAAACACACATTAAATAAATAAATAAAATAATATAAAACAAATAAATAACTACAGCTATATCAAAATAACTGCACAAAAACAAATATTATACATTCACATAAACACTGCATCTACTAGCGCAACAACCACAATCAGCTGTAATATTCTAGATACTGAATAAGGAACAGCTGGAATTGAACCATAGACCTACTGAATCATTGCAAGCAGAAACCCTAGAATACACACCTACTACATATTAATAACGAATTAAATAGAGTCCCCGAGCTATACTCGGGGTTGGGTCACACACGTATTAACGTTGCTCCGAGCTATACTCAGGCATAGGCTTCAAAGTATTAATGTGTAATTAAGTAATTTTTTAGTTGTTAAATAAATTGGCAAACAGTAGAATAAAATAAAAGATATTAAACTTTCATAATAAATAAGAGTAAAATAATAATCTAACCATATATCTAGGTTATAAACTGTACATAATTGTAAAACTTTCTCTACACCTTAAGTTTGTAAAAAAAGAAAGAACATAAAATAACTTTTTGACATCATTTCAAACCGTGAAAATAAATTGCTGCCAATGTAATAAACAATTAATTCATTAACTTTCTCAATTGTATATATGTTCAGAAACACACAAATTAAAAAAGATGATTTGAAACTGGGTAGGAGTCACTGAATTCCTATAGTCTCTACTCACTTCGCTTTTATCAATAGCTCTGCATATGACAGCATTGTTCACATTAAAAAAAAAAAAGTACATAGCAGGGTGGCATGCTACTGCATTCCTTAATAGTATTTCAAGTTTCTTTACTTATACCTACCTCTTGGTCTTAGTACTTATTCATATTTAAATAGAGACTGCACATAGTTCACTTGTCAGCAAAATTACCTAGGCGCTTTTGCAACTGATTAAAATTCAGTTATTTTATGATGACATTATGGTTCATTTTAGTCTTCTGTAAATTACTAACAAACCATAGTTTTTATTTTCTTGTGATTTGGCATACTTGTTAGGATAAAAAATATTTTGAAACATTATACTTTTTATAAAAGTCCAGACAGTTTTTTACGAATAATTCCTGAATTGCCATTATTTTTATAGGGGAAATGATGACCAATACATATTGTTTGTAACAATGGAGAATGTATTTATCCGAACAAATCATTAAAGCCAATGTTGGGACCATAATGGTTTTTTCTTATGGTAGGGTACTCCAAACATAATAGGAATTTTATGAGAATTATTATGAATCCAAAAACTACTTCGATAACAATTTTGAGTAAACAGTCAAATGATTTATGAGTAATCAGTCCTCATAAGCATACAGACATTTTATAAATTTTTCTCTTTTTTTTTTTGTCGATAGAGAACCAAAATATAACCATGAAAATCTCAAAATCCCTCCCCTCTCCATCATATACTTTGTGTAGTATTTTTTCTCTACATTAAGGAATAAATATATAAAACTGCAAAATGTAGTAAATCTGGTTTCTAGAAACTATTAAACCCATGGCAACACTAGGCTACATTACTAACTGTTACATGAGTTGCACAGCAGTCACAGATTAATTAAATAACAATCATTTAGCAACTTAGTATAACTGTATAAGTTTCATCTTACCTGAGTGAACAGCTTGGTGCATATATAATGAATCCATTCTTTTAAAAGCTAGATGACAGTGGTTACAACTATAAGGACGTTCATCTGTATGTACAACTTCATGTTGTTGTAATGTTCTCTTTGTTCTAAAACCTTTTCCACATTTGTCACAAACATATGGAAATTCTCCTCTATGGAATAGTAAATGAGTCCTGTAGCCTTGGACTTTAGCAAAAGTTAATCCACATACTTCACAGTCAAAAGGTTTTTTATTTCCGGTATGTTTTGCTACATGATATTTATAACTTAACTTTGATACAATTTTTTTACCACATGTTTCACATTCATAAATATCTAAATCCATAATGTTGTTCCTACTATTAGTTGAATTCATTGTGTGTTCTTGTTCAGATTCATCTTTCACATTAGTATGAATGGATATGTGGCGATTTAGAGTAGAAGATTTTTTAAAAGCTTTACCACATATCTCGCACATATATAGTCTTTCAGAAGAATGAGTCAAATAATGTCGTTGTAATAATGATTTTGTCAAGTAGGTTTTATTACATTTGGAACAATTGAAATTCTTTTCTCTCTCTTTATGAGTACCTAAATGAACACGTAATTCACTGACAGATTCTAGTTTCCTACCGCATACTAAGCAAGGGTAACCTTGAACTTGAATTCCAAAATGCACTTGAATATGATTGTGAAGATTTTGTTTTACACTATAAGCTTTACCGCAAATCCAACATAAGTGAGCTTTATTTCCATCTTGAGTTTCTTCAAAGTTATTATTATGTCTCTCCATATGACGCTGTAATGAAACTGCAAATAAAAATGATTTTCCACAAATTTCACACATATGTTTTTTGTGATTATTTTTTTTATGATTATCAAGCATATGCTTGTGCTTAAATCCTAGTTTACATTCTCCGCATACATACAATTTATTTTCATTTGGATGTTTACGTTGTACATGTAATTTTAATGCTTGTAACATTGAAAATACCATTGGGCACTTTGGGCATGTATAATGTCCTTTGTTGGAAACCTCAACATGTTTAGAATAGTTGTGTAAAATCAGACTTGTCAAGGTATCAAAACTCTTAGAACACAGACTACAAACATGCTTTTCAGAGTTTTCAATAATCATTTCCTTAGAATTCACTTCATTTTTATAAGATGTTGTTTGCATTTTTTCCATTTCATTAAAAATGATTACTTCTTCCAAATCGTCTGAATTTTCTCTGAAATAAAAATGTATAGTTTTAAAAAATATACCAATAAATTTTGAAACATTTGTAATTCTAAACATATACTTAGTTCAACAATCTAAAGTTATTTATCAAAATTAAATGGTGACAATAAGTAAGATTTGGATAGTTTCAATAAAAATTACACACATCTGTGAATCGGTGTATAATTTTGTTAAAAGGAACACTAATGAATAGAAATTATTAAATTATACAAAAACATATAGCCTATCTTGAGTATAACATTTTAAAACATAATTGAGTTTGTACAAAACATAATTTAAGATAATAATTTTGAAATTTGAAGGAAAATAGTTACAGTAGAACCCCTCTAATCCATCACCTTCGGGACTGGGGGCATGGTCAGAACGCAAAAAAGGTCGGATTATCCGAAAAAAGTCAATATTTATTACATATTATATAAACAGATTTTTTTAAATGAAATAAGTGATATATAAACTTTTAAAAGTCTATATAATAAAGTCTATATATAAACTTTGCAAGTACAGTAGAACTTCTGTTAACCGGCCTATATCGTAGTGTACTGGTTGGATGAGAGTTTCCGAAAATAAATTGTACAGTAATTGAAACACCAAATCGGCGGCGAGTCAAACGACTTTGTCGATAGCGGTATCCCATTGTTGGCGGCGTAAAAACTCCGCAGCACCAAAGCAGCGGCGAGTAAAACGACTTTGTCGATAGCGTTATCCCATTGTCGGCGGCATAAAAACACAGCGGCATTGGCACCCGTCGGTATAGCAGACATACAAAGGCAAAAACGTTTGATCGGCCGCTTTTTTTCCACGAATCAATTTAGTATACATTATGGAAGATATAACATTTCTTTTCAGTTTTCTTCTTGTCTTTGACTGGTTATGATCTACGTACAGTATATACAGTAAATAAAAATGAGCGAGTTACGAAAACGGGAATACGGAAGCGTGTGTTGGTTTCGTTTCAGACGCGGTTAAATGTGTCAAAAGACTTGACAGAGGGGAATCTGTAAAAAAGCTTTGTAGTGTTTAATTTTTCACGAGAGATGACACAGCACTGAAGCAGGAAAGCGATAACAAACCGGAAAGAATGGCGCCAGACGGGCCGTGAGTCATCGACAAGTCGTCGAGTCGGCACAATATCGCGACCTCGAGCACGGTCGGATTAACGGACCACCCGAGGGCGGATTAGAGGGGTTCTACTGTATGTTCTAAAACATTATTATTAAAGAAATGAATATTTGGCATATCCCTTCATACTCTGACATAATAAACTATGAATTTATTTTGGTCTATTTATTGTTTATCTGACCATATGTTGATTGGTACCTTGGTATTATTTTTAAGCAGATATCTAAACTACACAAAATGATGTATTTATAGACTCATGTAGATCGTAGATAATATGACAATTCAAAATTTATACAACATGACATTTGGAATAACTTATCATTCACCACCACCCATCCAATCACTCATATAATATTTGATAAATAATAAATATTGTTATAATTTTTTCTAAACTCAACTTTAAAAAAACAAGAAAATAAATAATAATATAATTAGGTTAAGTATCAAAAATCTCAACTATATTCATAATACTTTATTTCACTCATAACTTTCAAAATATATATAATTTTAATAATATCAATGTATATAATATATAATATCAATGCATGTTTAAGATTGTTTTGTGGATGGTTGCTGTTGGGATTTCAGAGCCTTCAGTTGCAATTTGATGTTTTCAATCAACATGGCATGTAACCCCATCTTTTCTTTCCTGATCATAAGCAACAAGAGTAGATTGCTTAAAATTTTGCCTATTCAATAATGTATTAACAGAGACTGGTCATTGATTTCACATCAGTAGTGTGTCTTTAAAACATACTATATTTTCTTTGATTCATTTATCATGAAACTAAGTTCATCAAAAATTTTAAACTTTGGCAATATTTTTTGTGAATTCCGACGATATATGTACATTTTTCTATTTTATATACAACAATTTACATAAACTCTCAATCATTAATTTTATTCTTTGACGATATTTTTTTATCATTTATATATAATAATATAAAGTAATGTACCACAATTTGCACTATGCCCTTTTATGTATTTGTGAAATATTACTATCATATATTTATTACCCCCAGGATTATTCTACAGACCTTCCCAGATATACCGTTTTCCCGAATCCATTTTTTTTTTTTATTCAGTCCCTTCAAAACTATAGATCAAGGTGTCACACTATATTAAAGAGAGAAAATTACAAATTACTTACATAATTATAGCATTACTGAGATCATTTTCATCCAATGCCACATGTTCTTCTTTTAATATCTCTTCCATTTCTTCATCCTGAAATAATAGGTTTAAGGGTTAGTTTATGTATTTTTGTTTATAAATACTTTAATCTTCAAATTAGAAAAATGTATTTCAAGATAACTTAATGGAGTTTCAACAAGAAATATCTGCTATTACATTAAAGTTAACTTAAAAATTACCTTAATTGCCTTTATTCGTGATAAGAAGAACCACTATTACCAGACAACACAAACAAAAAGTTATAAATAAAGCTAATAAAAAATGTAATTCCTAAACGAAGAACTAATAATTTAAAAATAGTACAACATTTGACTTACTGGCAATTTTGTAGCCCAGAACAATAAGAAAATTGTCTATTTTAAAATGTATTACATTATTTAGGCCCATCACAATCCTTCTTGTAAATGTTTTATTTGATTAGGTTTCGACAATTTAGATTATCATTGTCAGATCAACAAACACAGTCGCATAATAAATATCCACAGGAGTGGTTGATTATAGTTATGTATTACCTTGGTTTGGACAGATGATATGGAGTGTTATAGATTCAAACCAATGGAATAATGATTATTTAATCATAAAAAATAATAATAATAAATTATGTTAGCATAAGACAACAACCAGGAATCTTTGTCAAAATAATTACATTTTCTTTTAACTATGTTTACTAATAAGTACATTAGAAAACTTCAAAAGGGCAAGGTAGTGGTGATCCACCTAGCAACCGATAAAATTAGAACACAGATTTTCTTACTGGTTTGAAAAGTAAACCAATCAGAAAAATAGTGGAATAAAATGTGTACAAGTTATGAGAAGAAGATACACTTCTTATTCAGCGGCTGGGTTGGTAGGAACGATAAGTTTATGGACGGGTTGTCCATAAATTTAGTTAATTTTTTGTAAATTAAAATAGTCTAAAATACCAAATGCATAAAATTCCACAAAGTTATAAAATTCCTTTCTACGTTTATGTGAAGTAATAATAATCCAGCGATAATATTTTAACTAGAGACAGTGCACAAGCGTCCTTGGCACAGCTGCAAATATTTAGTAAATATTACTATATAAAAGAATGTAACGATTGATTATCAAGTATATAAAGAATAAAAAATAGATATTTGAACAATTTTTGAGTGGTTTTGGAGATAGTAGAATATCCAAAGTTATGAATAATTTATTGCAGTGGAGGAATATAGACTTGAATGATTTGTTTTTATGTTTAAATTTAAGAATATAAACGAACAGATAAATCTGTTATATTATGAGTAGTGCTGTGTCCAATAACGGTTAACAGCTAACCATCGTTAGCCATCGTTAACGCTCAAAGAAGTTGACGAAGAAGTGCATTAACTGCTAACGTTGATCAACTGCTTGCAGGCGACACATCAGCGGTTAGTGCCAGTGGCCCAACTCAATGTGCGCGCACCCAGCTTACAAATACTCCTCTCAGTCGTCTGTTAGTTTAGTTGAGCAACTAAAGCCAATTAATTAACGTCAACGTTTATTCATCAAAGTATGTTTCTGCTGTAGCCTACTATTTTACTGTTTGTTTTTTACTCAATCTAAAACTGTATAAAATGACAACTGGATAATACGGAAATAGTGTGGTGTAAATAACTTTATTTTAGCTGATAGAAGCTGTCAACTGTGTAAATATTTAGGTTAGGTTTGTGCTTATGCATTTACAGAGTACACTGTTCAGTGATCCACGACCCTGGGTAATTGCATGAGTAATGTTCACAAAAATAACATATTGGTGCCCAATAATAAATTATATAAAAAGGAATAATATATTATGAGAAATAATTGTTACCAGAATAGGCTTAAATAATGCAGATAAACCCTAGGTTTTCCCCATATTTACTTTCATAAATTACTATCAGATATATAAAGTATATTAAATTTTTCATGGAAATATCCGTTTTGAAGAACCCTTCAAACAAAAAAAGAAAGTGGATTTTTGAAATAATGTCTGTCATCTGTGCAGTGTTTTACATATAAAACAAGTTGATTGATACTGTTAAAACTTGGTGTGTTGATTTTTAATTACAGTAGAACCCCTCTTAACCGGTCTAGTCGGGACTGACTCCTGGGCTGGTTGCCCGTTTGGCCGGTTAATCCGAGGTTCCCGTTAAACTCGTCACAAAGCTTTTTTACAGATTCCCCTGTCAAGTATTTTTAACACATATAACCGCGTCCGTATATATAACCGCGTCCAACACACGCTTCCGTATTCCCGTTTTCGTAACTCGCTCATTTTTATTTACTGTATATACTGTACGAAGATCATAACCAGTCAAAGACGAGAAGAAAACTGAAAAGAAATGTTATATTTTCCATAATGTATACTAAATTGATTCGCGGGAAAAAAAAGCGGCCCATCAATAGTTTTTACCAATGTATGTCTGCTATACCGACGGGTGCCAATGCCGCGGTGTTTTTATGCCGCCGACAATGGGATACCGCTATCGACAAAGTCGTTTGACTCGCCGCTGCTTTGGTGCCGCAGTGTTTTTACGCCGCCGACAATGGGATACCGCTATTGACATTCATTTTTTTATTTTATTTTTATTATTCCCCCATTAGGTGAAACTCTATATCTGTATAGAGTCAAAATCAGCGCTAAAAATGTTCTAAGGACTCAAACAAAAGGTATTAACCCAAACATAGTCATTTCCCCCAAAAATTCAATTTCGAAAGTTATATATTAAAAAGGATAATAGTCAAAAATGGTATACCACAAAGTTCAGCCTTAAGCCCAACATTTCTTAACATCTTCATGTCTGATTTAGAATCCAAACTTCCTTCTACAGTGAACGTTTATCAGGTATGCTGATGATATAACAAAATATAAGGGTATAAAAAATGCTACATATAAAATCCAAAAAAGGAGTAGACATAACCAACTGGATTGAAAAATATTATATTACTATTTCAACTCAAAAACTGAATGTACTGTGTTTACACAAAGAATACAAGCAAAAAAATATTCACCCACATATAACCATAGAAAGACAAACTGAAATACAACCCATACCGAAAAATCCTGGTATAATATTTGACAAAAATCTTCTCTGGAATGCTAAATAAACTTGTTAAAAATTTTGGCAAACAAGGCATGGGGGTCCACATATCTTAATTCTAAGAAAATTATATCTATAGCATATTAGAACAAAAATAAATTATGTCTGTGAAGTCTGGGGTGAAGCAGCAGAAACACACTTAAAATTCTTATATAAAATTCAGAATGCAGCTCTGAGAATCTGCATTAGTTACCCCAAAACATACCCATCGGAGCAATGCAGGTGGAAATTAACTAACCACTATTACTATACCTGGACGAAAGTAATTTATTAAACACCTAAGGAACTCTACCCTACACGGACACCAAGTAAGTAACAACTTACTTACATCCAAACCAGAACACAAATAAATAGTCCTTCAAATTCAGACTCACACAAGTAACACAGAAACACAATATCTCTGAGCCTCAAAAAAACTCCTCTTCAAATCAAAAACTTCCGCCAATCTAACACTTCCTTGAGTATGGTCAGTTCCAAAAGTCAAAACAGAAATAATCGGCAATCTTAGCAAACAACAGAATAATTCCGCTTTTCTAAAACAAGCTGCTGTGGAGATCATACACAATTAATATCACGATTGCCTGTACTGATGGGTCTTTTAATCTGATAGTCAATCAATCAGAATTAATAAGTGTTTAGATCCCTGAAACAAATTATGAGTTTTACATCTTCTCTTATGGTGGATTGTACATGGAAGCAGAGCTCCTGACCTTCCTGGCAGCACTGTAACATTATACAGACATGACTGTAAAGAAGATATCCTTCCTCACTGACTCTAAATCATATCTTTCGGCAATTGTTACATACAAACCAACCTCATACTTCTACTATATAGACACCATTGATAATATCCTCCATAGCATCATTGATCTTAAAAACCATTCACCTGAAATGGTTCCCTGGGTATTGCAACTGGAAACGAAAAAGCAATGAAATTGCAAAAATTGCTCTCAAGCTCTACCCAAAGTTTCCGAAAATGGGTTCCTTAAAAACTAGTTGTGGAATGGCAAAACAAGTTTCCAAAAATCTGTGGATTGACCAGTGGAAAAACAACCCCTCTGGAAGACGCTGTTCAAACTTTTAAAAGAACCAAATGACTTGCAAACTGTATAAAGCATTAGATAGAAAAACTCAAACTTTTACATCTCTGTAAATAATTGGCCACATAGTTACATAAGAATACCTTCACCGCTTCAAAATGTCAGACCCACCAATGTGTAGGGGAAAGTTGGACAAAACCGGGAAGTTGGACAAAACAGGGACTTTGAGTTTATAGCTTGATTAGTGGTGATATCTAGCGGAAACTCATAGAAATAGGTGAAGGGGTACGCCATGATCCCAGACAGTTAGCAGGAGTTGTGTACACAACGTCGTTTGCATGTAGTATTTTTTTAAAAGTTTTGCTGTAAAAAGTTTCAAGTTTAGCACCGAAAGTATTTCAATTCAACTCTTAAATAACCAGGGATTGAGTTAAGGTAAGTGCAAATTCTAATAACCCATTATTTAGTTTTTATTTTAATGTCTTTGTTTTGAGGCAACGAGTTGTCTGAAAAATTCTACAGTCACATTTCTTCAAAATGGCGTAGTCGGACAAAAGCGGGATGTGGGTTGTCGGAAAAAACCGGGACGTCCCGGTTTTGGACCACCACTTTATCTGTGGTTACTGAAGTATAATAATTTGTTTAGATATTCTTTGACATGTATAATGGTTCTAAAACTAAACCAGATAAATAATTTTAATCTTAAACCCGGATACAAATATATTTTCCTAAAATAAAATCAATGACCGTTCCTCTTTTGTTATGCGAACTCAGCGACAAAATCTGATTTGTTTCTTAATTTGATCCTTTGTCTAATTCTTTTATAAATTAAGATGGTTACCTGTTGTTAAATTTATTGCTGTTTTGATTCCGTCTCTTGGGCTGTATTGTAAACAGCTGTTATTTCTTTACGATACTTTATACACAAAATGTTAAATATAAAATTTGTATGCTTTAAAGTGCTTAAGGAAACAATTATTTTGCTGTCCTTGTAATAAATTTCACTTCGATCATCCAATTTATTTTTTACATTTTCTTTGGACTACGAGTTTCTTTTGTTTTCAGGAGTCTTGCAATGCCTAAAAGGGAAAAGTATAAGAGAATTACAACCCGACAGAACTGGTCAGAAGAGAGTATGGCTGCAGCCATCCAAGAAATGCTAAATGGCACGATGGGTTCCAGAAAAGCATCTGCTAGCTACAATGTTCCTCAAACTACACTAGAGGACAGAGTTAAAAAGGCCCGCAATAGTAGTCTGTCATCACAGCTTGCTGCAAAAAAAGGTTTGGGTAGATTTAAGCCAATTTTCAGTCTTGAGCAAGAGAAAGTACTAGTTGACTATATTCTGTCACTAGAAGAAAGGCTCTTCGGCATAACATTGACTGATCTTCGTGAACTAGCTTTCCAACTTGCTGAAAATAACAATATTGATCATAATTTCAATAAAGACAAAAAAATGGCAGGTAAAGAATGGCTTTACAGTTTTTTGGCAAGGAATCCACAGCTGAGGCTGCGAAACCCTGAACCAACTTCCTTGGCACGGGCCAAGGGATTCAACCGTGATGCTGTGGGTAAGTTTTTCACCCTACTCCAGTCAGTTTATGAAAAATACAACTTTTCGCCTTGTGAGATTTACAATGTTGACGAGACGGGAATTTTAACCGTCCCTAACAAACCGTCAAAAGTGTTAGCTCTCAGAGGAAAAAAACAGGTAGGCTCCTTGAGCTCTGCTGAACGTGGTGTCCTGGTAACAGTGGAAACGTGCATGAACGCTGCAGGCAATTTCATGCCCCCTATGTTTGTGTTCCCGAGGGCTAAGGCAAACCCCCTTCTATTGGACGATGCTCCTCCGGGATCATTTGCTTCCTACAATAAGAGTGGCTGGATTAGTAATGAAACTTTTCTTGTGTGGTTTAAAAGATTTGTAGAGTTCTCTCATCCGTCAACAGATAAGCCAGTTCTGTTACTCCTCGACGGACATGCTTCTCATGCAAAAAGTATTGGGTTGATCAATGCTGCTAGAGACAACAACGTGATTATCTTGTGCTTCCCCCCTCATACGACGCACAGGCTACAGCCACTTGATGTGTCGCTTATGGCTCCCCTTAGTTCCTATTATGAGCAAGAAGTAAGAAAGTGGCTTATCAGTAATCCTGGTCGTGCTGTAACAATCTACCAAATCGGAAAGTTGTTCCGATCTGCATATTTAAGGGCAGCGGTTCCACAAACAGCTATAAAAGGGTTTGAAAAGACTGGTATCTATCCGTTCAATAGTGATATATTTCCAGATCACCTGTTTGCTCCATCTGAGACCACTGCTCGGCCCTTGGAACTTGAAGAGACCCCTTTGGCTAAAGAGACCTCTTCGGCTGAACCTCCAGCTGTTACATTGTCTGAAGATCAACAAGGCCCTGATGTAGACCTGTCTGCAGGAACCAATAACATGCTTCAGCCACAGAAAGAGACTGGATTTACAGAGAATCAGTCAACACCGACTTCGAAGGATCCAGTTCATGTGCAACTCGATTTACAACAGCCTTCTACATCTTATCAATCAACTAAGCACTCATTTGCAGTTTCACCAGAAGATATAAAGCCTATACCAGTACAAACCGGTCCTCGAGCCATCAGGAAATCGGACAAGCGTCAAGGGAAAACAGTTATTATTACTTCATCCCCTTACAAATTGGAACTCGAGCTAGAGGAAGAAGAAAGGGTGAAAAAGCAAGGTAATAAAAATTTGGCCTCGAAGCGGAAACTGTTTAAGGTGACAAAAAAACCTATCAAAAGTGAAGTTAGTAGGCCTAGGCCTAAGAAGCCAAAGAAAAAAGAACCACTCGACACGTCCTCTGAGGAGGATGAAAGTGATGAATCATGCATATTTTGCAATGGTTTGTATTCACATTCAAAATCTAACGAGGGATGGATACAGTGCCTTAGCTGCAAAAAGTGGGCTCATGAGGCGTGCAGCAACGCAGATGAAGAGGATCAGACTTTTGTTTGCGATTTTTGTGCGTTAATTTAAAAGGTATTGACTCAGACTGTATGCTTATTTGACTTAAAGTTAATATTGATTCAGAGCTGTATGTATCCTACTATTTAGATTTTTGTATAAAATAAAGTTTATTACTCAGTAACAATGTGTTTTTATTATTTTTTCCAGGTCCCGGTTTTACCCGACCAGGTTGGACAAAACTGGGACATTACAAGGTTCATGAAAATGCTTTATTACGATCTTAAATCGTTATTGGAAGTGGCTAATATATATATTTTTTAAATCTCTATAAGTTAAAGTACTATTACATTACAAATTTAGCGCCTTTTAAGGTTATGGTGAATAATTAAAAAAAAAATACTGTTAGCGTCCCGGTTTTGTCCGACTTTCCCCTACAAGGTGCAGAAAAAACATTGAAAATTTGAGGCACACCATTCTTAAATGCAGAGAAGGAAACAAAAGACTACGGTTTTTGGAGGTACAAAAAGACCTACAAAAACCAATAATGACAATGAAGAACCAATTTTGAATATACATGCCACAACATCACTATTGCTCCTGCTGCTCATCTGTACAGAACAAATCGTGACATCGGCATCTCTTAGTGCTGGAAACACGTACTAAAAAGTAAGAAGTAAGTATATTAAAAGAGAAATATGAATAACAGATCTATATGAATAACTGTTTAAAAGTTTGAATATTTCAAAATTGTTGAAAATGATTTTGAAATGTGAAGATATATAATCTACACCAACATCCAAACAACAACTAAAAGAAAATTATGATTGTTTAGTAGTTTGGAAAAAACCAAAATGAACAGTGACAGCTGTAACGTCAGGTACATGTTTTTTTTTTCCCAAATTACTCATGAACCATAATTTTCTTTTATTTGGGTTGATATATTGGTTTGGGTTATATTTTTTTATATTTCAACAAAGTTTTATTGAAATTGCTTACCCAGATTTTGAGATATTCTAACGTTAATGACAGCATCAATAGTTCATTGGTTTCCTTATTTAACTCCTGAACTAACATTACTAGGGAGATGGTGACTAATACATTTTGCATGGGCTCTTTCAGCAAATACTTTTAATCAAAACCAGTTTTGCTAATTTTGAGCAAATCAGAATTTTTAGTTTTCATTTTATGGCATCTTCCACTTCTAAAGTTTTCGCTCGATTGGTTTTCCATACGGATATGTGTAAATTTTGCGTTTCGTTTATTTATTTTTTTTCTCTGCACATTAAAAAATTGCAGTTAGTGCTAAAGATGATAAACTCAAATTTATGGGTTCCTTTGTCATGTACTCTAAACAAAAATGTCAATAATTAGCTTCAATTTCAAAGTTATCAAAGTGTATGTTGAGAATTACAAAAGGGAAAAATGTGATATAACATTTATTCAGTCAAACAAAAGATAACAGAAATAAATCCTTACTGAAAGATACCACCCTAATGAAGATCAAATGTCATATAAAAGTTACAAATTTCTCTATATTACTACAATGATATAGATAAGAATCAACCACTCACCTGGAAATTGTTATCCTTTTGATCAGATGGCCGTGGTAAAGTAATGAATTCTTTATTTCTAAAATAAGCATCAGCAGCAAAAAACATAATCATTATGTCATAGCATTGTTTTAATTTGTCCACACAAGATTCACACATTACATTTGGTAAACCATCATCTTCTTTTACCTATAAAATGATAAATTACAGTACTGTGCTTAAACCAACAATTACAGAGTTTATTTTTATTAAAATAACCCGTTGTCATAATTATATTTACAGCATTAGGTTTTTAAATAACGAATATTCACCCAGTACCAGATAACATATGTCCAATGAAAACAATGCCTGCCATTTTTAGCATATTCAGGAAAACAAAAGAAGGTAAAATTGTGTTTTTGATTAGACTGAAAATGCTGTAACTTCACCTTTAAAAATTATAGTATTTCTGTATTATTATTATTTTAAAGAAAATAATAAAAAGAAACAACATAAAACATAATTATCTTCATTTAAAAAATGCTAATACTTGAAACATAACATTGCCTACCTACTCAATAAAACAGTTCATTGTTACATAATTATGACAAAACAATTAAAATGCTAGTTAAAAATAGATATTACAATTTTTTAAATTATCATTTATGAAAAATAAATAAATAAATAAAAATTTTAAAAAATAATAATAGACAAAAACTACAAATTTTAATTATTTTTTGTAAAATAAATCACTCAATCAAACTGTTGGAATGAATAAATAAACTACAAAACAAAAAATTATTTTGTTGATACAATGTTAGTCAATGATTTAAAAAAAAAATCAAAATAATAAATAATACATCAGTTTATAGTCCAAAACACCCTCTTTATATACATATATAATATGATGGTAGTTATTCAGAACAGTTCATCAAAGAAGTTTATAAAACAAGTAAATGTAGTATGAGTATTGCACAAGTAATGATGTAGCGATAAATAGGGTATGTTGGACTGTATCATACGAGCAGGAGTTAATTTGATTTTTCTGAATTTCAATAGTTTTATATGAGGACACTAGTCCCCTAAACCAAATTTCATGTGCCTATCTTAGTTTTTGTAGTCGCTAACGTGCTTATGTACAGACAACAACGATAATGATGGCAGTGGACAGCATATCAAAAACCTCTTTTTTAGTTTCCTGAGACCATAAAACGTGAAGATCAGAGAAATAGATATTTTTTTTTTTATTATTTTTTTTTTTGCAATTACCAAACTTACACTATATTTTGTGTATTAAATAATAAATGATAGTCTAGTTTTTAAAAACGTCCAATTTACATAATCAACATTTCAAGAAGGCTTAATGTAGGCCACGGCTAACATAGTGTGTCTAGATTATTACTGCAAATAACAGTTCATGTAACAATTCCTATGAAGAAACATGATGCCTAGGTTAGATAATATTGATATGTAATATTTTGAAATTTAATTAAAATCAATGGCCTATATACCTTGAAATGAATATCTAGAATAAATAGTCATAAAACTTTAGCCAAAACAAACAGAAAATATACATAACCAGATAAAAATAAAGTAAATCAGATAGCCTAGATTTTTAATTAATTGAGGGAAACTAATTTATAATTGAGGGAAATTATAATAAAAAAGGATTGAAATAATTAAAGTAAAACATAATATAAAACAAAGTTCAAGATAACACACGACTTAATTAACGAGAATAATAGCTAGAGTAAATATTATAAATATAGAAAATATAAGTTTAGTACAAAGTTTAGTATATTTTAGATTAATTCATAAATTGTATGTTTTAGATAGTGAATTGTATTATTGAAAGATGTAATTGGATATAATGTATGTGTAGGAAAGAGATTTATAATGGATTTAGTATAATATAAATACTATAGATAGTTAAACAATAACGTTTATGAAAAAAAAACTATACCATAAATCAGAGCATTAACAATTGTGACAATTATACAATTAGAGGCTAAGAAATTGTAACAAATTTTAAGGAAATAGAATATAAAAGTAAATGGGATAACCTAAAATGTATGATACACCAAGAGTTGAACCAGGCTAGGCCAAAGAATAATAGAAAAGATCTAGTAAAGACATCAAAGGAAATGAATTAAATAATATGTTAGGATAAACCGAAACAATAATTAAACTCTTAATAATAATAATAATAATTGAATTGTGGCCCAGCCAAGGAGCCCACCAAACCAAAACCATAATAATTATAAATTAGGATGTAAAGGAATTCTAAATAATAAAATATGAATTGGCACTTGCGATTTTGTTGAGCAGTGCAATATGATGTAGAAGGGGGGGAGATGATGAGAGGAGTGGAGGGCTTGAACCAGCGAGCCGAGCGGAAGTCTGTTCCGAGAGCCGCGAGAAGAAAGACCGCTACGGGACGAGGTCAGTCCATTTTCGGCCATGTGCTAGCTAAATTAAACGGTATGCTTTTCGGCCACTATTAAGGCTTTATCTTGCCGTTATGTCTTTTTTATAAATCATAATTAATTCTGTAATCTTTTAATTCGGCGATAAAATAAAATATAACATTTAATTTCACTTGTGTTGCGTGCGTTCATTAGCGTCCTAACCCAAAACAGAGACGGTCGGATCCCACTTCTGACACCAGTTGTGACCGTCTCCACTTCTTTTGACCAACAGGAAGCTCCGGCTGGCTGGAGACCGCGTACACTTTAGCCGAATCTTGTCAGGATGGGCTAATTTATAATTATTATGGTTTTGGTTTGGTGGGCTCCTTGGCTGGGCCACAGAATAAAGAACAAACCAATAGGTTACCAACCAAGATTTACAACCTATATAAACTGTAGCAGAAACACTGATTGTTACTAAACAAACTAGGTACACACTTCTCACATAAAAATTTATTTCCAGTAGAAACAGATTTGAAAACACATTAGGAATTAAATTCTAAATATAGGAGAAAATTAAGTTACAGAGAACACAATTCCTACTTATAATTAAAACAAAATTAGGTTCAGTTGAAAAATCAATTTTAAATTTATATATATATTTAACCAAGTTCGAAGTTAAAAACATCAAAAACTAAAATCATATAACCTAAAGTTGTTAGTAAATAGAACACAAGTAGCATGTATAAAACTTTTTGAACCATTTTCCCTCCCCTTGGAAATAAAATATGTGGTTAATAATGAATTCAACATTATTAGTGTAGGAAATATGAGGAATCAAAAATTGTTTGATTCAAATTGAAAATAATTTTAACACGAGTTTGTTAAAAAAGCCAAGGCTGACTCAACTGTAAAATATTTGTCACAATTTTTATGTTCATATAAATTAAGATTGTTAATTTACCCTCTTACTGATGTTACAAAAAAATCAGTGGTTCAATTTTGTAAACACTGAAAGTTAAAATCATTTCATAATCAAACACTAGAGTCAAACAATTCATCTGAAATTAGGATTAAGTTTGGGTTGGGTTAAGTAAAGTTAAAAGTCAAATTTTCCAGTGGTTTAAGTTCAATTTTAATTTTATATAACGAAGTTCATTTTGTTAGAGTTCAATTCAGATTTCAAGATCGCACGCTTATTTCATCATGGATACATAATTTATATGACCTGAATGTACTGAATTGGCCGGTGACCTAACAGGACGAAAAGTGTATGTTGTATATGTCTGTAATGTGTGTTTGTGTATGTATTTGTTCTGTAATGTTTTTATGTAAAAAATGACTTTGACGAAGCAGTAGCAGATCAACCCTGAAGATGCTGACATGTTGATGCGGCGAAACCAGAAGCAGAGAACAATCCATGTAAGGGATGACATAAGTTGAAACATTTGTAATTATAAATATTACCAATATGATTAAAATGCTAATAAAGAACCATATATATATGGCAGTCTTAAAACCTGAATTAAAAATCTAATAGGGGAGGTTTATATTTATATCAACCTTAATAAAATGATACCATTGAGAATAGTTAATCAAGTTCATATCCACTACATTGTTTTTGCATCAATAATAAATTGTGAACACATGCATAACCTTTCTTTTTTTGAATTAGTGACATTGAACACAGGACATGGACTGCCTGGCAACTCATCTCAGCAGGATTGTCATTTTCTCATTAAGTGCCTGATACACAGTGTTAGCAGCCCGGCACCATCATGTGGTGATTTCAAATTCATTACCAATTATTTCCGTCAGAATAAATTGCTAGAAAGAATAGATTTATTTGCTGATATACTACACATAAGCAGAGCCTGTACACATTCAGTAAAAAGTGTGCTACAAGAGACCAACAAGAGCAATTGTGTAATGTTGTATATCTTTTCTTTGGTTTTCACTGTTACCTCGAAAATGGTTGATTAAACTCACATTTGACGGATCTACAGATACCGAGCTGCCTTCATTTATTTAATAGTGCATTAGCAAATTTGGCAAAATATGAGTTAATTACGTGTGAATAAACCAAAGCATGGCTTGTTAACCACACAATGCTTTTGACCGCCCTTTTCTGATAAATTAAGGTATTATAAGATGTAGTGGTGTAATTGGTTTTTATAATAATGTTCATAAAAGCTCACTCTAATTATTTATTAGGTTAATATTGTGATGATAGCTGTGAGTGACCATTTTGACAAACAGTTCGATCTCTGGGTGATTTTTAATCTTTAGTATGAGCACGCTTCTAATAAGTCCCCTGGTAAATTAATTATCCTTATATAATAAGTTCATCTTCAATCCCCTCTATAGTTAAACAATTAATTTCAATCAATAATAAGAACCATCTTCTTCAATGTAGAAAATCTAGACCTACAGAGCAGAAACTTGAATTAGTTGTATTGGGATTCTAGAAGGCAAATATAAAGCTAACGATAAGAAAAAAATATTTTAGTTGGAGGCCTGAGACCGAGTAAAAGTTATGTACATGGAGAATTTGCATAGTATAGAATAAAGAAGATAATTTTAGGTACTGGAAACTTTGAGAGAGAAAAAACAAGAATTTTTTTAAATACCCTAATTCTATTTCAACTTAGTTTGAGTACAATTTACTGCTAATCCTGGCATTGTCTTATTATTTATATTTGTTGACATGTTTCAAAGTTCCTCCATCATTGAAAATTGATTTAGTACTCTTTAAAGTACCTACTTAAGTACTAAAGTAGGGTTCAAAGAACAATGCTAGAATTGACAGAAGATTGTACTCAAACTAATTATGTAGATCCTTGCAGATATAATAATTTATTATTATAATTTCTGTTTCAAATTCTCTGACCTATTTACTCCAAATTTTGCTAGTCTAGATAAAACTAGGACATACCTTTCCAGGTATGACAACCTTCAACATTTCACTGATTTGTATTGATGTTTCATCTTCTGTAAAAATATCAATACCATCTCTTTCTATCTGTTTAGTGCAAAATCGGCATAGTTGAAATGTTACAGTAACAGGTGTTACTATCTGTGCATTTGAAAGTTCTATAATCTTCTTATCAGGAGCACGGCAGATTTTAACTATCCTAGGTCTATCTACAAGTTCATTGGATTCTTTGATTTCAACTATAGTGCTTTCCTTCGTCTGTTGAATTGGTTCTGCTATTTCAACTACTGTACTTTCATCTATCAAACCAGTTTCATTAATTTCAACTATAGTATCTTCGTTTATAATAAGTTGATTTGGAACATTCATTTCCATTATTTCACCATTTTTGTCATGATAAGAATTGGATTCAGTGTTTTCATCTAAATCTTCTTCTTCTTCCGGTTCAGTAAAAATGGGTTCATCTAAAACAAAAATCATTTCTATAATTTAACAACTGACCTTTCAGAATAAAGTAAACATAAGCAACAATGAAAATAGTTACATTTTGTACTTCGGCAAATAAATTATTTGTAGGGCTTAATATTAGTGTTATGATAAATAATGAAACTTATGTTCTTAAATATATATAGTAGCGAAAAGTAGAAACATACCATACCTATTTGCATAACAAAAGCATTAACGCTTTGAGTCTCAAATTACTTGGATTCGAATTGTCTCAAAAACATAACCTGGTGATTTGTAGAAATTTAATGATAAAACATTACATCGATCAGCAACACACAGTACCCTTGATACCATGGGTTTTGAGGACAACATTGACTATGGCTCTGGGGTAAATATTAAAGTATAGTAGCTACAATCACGTAATGCTTTAAGCTAAAATCACGTAATGCTTAAAAAATAATGATAATAAAGATTGCTGATGAAAATATAAATTATGCACTTCATGCACTTGTGGCAAGTATTAGTGGCAGTTTGATGATCTACCCACTTTTACTATTCCTCTCTTGGGCAAGAATGTGCATATCAATCTATCGTAATCTCAATTATTACTACAATCAGCAATTACGATTAATCACCCATTTATACTACTCTTACCAATTGGGCTTAATAATTAGAGCTCATGTATCAAGATACCATTGGCGCAGATAAGACGAATTTTAGTGAAAAACAAAAATAACATACCGTCATAATTCACATTTATGATTTTAACTATAAAACAAAATACGGATACTTTTACAAAATGTACAATTTACTGATTTTAAAACAACAAAAATAACAATAAGTAGGCCTAATTCCTTAGTTTTCAATTTATATATCATGATAATTCCATTGCACATTATGTGTGAAAAAATAAATTTGTAAATAAATTCAAGGCCAGCCAGTTTCTTTCCCCCATCACATTTACTAAGTTATGTTCTGTCACTAAGTGACAAAATACTATTGTCTATCTTTTGATGTGTCACACATATGCGCATATACATTTGTTGCTTTAATTTTTTTTAATGTCAAACAGTAAAATTATTGATTGATAAGAGTGTAATTACCGTTTTACTACATATAAAATTACACCTGTTTATATATATATATATATATATATATATATATATATGTGTGTGTGTGTGTGTGTGTGTGTGTGTGTGTGTGTGTGTGTGTGTGTGTGTGTGTTACCTTAAGAGAGACAGGATGATGTTATCACCTCAAGTTAATGTAACATAATGATTAACATTAAGCGAACGAAATGAGGTGGAAGAACTAGTTGGCCTAGAACTTCTATTTATGTGTATGTATTTCTAGTGTATGTATTTATTTTCAGGTATGGATTTCCGCACTAACCATTTACGCACATTTTACAGTCTGCCTGTAGGAAAAGTAGGTACACTTTATGAACGACATTATAGTACAATTCTGATAGTTGTTTGATTATAATTTCTATAACAATTCGAAATGAGTCACAAAAAAAAAAAATTCAAACATTCTTTTATAGAACCTTGAAGCTTAGACCAACGAACTCCCCAACATCTAGCGATAGCCAAGAAAAATACCATAGTAGCAAATCACCAAATTTCAATTCATTTCCCGACAAAATCTTAGTAAAACTCAAAATTAATACATTTCCCCATATATAACACTATTTTTTCTACCACAAAATATTTTCAAACAAATCCATCTAATCTAGAAAAGGTAATCAAAATTCACTAAACCATTTATTAAGACAGGAATATCAATTTTAAAATCGGCATAAAAATTACTCATTGTAAAAAATAACCTTGGCCTACACCACATTTTAGAAGATTATGAAATATTTACAGATCAACGAGAAAAAGGGATAATATTCTTAAACAGACCATATTTTTCTATATCCAAATTATTTCGTACAAAATCTTAAATACATATGTACAAATTATAGAATATAAAGTCAGCATTAGTTGTGTTTATAAGAGAAAGACCGGACATTACTTCTAATTCGTGATGTAATTCCACACTTATCTGCAAAAAAATGGGCATCTCTGTCAGTCTGTACTTCTGCCGGCATAATGTGGTATTATATCCTCTAAAAGGAATTTAGCAGTGGTCTGTGAATCAGCTTTCTCTGTCGCTTTTGCTACAACAAACCTAGTCGTGTTATCAGTTGCTACCAAAAAATATATATTTTTAGTTGACTCTAGGCAAAGGTCCGAGATAATCTACTGTTATTTTTGAAAAAGACTTATCTTTATAGCTATTGGTTGTAAATATTGCAGAAACTAAAATTTTTTGCACCGCTAGCAGCAAGGTCATTTCTCTATTGACATAATGTTTGTAATGTAGAATGTCATCTTGTGTGATGTATGACCTTGAAACTCTCAAGTGAACCTTGTCACCATTTGCTGGATCAAGAAAAGCTTGTCTTATATTAAAATAGGTAAGTAAGTGTCAGCCCGTTGTAACTGTCCAACATAAATATTTAAAATCTTAAATTTTCCGAGTACTTCTGTTGGTAATACTTGTGTTGGCCTGAGATAGCGACTTAGACTATCGGGTACTCGCAGATCCAGGATTGTGTATTATCTCGAAATCATACTCCACCAGTTTCAATGCCAATCTATTTAGTTTTGAGCTCAATGTCTTTACGTTATTATAATATCGCAAGCTTGCATGGTCATTAAATATCGTAATATGTCAACCATACAAAAAAGGTCGAAAGTATTTAACGGTGTACACCACACTGAGGAGTTCTATCTCCAAAACACTCCGTCTCCTATCAGTGTCCTGTAATCGCGTGCTGACATACACTACTAGCCGCAACGTCCTATCGTCCTGGTATTGGGAGAGTACACCTAATATGCTGTCACGCTTAGCATCACAATGCACCACTATTTCGTTGTTCTCATTGTAATTGGCCAGATCTGGAGGAGTGGTCAAAGCTTCCTTGAGTTTTTTAAATGCTTGATCATGTTGATGTGTCCATTTTAAAGTTTTACTGTCAATATTTTATTTCTTTGTTAGATCCATCAGCGGTTTAGCAATATCGCTAAACCTGTGGACAAAATTGCAGTAATATGATGCTGCCTCCAAGAAACCTTCTTACATCCCTCATTTTCATAGGGGCAGAAAATCTGTTATTGATTTTATATTATTTGAGATTTTTAACTTCAAGTTCGCAGAGTCTAATCTTTCAAAAACATTTCTAGTTCCGTTTGTAAATGAAGGTCGTTTGTAAAGTCTTACCTTGAAATTCTTAATAATTTTTTTTTTTTCTTTTCTGTTATGATTGAATTAATTTGACACTCGCATAACACACACTTGCCCCAGATTAGTTGAATTTCTAATGTTTGCATTTTTGATGTAGAATTAATCATTGTAAGTGTAATAGGTGAACGGGTCTGTAAAAGCATACATATGTATCCCTTTGTGATTAAACATATCAGTTCTTGATTCGAAATCATATCTAAACCCCTTAGGAAAATTTTGGTGTGTTTGTAAAATGGTAAGTGTTGAATGTGGCCCTACAGCAATGTCTTTACTCGTAAATACCCCCTGGTTGATATCAACGTCTATTCATTTGGGTTTGCCCTATTATAAAAAGGAAGTTTCTTGTCATTGATTCTCAACTATTTGTCTTGCAATTTATTATTACTCCATTGTTTTTTAAGAAATCATTTCCAATCATAAAATCACAAGCTAAACTTTCTATTAAATAAATCTTTTGGGTATATAACATGTCTTGTATTGTAAAAAAAAATTTCGGCCATTCCAAAAATGTTCATTATCGTGTTCAATGTCACATTGTAGTCAGTAATATTGCTAGTCGAGTGTTATATTTTTCGTGTAAACAAGTGTTAGGAATTAGGATAGTTTTAGTTAGGAATATAGTCTAAGTTCTTTTTAAGAACCCAGTATGACAACAATTATTGTGACAGACCTGGAAAAATGATGAAATTGCTTACCTTGCAAGCAAGGCAGACGTCATTGATGCTACAAACATATATAAACCCTTGGTGTGAGAAAACTTGGTCAGTGGGCCAAGATTGATCAAGGAAGGTGGTTCAGGAATTTTTGAAGATAGCCAGACGGACTTGGCGAGTAAGAGCTTCCTGAGAGTATAATTCTTGAAGATAGCCAGGCTGACTTGGCGTGTACGAGCTACCTAGGAGTATTGAGACTTCATATGAGCATCCATGAGTGGCAAGCAGGGTGAGCAAACTTCATGTATAAACCTTGTAATTATTTCAGAGACAAGTAATTATAAAATATAACGTAGAATCAGATCTGTAATTCTGGATTAATAGTAGTAATAAGGATATTGTAGTGTTGTGATAAGATAGGTGATAGTCATTCTTAATAATAATTGTTAATAAAGATTAATTAAGCACTGATTTGATTATATTGACGTTAAAGAACCCAAGCAGTTTAGAGGAGCCAATCCTAACACAAGATATATTACAACCAGTGTTTATTAGGCATTTCACGATTGCGTAATATAATGTTGAATTTGCGTTATTATTATTCACCGTGGTATTTAACAGAAAACACTGTGTGCCATTCTGTTGAACGTCCACCCAACATTGTATAACAAAACCAATTATGTTTTGGCCTTTCCAAATACACTTTACGTAATTCACGGCTTCATTAGTTTTTTCATTTCAGACAGAACCAGCAAAGTGACCTTGCTGCCCACAGTCATAACACCTGGGCCCTTGATTTATATTATTCCATCCTCCATATCTAATGCTTCTTGTTTCAAGTTCTTAATAGGACTGTGGACCTCTATTATTTGTAAAATTTGACCTTATCAACACTTGGCTGTATACCGCCTAGTGTTTGATCGTGTGAACTGTATCCCTGTTTTTGTCAATCAATAACACTCCCCCTCCCCCCACCCGCTGTCAAGATAATAATTAGATGGACTCTGTTATCGCGGTTAGCATTAATTCTTCCATTTTTTACAGTAATAATTGAAATTTATCATTGTGATCATCTCCCGTTTGCTGTTCCTGTAAAACTGAATTAATGCCTAACCTTTCGCTTAAAAAATAACTTTCTAATAACTGTTATATTAACCATTAGGCTTTGCAAGTGGAATTCTCTAGCAAGGCTATTTGTTGTAAAATCGTCAGATTCAAACCTTTAAATATGTTCCCACATAATTGTTGTTCCGACATATTTTTATCGATCCTATTACACAAAATTTCAACATCAGTCTTGGATTTAATTATAGATTCACCAGGCATCTGTACCCTATTGATCAACTGTCTAGTAAAAATCTCTTTTTCATGTTGTGGTGAAAAAGATGTATGAAAAACTGTTTTGATATTCTCCCATGTCAATTATCCTGTTTTTGGGTTAAGGTTTCGAACACTAATAAAGTCACCCCTTCCAAGTATAATGGAAAATAAATAGCTTTCTTGTCGTCAGCCCAACCATTCGCCATTCCTGCCCATTTAAATCGCTTTATATGATTCACAATATCCGCTTCGTCCATGCCCCCAAATTTACAATGCTCATAAAAAGCCAAACGTTCTGCCATCGTTATGATTTGTGGACTACACTATAACCAACAATATACAACTGAGTGATTCTCTGGTAAATGAATGACATACAGAAGTATTCTGCGCTGTTGTATTATTTGTGTATTGGGTGTGGACAGACTATTGAGAGCTTGCATTATCTTCTTAAGTGAATCTTAGTCATGAAATTTAGTGATTGTGAATTTTCCACAAGTATTACGCGTTATACTTAAAATATTCTATGATTTACCCTAGAACCATACTCATTTGTAAAAATTACGACCCGCCCTTTGTAAAATTCGAAGAACTCGTAGACAAAAGACGGACACGCTCTGTCTTTTTGTTTACCTTTCCACCATTGTGAATAGAGGCCAGTGTCTCTTCAGCTAAGCTCAAGGTTGAACCGTTATTACCGTACTTAAGCTCGCGTCGTATATTTTACAAAAGAATAGTGTTTGCGAAAGTTTGAACTATTAAGTGTTTGAATATTTTTTTGTAAATTATTGTTTTTATATTATTAGTTTTTTAGTGGTGTAAATAGTTTATTGTGTAAATAGTGATTTTAGAGTTTGATTTAGCTACTAAGTGTATATTAATCACTGCAAGGAATGTGATTCTCAGTGAAGACAGGACTCTAATTTTGGTATTTTTGGCATTCTACCTAATGAACTTATTGTAAATCATTTTTCTCTCTTTATATAAAGTAAACACTTAAATATGATGTATTTTATGAATATCCGATTAATTTTTCCAATAAAATAATATTTATATTTTTTTCGATTTTTTTTTTCCAGATTAATTTTTTTTAACGTACTTGTAGTGGTGGTAAAAAACAATTTTTTACAGTTAAAATATGTAGTTAAAAATTCATTGTTAAATATTTTTATAAACACTTAAAAACAATAAAGGATTTAATATAAAAAATAGTCAACACTAAAGTAAAGTTTAAAAAAAAATAATAATAATAATAAAACATAGAATGTAGTAAAATTTACTAATGAAAAGTGATCACGTAACAATGAACTAAGAAAAGTAATCTAGGGTTAAGAAAGATTTGTAATTAATTAAATTACGACCGTAATTTAAAATTTACAAAACTCTTTCACAGTAACATTAATCTGCATATTAAATAGATTTTTTCACCTTGAATTTCTACCTCAAAATAAGGTTCTTCTGCATATTCAACTTCTTCCTCAGTATATTCCACTTCTTCTTCTTTAATATATTTAATTTCTATGTTATTTAAATCTATGTCATCTTGGATTACAACTGAAATAAAAATACAAAAGAAACAGTTAAATGAATTTATTAAAAAATATATAATAAGCTAGTACTATGTGAAATTTAATATCAACTCACTTTCCTACACTTTCTTATTATTTTAGTCCGGTAAGAATAAGTTACTTCATCAAATATTTTAAATCAAACATAACATATTTCATGTATTATATATTAATAGGGTAAAATATGAGTTTTATTCTATTTTCCATTAAAAACAAACCCTTTATACTGTATCATACTTTTGGGGTTTTCAGATAGATGATTTAAAAAAGAAATCCCCGGAAATTGTAATAGTGTACATTTTTGGTTCTTTGATCTAAACAGAATGGGATATACTTTGATCATAGATAAAATGGGGTGTATGTCTAGACTTAATGATTCAAACAGGAAACGTATTTTTTTTTTTTTTTTTTTATTAAATTCAATAAAGTAAATTTTCAATTAAATTCGATTAAATAAATAAATAAATAATGGTAAATGATCAGAGAAATTTTTTCTATGTATTATAATATTAGAATTAATATAAGTTTCATAATTAAAAAAGTGCAATGCAAACATTTTGAATACAAAGACGAAAGACTTGGGAATAACCACCAACTGATCTATAGTTTAGTCTGGATAGAACTTCCAAGGCGAGAGCATGTCTCTCAGACATTTGTGACCAGTTTGGACAAAGGCAAAGTATTAATAGAGAATGTTTTCTTTAACAAACATGAACTGTTTTAAAATATAATGTTATTTGTTGTTATGATTCAGTCTTGTTTGAATAAAAAAACGAACGTTTTGAAGTGAAAAGTTTTCAATCTAATAATTTTATATAATCAACAAAAGTATGACGTAACCCGGAAAGTACAAACACAAAGAATGAGTTTTTTGGTGTTTTATGTAAAATAAAACAAATTGAACATTTAATTTATACCTTTTATTATGTGAACAATTGATGTGTTCTTACCAGAGAAAAGCGCGAACTTATAAGATTAACTCTGAATAACGTTTAAAGTGATTGTGATGAAACGACACCATGCAGTTACAACAAGGAAAAGTAGTCATTTTAAATAAAGAGTTTGTTACAAACTAATACACGTGTTTGGTAAAGCACATATAAACTAATATTTATATAAAATAAAATGTGATTGTTCAATGACTTACAAATTTGATGAATATTTTAATCTTGTACTTGTAATTTTGTTTGATGACTTATTATAAAAAACATAATATGTTGTTTTGAAAGTAATGTTAAGATCTTAAAACTTATAAGATATTTTCTTTTTGATTTAAATTTTTTGTTGTATATTCCTGCATATTAATTCAAGAATAAAGTATATTAATTTTCTATAAAATATTATTAAATTCTTTTCTATAAAATATTATTCAATTCAATTTCAATAATTCGGTTGCAACCAAAATTTAAATTTAACAAATTTAATAAAATAAAATTTTCTCTTTTAAGGATTTTTTAAATTATATATATAATGTATTAACAAGTAATAAATGTTTATAGGAATTTGTTTTCATATATGTTTACATGTTTTAATAATTTGTTTAAATAAAATTTAAGTGCATTTCAAAATAAAAAAGACTTCTATATTTTTATCCATTGTTCTGTTCAGTACACTTGTTCTAAAGAATTCACAACCCAAGAGATATTATTATTAATATTTACTATTAGAGTTTTAAATTTATTTTTAAATCTTTATTTATTTATTTTTTGTAATAATTAATACATTACAAAATGGCGCCCAACTTAACCAGATCATGTAACCAAAATTCTATACAGCAAAAGGTAAAAATTAAAGAATTATAGAAGTTATATTATATAAAGAAGTTGGAGTATTTTGCCATTAGCGAACAGCACTTCACAGTTCTTCGCATTATAAGAAAATTGAGCATATAATTTTGTAAATGGTAATTCATGTACCAAAAGTTGATATTTTATGGTATTTTTCTTTTTTTCCGAACTACATATTTCAAATTATCCTAGCTGTCATAGTTTTTGAGATATATTACATTCTACGAAGTAGTAACCAAACTGAACCAGACTCATTTTCTTTTCGATGCAATTACGAAATGTGTAATATTGATTACTTACAATGATATTTTGTAACCGTTCTGCATACTATTAGGAAGATGAAATATAGATATTTCAGTTGGTACATCATAGGCCTAATTTTAGATAAGTATTCTGAACTTGAAATATGTTGTCTTGCTATGTTTTGTTACATAATATGAGTGAATAGTCAATGTCTTCCGTACGTGGCTCTATTTATTTCTATTATTGTGAACTTATTTTGTTTTGCAGAGTGATTTATTTATTATAATTTGTTTATACAAGTTACAATATGTATGTTATTATTTGTAGAGATTTTTTTTTTTGAATGAATTTTAAGTTTTTCAGTGATATTGTTTCAGGCCTACCTAGTACAAAGGTCTAGGTTAGTTCAAATTAGGGCCAAACTTTTTAGCAAATCTCCATTTTTTAAGTAAATTAATTTTGTCTAATGAAAATTTTATAAATTGATTATTGTTTTTACCAACATTTATGCACAAGTATAACACAAATACTTTTCTATATCTTGAATTTTTTTAAAAATATTGTTGTATGGTAAATACATGGTTATCATAAAAAAAATGGTAGGGTTTCATTAATTCATATGAAGACAGTAGAGAAATTTTGAGGTGTTGTATTGGTATCGCTGATAAACAGTGTTGTTTAACAGCTGTTGTAACCTCAAAAGTAGTTCTTGCATGATTGTGGTAGTGTGTTTTGTGTTTTCTGGAATGTTCTGTGTGGAGTGTGTTATTATGTTCTCTAATAAAGAAAAGGCAAAGTGTGTTTTGTTCCTTGCTGAATTCAATTCTGTAATTTCAGTGCAACATGCATTTCGACGCGAATACAGAAAAGATCCACCACAGGAAAATAAGATACAACGTTGATTCAACCTATTCGAAGAAACTGGATCAGTTCAAAAGCAAAAATCATCTGGCAGGCCAAGTGTATCAACGAAAAAGTTGAACTTATTACACAATCTGCATTCAGAAGTCCTTAGAAGTCAATACCTCGGTGAAGCCTAGAGTTAAGTATTCCAAAAACAACAATTCACAAAGTTTTACACAAAAGACTGAAATTACACACATATAAAATCCAGCTATTGCAGGAATTGATATCTGATGATTGTACAAAACATTTTAATTTCGCTGTTGAAATGTTGAACAAGATTAATGAAAACCAATCATTTCTAGATGATAAAATTTTTTCAGACAAAGCGACATTCCATACCAATGGGTCTGTCAAAAGACACAATTCATGCATATGGGAATCTAAAAGCCCACATACAAATTTTTGAGAAAATACGCGACTCGCCTATAGTTAATGTTTGGTGTGGTGTGATGAAAAATTGTCGTCTGATAGGGCCTTTCTTCTTTGCTGAAAAGACAATTAATGGAATTGTGAATCTCAATATGTTAATCAATTATTGTTTTCCTCAAATGGATGAACTCAAAAGAATTCAACAACTTCATTTCCAACAAGATGGCGCACCCCCCGCACTTTAGCGCATTTTGTCACAGATATTTTGAATAAAAAGTTTGGACATCGATATATAGGCCGGCAAGAACCTATATGTTGGCCTCCAAGGAGTCCAGACCTGACATATTGTGATTTCTTCTTATGGGGGGGTATATCAAAAACATTGTTTATCAAGAAAAAAATTCGTGACCAAAATCACTTAAGGAACAGGATTAATGAAGCAATGACAACTGTTAATAAAGACATGTTAACTAACGTTTGGGCAGAACTTATTATTGATTGGACATTTGCTGAGCGACTAATTCCGCAAATATCGAAATTTATTAGTTATATAAAAAACTGTTTCAGACACCGATTTAGATAAATAAACAACATCAGCTGTAAGTAACTCTGTTTCCATTTAAATCATGTTCAAAACCCCACCATTCTTTTATGATAACCCTGTATAATCTTTCATGTGGCATTTTAGTATCGGTTTTGTAAGAATATTTGATTTCTGACATACTAACTTTAATTTTATTTCATTACACAGATACATTCTATGCACCTTTCTAAGAAAATTGATATTTAACAAGTTTGTGTTTTGCATAATATTACTATTTTTGATGATTTTTTTCAAATTAGGGGTAAATTTTTAAATTTCCACTTCTTACGTAAAAATTAATTTTGCCTACTGAAAATTTTATAAATTGTGTTTTATTTTTACCAACATTTATGCACAAATACTTTTTCTATATCTAGAATTTTTTTTAAAATTTTTTGTATGTAAATATAGGTTTTTATGTGGCATTTTGGTTTCTGTTTTAATTAAAAAAATTGATTCCCAACATACTAACTCCAACTTTTTTACATCTCAATTTTTTTTCATTGCACAGGTCAATTCTATACACCTTTCTGAGAAAAATGATAAATTGTGTTTTCAACAATATTACTATTTTTAGTGATTTAAAAAAAAATTACACCTAACTTTAAATTATTAAAAATTAAATATTAGGAAATTTTGTTAAAAAAATGTTTTTTATATAAATTTTTTAAATTTATTTTTGTTTTACCAAAAAATTTATTCACAATTACAATAAAAAACTTTTGTATATCTTGAAAAAAAAATTTTAATTTGTTGAATGGTTTATATAGGTTTTCTGTAAAATTTTCACTTCATTTTTGATTCCTATTATACTTATTCCAAAACTTTTACATCTAACACTACAATTTAAGCAGTTAGTGTTGTTAAAAAATGTGATATTAACAATATTTATATAAAATTAAACTGTAAATGTGTTTTTTATGTGATTTACTGATTTGTTGTATTAGTACTAAGTTATTAGAATGATATATGATAGTTATACTTATAGACTACATTTCGGTACCGGTAGTTGGTTTTTTCTGATTGTTGGACTGGCTGTGATTTAAAATACCTAAAGTTAGAGGGAAAGGTACAATTCTACATTGGAAGGTAAGGGAAATACTTTTCAATTACTTTCATGGCAATGACCTTGGAGTGTCCAAGCTGCTGTCCGACTCGGAATAAAAAAATATCATAAATTATCATCTTACTTAAAAATGGTCATATTAAAATTGATTTATACGATATAAATAACTTTAGTCATGAAAGCATGTCTGCATGATACTTAACGGTTTAAAAATTTCAAGAGTTTATTTGCTTCAACCAGCTACCTTAAGTTTCAGAAACTTTGGTTGTACATGCCAGGTCTAACATTTATCATGTAATATCCAGAAACAATATGCTGATGGGGTATTAATATAGTAGATAAGGTACAATATAGTCACTTTATTGGAACTTCCATTAAAAACACGGCACTCATACATTATTTTTTACACATAATATTTAGTATTGGAGATAAAAATATTAGATTTATTGATTGGAGAGCTCATTGCTGAATGGAAACAATTTTTTTTATAAATTCAAAATTCAACAAGGAATTATTTTGTTTTTAATAATGCCGAACTATGAAGTAAGAAGGGTAGCAGTGGACTGGCTTAATTATATTAAAATGGTTATTTATTTTAACTAGCTCAGGCCATATTTTAGATCAATTTTTCTCATAGGCAATGTTTTAAAACTAGCCACACTTTAGATTCAACTCATGTGATTATATTTTGACTATTCCCTATATTTATTCTTTGATATTCTTTAATTATTATTATTATTAAATGATTTAATTCTATTTAGTTTATCATTAACCCTAGAACTGTCACAACTGGCGCATGTTAAAGGTTTAGTTTTCTTAAAAAATTCATAAAATATATTATTTTTATACAAAACCTAACTTATAAGACATCATTTTTCTCAGAAAGATGCATAAAATTCATCTATGTAAAAATAATAATAATAATAATTCATCTGCTAAATAATAATAATAATTTGAAACGGTTTTGGAGTAAGTATGTTACATGTCAAAAACGAAGTTATCATTTTTCAGGAAAAACCTGTATCATCCAAAATCAAAAGCTTACCACCTTTTTCTAAGACATACAAAAGTTTTGTGTAATATTTGTGAATATATTTAGAAAAAAAATAATAAAAATTTGTTACATTTACAAAATTTAAAAAAAAAAATTTACGAAAAAAGGTAATTTGATCATTTTTTTTTCACAAATTCACTAAAAATAGTAATATATATATATATATATATATATATCTTTTACACAACTTCTATATGTCATTATATTCAGAAAGGTGCATAGAATTTAGCTGTGTAGTGAAAAAAAATGATAGATGTAAAAAAATTAGGGTTACTATGTAAAATATTCAAAAATCGGTTAGTAACGTAGGCAAGAATTTTACAGAAATGGTAATGTACACCATACTAAAATTTTTTTGATTTTTTTGAAGTATTACTAGAGATTTTTAATATATTTGTGGATAAAAGTTGCTAAAAAGAAAAATCAATTTTTAAAATTTTCATTGGACGTGGTACATTTTTACGTAAAAAGTGAATATTGGCTAACTATTTTCAAAAATTCACAAAAAAATTAAATAATAATCAATAACCGAATTTTTATTACCTATGTTCTCACAAAGATACATAGATTTTATGTGTGTAATGCAAAAACTTTTAAATTTAAAAATTTTAGAGTTATAAGGTCACATATCAAAAAGACGGAGAGTAACGGAAGCAAAATTCCACATTAACAGGTATATAAACCAATTTAAAAAAAATTATAGATAGGCCAATATAATTTTATAAACATTTTGCATACATTTTGGTAAAACATAATCAATTTGTAAAATTTTAATTAGACAATATTATTCTGACATATAAAAACTAATGGAAACTTGCTAATATGGTCACACCAGATATAACATAACCTTTCTCTATTTATAGATAGGCCTATATAAATTTATAGACATTTTGCATATATTTTAGTAAAAAAAATCAATTTATAAAATGTTCATTAGACAAAATTATTTGTATTAGTAAACACAATGTGTTTTGCTACGAATTTGCTATGAAGGAAGACCAATTTCCAACATAACCTCTATCTCTAGATAGCCTCAATGTTTGATGTCTGACAATAACATTCACTCAGAACAATAAATTCTACAAACAATCATACTGATATTGTAATTTGTATACACAATTTATAATAAATAAATAAAAGAAACCTTCAAAATAAGAGAAATATAATCCCAAATCAATAACCGCTAGACGGGTTCACGGCTTTTCATACGTCAATTTATTCACAAACTTAGGCTTCATTCCAAGCTAAAAACAAAAACATCAAGGTTTGGTTTGCCTATATCAAGTGGTACCAACTTATAGAATGAAATCTCGTCTACAACATACTGTAAAGTTCGATTACAAAAAATCGATTCAGTAATTCCATAATCTTATTTAGTAAACTGCACCGAATGCCGAGTGAATTTCGTGCCGCTAGGTTACTACTTCAGTCAAGTAGAAATATCTTTAGATCTATGAGTCACAGAACAATTTGTAAACTACGGTTATAAAGAGAAAGACGTGATCTATAGAACAGTGTTTTGTTTGACCTGTTTGACAGAAAAATAGATTTGTGATCATATGTGAAAAAGTGGCGTCGCTTTTACTAAAAGGCGCACGGTTCAAATCTTTGACGTTACGTATTAAAAATACGTGAACTTCAGCAATTTTTGGAATATTATTTATATCGTTTTGTGGTTTTTTGCATGATTATGTATCTACGGAACATTAGCTTTCCAACACTATTTTTATTATTGTGATAGGACGATCCTAAATGGGCGAAATGTTGAATTGCAAAAACCGTGTTTTATTGGTGAAACATAGCCAACTAGTTCGGGAGTGTGGGTCGATTTCGGATGTTTGCCAGTACGAGGGTTACGCCTTATTTTGTTACATGGCATATGGGCTCATATAGTTTTTAACAAAATTACGATTTATTAAAAATAAAAAATAAAATAGAGAGGTCCGTTCCTGGGCCATTTGACATTAAAAACCGTTAAAAATATTTAGTTGAACCACCAAATATCAACTTTTTTACATGAAAGAGTGTAAAATATATACTCTCCACTGGTACCCAAATTTAGTGGATTGAACATTATATTATTTGGTCAATAAGTGAATTTTAAAAAGTGAGAAAACTGACGATTATATTTTAAGTATACAATACACAACTTACTCGGAATGTCAGCTAATTTACTTATTTACCAAAATATACTAACTAATAATCAATAGTAAACATACTAAAAATGTATAATTTCAACTTTCAGTTTTTAATTAGTATCATTAAAGATTAGATTTAATATCATTTTAATTTAATTTTTGTTTTTTCTGAGCAGATATAATAAGAGTTCCAGAACAAGCCATATGCCACTTTTTAGGTTAAATAGATAAAAACCTAGGCATAACGAGTAGTCATAAAAAAATTTTTAAATCAACAATTTTTTTTATGTTTAAATTTAATATGAAACCATTTCTAGTGACACAGAATTTCAAAACATACATAATTATTTACATAACAGTTATACAGTTCACAGAACCACTAGTGTTAACCAGTAGTCTAGTTCAAAAAATTACTTTTAGAAATTATATAAATATAATATATTCACATTACCTTATAGTATTCATATTTAAAGAAACTTTTATTGCAAATAGCTAAATTTAGTGCTATTAGGCCTAGCACTGAAGCAAACAACTAGATAGAGTATAATAATTCAATGTTATGAATAATAATAAGTTAATTTTCTGATGGTTTCATGAATTTGAGAAACTATGAAATCTTGTTGTTTATTCATAACATTATTATTATTCTTAATTGCAAGATATTTATCTAATAGTACTAATATAAGAGTTTTTGGCATGAAAAAAGGTAAAAAACTGCTATATTTATAAAATGCAACGAATTTCTATCAGTTTATAGCTTGAGAACTGTTGATCCAATTTTCATGCAGTTTCTTTATTAGGTGGGACATTATTTGAACAGTCTTTGTTTGATTAAAATTAGTTCCTTAGTTAAAATAATATTTCTCTGCACAACTAATTTGTAAACCAGAATTTTCAACATTATTTATGCATTTTCTTCTAATTTTCAGTGACAACTCGTACTCTGTCGGTGTCAAAGTTAATATATGATTTTGAATTGAAACTGAAAACTTTTTTATGTGTGCAATAACTCTCAAACTGTAACCAATTTTATCTGCTAAACTAATACTTCAGTAACAACATGTATTTCATCAATAACAAAGTCGGTCCATAATTAAAACATTATTTACAATTGGAAAAATATTAATTTAGTTTCAAAGTTAAAGGTGGTTTTTGTCTGAACACAACCACGGACACAGCTAATTTGTAAATACAGATTTTAAAATGTTTAAAAACTATACATTTTTGTGTTACTATAAACAAAGTACCATTCCTACCTGTTTCAACTTCTTCAGTGCAGGAATTAGGATAGTCGTCATCAGCCACACAAACATCTAACGTCTCTTGATCAACCAGAGATGGCACAGCTGTTTCTTTCAAACACTCTCTTTTATCATCTACAAAATCCTCAGAGGAAAAATGAGCGGAACAAATGTATGTATTTGCCATATCATAGATTATTGCCTTTTGAGCGAATCTAATCCACTGATGAAATCTACAAACATAACATTTTCTTGTGAATTAATAAGCAAATACTTGTGGATATCTAGAAAATAAGATCCATTTCTATTTCCATTTCAGAAAAAGGTGCCTTCCATAGCTGAGGACTTATTTTCCCACTCAGTGGTAGAAAAATAACTGCAAAAAAATGGGACTTCTCATAAACTAAGTGAAAACCAGGGGTCAAGAGGCTAGGGAGGTGATCACTCAGTTGAATGTCTTGTCATTCCCCATATCTCAGAGGTACAGTATATCTGTAATCTAGACTGACGAAGTGGGTCACACCAATAAGATGCAGCCCAGTGCAACGAAGAACTGCATCCTGATCGTGGTGGCCCTGCTCTGGACAATTAGTTCAGATTGAATCCGTCAGATCTAGGGGAGTAAATCCTGAATTAAAAATCCCTAATGTTAAGATATAAGCTACCCGTACAGAAGAGATGAATAACACAGGTTATGTGTCTCCAACGGGTGAAGCTCTCTGAGATACCAGGCGGGCTATCAAAGTATTTAGCCTTGCCTGGGAATGCGGGGCTCTGCCTAGTTTGATCAATAATTCCCTACCTACTTGTGGGATTTTTATGGGAACCATAAAATCCGATAAATATAGCGAGACTGAAGAACCATCAGCCAAGGTTCAACCTCAGATCTCAGCTGAGGAATCCAGCATTTGCACGTTTACAGCAGTAGAAAGAAAGGTTTACTGATGGTCTTTATAGTAGATAACAGATTTATGGAATTCCTCTGATTCCTCTAATTCCTCTGATTACTCCAGGTGGAAGGAAGAGTGGGAAACCAGGTGATGGTCAAATAAACCTACAGGGCAGTAGCTTCTTTATTCTAATTCCCTGCTTAATGAACTTATGTAATTGCAGATAAGAAGGGGATACATAGCTTTCCATTAATAGATTTTTGATCAAAAAATATAATGATAGTTCAGGTCAGCTGGCAGTGTAGGTATTCTGCAAGGCTACATGTTTTGGAAACTTCCCTTAACGGACAAATCTAATTAGCGGACACTTCTAATACACGGACATTTCTTTATTCCCCCACTGAGATCATGCTTTTCTAGTCTTTGTAGTGTTCTTTGGGTTTAAAATGATATATAATAAGTCATCTATAATAAATATAACAAATACCACAATTTTTTAAAAACATGTCCAAAACCCCCAGGCACAATAGGAAAGCAGCGTGTTACAAAGTTAGGCTTCAAAGTGTTAATTGTATATTTGGTCTCATCAAAATGGCTGGCCAGGTGAGATTTGCCCACGGGTTAGTTTAGTGGGGTAATGTAATTCCCGGTGGCCCAAAATAGCGGGGAACCATAAAGATCCATTGACCTCCATTTATCCCCCCCCCCATCAACCCAAATCCTTGCAGTGTCTTTTATACACAAGTTATCAGTGTCCTTTAAGAATCCAGTTTCAATAAAGTTGCCGTGACAACAGTGTGTCGTATAATTGTGTATTTTGATCTCTCTCAAATGAAAATGTTTAATCGTCACATTCTCTCAGCCGAACGGAGATAGAATAGAATCGACATCACAAAACATACTATACTAATACCGCTCTGAGAGTTTGAATTATCCAAAATATAATTCGAGTTATCCACTATTTTTAATATTGTCATTATACAAAATTCTAGAGACTAAACAAAGTCTATTTTTACATTCAATGTACATGTACCATATGTCAAAAGAGACTTTTATTTACCACCAATTTTGTAACAAATTTTCAACAAACAAATTGTTCTTGACCAATGATTAAAATAAATCATCATTTGAAAATTATTTGTATGAATTTTCTAAAAATTAAATTAAATCCTTTGTGTCTTTTCTTTTAATATTACAGAAGAAACTCGATTAACCGCCAGTCTTGTGACCGTACCGATGAATAGACGGTTAACAGAAATACCTACCTTCTGGTGCAGTGACATACGATTCAGTGATAAGGACTGGCTAATTTTAGAATGTGATTTATTGGTTGCATTTTACATACAAACACAAAACTAGGTTTGTAAGTCTTTTGTTTTATAGTTTTTTCTCTCTACATTTTTGCACTTTTAATAACATATAATTTTTTTATATTTTTTTAAATTATGTTTATAAAATAAAATAGTACATACTGCAATACTATAAAATTTAAAGAGTATCAACCATTTTGTAAGGTAACAAAAAACTCCATTTGAATTCTTTCTGAGGCATTTCATTACAGTAGTATAAATATATATATTTATCTATTTTATTTTTTAATTGTTTAAAAAGAAATGGATATGCAAGAAAAATCTATTAATTTAAAGTTTCGCAACATATATAAATTAAAATAATTTACATACTATATTTTATAAAATGCCAATGTAATGAAAACTGTGGTTCAAATGGGTAAAGAAATTAAATAAAGAAATAATAAAGAACTTAAAACACTTAGAGCTTATAGTAAAACTTATAGTCTAATTAAAGTCAGTTAAATTTCATTGTTTTAATATACCATGGGCTTTTCTTGCACTGTGTTGTGTATTCTACTAGCAGTAACAGCTGTGTTTTGTCTGACTCCTCCTTCTGCTTTTCATGCCAGTCAATGCACTTCAAAAACATGTTTTCCGCTTCCTTATGGCTTATTGTTTTCACCGAATTTACAACAACGGAATCGTCTTCATTATCAATCTCACAACATCTTCATTCAACACACTCTGCACAAGTTTATTAACACTTAAAATCTCAAAATGGACATCATATCTGTTCATAACCATTCATTAACATTGTTCATTGATATAGCATCTCCACCGGATATATTTTTGCAAATATGCAAGATTATAGTTTCCAAGATTATAGTTTCATCATTGTTATCCTCCATATCATTTTCTGGCTCAGGCCACAATTTACTCTAACCCCTTTGCAACTTTATCTCAGAAATTTCGTCCCAAGCTTCGGTCAAATTGAAAATTGGATCTTTAATTGTGTAAGAAATCAGAAATCTTTCACATTTACTACAACATCAGTAGAAACAAGATTTTGTATGAAGCTTTCCTGGTAACGTTTCATTGCTTCTATTATCCCCTGGTCCATAGGCTGAATCAGCTGATATAGTCATATTAGCTGGCAGAAAGTAATATCTAACATGTGATTTTTCCATCGTCACTCTTCAGTTCACAAGGTGGATGTGTAACTTTGATCCTTATGGGTATTTCCTATACTAAATATGGAACATACTAAATGTGCCTGTATGATTTTACTATACTAGGCACGAAAGTTTGATCAAACCAGTCCTGGAATATATTATGACTCGAGGCACTTTTCTGCAAATAATATGTTACAGCTAAGGCTAACATTTGGATTTAAACGTTTAAAACCCTGAAGCTTTTTTTATTTACCAATAACAAGTTGATGAAATCTATGTGTTCCACTTACATTTATAAAAACCAGTTATAATATGTCTTTTGCATTTTAAATCCCGGGGCAGAGTGTTTTATTAGAGGCCAAAGTTTTTGCAGTTAGAGCTTTCCAATTCAAGCCTGTTTCGTCAAAATTATAAACCAGCTCTTTTACCAATTTTCATTTGGTTATCTCTTTATTTACTTATCTCGGAACTTTGTGTTGATGGTACTACCACCAGTTAACCCCCCACCTGATATATCCAAATGTCGGATACCATGCCAACACTTGAATTTATCTAACCATTCTATGCTCACTTTAAAAGATGGATCACCATCAAGCTTCTTATTAAGGTCAATGACCTTAGCAATTAAATAGGACCTGAAAGAAGAATCCCCTGAGTTTGAATAAACCTATTCATTACTAGGTAGTTTAGTTTAATATATTACTAAATTAAGTTGTTCAAGTTTTGCTGGTTTCAATGTTTTCCTTGCCATTACATCACCATTACTACTTTGCATTTTAGATATATATGACTCTCAATTTTGTTTGCATCTCATTTAATATAATTTACGGTTGTCCGCCTGATACCATTTATTTTCGCAATACTGCTGCACTTTCACCTTTAGGCAAGCAATTTATAATTTCTAGTTTTTGTGAAAGGTCAAAAAAAAATGTTTTTTACTCATTTTGATAACATGTTCAAAAGCTTGTGTACAAAACACTCTAACTTTAGAATACACTAGGAGATCAGCTAAACGATGCTAGACATGTCACAACTAACCAATGACATTAGCATTCCCAGAGCGAGGAAAGAGGGGGGGTGATGGGTAACCGGTCTTGTAATCTGGGCGAGTTCTTTCCCCATCCACTGTTGCCTCAAATGCTATGTCTCACATGTCACACAGTTAGTTAAGAATTTGTTTTCAGGCTACTTTTTGTTTGTTTTTATAATGTTTACTTATGAGTATATTTAATATTAATTCTATTGTTCATTTCATTCACCAATGTAGAACAGTTTTATAATGAACAAAAGTTTGTGAATACTCTTTTGTTTTACTATGATGAAGTAGTAGTTTCAATAAAAATAACTTAGACATATTTTGTTCCGACTCAAAAACATGATTTTCCCGGATTTTTAAAGAAATTTCTGGCACCTTTTCCCCCAAGTTTTTCAGACTACTTAAAATTCTCGGCTTTTTCGCAATTTCCCAGTTGATAGACATCTTGTTATTTGTATATAAAATATCTTAAATAATACTCACTCTTGCTTCCTTCTTGGAAAATTAAAGAAAGCGATTCCTGGTGTTTCTGACGTTCGGGAACATCCTAACACAGCACAAGTCTTTGATGTATACATTTTCACGCTCTAAAAACAAAAGATTTAACTTCATTCTAAAAAATCAGCTTTTGGTTGTTATTAAATTGAAACTATTACCAAATTTTATGGTTACAACCCTGAACAAAAATATTAGGTAATATTTAAAGTTTTTTCTTTCTTCTCTTAATATATTTAATTACATTCTATACAAAACTCTAGTTATATAACCAACCAATTAACAAAACACCTTACTATAGTTGTGTTTTAATTAAATACCTTAATTTAAGCTAAAATTGTTATTATTATTTGAGGAATATAGTTAAGAATACTTTTCTATGTAATATGTCAAACAACCACAGTTGATGAGGACAAAAATTATTACTTATGTAAAAAACCAAACAATAAAATTCAAACTCGGCATTTTCAAAACATACAAAAGAAATAAACCTGAATTGGTGGTTTAAATTTTTTGTAGTATGATTTTTGTCATATTAAAAAATTGAACAAAATCGGTCAATAGAAACCTGTTTTTGTAGTATACAGATAGAGTTGCAAGGTATACATTGTCTTCACACCAGACATTTTTATTAATTTGTTATAGTATATTCATTGCTGGAGTGTGGATGGCCAAGGATTCTCCACCTTAATTGTTCTTCCATCATCACTTGACAAAAGAAATTTACCCATTTCATGATAATGTCACCAGATAAAATATTATAACGTGCTCTTTGTTGCACAACTCATGAGTAGGCCTATAAATCATTTTCGACATCAGGATTTTCTATTGTTCTAAAAAATTTACGCTTACCAGAGCCACATTTCGTATTAGAACAATAAAAGAGGTCGTATGAGAACAATAAAAGAGGATTTTATATTTTTTAGTTTTAATATCACTTATAGTTTACTTTCCGACATCATACTCTGTAGTAAGTTTTGATAGAGTTGCTATCACTATCAAATTTTTTAATAATCTTAAACTTGTTTTCCAAAGTAGTTTCTTCTTTGATGACATTTTAAAAACTACTGTACACTCATAAACAAAATTCAACACAAATAATAAAACATGTAGTGAATGATCCACTACTTTCTCGCACGGTAGACAGTATACCTAATTCAGAAGTGATCAAGCGAGTTTTTAATTGACAAGTCGCAACATTAAAACTTCATACATAGGCCATTCGAACTAGTGCAAAGTTTGGTATACCATGGGTTCAGATTAACACAACCTCACTATAATGTGCATAATAAGCAAATATAATATATATTTATTATGAATACCATGAAATAAGTAAATATATAAAGGCAAAAGGAAGGCGTACAAAATGACCTTACTGTTTTTTTTGTTTTTTACTTGTTTATATATATATATATATAACAAATACTCCTTTTTAGTAGTTAATAATTTTGGAAACAATCAATGTTACAATTTCAAACTACTTATATGATAGTTCAATGGATTATCAAATAAAATGTCTTTACAAACCTTTTTAACTTTACATGACACTGCAAACAATCTTTATCTTCTACTTCATTTTCTGAAAAGGAAAAAAAAATCTATTAGAACTTACATTATGACATTGTTTATAAAATAGATAATGAAAACTATAGCAACTTTTTTAAATCTACATTACTTTGTCGTCTAAATTTTCCTAAAACTACGAATGGAAAAGAAAAAAAAACAGCTTTAGTATTTCCCCATGTTTAAACAAAATAACTCCTCACACGACCTTGTGATGTGATGCAAATTTTGTTTTAATGTTATTTGTAAATAAAATTGCTTGACAAACTGAACTTAGTATTTATAAATAGTAAGTTCAGTTTGTCAAGAATTCAGAGCTGTAACAAACATATTCAGCACAGCCAAAACCAACTTAATGATCAAATTTGACTAAAATGTGAACTTTCTAACCATTTTTGTATAATTTTGAAGTTAAACAGTTAAATATATATATATATATATATATATATATATTACCAATAACTCTTTCTTTTTTATCATTGGACGTTGACTTTAAAGGAAACCAAGTTATTTCTACAATTTTTGAACTTTTTCGATAACTAATGTATCACACTATTTACATTCAACACATTCAACACACTATTTACACAAGCGTAAAATTATTAATCTCATGAAACAGTATCGAATGTTTCACAAGTCAAAAAACTTTGCGGTTATCATGACTTTAAAAAAACTAATTCAAAGTAAAGACTCTCAAATGATGCTCACATAGCTAGAGTCCAATTTCTTTCCCAATAAAACAATTCCAAAGCAAACAACTACAATTTTTGGTATATATATATATATATATATCCCTATATATATATATATATTTAATTTTTTTTTTTTTTTTTTGTTTGTTCTTTAAAGATGAAAAACCTCTTTTCTTGGTCATCAATGCCTAATAAAAACAGGAGGAAAAAACAAAAAAAATAAAGAATTTTAGTCCTCGAATACTCTAATAGCATCAGAGTTAGAAGAGAACAAGAGGGGAAAATATGATAGAAAAGATGAAAGATAAATATCTAACCCAAGACTATATGAAAGATCCAGCTAGAGTACCTTGGAAATACCACACTTGTACTCACTATAAGTGAGCTAGTGAGGAGCAATACCTAACGTTTAAGAATTTAAAGAAAGGACTCTGTTTATGCTTCAAAGAAAAGACTCTGTGCTTCACTAACCAGTTTACAGATATAGGTTTGTTTTTGCAAGATCTTTACTGTCAGTTCATTGTATATTAGCCTATACGTTTTACTAGCCACAATATCACACAAGCAGTAGGTCAGATGGAGAAAAGAGGTACAATGAGGTTTCTCATTGTTGTCAATGAATATAGATTAGTTAATTTTTTTACTTCTTTCTGTCAGTCATCTAAGCTTCACTACTGACATCATCATATTAGACTGTTCATCATATACCACCAGCTGTAAATCTCAATGGAAGTTACACAAGTTTAAATTATTGGTTGCAAAAACATTGCAAACCATTTAAGCCAGGTTAATTATTCAAGGACTCATTAATTTAGCTAATCTACTTGAAATTAAACCTGACCCAACCTGTCTGCAGTGATATTGCAATCAAACATCTAACCTAGCCTTCGCTACGATTTGGTTTCAAACCATTCTTTTAGAATTAGACCTAGATTAGATATTTATTGCTGGCAACAAACACTAATCAATTAAAATAAACCAAGACCAATGACAATAAAGTAGCTAGTTAAAACCATTGAATACATAAAGCATATCCTATTTCTTTGAATATATATTTTTTTAATTTTTAATAAATTATGTGAATTTAAATCAGGAATGAAATGCAAACAACGAAGGAAGTTAATTCAAAAAGTTTCATAGTTAATTCTTACATGCTGATAAAATGGAGCATGGCCTCCATGATATTTTTTGTGGAAATCCTCAGTTTCTTCAAGATTTCCTCAACAATGGAGAGATGATAACCTAGTAAAGAAAGATCAAACAAGAAAATTGCACTCCTGATGCACCCAACAAATATGGGAATACAGGGCCAGAAAGACCTCAGAAACATCAAAGAAGGAACATTCTGTTTCCGCTACTAAGACAACCTTTGGCGGGATAAATGACAAAATGAGAAGATACTAGAGTGGTGTAGGAGTAAGATGGTATAAACTCGGGCAACAAATTAGAATAGAAAATAATGGAAGAAACTCTACACCTTCTATTAGTCAAATACAGTGCAGTAATGCAAAAAAGGGCTAGAAGTTTGGGAAAGTATCAAATTGATCAAGAGGAGACACCTAACCTTGACCTCTTCATGTGCTGAAGGGATTTCTATAGACGAGAGTTCCACTTCTTAGAAATAGTAGACCACGATAGATCTCTTAGAGATCATTGTGTGTTTCACCCCCACATGTATGTTTGTACAGTAATACCTCGAACTTACGCGATAGGTGGGACCGAGCGATAACCGCGTAAGTCGAATTCGCGTAAGTCGGGGTACAATTTTGCATATAAATACTGTACATACAAATTATGTTTAATTGGGATCGGAGAATAAAGAAAACAATAATTTATAAGAAAAATGTGTAATAAAGTCTTAAATACAATACTGTACACGTAACAAATTATACAAATTACATATTTTGAATTACAAAAACGTAAACCAAAGTTTATTTTGATGTAGAAGGCTTCATAAAATCTAGCAAAGTCGTCTGACGGGTTAAAGTTTTTCTCTTCTCACTCAAAATTTCTTCGTAGCACGCTAATAATTTTTTAATTCCTCGTTTTGTAACAGAAATACGCTCTTCGTTGGAGTCTATGTTTTCCAAAATTTGTAACCCCTTTTCAATTGAACTGAGGCCTTCTGTCAAGTTTCCAATAGTCATTTGATCTTCTAATTGAACTGGATCTAAAGAATCAGGTTCTTCAAGGTCTTGCTCACGCATTTCCATGAGCTCATCAGTTGTCAGCTCCTGATTGTGTGAATCCAGCAGTTCTTGAACGTCATCACTATCGACTTCTAAATTTATATGTCTGGCAAGTTCAACAACTTCTTCAATCACATTGCTAATTTCATCTGGCTCTGTTTCCGCCTGAGTGTCAGTGGTGAAAAAAAAAGGACATAGTTTTTTCCAGACTCCATTTAAAGTTTTTTGTGAAATTTCATTCCAAGATTGTCCAATGATTCTCACGGCATCTAAAACATTGAATTGTTTCCAAAAGTCTTTAACTGAGAGCTCGTTGTTTTGTCTCATAGCTTCATGCAGATGCGCAAACGATCGTCTCGTGTAATATGCTTTGAATGTTTTGATGACTCCTTGGTCCATCGGTTGAAGCAAGCTGGTTGTATTTGGTGGCAAAAATACAACTTTCACACGTGAATCAAAGTTAGTTAAAGTAACAGGAGTATGACTTGGTGCGTTGTCGATTAATAGCATAACTTTAAATGGGATTTGTTTAGATTGGCAATAGAATTCGACTTCAGGTATGAAGTGATGACCAAACCAGTCCTCAAAAAGGGAAGCTGTTACCCAAGCCTTACGATTCGACTTCCAAATCACGGGCAAGCCAGCTTTAGATATATTTTTTAATGCTCTTGGATTTTCTGAGCGATAAATTAGGAGAGGTTTTATCTTACAATCACCAGCTACATTCGCCCCAACCATGACTGTCAATCTGTCTTTCGCGGCCTTAAAACCTGGAAAAGTTTTCTCTTCACGTGCAATGAAAGTTCTTTTAGGCATCTTCTTCCAGAACAGGCCAGTCTCATCCACATTGAATATGGTTTGGCTGGTATAGCCACCTTCTTCTATCATATCTTTTAGTTTTTCAGGATAAAGAGATGCAGCCTCTTTGTCAGCGCTAGCAGCCTCTCCACTTTCTGCAATGCTATGCCAATTACAGCGAGTTTTGAATCGGCTGAACCAACCATTACTGGCTTTAAATATTTCATCTTTAGCCACTTCCCCAGCTTCTTCTTTTAATCTGTCAAAAATCAGTTTGGCTTGAGAGCACACCGTGTTCTGATCAACAGGACAATTTTTCACCCTTACTTGATTATCACACCATAATTTCAACATTGTTTCCATATCAGCGATAATACCGTGACGTTTACGAATGATGCTTGAATTCAGAGATTGAGCATTTTTTACAGCGTCAAGAATTTTTTCTTTGCCTTTTATAATGGTTCTGACTGTTGAGTCCGGTAAATTATATTTCTTTGCCAATTCACAAATTTTTATTTTTGCATCAAAGTCTTTGATAATGTTCAGTTTACATTCCAAAGATAATGTTTTTCTTTTCTTATTTGATGCAAAAGAATCGGTTACACTTCGTTTGGATGACATAGTCTATCAAGTCTCTGTAGTTATAACAACAAACAATATAAACTAACACAAAACACAATCCGTAATTTACTGTATAACAACAAACAATATAAACTAACACAAAACACAATCCGTAATTTACTGTATAACAACAAACAATATAAACTAACACAAAACACAATCCGTAATTTACTGTATAGCGTTGACTCAGTGTTAAACAAACCACTGAACTGAAATGGACTGCAGTGCAGGCAGACTAAACATTAGTAGAGGCGGAGTGGGGATGAAGGTGGAGTGGGGATCTTCCGATCGCGTAACTCGGAATTCGCGTAAGTCGGGGTAGCGTAAGTCGGGGTATTACTGTACGTTTCACTACTACTAGGAGACATGATACAGAAGATAAAAAATTTACCTTACTACCCATAAATTTATTAAATAATTTTGAGAAATTCACTTAGTTCAAACCTTACATTAAAAAGAAAATGTTCAAATTCAATGTTTCTTTTTTTTCAAATGTTCAGAATTATCTGGGTCATTTTTTTCTTAAAGAAATATATTTTTAAATATCATAGATTTTTTTAAAAATATATCAACAAAATTCTATATAGCTACATTTCACTAATAGCCTACCATTTTTAGAACATGTTTATGAGGTTTATGGCGTCTTATACAATGAATATTTAGCGTCTAGGACAAGTTAGGTTAGGTTAGCAAATATTAATTAAATTTGTATTTTTATACTATAAGTTTTATCATGTGTAATAACATATTTTATTGGAGCTGGCCTTCAGCAATGTACTCTGTACAAAGCCACCACACAAGTCACAATGTTTTTTCTCAAAATAAATTACATCATGTATTAATAATAATAAACTTATAATAAATATTAAAAGCAAGCTAACCTAACTTGACTTAGATGTCAAATATTTATTGTGTAGGTCAGTGGTCACCAAATGGCGGACCGCCGGCTAGTTTTCTGCGGATCGCGATGACATACTGATGAACGAAAAAAAAAAAAAAAATCCTAAAATAAAAAACCCATAAGAAACCCTCTAAACTCTAAATGAAATCAAATTATTAAACAACCGAAACAATAAATAAACACGAGCAGTGTAACCGGTTACCCAATTATTTTATGCCTAGTAAAACGTTGAATTTAATTTATCTTGGTATTTCAATTGCAAAAGAGATATAGTCGAGGACTAAATTCGAGAATAGGTTTTGACAATTTTATAAGTAAACATACTTAATAAAGTAATTTGTATTGCCAAATCCGATTTAAATAATGGCCTTTATTTTAATCAATCAATGGCATAATATCAAACTTCAATATATTTGAAGAACATTATATCGAAATAGATACAGAGTATTAACTATCCCAAATATTTGAATAATGGTTAAAATTAATGTAGTTAAACTGTTAATTTTTCAAAAAAATTTCGGGGAGTACCCCCGGTGGTTTCCCCTGAATGGACCACGGAAGCTAGGCAAGACTTTGAAACGGACCTTCATGAAACTTAATTGGTGACCACTGGTGTAGGTTATAAAACTCATACCCTGGTTCCTAGGTCAACATACAACAGCTAAACTGTTAAATCTATTAAGGATTCACTGAAAATCAAGACACATGAAAAAGATGCCAGCTAGTAAAACCGACTTGAATTATTATTAATAGAAGAAAACTTGAACACAAATTCTCACAAATAGTACGTTTATTTATTCATAAATAACAATAATTCAATAATAACCAGAAAAATAAATGTACTATTGTGAAAATTTGTGTTCAACACAAGTTAAGTTTTAATATTTATTTATGAATTATTATTATTAATTTATAAAAATAATAGTCATACAAATGTATTATATAAATTCATATTTTTTCTCCACAATTGTATTTGAGTATGTATAATCAAATATACGCTAATGAGAGTTCATTAATTTCACATTCAGTGTAGAAAATTGATATGTAAGATTAAACATTGGGAGCCGAGATAAGAGATAAATATTCAATTTTTATAATTTTCTTTAGATGTTTAAAATTGTTTACACAGATTATTTTCTTAATGATAATACTACTGTTAGACAATACATATTTCAACAAAATTCTATAAGTTGTGTTTCTCTAATACAAGGTGACACACGGGAAATGGACAGTTTTTAATGAAATAATACTCAGCCAATTTTAAAATGAATGCATGTTTATTTACACAAAATTAAAGTTCATTATTTGCCATTTTAGTTAACAAAGCTCATTACTTGCCATTTCAGTTATTTGTGAAAAATAATGTCGTCAAGGTGATGTCCATCATTTCGAATGCAGGACTCAAGTCTCTTCTCAAAATCCTCCATCACACGGACTAACATCTCTACAGGGATGGCAGCAATTTCTTGAATGATTGCATTCTTCAACTCGTCCAAATTTTGTGGTTTGTGGTTATAGACACAGCTCTTAAGGTACTCCCACAGAAAAAGTCACACACTGATAAGTCGGGAGACCTGGGAGGCCAATAAACATTGACATTGCCAAAACCTGAGATAATCTGTCCAGAAGTGTTAGCGGTGTGTGATGTTGCCCTATCCTGCTGGAACCAAACAAGTTTTAAGCGGATTCATCGTCTTCTTAGTTCTGGTTTCAAGAACGTTTCAAGCATATGAATGTATCGAGCCGAATTAACAGTAACTGTGACACTGTTATCTTCAAAAAAATAAGGTCCAATAATGCCAACAGAGCCAAGAGCACACCAGACTGTTACTTTTTCCGAGTCTAGAGGACGCTGATGGATAAGGTGTGGATGCTCTGGAGCCCAGGAATGTAGGTTTTGCTTATTCATGGTCCCATTTAAATGGAAATGAGCTTCATCCCTCATCAATAAAATTGCATTTTCATCCGATCCTAAAATCACTTGCATTCTGTAAGCAAAGTCTTCGCGTACAGCAAAATCAGTTGCCTTAAGTTGTTGCACAATGAGCATTTTGTAGGGATGGAATTTTAATTCTTTATGCAAAATTCATCTAACCGATTCACGATTGATTCGTAGCTCACTAACATGAGGTCTGGCTGACCGTCCTGGGCTTCTGACTACCGCTTCCCTTATCTTTTTAACATTTTCTGGTGTCATTACACTGAGTTTCAGGCCAGGATGCTTCTTATCCAGTATGTTCCCAGTCGATCTGAAGTTTTTCACCCATCTGAGGATTGTGTTACGGCTCGGAACAACTCCATGTCGACCGACATTAAACCATGCACGGAAAAAACGCTGCATAGCTGTAATAGACTCACTACTTCTCACAAAACTGCCATAGACAATCAATCGATGTTGCAAGTTCCACTGCTCCAAAGTGACTGAGTAATGAAATGGCGTCTTGTGTAGAGGAGAACTATCCCCACCACAACCACCTCCCACTACCGCACTCTCAGTACTACGCAGTTCAAAACTGTCCGTCTCCCATGTGTCACCCTGTACTTTTCAAGTATTCTCAGTACAATTATTAAATAGCCTAAGTAAGGAAGCTAACAACAAACCATCTGTACATGAGATTTTTTAAGTTAGTATATTTATGGTAATAGTATAACTTTCATTTAATGAAGTGATTCAAGATAACAATTGACAAACCCATTTAAATAATTTTTTATTAAAGTGTTGGTGAAAAAATTTGTATTCAGAAGTAATCTATCATCATAAATTCTCAAAAATAAAAACTTATGACAATTGGTGGTTTGACAGTACCCTTAGTTAGGGTTGCCAGAAGTCCTGGAAAACCCAAAACATTACCAAATTTGGGCCTTTTGTCCTGGGTATCTGGTTTCATTATTTTTGCCAAAATATGAGTGAAAATCAAGATTGTAAAAAACATAATTCACCAAAAAAGTATTAAACTTGTATTTAATTTGTACTTATACTTAACATCAATGGACTTTTTTAAATTTCATATTTTATATTAGAACATCTTCTTTTCTTTGAGGCTTTACAGTAAACTTTATTTTCATTAGAGTATTAGTGGGCAGTTTGGCACAAGACAAAATTCATCTATCTTAATAACAACACAAAAACGGTAATTACCTATTGTACCTTGCCTTGAAATTTAGTGAAGTAAATCGTTTACTACCTATCTTATTTTGATACAAATAGATCATATTTGATGTCATAAGACCCTTTTGAAGTACGTAAATCCATTATTTCAGTAGTATAAAATAAGCAATATAAAAGTACGAAATCCAGATCTGTTTAGTTTACTATGAATGCATACATTAATACGTATGACTACGTTGGTCAAGTTAGTGAATGTATGATCGCTTGATGTTTATGTCAATGATGGCATGTCCAAAGTGTGAATTGTTGCTATTTTATTAGGTATGGGTAGGTGAATATATATATATACGAGGGGGGACCCAAGAAAACGGGAATTTGGTTGTAATCCTTTATTTTACAATATTTTTACACCACATTTTGGTCACCTTCAAAGTAATTACCATTGACTGCAATGCACTTCTCTAATCGTTTCTTCCATTGTTCAAAATAGGGTATTGTTGAAATTTACTTAATACCCAAACCTATTTCTCATCATTCATAAGTCATAGACCGTCATAATATTCAGCTGTCAGATGACATTTACTATACATACGTTATACCATACGCGAATTTTGTTGTATCCCATTGTCGGCGGTGTAAAAACACTACGGCATTGGCACCCGTCGGTATAACAGACATACACCAACAAAAACATTTGATGGGCCGCTTTTATTTCCACGAATCAATTTAGTATACATTATGGAAAATATAACTTCCTTTTTCAGTTTTCTTCTTGTCTTTGACTGGTTATGATCTAAGTACAGTATATAGCCTACAGTAAATAAAAATGAGCGAGTTACAAAAACGGAAGCGTGTGTTGGTTTCGTTTGAGACACGGTTAAATGTGTTAAAAAGACTTGACAGAGGGGAATCTGTAAAAAAAGCTTTGTGATGAGTTTAACATGGGAAAAAGTACCATCAACGATTGGTGACGAAATAGACAATCGATTGAAGATATTTGTTCAAAAATTGAGTCGGAAAAAGTTCTTGCAATTGGGTGCACTAACAAAAAACCAGTTTGTGACATCGTCGACGAAGCTCTTGGATGTGGTTTGTCCAAGAACACCGGAGAGGAAGCCCCATTAGTGGTCCAATTTTAATTAAAAAAGCACTGGTAATTCACGGTAAAATCGAGAATGCACCAGCATTCTCTGCTAGCCAGGGATGGCTTGATCATTGGAAAAGTGTCATGGGATTCGTTTCGATCACATATGTGGTGAAAAAATGTCAGCAAATGAATCAGGTGCTAGTGAATTTAAGGCAACCTTCATGAAAATGATCGACATAACACTTTTCAAGAATTTTGTTTTTTTCAAGAATTAAATTGTATGTAAAACTCAAAAAAATATATATATTTAGTGAGTATACAACTTTGTGTTTTTAGTTATAAAAAATATAATACATTTCAAAAAGGGTAATTTTTATATTTCTTAGGTAGGAAATTTAATTTTGTACAAAACAAAACAAAAATTATGATAAAATGTTAGTATTTGCAGTTTTTATAAATGTTTTAGTAAAACGCTGCAAAATATATAAAAAAGGCATTCTTCGTAGTACTAGAGGGTAAAATCACGGCATTCTTGGGAGGGACTATGGAATTTTTCCTGGCACTAAAAGGGTTAAAATGATGAAATATGTGACTAAATAACCTCAAAATACCATAAAAGTCACTTTAAATCGCAGTTTTCAGACAGATATAATGAATTAGGAAACATAAAAAGTGACTAGTTTTGTTCAGAATGATCAAAAAAACGCAACTTTGAAGGCAAAATGAAGAGATTTCACACTTAAAATCAATCGGACATGTCTCCTGCATGTTTACCATTTCAAGAACTGTCACTATGAAGAACTGTCAAACTACATATCATTTAGTATCGATCATGTCATGTAATAAGTGTAAACTACTCCTATATGATTACCTAACCAGATCTAATTAAACAACTACAGGGCAAGGAAGGTCATTATATATACCTTAGTTGACCTATAGTTATTGTACTAGGCCTGGGTTTAAGAGACCTAGTCGTCATGAATCTTAGATCATAGAGGTGTAGTAATATCAACCTGTATTAGTAAATGAAGTGTGCATGCACCCCACGATTGAATTCAATATGGCTACATGATAGAATATGTAACAAATTGTACAATTTCTAAGATTGTAAAATAGGCCTAAATAATGAATTGAGATAAAAACCACTAGTTTTGTTCAGATTGATCAACAGTATCGGGAAAATGCAGAGATTTGAGATTTCACACTTAAAATCAATGCACATGTCTCCTGTTTTACCTCAATATTTGTTTTGAAGGTTATAGACCCATAGTGCCAGTTTCTAACAAAGTATGAATAGAAGAATGTAGATCCTACAGGTTATACACATTTTTCACACAGTACCAATCCTTTCTAAAAACTTGGGATATTAAAATAGAAGCTTACATTTAAATCAGCATTATTAGCGGTTCATTAAGCTTTACCTCTCTGGACTCCTTGAAGAATTAGATAATTTAGGCCTCCTACTGTCCGAGACTGCATGTTTTCTATTGTGTAAGGCAGATTAATAAGACGTTTACTTATGGTCATTACTAAATACTGATTAAATGACGACTGTTACTTTTCAAATCTCAAATCAATTTGGAGATCTACGTTTGCTGAATGGATGCTAAGGTATTACATTTGGCAAGGGTACCAAATTTGTGTGAAGTCAAACAAATGTAAATTACAGTCAACTATAGTAAAAAACCAAATTGGCTATATCGCAATTGCAAACACAAGAAAACTTGAATAAACTATTAGCTATGGAAACTATTTTATATTCCTATATTTATCTGTGTTTCACTGTACACAGAACAGAGATTAATAAATAAACTAAACAGAAACATCATAGAGTCCAAGAGCATAGATAAAGATGGTAACTTACCAAAATGGCTTGAGCCAAGCGTTCTGTTCACTATTTGATGTAGGCTCTATGCCACACAGTACTTATGAATAGGCCGAATAGGGAACATGGATACGGAAATAATCTGTGCTCTGAATCACAAGGTGAACTATGTTGCCATATTTATTTCAATAAATCTTAATCGTGAAACGGAGATGTAAAAAACTGTTACTAATTTTATATAATTAATACTTTGAAGTTAAAATTACTATAATCATATTCACAATTGCTCAAACGTTTAGACATGAAGATATAAATAAGTTTGACCGTTTCCTGAAATTCTTAACAATATTATTATAATACATCATAAAAATATATGTAACACCGTCATCAACTATTACCTTAATTATATAGGTTTATTAAGACAATTAAAATACTGTTGTATAATTAAAATTGAATAAAATCAATTGTTCAGTAACAATGTAGAGAAAACATAATAAGAGACAAAAACAAAAAAAAAATTTCATACTTGACAGTGGTAGTGGTCAAGTTCAGTTGAATGCTTGGACTTGTTAGTAGAAGGGTTTAGTAGGTATCTAAATTCAACAGTTCATTCATTTTGAATTTGTCCATTTATAATTTAGCTTAAATTCTGAAATTAGCATAGAAAAAATATTACAAATGATATAAAACTAGTCAAGTATACAATACAATGGAAAAGTGATATAACATCCATGATATTTAAAAAATCTTAGCTCAAAAGAAACAAAGATGAAACTAATAAAAAAACAATCATACCTTAAAATAATTGCCTCATTTACAAAAATATATATTAAAATAAATATTTTTTCTTAAACGCTCAAAACAATAAATAATTTACCATAAATTTAACAGAAGTCACTTACTATATAATTTTAGAAATACTCATTTAATAAAGTATAACTGATAAAATCAAAATAATAATGATCAAATTCAAATGTATTAAATAAAACAAATAAACCATTACTATTTTTAGCTTCCTAAGAAAAGGAGCTCAGCTTCATCAAACAAAAACATGGTGCAATAAACTTGTCCACCGAATAAAACACCTTAGGAAGCTGTTTCAATTTAATATAAAGTTCTACTGCTGAAATACTTTTTAAATTAAGGAATTTATTATACACATGATTAGTTATATAATTAAAATTTGTATTGATCATACATGAAAAAATATTTAAATTTTATACTTTTTGGAAAATAACATTAATGACAAATCTCTTTTTTTCAGTTTATATATATATTCTGAAATTTGACCTGAAAAGAGGAAAACAGATAACTTTGCTTCTATAAAACAAATTCATTTGGGTTTTCTTACAAACTCAATCTACATCTTTTGGCAAAAGTAAATTTGGTAGATTTATGATTACTTTTGAATTTTTTCCAATGATATATTATGTCTCTTACATTTCTGTTCATATTTTCTTTTTAATTTTTTCGACATGGCACAGTTATCAGCTTACAACTAAACAAATTTATTGATTCGATTTGTTGGTATTATGTTAAAGAAAATTTTATGCTCTGTTTATATTATATAAGCGATGGTTTTTATCTTCAGTTATTATTACTAAATAGTATTAAAGATTATGTTATTCTCTACAAATTGACACTCAAATTCCTATATCTTCACAATCCAAAAATTACACCCAAACTCTGCATTACATTGGAATTTTCAGTGTTCACACACATTACCTCCACTATGCATCATTTTATTTATCTTATCATGTTTTATGTCACAAGAGTTTATGTACCACCTATACCGAAATAAATTAAAAAACGTATTCACTTCAAAAGATAGTCAAACCATTTCAAATATATTACACATTTTCAACCATTGTTCTTTGTGTAAACTCAGAATTACTTTCTTTATATCAGCAACAATTATCATTTGAATATTAGTATATCAAAACCATCTAAAACTAGCTTAAATATTTTTGTGTATTCAACTATTGAAACAGTATTTTTTATTGTTATTTTATCAATACAGTAGACTTCCGATAATCCGGCATATTCGGGACTTTTCTTGTGCCAGATTATTGGGCTGTACCATATGTGATCGCTGAATCGTAATTCATACAGCAAATACAAGTAGAACATAATGTTAAGAAGCAAATACTGTATCTTTTACCAGGAACATAAGGATAAACATTTCAGCTCAAAATAATACTGTAAATTATAGAACAAAACTTATTTTTTATTGTACACTACATTTTAAATATTGTATGTATGTACAACTACAGCAATACATTGACATAACTACAGAAGGGCTACAGTGAACTTTTAATTGAAAAATATTACATTAGAGTTTAGTTAATTCCTACATTAATTTGTAAATTTACAAGTCTAAATTTAAAAAAATCTCTAATGTCCTTTTGTTTTCTAGAATCATTTTTCTTTATTAAAAAGTTATATGTCACAATGATTTCTGAAAAGTTATAACGTGAGTTTGCTTCAGCAGAACATTTCCAAGTATACTAGGCCTACTGCATTGCCGAACCACAACTTACATACAAGCACGTTTCCGTCCATGATAACGTAAAACAAATTCATTATGTATGTACATACATATTATATATAACCATGATGGTGCCGGACCATTGAATAGCGGACTATTGGAAGTCACTGTATTATATTTCTTGAATACTTTTTAGCTATGCAACATCAATATATTTAAAACAATGAATGATGTTATTTAGTTCCTGTCTATATTTGTTATTAAATCTGTATTAAATTTTGTCATTTCTTTGAAAATTAATGTTTTTGTAAAAATTTTTATTAAAATCCTATTTATTTTCAAGGCTTTTACATTTTAAATTTAATAAAATACCGAATCAAGGATTTACTCCGGCTGATGTATAACTTATCTTATACTTCTATGTGTCTAATTTTATAAAAGAAATAACTACTGCCACTACACACAACCCATCCACAAGCCACTGGCATACCGGGTGTGGTGATTTCAAATTCACTGCCCATTATTTACGTCTAATGAATAGACTGTTTTGTGGATGTACTGTGCGTGAGCATACCCTGTATGACTCTGAAAAACCAGTCGGAGAATCCAGTGTGCTACAAGGGACGAGAAGACCAGTTGTTATCTTGGTTTTCCCTGTTTCTCCCAAAAATGGTGGGTCAACCTTACCTTAAACAGGTCTAGAGACTTTGAGGTGCCTTTATTTAAAAGCAAACACACAGTCTTTGGTGTAATAAGACTTTTTTTACGTGAATAGCCCAATGCATAGCTTGTTAACCACATAACGCGGATGACTGCGTAGGATATGTAGTTTGAAATATTTGTGTGCTTCTTTGTCATTCTTAAAAGCAATAGACCAAACACAGCCAAAACCTTCTGCTCTATCGTAAACAACATGGCAAAAGGCTAGAATAAGCTAAGTGTTGTTTGTTGCCTAAGAGAACACAATAGAAGTTGTCAGCATTGCAATGATCTGAAATAAAAAAACACCTGTTTGTTTTAAAATAACCAGCTGTTTAAACATTTGGAGCTTTTATATTATCATGTTCTCCTGTGACAGGTGCTGTTGTTTAAACTGCATTTCTATCAACAGCCGCCATTTTATTTCTATTGCACATATCAATGTAAAAATTTGTTGGTACACTTTTGGATATGTATTGTTTCCAATATGTATGAAAGAAATGTTACAATTTGGTAGATGCACATGTACTTCGTGGTTGTTTAAAAATGTACATACCTTCATGGGACACACTGTATATACAATATAGATATATGTATACGCGCGTGCAGCCACGCTATATATATATATATGTATATAATATGCTCTTGCATAAATATTCCACAAACTTTCTTACATACCCATACATATTAAAACTACAAATCTATGTAAAATATTGTACTAACTAAAAATATTATGAGATTGAAGATCCCAACTGGAAGAAACAAGTAAATAGTATGGCCGAAAATTATTTTAATGTCTTTCACAATTGAGGTCTTATAAGTTAGACCCAACCATTCTCATTTAAGCTGAAGCAATATTATATATGTTTAGGTCAAAAAATTGGATAAAGATGTACTGTTTAAGTTTGTTGAAGTCCTATAATTTGAGTTGTGACAGCTACATTTGAGTTGGTAATAGGAAACAACCAAGGTGAAGGTAATGGCAACAATAATAGAATTACAGTACTGGCTACTGTGACAGGTAAAGGGATACTATTGTCCATCCATTAATGACCTAAGTTGAAGAGAAGTGATAGACTGGGTACCACTGATAGAACGTACCACAGAGACAGTATGTTTCTGCAGTGTTGTTTGACTAATCTTACTCTGTGGTTGTCAGTAGTGTTTCGGTGAGGTTTGTCAATCAAGGTGATGGGAGGTTTTAACATGAAACATGTTATGGGCGGAGATCGGTAATTCATGATATAATTTAAAAACCATATCCATTAGATTGGGAGGTAGGGTCACTCTACCTGTGCGTTGGCTTGGCGCAAAGTATAATAGGGTGCGATCAACAATCGAGAATTCGAGTGGATGTGGATTGGTTATAATTTTTGAAAGTTTGGGATCTTCACGTTAATGGATATGGGATCTTTGAAGATCTGGGATAGGGTAGGCAAAAAATATATGGTTGAAATTGGAGATGGGGTAGAGGAGAGAAGAAAAGGTTATGGCGGTAGGTGCGGGAGGTTCAAAAAGGAGTTGGCAAGTATATTATCTGAACCTTTGATGTGCTGAACGGAAAACTGGAAGGAGTTAATACATTCTATCCATCTGGCTAGTTTCTAGACTTGGCTAGAACAGTTTAATGACCAGGAAAGCGCCGAATTGTCTGTGTTCCAAATACTGTTAGCATTTGGTTAAGGCAAAAATTACGACGAGGCACTCGTGCTGTTCTCGAAGCGTTGAAGCCTCTCTCATACCCAGTGGATATGATCTACAAAAATCCAATTCCTCAACAAATAACCCCCCCCCTCCAGATCATGAAAAGCCAGTGTCAACTACCTTGGATTTGTCTGTATATAGTCAATGAACAATCTAGAATCTGTCAATATCGGATTTCTCTCTAAGCACCTATTTCTTGTAGGTTTGACAAATTCATAACCTGCTGTGCCAACTCCAAATGACTACCATACAATACCAGGAGTTAAGACCATCCTGTATTCTTTTGTTTATGAAGAGCACACAGATTAACACGTTAGCTGCCGAGGCCTAATACGATACTCTTGCCTGGAGTGCCACCATTACCAAATTATTTTTCCATTATTATTTTTGTATCTACCTATGTAAAATAATATAAGGCAATAGTATTTACTAATTTTATTTACATTTAAACATATATAGTTGCGAGACCGATCGGACCGAAATGCAATTTTTCGGCTTTAATTTTAATCGTAGTATAACGTTTAGGTCCGATTGGACCGGCAATTTTCGTGTAAAAAAAAAATCTAAATGGGCTATTTCATTTCTTTATGTTCACAATGCACACTATTTTATTTGTCTAATACTTATTTTATAAATACATATCTTCATTTTACAACTGTATTCTGAGTCAATTATTCATACTAAACCAAAATGTTTTTGTAACATTTTTAATCGGTCCGATCGTGCCGTCAAAAAAGTGAAAATATCCACCTACTTTATTATTATATTGAGTAACCATGGTAACAGTTATTAAAGCATACAATGTACTACGTCTAACACACATCTTTACCCAATCCAGAGAATACCAGAATTGGCCGATAGGTTGCTGCACTATCCAACCTTGAGCCACAAAACAAAACATTACGTCAGTGACTTTATCGGTCCGATCGTGCCGAAACGCTGCATGTACATTCACCTTAGTTTCAGTCCGCTCGGACCGATATGGCAGGTAATGTGTTAACTGACAGACTTTGTTAATCAAACCATGTCTGTATTGCATTACAACCACTTTGTATTAAACTCAAACCACACTTAGGTTCTTTACATCATGCAAAAATAGACCATTTTCTGAGAACGCTAGTGTGTATAGTCCTAATGTATAGAGCCTTTTCAGTAGCTCATTCATTCACATTCACTACAAATAAGAGGGGAGGAGAATAACACCTCATTTTTAAAAACAGCTTCGTCACTAGGCATGCAGCAAATTTGAATGTTAATATGTACAATAAAATATTTTGTACTATTTAAAAGACATTTATTTTAACAAATAAATGTAAATAATTTTTATAACATTTCAATTATTAGATTTAAATATTGGATAAAAATTGTTAAGTTTATTATACATATATTATTTGTTAAGCACTAAAACAGCAATTTATAGCCAACTCAGCAGCATTAATTCTGCCTATAATCAATTATAAAAATCTTTTAGAATGTAAAACAATATTAGCAAACAATTAGAATAAAAATCAAGATATAATGATATTGTACATAATAGCAGATTCTTCTGTTGATTCAGCACAATCTGGAATATCCGATTCCATCTCTGTCTTTTCGTATATTATCGGAGATTCAGATAAGTCTTCTTCTACAACATATGGAAAATCCACACCATCATTATCTTCATCACACGCCACTTTTTGCAAATATTCATAAACTTCATTCCTAGACACTGCATGTTGTCGCATCAGATGTATTCTGGCATCTGGTTTTCTTGCAAATGCTCTTTCACAAATATTACATCGATATGGACGCAATCCTACAAATAAAATAAAATTTTATCTTAATCAAAGGGTGAACTATATATTCAAAAGAGATCAATTCTTAAATACATAAATTTACATGCACAATATAGCAATATTTTTTCAAGTTGAATACCTCAGTATTAACATTTTATACTCAGGCTTTGCATTAGTTGTTCACATTTTGCTGGGCAAATTGAATTGACTAGTAACTCTGGTTGCTACAAGGATGAATGAGTTTATAAATCAAGATTTAAGTTAAGATATCTTCCAAAAGTAATAATGCAGTTCCATATAAAAATGAAGCAATGCGTATATGATACAAAAATCAATCTTTAAATTTGGATAAAAACAGTAACTATCGATAAAAATCTACACTGGCAGTCACAAGTTCAAAACCTATCAAAGATCTTAAATTCCTTGTGTTTTAGTATTAATATTTTTGGTAAAATTTGAGATGTAGATATAATGATATTTGTATATTGTGGATACTTTTTTCCTTTTATTCAATATGGTACACTACTATCATTGGAGTAATCTTATCATCAGGACTAGGAAAAAGTTTAAGATTCAAAAGAGAGTGTGTGAATTATATCTCATTCCAAATATCAAATTTTGTAAAACTCTTAAACAATTTTTTTATTTTTTATGATGATTCTTCTATCTTTACACATCAGGAGGCACTTTTTTTATTCATAAAAATAAATATTTAATCTTTGACGAATTTATAAATAGTAAATATAATACTAGAAACAAAGTATCATGTCCTTATCCAATCCCTAGACTGCAAATGTAGACTGCAATTCAAACTGCTCCGACAAAGGTTTTTATTTAGTGAATCTATATCTCTAAAAATATTAGAAGTTTCCCCTTTACTAAATTCTCGAAATACCTTCAAGAAATTTTACTTCTCGCTTCAGAATTTTTAGAAAAAACAATTCTTTTAATTGGTCATATATTTATATGTGATTTCCTTATTTTTATTTCGTATTGGTTTTCATTATTTTTTGTTTTAGATTTATTGACTTTTTATTTATTTTTTATATGTTTATTATTTTGTTGTGTTTCAGGAAATTAATAGTTTTTAATAAGTAATATATATGATAATAGTATATGTTGTTGCATAACTTGTATTCATGTATAAGACTAGCTATATGCTTACACTGCAGCCAATTAATTTCATTGTATGGTTCTATTATTATTGAAAAATAAAAACAAATGTTCTTGTGATGAATGATAACAAATAAATAAATAAAACAACCATGTAAAAAGAAATCCCAGTATAACATTCTTTGCAAATTTTTTTAATCTTCAAAATTTCAACGCCAGTGCTTTATTAAAGATTTTTTGCTAAATGTTTCTACTTTTTGACTGATGAAATCTAAATTGTAAAGTTACAAACATATTTACATACTTTTATATGTGGTACAAACTTGCAATTTGGTATATAGGGTTTATGGTGAAATCGCCAGAAAAAAAAACTCTGATATACGAAAAGCTCTGCAAATAATACATGGAACTGAAAAGCATTCAAAATTAAGAACTCATTCCAGAATTTCAAGAGCTGAAAATGTATGTTTACTGATTCGTATTTCACCAGTAAGTTTCAAATTTCCAATATTTCGCGAAATTGCTTTGACATTTGACTCTAGGAGAACAATTTACAAGAAAACTGGAAGGTGACATAAAGGTAATGAAAAACTATTTTATAAAATAGTTCACTAATATAGTGAATGAACTAGTGCATACTATTTATGAGAAATTAAAATAATGAGAAAGGGTAAAGTGCTGGGTCTAGATGAGATAACAATAGAGATGATAAAAGCAGCAGGTTCCGTGGGAATACAATGGATGCATAAAGTATTCAGGAGTATATGGACCGAAGGAAGGATAAGAGATAATAGGAGACTCTGTGATATAATGGTACTATTTAGGAAAAGAACAGGGAACTGAGGTAACACTGAAAACTACAGAGGAGTGTATAAATAGGATAAAACTCTTTATCTCTCAGTGTGCTATCATTTTCAAAAAAAAAAAAAAAATGTACTGATGAAAGGAGATATTTATATACTTTTCCAGAAGAGAATCAATATGGCAAAATCTTATAGAAATATGTATGGATGCATATATTCGGTAACAGAAATATGCAGGGAAACACAGAATAGTTCGATGTCAAGAGCTATAAAAATAATGTTTTGTTGTGTATAACAAAAAATAATGTAATCGGTAAAGCCGATTTTGAGAAATTTGTCTTTTGATTTTTTGTTTCTTAACAACTCATGAACTGGAATTTTTAGAGATGTCAACCAAATCTTTTTTTTTTATTCTTTGAAACTATACTTGAGCAAAATTTGACTATACAGATGACCAACAACATTCCAAAAAGCAGTTTCATGGACTCAGGGAACTCTAAAAAAAAAAAAAAAATTACGCAATAAATTCAACATTGATATTTTGACCCTTCACATGACTTTTTCTATATAATGTATAAGTAAGAAAGTAAAAACAGATAAAACACTTGGCTACTTGCACAACATTCTATTAAAAATTAACTACTGGCTACTAATTTGTGTATAGTTACCCCCCCCCCCGTCCTAAATATTAAACATTGTGCGAGAGATCAGAAACTGAAGTTTGGTACCATTCCAACACATGTACATAATAGTTCCGGCCGCCCAAGATCAATGCAAGCACTGATTCTGTCAGATCACAGACATAAGTCACCTGAGTTACTAGTTTACTATTTTGTTCAAAAATAAATTCTTATTTAGTAATAACATTTCAAGTTTCAATACATCAGAAACATAATTACATTGTTGTTTCAAGAACAGGGTATAGAGGTAAAGCTTATTTTTACATTCGATGTGGGTGTACCGTACAGCAAAAGAGATTTTTACCACTAATTTTGTAACAGATTTTCAGCTAATAAAATGTTTTCAAAATTTAAATTGTGCCGACGTACGTATTTTTATTTCTATCTGCACCGACATTTGTAGTTTTATTTTTTTGAATCTTTAAAGTTGCTGCCGTGAGGTGCTGTAACCTAGCGTACAACTCCGAAAGCAGCGTCATGTGACTTTGCTGTAGGCTGTAACGGTACTTAGAATGATAACGGGAGTCGTATTCTAAATTTTGACATGGTGACCTGGGCTCAAATCGTTCTGTAAAAATTATACTTTATTCTTAGCGGTCATCATGTCGATCTGCCGTTGTGATGAAACAATATAAAATGTAGTCTTTTCATACTTATATAAAAATGTGGACAGCTTGTTGTGTTTTTCTTCTAAATTTTCATAACATCATTTGCATCCTCATGCTTCGTCTTCAAGTTTGCGACAACTTTTGAACCAGCTAACAAAAATATTTAACATGTTATTTTATTGAGTTAACTATGTTAAAATACGTATTCTATTTATAATTGTAAAATTTTGAAATCTGTTTTCAATTATAACTAAACTTTAACCTGTCTGTAAATTTTAAGAGTATAAATTTAAATAACCTTTTGAAAGAAAAACGAATAGCAATTCCTTTTATTACTAGTTATTATAAAGTCAAATCATCAACACGTATTTTGCAATTCAACATTACGCCCACTTAGCACTAAACATTAGGTCCTATCCAATAAATAAAATACTGTTGGAAAGCTAATGTTCCGTATATGCATAATCATGCAAAAAAAAAAATACCACAAAACATTATAAATAATATTCCCAAAATTGGTGAAGTTCGCATATTTTTTATGCGTAAAATCATAAATTTCAACTCTGCGCCTTTTCGTAAACGCGACACCATTTTCCCCCATATGATTACAACTCTATTTATCTGTCAAACGGGTTGACCAAAACACTGCTCTATAGATCACATCTTTCTCTTTCAAACCGTAGATTACAAATTTTTCTGCGTCTCACAGATCCAGAGATATTTCTACTTGACCATAGAAGAAACTTGACAGGACGAAATTCATTTGGCATTCGGTGCAGTTTACGAAATGACGTAATCCCTTTTCTAAGTAGAAAAACGTATTCGTTCTTTACAGTATGTTGTAGAGGAAATTTCATTCTATAAGTTGGTACCACTTGATATACCAACTGATATTTTCTGTACGTTCTATTCAAGTCCAAACATAGTCTATATTACGCGAGTCGTGAAATAAAATACACGCAAAAGGGCGTGGCATTTGTGTAATATTTTTATTATTTCTGTTATTTTGAAGGTTTGTGTATACAAATTGTATATAAATTGTGTATACAAGTTACAATATATGTGATTTTATTTCTAAAGTTTATGTTTTTGAGTGAATTTCTAGTTTGTGAACAGTTTATATTTGGGATAACCTAGAACAATATTGTAAGTCTAGCCTATATGCAAATTTTCTTATATTTAGTGTTTTACTTGATTATACAAGTGTATATGTGTGTTATTCTTTATAAAGTTTATTGTTTTAGTGACATCTAGTGATTTTGTCTTAGGCCTAGCTCTAGAAAGTTACTAATTACGCCTAAATTGTTGAGGTGTCTAACCTAACCTCAACTGTCAGAGTATCACTTTTTAGGGGAAATCGTTATTTTTATTTTTAAAATGTAACAAATTATTATTTTTTCCCCCTAAATATATTCACAAATATATTACAAATCTCTAGTAATTGTTGAAAAAATTCCAAAAAATCTATTAGTATGTTATTGATTACCATTTCTGTGAAATTTCTGCTCCGTTACTCTTCGATTTTTTGGTATTTGACTAAAAAACTTCAAATGTGATACATCTAACATTTTTTTTCACTACACACCTAGATTCTATGCACCTTTCTGAACATAATGATATATAGCACTTTTGTAAAAAATATATATTACTAAATTTGGTAAATTGTTGAAAATAAAATGATCAATGTCCCAATATTCATAAAATATTTTTTTATAAATTTTGAAAATGTAACAATTTCCCCCCCCCTAAATATATTCACAAATAATACACAAAAATTGTGTATATCTTAGAAAAAGGTAGTAAGCTATTGATTTTGAATGATGCAGATTTTTCTGAAAAATGATAACATCATTTTTTGACATGTAACATACTTACTCCAAAACCGTTTTAAAAATTAATTTTTTTATTACATAGATAAATTCTATGCATCTTTCTGAGAAAAATGATGTCTTATAAGTTAGGTTTTGTATAAAAATAATATATTTTATTAATTTTTAAACAAACGAAGAAAGTTTAACATGCGCCGGTTCCAGGGTTAAAACGAATAGTGGTTCTTTTCATTTCTAGTTATTATAGAGTGAAATCATCAATTGACTTATTTAACATATATAACGTTTTATTTTCAAAGAAATTGCAGTTTTAGGGCTTAGTTACAGAGAAATATATTGTTTTAAAACCTAGAAAAGAAGTGTTTAAACTTGTAAAAAGTCTCTGTTCATTCACTAATTCCAACATGTATATTTCTACAGCTTATGCTGGTTCAAGCAGGAATTACAGCTTAATTTCATGGTATAACTGCAAGTCCACACAAAAAAAACGAAGGACATTTCAGCTTGTTCAATAACGCAAAAGTGAAAACAAAAACTGGAACTTTAATTATGTATTTCATTTAATTGAGGACTTCTAGCGAATTTTGGTTTAAATGATGCTTTAATTAATTTTTTTTTTTTTTTAATATAATTATTTTCTTCTTGTTAAAATGCAAAACAAAATATAAATTCTAATTGGAAGGGATAAGCATGCATTTTCGGACCTCACGACCCCAAAGGGGTTAATTTTTCCAAATTATATTGACGTCAATTACTAAATCAAATTTCTAATTATATATATATATATATATATATATATATATATATATATATAATTATATATATATATATATGTGTGTGTGTGTGTGTGTGTGTGTGTGTGTAATTAATTAATTTTTTATTATTTTCTAATAATTTAAACTTAGAATCTTTTTTAACATATGTAACACCTAGAAAAGGTTGGTCTAATTAAATATTTAAAATAGCGGGTAATCGTAGTGGGTGTAACATGAGTCAAAAACGTGACTAATGATTTTCAATGTTAAACAGAGTAAATTCATAATAAAATAGATTTCCAAACACAAATAAATAATGATGTAAAGATTTTAAAGTAATTTAGATTATAAGAAATTTAATAAATTGTGTGTGTAGTGAAATTGAGAGATTCGAACAATTTATGAATTGCGTGGTAGTTGAATAGACATTTTGGAACTGAACGAGAAAAATATCGCTTACGCGATGAGAATTAGAACATAGCCAATACCGGATATTGGACAAGCACATGGGATTGCATCAGTCTTAAGTTGGGAGCTGTAAGTTGTGCTTTAACAAAAATGTAAAATGTATAAAAAACAGTTTTTTTGTGAAGGCCTTATAGTGGACAGACACTTTAATAAGTACTAACAACAATATTTTTACGTATTGAAAAAGTATTAGTTTAAAAACAGCGGAAAGAATTAGATTGTTCGGTATTAAGCACGTGGTGTGAAGTAAAGACAAAAGACTATCGTATTTCACATGCGTTAGACGAACAATGGTGATAAAAAATCGCAGTATAAACTTTTACGAAATCGGAAGTGCGGTTAAAGTAATCTAAACGGTAAAACTATCATGCACGACATAGGACACCTCGACTAGATTATATTGTGGACAATGACTCTCCAAAAGATTGGTAAAACGTGTTATATAACATGCCATATTTAAATTTGTATATTGTATAAAATTTATTATGTTCTTTGTTGTGTTAGCTATAAATTTAATCATTTTAAATAGTTAAACTTTTGAGTCGGAATACCAAGAAGGTTACTGACATAGTTAGTTTTTTTATAATGCATTCTGATAAATAAAGTAACAAATAATTTTAATATTTTCAAATTCATAAAATAAAATTGATAATTGCAATTTAAAAGTAAATTTAACATTTTTAAATGAAACTAGACCTTGGCAAAGGCAATTAAAATTCAGATAGGATGTTAGTAATAGTTGATTTCCATGATACAATTTTTATGATAAATGATAATGTATAAATGTTTCATGTTTAACAAATTTATGTTAAAATTTCAGTTTAAGTGTTCTTCATTCTAACCAGAAATCGCTGAAAGTACACGGAGAAAGGACTTCGACCCTGAGATTAAATTCATAAATTCAATAAAATAGTTAACTTTTCTAAATTGATGTTAATTCATCTGGCGCCCATAATTGCTGAGCAAACTTTAAATAAAAAACTTATAGTAAAATTTAATTAATTATTTTTTTAAGATAATATTTATAAATGAATCGTAGAAGGTCGTAAATTTATAAGTATTACACATAAGAACCATTAACTAATTGTTATCATTATCTGTGTTCATCAAGATATTATTTTGTAATTTTAATTATATGGGGGGGGGGGGAATTTGATTAATGTTATATAATTGTTTGTTTTAAGGGCGTATAAATATATATATATATATATATATATATATATGTATGTATAGATAGATAATCAATTGTTTCATTACAAATTGTTTCTTTTAACAGCAAACAAATGTTGTGTTGATTTTTCTGTAAATGGTTAACTCAAAAAACTGCTAAATTTAAAAGAAGTTGAATAAATTACCGGGCAACCGAAATCACTAAATCTCTTCATTTGACATTACCATTCCTTTGGTTCCAAAAGTGTTTTATTAAAGATTTTCCCCTAAGAATGGTACAAAATATATATACAAGTATATTTGGTTGATTTTCTATTAATTTTCAACAAAGAAAATGTTCTTGACAAACAATTAAAATTATTTTCTGAATTTTCTAAGAATTAAATTATATCCCTTTGTATCTTTTCTTTTAATATTATCTGTGTTATATAAAGTAACATATAATTATAATCACTCATTATTCCTGATAGTAAAAATTTAATTATTTACGCATAAATATTATGAACAATGGCTACAATCTGTGATAAACAAGTGTGCATCAAACAGCATTCATGTCTAATGCATTCTTCTTCTTAGTACAAAACAACATGACCAAGCTGAATTACAACCGTACGTCATGTTGGAATAAAATGGCCTAACGTGAACAGTTGAGTTTTATAATGACCGAAAATTTGAGAATAGTTTTTTGTTCTACTACGATACCGTAATCATTTACGGTACATATTTTGTTATGACTGATATAGTCTGAAGAAAACATGATTTTCTATTATATTTAACAAAATTCCCCCCTTCCAAATTTTCCCAACTACTTGGAATTCCTGTCTCCCCCCCCCCCGATTCTCAGATTTTCACAGTCGGTAGACACCCTGCTGGTTTAAGGCACAAATTTATTTGCATAAAACTCATAACCTATTAATATTTTCTATTCTAATAGCTTTTATTTGAACAAAGGAAAGTTAGTTCATCATGATATTTAAAAGTTCAAATTCATATTAGTAAGTATTTTTAGAATATATTGAAGTTACAATTAATTATAATTTAATTACATTCAAATGATTTAAAGAAACTTCTCCTTCATTTACCATCAATACAATTAGTATTCTATCCGAAGTAAGCTTTATACTTTTACAAAATGGCCGGATATTACTTTTCTAGCCGAGTTGGACTAGGCTTATTAAATTTTACCTTAAACCTATATTACACAATATTGTTCTTTGATTAAATTTTACTTCTATTATAAACACCTTATTTAGGCCTAACCTTTTTAATTCTCTCCCATGTAATATTCTGTAGTTTAGTATTTAAACATTTACATTTCCTGTATCTGTGATTTATAGTTCTTGCCTGTATTAAATTTACAATGAGAGTCCCAATTCAATTATTGTAAAGATTTGGCTTGGGTTTCAAACATTTCCTGTCACCTAATACCTTTTCTTTTTGTCTTTATTTTAATCTCTTACCCCCAAGTCATGACGTTTACTCCTACTTACAAACTATATCACTTTATAATTATATATCTCTAAATATCTGTACGATATGGTGTTCCTTTTATTGAACCATGTGCTTATTTTACTTTTAATTATTCTATTTTATTTTTACAAATGTTTAAAATTTTGTTTTTAATCATTTTAATTTCCCTCCCTAACGATTGAACTTCAGTGGGCGTGTCTTGTGCTTGCGGTATCCTGCTACAGTCAGTCAAGGTGAATTTGCACTAGAGTTCTATTCTTATATTTTCTCACAGCTGAGATCAGCTTATATTTCTTTTAAAGTTTTGTGCCCAAATGGTATCTCCAATTATTTCAAATCTCTATTCTACACCTACATTTATCTATTTACATCCTTCTAAATAATAAATACCTACTCCAAATGTGTGATTTTCTTCTTTTGTTGTTGTTGTTTAACCTAAAATTGTTAAGGTTTCTATATGGTGTCTTATTGTTTATTCTAGTTATTATATTAGTTAATTAATTCGTGTATTATCTCAAACTTTATTTTATATCATGTTTTACTTTATTTATTATACTTCTTTTACTGGTTATCTTGTTAACTGCTTATATAGAATTCAAGTTTATTTTATCAGGTTTATGTTCGAGCTTTGTTTTAAATCACCTAAGTCCCTTGTTTTATATTAAACTAAACATAAAATTGTTATATTTCTAATATTTGCTTTAAACTATCAAGTTGGTTAATTGTGACCTGTCAAAATACTTGTATATTATAAAAAATAAAACGAATATAAACAACCATCATATTCTTCATCTGGAGGTTCTTATCACAAACAAAAAATATTTGTCTCGTGAGGAAAAGTTGAGACGACTTCTATATATAATAAAGAATCTCAATAAAAAGGAGTTCAAAACTAAAAGCAATAATTTTTCCATAACACAATTTTTAAATGCAGTTTGAACAACCTTAATGCGAGTTTACGTACTTACAAATTTTTAAAACTAGTTTTATTTAAAAGATCGTAGAAAAATTCCCTGACATGACTTAAATTTAATTGAATATTAACATGAACATATATTTCTAATATTGATTGAAATATATCTAAAAATGAATTCCCTAATTAATATATAAGAAACACTTAATTACCTGAGTGAGTTGTTTTGTGCATATTTAAGGAATACAATCTCTTAAATGAATCTGGACAGATTGGACAAACATAAGGACGGTCCTCTACATGAACTAACTCATGTTGTTGTAGTGTACTTTTTGATCTAAATCCTAGCCCACAATTTTCAACTGCACAAACAAAAGGTCGTTCACCAGTATGTATACGGTTGTGTGTCTTATAACTATAAGCTGTTGAAAAAGTTAATCCACAAACTTCACAATCAAATGGTTTTTTATTACCTGTGTGTTTCGATAAATGATATTTGAATGTTAATTTAGAAACAACTTCTTTATTACACAAATCACATTTGTAAACTTGGGTATCACTATCAGTTACTGAAGTTCGTTTTGATTTTTTTGGAAATCCTTCCAAATGTCGCTTTTTGTGGTAATTCAGATTACTAAGTCTATTAAATGCTGCACCACAATGGCATATGTGAGGCCTTTCACCAGTATGACTTAAATAATGTTGCTTTAATAGTTGTTTTGAAAAGAACGCTTTATTACAAGTTGTGCATTTATAATTTTTCACTCTCTCTTTGTGGAGTGCTTGATGTTTTTTAAAACCACTTAAAGAAGCTATATATTTATTACAAATTTCACACTTATATGTTTTAGAATGAGACTGTACATGAGATTGAAGACTTGTTCTCAGATGAAAAACTTTTCCACAAATCCAACAAAGATGACGACCTTCTGTTGAATGTGATTTTTCATGAATTCTACGCCAGTATGCATTTTTAAATTCTTTATCACAAACTGAACACTTTGGGCTCTCATCATGTAAGAGCATATGACGTTTCAATAAAACAGGATAGTAAAATGACTTGTGACAAATGTTGCAAACATGTTTTTTATGCATGAGTTTTCTGTGAGAGTTAAGCAATTTTTTTAATTTAAATACCATATCACAGTCATCACAAGGATAATCTTTCTCTTCAGGTGGATGAGTAGATTTTATGTGAGACTGTAATGTTTTTGCTTTCATGAAAATCATTGGACACTTCAGACAATAGTATCTCTTCTTTAAGAATGAGGAAGCTGGATGTTTAGTCTTTCTGTGTAACACTAAATCTTGAAATGATGGGAAGTTCATAAAACATAAACCACATTTTACAGAAACATCCTCAATCTTCGTATTATTCTGTTCATTAACCATATTCTCTCCATTTTCTCTGAAATAGTAATAAAAAAAAAAATCATTTAATAAATTGACATATGTTAACATATTATTTTTATTACAAACTCAATATTATAGTGATTTACTTATAAGTAACATATATCAAAACAATAGACATATTAAAACAAAATTTATTTTGATTAAAGGTATGCCAGGATAAAGATGATACTGAGAGGTTGCTTGGGCATTTTGTAAAATGTTTGGGTAGAATGAATTTTAATATAAAATTAAAGATTCTATTTCAGATCTCATGTGTAATGACGGAGTCAACTCCCAGGTAACCACATTGGGATAACAAAACAGATATCGACAAAACTAGCTGACCACATAGAAAAAGTATTGGATAAAATGAAGTCTGTGCCTTAATCTTAGCTCCAATTCATACTGATATAGAAAAAATATATAAAACATAAAAAGACAATTTATAATAAATTTATATTAAATTATTAATTTATATTAAAAAGACAATTATATAAATCATTTAAACATGTAGATGTTCAATGAGCACTGTGGTGAATGTGAACACTATAAATCACTGAATCCCCTACCACAAGTTTGGTACAATAGCACAAACACAAATAAAATGAAATATTTATTTGCCTTATGTTATTGTAATTCCCTGGTGTACATTTCGGTAACCACGTTACCATCATCGGAGGGATCTGAATTAATACTACCGGTAACAAAATATGAAATCTTAAAAGCTAAAATGCCATATTCTCCCCTCCACCCTGCTTCCAGTGGTTCAACCTATCAGTGTAGGACCTCGTCAATGACCTTGGCGAAAGCAGCTAACAGTGTACATTCCTGTTCTTGGGAAAGTCCGTAGGTTGAATATTCCAATATCTTAAAACTACTTTAATACATAACCTAGAATCTGCATTAAAACTAAAAACTACATTGAGCACAAAAATAATAACAAGTACATTAAAATAAAAACATCTAATAGGCATTAAACGAAAAACTACATCAAGAACAAAAAGTAACATGTACAATTAAAACAAAAACTTAACATAACCTCAAGGTTTACCTAGGTTTTAGCAAAGAGAATAAACTTGAATTAGGAATAGGAGCTTTATCTGAGTTAACCCTCCAGCTGGCGCATGTTAATGTGTCTTAAAAATTCTTCGTTCGTTTAAAAATTAATAAAATATATTATTTGTATACAAAACCTAACTTATAAGATATCATTTTTCTCAGAAAGATGCATAGAATTTATCTATGTAATAAAAAAATAAATTTTTGAAACGGTTTTGGAGTAAGTATGTTAGATGTCAAAAATGATATTAACTAATTTTCAGAAAAACCTGTATCACCCAAAATCAATAGCTTACTACCTATTTCTAAGATATAAACAAATTTTTGTGTATTATTTGTGAATATATTTAGGGAAAAAAATATATAAATTTGTTACATTTTAAAAATGTAAAAAAATATTTTACGTAAAAAGTGAATTTTCTCTTTATTTTTTTAAAAAAACATTAAAAATAGTAAAATATATTTTATACAGAACTTCTATATATCATTATGTCCAGAAAGGTGCATAGAATGTAGGTGTGTAGTGAAAAAAAAAGTTAGATATATCAAATTTGGAGTTTTTTGGTCAAATACCAAAAAATCTAAGAGTAACAGAGCAGAAATTTCATAGAAATGGTGATCAAAAACATACTAATACATTTTTTGCAATTTTTTCAACCATTTGTTGAGATTTCTAATATATTTGTGAATATATTTAGGAGGAAAAAATAATAATATGTTACATTTTCTAAATAAAAACAACGATTTTGACTAAAAAGTAATACTCTGACGGTTGAGGTTAGGTTTGTAACCTCCACAATTTAGCCTCACTAGTAACAATCTGAAGATAGGCCAAAGACAAAATCATTAGATTTTACTAAGACAATATATACTTTACAAAGAATAACACACATATTCACTTGTATACTCATATAAAACACTAAATATATATCTTATACATGGCTAGACTTACCATTTTCCTTTTAGGTTATGACAAATATATACCTTTCACAAACTAGAAATTCACTAAAAACATAATCTTTAGATATAAAAACACATATATTGTAACTTGTATACAAAATATATACAATTTGTATAAACAAACCTTCAAAATAAAATAAATATGTATTCCCAAACTATACGCGCTAAGTCATTTGTTATTACAGTATTTACATCGCACCATTGCGTATGTTCCGGGATCAAAACAAAACCTTAATTTTCAATGCACAAGTTTGTAACATACACAAAATTAAAGATTGAAACCTCGTCTTTAGAATGATGTAAAATAAAACAGTAAAATCTATGACGTCAATGTAGAAATATGGAATAGCGTCTAAATACTCCAAGTCACATGGAGGATCAAAATATTCAGTAAGCCACATCGTAGACTGTATATAACTCGCAAACTATATAACTTAGGATGATTTCGTCTTCATAGTTCGAAAGAGGAAGAAAAATACTATATAATATTGTCAACTTGTAACATTTGGACAAGTTTTACCATTTCGAAAAAAATATATGAACGAAAAAATTAACATATGTGATATGTCCATATCCATGTGTGATATTTTCTATATAAAACTCGCCGCGGCAAAATGTCGCAACCTGGCGTTTTGAACGTCAACTTCAGTCAAGTCGTGTTATTATATTTTACGCAGCTTAATTTTTTCTAAACCTGGTTATGAAACATTGAAAGATTACCTTTTCAATGGTATAGAATACATTTTGATAATATAATATCTACTAGGATAAAAGTTGAATTGCAAAAAATGTAATTTTTAGCGTGTAAAATAGCGTTAAAATTCTTGATTTGGTTTAATTTTTATATAGTAAAAACTATACTAGTTGTAGACATTTGAAAAACATGGTTTTGAAGAGAAAGACGAGATCTATCAAGCAGTGTTATGTCAGATGTGACAGATTGAAATTTCGAAATAGGAATAATTGACAAACGAGACGAATGTTTTGTTTAAAACTTGTTAACGTAAAACTTGGACGTTTCGCATCAAAAATATGTGAACTTCGCCAATTTTTGGAATATTATTTATAACGTTATGTGGTATTTTTTTGCATGATATGCATCTACGGAACATTAGCTTTCCAACGGTATTTTATTTATTGCGATGGGACAATTTTAAGTGGGCGTAATGTTGAATGGCAAAATACGTGTTTTTTAGTTGGTGAATTGAGCCGTGACTAATGAAGCGACCACTTTTAAGGCAAAAAGTGGTCGATCACCAGTTGGAGGGTTAAGCAATAATTCACTATCAGTTTTAGCAACGAAAATGCTTTCATAGCTATTAAGCAACTTATGTGACATTACGCTCTTAACCATTTTCACATTTTGTATTCCCAAATCATGGTTCGTTTGAAGTATGTGCTCGGCCACACTAGATTTCTCTGGCATATTGTACTTAATATGAGCTACATGTTCTTTAAATCTGTATACAATTTTTCTCTTTGTTTGGCCTAGGTACACCTTATCACAATCGTTACAACTAACTTCATAAATACCAGACTTCTCCAACATCGGGATCTTATCTTTAGGATTACCTAATAAATTTTTAAGATTGTTATGACTTTTATAAGCTATCTTGATGTCAAGATTATTAAAAATGGAGCCCAAACCTTTAGTGAGGGCAGAATCAAAGGGTAAACTGCAATATCTGACTTTATTTTTAACCGGTTGGAGAGTCGTAGAATTTATTCTGTCATTCTTTAATCTCTGTTTCCTTAATATGTTGTCAACAACTTTAGGTTCAAAACCATTGAATACAGCTATTTCCTTAATTTGATTTATTTCTTTTAAAAAACGAGTTTTAGTTAAGGGCACTTTAATAGCTTTATCTATTAAGCTATTAAAAGCTGCTAATTTGTGTTTGGTACAATGATTTGAATTACTAAGTATAAATCTCTTATTGTTAGTAGGTTTTCTGTATATATCAAATTCAATGTTATGTTCATTCCTAATATATAATAAGTCTAAAAACGGTAACCTGCTAATCATTTCTAATTCATGAGTAAATTTGATGGAGCTGTGTATACTATTAATTTGACTAAGCAAATCAGTAACGCTACCTTGTTTAAGGAGACAAGCCATTCCCCATAGCTGTACAAGTGTTATAACATAAGGCAAATAAATATTTCATTTTATTTGTGTTTGTGTACCAAACTTGTGGTGGGGGATTCAGTGATTTATAGTACTGTATTTAAACATGTGTTCAAAACAAAATAATCAGATTTGTTGGAAATATTTATACTTCTAGTAACAATATAAAACATTTGTGTATAAATGAAAAAGTAAGTAACTGAAATGATTTTTTTTTTTAAATAAAATGAAAAAAACTATTTTATGAAAGTGAAAAATTGAGTTACATAAACTGTTTAAAAACAAACATAAAATTACAAACAATAGTTTGGGAAACTACAAATAAATAAATGACCCAAAGAAGGATATATTATATATATATATATATATATATATATATATATATATATATATATATAAGTAGTTGGATTTTTTTTATATATATAAAACAAACAAGACAATTTACGATAATGAAAAATGAAACTTTTTAATACTTTTCATAAAATTAACACAAACTTGTGTAAAAACAAAAAAGTTAATCACTAAAACAGTTTAAATCTTTCATTTATTTAAATAAATATAAAAATAACATTTAATTTAATTAAAATAATTGAAGGGGTATACAATTTTCATTTAGAACAAAATAAATCAGGTATTATTTGATCAATGGCTGTTCTGTTTCTGTAATTTTGTAGGAAACTGTGTTCAGTATTTGCTATTGTTTCTAAAAGTCTTCACTTTATGTCTGACTAATAAAGACGAGTAGCATAACACACAGAATGCTCCCACACCAACTACTGGGCAAAATTCTATATAACTTTTGACTCTTCACAAATTCTAATTGCAGTGAACTAACACTTGCCTTAATCAAATGAGCTATGTCTGTCCCATGTTACATTTGGCATTAAGTTCACTGATAAAACACTTGTAGTTAAAATATTCAATTGTTTTCTCCAATATTTACATTTTCCTTGCACGTATAAGTTCATGTTGTTAAAATGTCAGTTTTGTAAGCAACGTTTCTCCTTCAAACTTTTCTGTTAATACATTTTCTTTTTGATACAAAAGCATATGAACTCCCAAATGAAATGTTGTCAAAGTTTCCCCGTGAAACTTTTCTGCTAATACATTTCTTTTTGATACAAAAGCATATGAACTCCCAAATGAAATGTTGTCAAAGTTTCCCCGTGAAACTTTTCTGTTAATTTTTTTTTTTTAATACATATTAAATGTCATCAAATGATACGGCATTTTCCTTCATGATAGTTAAAGAACTTTTGAAAAGTACAACAAATTTTGATACTCAGATTCCATATCTTCATAGAGCTCTACACACTTATCAATTTATCAATCTTGAATTTTTTTAATTTACAACATGGACAGCATTGGTCAATATATCCTATCATAGCAGATGATTCATCAACTCAAAGTCTTGACACAATTTGTCCCTCTGAAGGTCATTTTAATTTTTTTTTAAATTTGAGTCTAAATAAATTCATGAGCCTGTTGTTCAAAAGCTCACAAAAATGAAATTTTTCCGCAATATCAGTACAATATTCAATTTGGAGAGATTAGTTGATTTGAAAATAAAATGTCACCTTCTTGAGTTAAATAAATATAATTTGTGTTTAAGTATATTTTCTTTAATCAGTTTATTCATTGTTTCACAGTATTATCTCAAAAATCAACCAATTCCTTTCTTACCTCCACATACTGTCTGGACCAAAACAATGGCATATTGGCATCTTATTTCAAGAGCTTCTTACTTATATAATGTACAGTTCTGCATCTCACAATATTCAAGCTAGGTTAAAGGATGTTTTTGTGGTTGTAGCAAACAATAAAGTGGTAGCATGGCGGACCACCAATTCTCATATGTATAATCTTAATTTCTTTCTTTTGCTAAAATGATAGCGGTAAATATTGAGATTAAATTAGTTTTCCTTAATAAATTCATTAGTTAAGACCGTAAACCATGAAGTATCTATCTAGTTAAAAATCAAAATTAAGGAAATTAGATTGGTAAAATAAACTCCATTTGGACTTCAAAAAAGACAAAATCGCCACAGAAGTTATATTAACAACGCAATATCTTATTTAAAAGTATTTTTCCAGTGCGGTTATATCCTTTAAAAATAGTTGAATATTCATTTGATTCATAAATATTAAATTATCTATAAATTATTCTACGATCCTACATCAGACCCAAAACGACCTGAAGTTTACCATTATTTTAAATGATGTTTTCCTTAAAAACCATGATACCAGATGTAGTAACAATATTGCTTTATTATTAAGATGAAAGAAGTTATGGGATTTATATGACATTTTTTAAATTTCTATAAAAGTATATTTTGTGAGAAAAATTTCAATACATGATTGGAATTGTTATTTTAAATCTTATTTTAATATTCTTCACCTTACTGGAGAGCTTTTAAATAATAATATATTTGTTGTACTTACGTCTGCTCATCCAAAATTGTTTCAATGCATTACGGCCGTTTCACTAAATACTAAATACTAAATGATAAACAAAATTTCCAGTCGAATGTATTATTCGATCTCCTGTCGAGATTAGAAGCAAAGGCTGATTGATAAAAAACCGGGTCAGTACAGTTCTAATCACAGCCGGATACGGTCGATTATATAAAGTTATTTGCGTATAAACTAAAAAGTGTGTTTTTAAAAGAAATTAAAAGTGTATAAATAAATGTGTTGGTGTAATAAATGTGTGTCAAATACGTACTAATGTTTTAAATGATTTTATAATAACGTTGACGAGGTATATATATATGCTATATATAGTACCGAAAATAACGCATGTGACCATGGCTGAATAAATAGTCGAAACGGCCGTAATGCATTGAAACAATTTTGGATGAGCAGACGTAAGTACAACAAATATATTATTATTTAAATCTTAGTTACCGAAAAATGAGGTGAAAGGAAAATTTGATCTGATTGGGATAACTACTTGGATATCTGGAGTTAAAAATTTAAAAGAATACCATTTAAAAATTAAAATATGGTAATTAATAGTAATTATAAAATTAATTATTTAGGCTTACTGAACAAACAGTTGATTTTTCTCAACTTAAGTTGATAATATTTTGTATTTTAAGATTACATAGGGCAATGACATATTTTGTTTTATTTCTGCATGTAATTGAATAACTGTGAAAAATAGTTTTATAATAAAAAATAAAACTATATAATTTTTATGGTTGTTAATTACTTCATATAAGTTCAATAAAAAAATAAACCATTAAAACTCTTTTATTCACACTTTTATTTTAGTTTTTAACATTTAAATAATTAGTAAGGAAACATAGTATGATAATTAAGATATAAAATATTTTTATTGTTGAACCGATATATGTTATTGCCGATAGAAAAAGTCAACAGATATAGTTAACAAACATTATAAATTACTTAAATTGAAAATATAAAACATTTAGCAGATTATTACCATTTAACAAATTATGGTATTCAACAGTAACTCTATACTGAAATATAGGTAAAAATTTTAATCAGTAACAAGAAGAAACCATTCAATCATCCTTCCATACTCTTTTATATATATATAATTTGACATAGAGAAAACTCATCTAGAGAGTACAAACAATAAGTTATCAGACAAATATATAACCTATTTTTTAAGTCTTCTAGTGCTTGTCCTTCAATATAATGTAGGACTAATTATAATAGATATTAAAAATCCTAATGCCCATCACAATATGACCATGGATGGTTTTATGAAGCCTACAAGACGGGATCTTAATCTTGGAAAAGTTTCTAGTATTATTATAAGATGAAATATCATCCATACGATTAAAATTGTTTAGGCGACTAAACATGTTACAAGGTCATATATATATACAGGTTATAAATAGTTAATATTTTATTCCAGAGGTTTAGAGTGAGCATCATCTTTTCCTAACAGGAATATTTCCTTAACTCTACTGGCAGAGCCTCAAAAATCTTATTATTGATTGGAAAAGTGAAATATGGGTGATAGGTGATAGGAATATGATGAATTAAGTTCTTTAACCCTTTTGGTGCCACGGTGACGATCTATCGTCACCATTTTTTCGTGCGAGAAGTGCCACGGTGACGATCTATCGTCACCATTTTTCCGTGCGAGAAATGCCACGGTAACGATCCATCGCCACTGCGTATTTCGTAGTTTAATTAATTTATCTGTAATCTGCTATATAGTATTTCGGTGTTTTAAAACACTGTGTGGTATATCCAGTGATATTCAGTGATGGAAAAAATTTTGTTTTAGCTAACTAAACAGATGACAACAATCACAGATGCACAAAATCAGCTGTTGTCATTTTCACTTGCAGGTTAGAAGTGTACTGATATTGTCCTTGTGTGTTGATATTATTTTCTCGCTACAGTCATCAGTTTTTTTTGAATTTTGTTGTTCGTGTTATTTTATTATTTGTTTGTTGAAGGTTATTATTTTAGTTATTACAAGTTTAAAGTAGTATTTTGGATAATATATTGCTTTGAAATGGCGGAAGAAAATCTAAGAAGTAGCGAAGTAGACAGATTACTTTTAGGTTATTCAGACGATGACTCTTTAGCCTCTGAAGATGATTTGTTACATTTATTTGGAGATGACAGTGATCTAGACCCATTATATCAACCATAAAGTGATAGTGACAATCAGTTTAGTGATATATAGTGATATTGATTTAAACTTAGATCAACCTAGTACATCAGGTAAACAAAATAGGCCTAGGTTAGGTTGGGATAGGTTAGTTCTGAGATAAAAGTTTTTTGTTTGAGTTTGGTTTTCAACCAAATAATTTAAAAATTTGGTCACTTATAGAAAACAGTATATAGATAGAAAATATCACACTTCCCACATATAAAATATTTTTGGTTTGTGAGGTAAAAAAAAAAAAATGTAAAATTTTTTTTTTCTAAATTATCTTAAATTTGGTTTTTAATAAATAATTTTTTTTTTTACATATAGAATCCAACTTATTTACAAATATAATTGTAGCCTAGGTAACACTAAACATTTTGACACTAAATTTGTTAAGATATCTTGTATACAATTTAATCTGTGTCGTTTATAACAAAGTTCTCTAAAAAATCATTTATACCTGTGGCATTTTTGAGTGAGTCTGTGCATTTTAGATGTGTTGCCGAATTTTCCAGTTATGAATATTTTCTTGTGGCACTCAAAGGGTTAAAAACAAACAAACAAAAACAGTACTCTGGAAACCCTTGCAAGAATGTAATCAATATGTGACTTCTAATTTGACCTGTGATCTAAAAAAGATAGGAATCAAATTTATGAGGATGCACACAACTAAAACTGGCATCTTTGTACTTTCATTCAAGTGTTAATCATTACAGTACTAAGAGGTATAGTAAACACATAGAACTGTGATATTCTTTTTGAAACACTTAGTACTATGAAGCCTCATTAGGCTTGAATCACATACACATGAGAAATGAGACCAGATGAGGGCATATTTAATTAAAAATTAACATTGGATACACTAATTTAGCAACACAGAATTATTATAATGCAGCAGTCTACAAATGTTAAATTTCCAAAAAAGTCAAGTAAGTTGAAATTTACTTGTGACATTCAATTTTTGTTTATTAATTCTACAACCCATTGTGTACTATTTTATAAGTTTTTTTACTAGTAGTAAACATATTTAAGGCTTTAGAGAAATATTTTTCTATTCATTTTTTAATTAACTTTGAATTTGTTTATTACATTCCAAAATCATTAAAAAAGATAAAATGAGTAAGGTTTTCAATTAGGAATTGTAAAAAAACATTGTTTCACTTCCCGCGAGTTCAGAATAGATAGTCAATGTTTATATATATATAAATATATCCAATATATATATTGATCTTAGTTCATATTTCCAAATATTTCATCTCATATTTCCCATACAATACAAAATAATCCATTATTAATTATCTTGTTAAGAGTATTGAATAAAACATCTTAAAAATTGGAGCTCCAAGGTTAGAAAAATTAGTTAATAAATACAATGAACCATTAACATTCAGGTATTATTTATACTACAAAACATGAGCTTGAAAATTTGTAAATAATTTTTTAACACAGGCTATTTTGTTAAAATTAAACAAAAATATTTTTAAAATAACCGTGCAACTTTATGATTTACAATTATTGAACTATAAAGATACTCACTCAGGTACAGGCTGAGGATTGGTTAGATTACAGGAATTAGGCAACGAAGGATCTTCAAATGCCTGCACATCTTCATCCTGGGAAAATAATTATATGCCACATTAATTCTCACAAAATAAATATCATTTAAAAAAATATATACTGTATTTGTCACTCTTAAGTAAGATATTCCAAAAATGATAATCCTATTCATCAAATTAGTTTACTGGAATCCGTTTATAATCTGCAACCATCACAATTCGTTTGTTTTTTTATTATTTCACCTCTAACTCACAGTTAAGGAAAAAAATGGAATATCTTATACAAGGATAACCTAAGTTGGTTGTTTACAATTTACAAGCTTATATGAAAATCTAGCATTAAATTGTATATCAAAAGTACAAAAAAACATGGAGATAACAAAACTAAAACATAAATTTGATAGTATATAGTGACAACACAATATTATATAACTAAATAATATACAAACAACAAAATATATAGAATGTCTTCTTAGATAATGACGATGCTTACAAATCATAATTTTCTAGTTTAGGGCAGGATCAAGAATGAAAATAAAACCATTTGGTTGCTTTGAGATCAGATCAGGAAACAATGTTGAGCAGATTTCCTACAATTATTCAAATATTCTTCAGGAAATGTATAAAGACAGAAATCATCTTTAGTTGTTTTACTAAGCCACATGAAGGTTTATTCTTCTCTAGGTTCAATTAGGATAGGATCATAAACTATTCCTTCGAGTGAATATAGTGTTTGTTTTAGGTTAAATGTATGTTTTACTAAGTCTATGAAAGTTGCCATCGCCCTTTACATTGGAACTAATTTACCCGACTCACTCAATCCAACATTTCTCAGCGTTTGGTCACACCAAACACTGAGAACACTTCCCCGAACTTCTCCCGGACCTCTGTGCCGGAAACTCTGGGCCAAACAAACACCTACATCTCCCTTACTGTCGAACAGTAAAGGGCAGCTCGTGATTGGTCCAGACTCAACTCGCGAGGGGCCGCGGACGGTCTCTCGCCGAACACATAAACTTCAGATTCTCCGACCCAATCACAGCACGCTAAGCCACCCACGCCTCTAGCCAGCCTGTGATTGGATCGCAGAATAGTGAAAGTCGCACAATGGCTTCTCCATTGTTCGACTGTAGGAAAACGTATAAAACCAGACGTTTTCCTAACCAAAACACATTCTCTTCTCTTCACTGAGTAGAGACACTTCATCTGACTCTCTCCTTAGAGACGTCCAGACACACTCTTCTCTCAAGAGACACGACCACACTGCATCTGACGTTCTACAACACTTCTAACACACCAGCCGTGAAGGGGAGCCCACAGAGCATCAATCGATCTTGACAGCTACTTCTGTGTTTATCATTCATTCTCTACCACCGACCACTCGCCTCCCGTCAGGGAAAGAGCTAAATAGGGGAAACCCGGCGAGCTACTACCTTACCGCCTCCCGACAGGGAAATTTAATAGGGTAGTAGTGACCCGGCGGACCCCTGTGCTACATGCCAGGGAGACGGAGCAACAAGGAACGACGGGCTGTACGCCGTCTCCAGCGAAGGGCCAGCAGAGCGTTGAGGAACACCACCACCCGAGCCAACACGACCAAGCCTGAGAACGGTCGTTCTCAGGGCCAACAAGGCCACCCTACCTCAACACTCCAAGGCCCTTTCAAGGGCCCAGCTCCTGCTCCTTGCCTGACGTGGCGACCTCCCGTCCCCTTACCTGAAGCACCTCGCCCTTACTCCTACAGTGTCCCCGGACTTCCACATTTTGACCCCCGTTCACCTTATTACATTCATTTCTAACCACCTAAAATAACCCGCTCCACCATTCCCCGACACAAAAACCTATCCCCGGCTAGACAGCCGCCTACCACCCTCACCGCTTATTACTCTGCCCAACAGCTTAGCCGACGTCAAAGTTTATCCAAATATTATTAAGCAAGTATTTTCTTTGTAAAATGTGAAAACTATAATTCTGAATAATAATGTTGAAACAAAGAAACAGGCTGTTATGCCATACAGAAGCTGTATGGCGTGACTACCTGTATAAAGACATATCAAGAAAAACATCCTTTGATTGGTCATGTTCATATAACATACGATAAATTCTAGGAATTTTATCGAGAGAGGAAGAGGAAGGCGCGAGTCCTTTCCAGTCTTATACAGATGCCTGAAGCAATCGTCAGACGTGAAAGTGAAGTAGTGAAACATTTCAAGTTAAGTACAATATGAGTTGAAATGTTAAAATAACAAATTTATAACAGAAGTGAACAGTTTTATGTGTGATGAAATAATCGTAAGTACTGAACATATTTTAAGTTAAACATTCAAAAATAATGGACAAAGCATAAGGATTGTTTCTAACAATTACCATGAACATTTGAAGTAAAAAAAAAATATGTTGTAATTGTAGGTTTTTTTTTTTTTTTTTTTAATTAAGAATAAGAAAGTTGTGTATAATAAATCAGATAATTAACAAAATCATTTCCATTTAGCTAATCTCATTGGAAATTTCAGGGTGTAAAAGTACAGGAATGAGAGGTAATAACTCTAAGTTATGGAATTATGAATAATTAATAGAAAACAAACTTTTGTTTGTAACCAACCGTCACAAAATGACATCAGAACAACTGTTACAAAATGATGTATGAACAACCGTTATAATATATAAGCACTAAAACTACGGTCCTTGAACAAAAAAGACTAGATACTTTACAACCATCTACAAAATTCCAAAATGTTTGGAAAGTTTAGAGGGAAAAAAATCCCATAACAAAAATGACCTTTGTAATGACAGTTGGTATAAACAACTACACTCAGGAATACCACATCTATAATTTTTTCCTATAATTCCAGGAAATTTCTCAATTAAAATTTCTCATTTCATGAATCCTGAAATTATTTTGTAAAATTAAAATTGTTTTCCATTAATTAAAATTAGTTTCCAAAGATTAATAATAAAAAAAGGAATAAAATGTATAAGTTAAACACACTATAATATTGTCTATAATTATCACATTCCGATAAATATTGGAAAATTACTCATATAGCAGTAAAAACAATGTTTATGGTCTACAATACTGTTTGATATAAAAAGGCTTATATAAACTAATAAAATACATGTTAAATGAAAGGAGAATATCAACCTTCACTATAAGTATTAATATTTTTATAGAACTACATTTATTAAAGCATATCCCTAACTAAATTTATAAAGGTATATGTTCAAACAATCAAAATCAGTGATTAGAATAAGACCATGTACATGAGTCACAAAACAACACAAAAGTTGCATTGCTCACATGCTCAACTTGCTTCACAAAAGAAAATTACAATAAATACAAATTAAAGTCAATGTAAATTAATAAACTATGATATTTTAATATACTACACTTACATCAAAATCAGAGAAATCACCATTTCCATTTGAGGTGACATCTTCAGTGAAAACTTGACTTCGGAAGAATGCTTCCGCAGCAAAGAATGCTATAATAGTCTCATAACACTGTTTCAACTTATCTATGCAAACCAAACAGATATGATGAGGTAAGCCATCTTTTTCATGTACCTGTAAGAAATTACAAATACATAAATGAGTACTAAATAATCATAAACAGAGACACACTGGAAGTAAGTTCCAATGTAAAGAAACATAATATATTTAAATCCACCTGTATTGCTACTTGATGTACACACCTTACAATATATTTTGATCTAGTTTTAACCATTGTTGAGGCACTGTCATATCGGGCACCAGAAGTGGTGCCCGATTAATTGTTAACTGGTTATAATTGTTATAATTGTATAATGATGATGATATGTCACAAGGTTTTTTTGTATTTATAAAAATGTAAGAAGTCACACATTGGTGTATTAAATTGAAATACTTTCAAAGAAATTATATGATTTATACAATTAAAAATATTTCATTTATTTCTGGTTAATTCAAAATCAAAATAAAGTAAAAGTCAAATAAATTTACAGGAATGAAATCTGATAAACTATAAAGATTCAATTAATACAATAACAGAAATTGGAAATATTCAAATTAACTTATTTAAAAGTTCGTCATAGATAACACATTAAAATAGAACAATTCAAATATTATAAATTCAAAGACAAAAATTATACACAGTCTTTACTGTTGGTGTGTCTCAGTCCACAACACAAAAATAATGAATTTTCATTTAGAGTTTGAATAATTATCTACTTTAGTCTATTAATTATTGTCTCAATAAATTATAAGAAAAGAATTTGTTCACTTGGTGAACCATATCTCCTTCAAGTCCAATTACGTCACAATCAGTCCGTTGATTATTGGGATATCCTGTCTGTCTTATACCTAAAATGCCTCAGGCTAATATTCACTTGAGTAAAGTAATTGAATATTAAATTCATAAATACATAATAATTGTGGTTAATCTTTGATTCAATGAATTAAGATAATAATAATTCATATACCAACAGATAAATAACTAATAATATTCAGAGTCCTATCTCAGGGAGGAATTTGTGCCGACTCTTCCCAAGTTAAAGGGATGAAACAAGATAACACACACACACACACGTAAATCGGTTTAAAAAAGTTGTCACTGATTATTACCGCACTATCAAGAATATTTTTTTACACTTTCTTGAGGTAATAGACTGAGATTTATCGGTTAAATTCGGATTCAATCCTCTTTAATCTTGGAGCGTCAGTTTTGGCATCATTACATTTTCAACTATCTCCCGAGGTTCGTTTTTTTAAAACTCATCTTCTAGATTTTAAAATTGCCGCCTTCAATCACATCCATTTTTGTTTTTTTTCTGTATGTGTTTTGGAGTAATAACTATAAGTAAATTTCTTATTTGAGGAAATTAGGAGTTAATTATCAGTAACAAGATTTTATTTAGGGACACATATTAATTTTCATTCAATAAAGGATCAAATAACTTCTCTATTTTATATCTTACTAACTAATTTACATACTAATATCAATATATTTGTGCAACGAGGTGTGTTTTGGTTTAATTAATTGAATTTTGGTCATCCAATTACATCACTGACCGTCCTTTGTGGACGTGTCCCTTTTCAGAATTATTAAAGACGTGTGTCTTCTAGTCCACCTTTTTTTAAAAATCTGATTTGACGCTTTATATTGATTTATAATATATTTGGGTACATTCTAGGGTATTTTCCTACATCTTTTTATTTTATTTTAATCAGAAATTTTATGTTTAACATGTTGATAATGTTTGTTTTACTTAATACACCTTTATTTTCCTGTAATATTAGAATTAATTATCAAATTGGATTCTTGGAAGTTGTAAAAGGTAGGCCACTATTCTTTAGTTTTAAATTGAGATATTTGTTTATAATTGTTGAGTTATGTTTTGGTGACATTTTTCTCGGATAGATTGGATAATTTAAATTGATTTGGTTTGGATTTTAGCGAGAACTGAATTTCGAGAAGTAGTTTTAATTTTTAATTTTCTGGTTGAAAGTCAGATTTTGGCTTGACAGTTGAATGGATTCAGGACATGTGTAGGCCTAACGGCCGCTAGATGTCGTGTTCGTCATTTACAGTTTCATTTGAATTCATAACATGTATTTTTGATTGACACTTTTATTAGATATCATAAGACAATACCGTCTGAAATTTAAATCACATGTTTATGGTTTGTATAGAACCATATTCCATTTGTTTTCATAGAACCACCGCCCAGCAAGGAAGGCTTTCAGATGTTGAAACATGAAACAAATGAAAATCGCTTGGTGTGAGGTCTGAGCTGTAGAAGGACTGGTCAAATTGTTTCCAAACAAGGACTGTGAGGAGATGTTGCGTCTATGATTATAATGTGTCAAATGAATCCACACAATGACACAGAATGCTATGTTACTCAATCTGGATGAAAGGATTTTTTTTTAACATTTCACAATAGACACTATCGTTGACAAAACACTCCTCACAGGAGCTTACAAGTGGAAAGGTTTGGTTGAAGGTGGTGCCTCTCACTCTATGGACTGATAATTTAATTCAAGGGTTATGTACAACACCCATGTGTCGTCCCCAGAGATTATAGGACTCAAAAGTCGTCGCTTTGAGATCCTTCGAATATTTCTAGCCTCAATTCAATACTTCCAATTAATGTTGTTTATAGGGATCAGGTGAGACTATGTTAGTTATTGTGTAGGGATATGTAAGAATAAGATAAGGAGTGTTTATAGTAGTAATTCAAAGGATTGAATTCTTGTATAGAATTCTTTGTAATACAAATCTTGTATCTTCCTGAGCTATAACTGAATTGTATATATATATATTGGGAGACTGATTCCAGGCAGAAGGTTATGTATAAAAGATTGATATACGCTTTTTATTCTTTAACACAATAATGAGTGAATGGGCTCATTAAAGAGATCAAATTTGCTTCCCATTTTGTGAATGGCATTGTTATTAAATAAACCGTCCAAAAACATTACAACTGACTTTCCCAAACATTCATACTAAAAACCCTGTATAAACAAAAAATATTTGCTGCATCTTCCCTAAAATGCTAGTTCAGGATTTGTAGGTCTAAAAGTAAAAATCAATGATGAACAAGATCTTAGAAGGTCGAATATCTCAAAATACGACTAGACGGTGAAGGTCTAAAATTCATTTACTGATATTTCGCTTCTTAATCAATAATCCTTGAACCGATATTTTTAATAAGATGTCGTAAATAATTTTGCTCAGGTTTTTAGATTATTTGAACAAAATTTTATCAAAATTATTATAAGCACTACATTGGTTGTATGAACTCTATTAAATATAGACAGATTAAAAAAAAAACAGGTTTTCTCTATCGGGGATAAAAGTGATATTTTTTAATAAAAATACTCAACATAGAAATTTTCCAAACATCACAAAACTTTCACTATGAAGAATGTAAAGTACAGCAACCAGTTTCAGAACTTATTTTTTGTTATCAATTTGACACTGCAATCACAAAACACCTAACAAGAGTTAGACCCACATGTTAGTTACAAATTTATGTATGTTGTATAACATTTAAACATGATATGATTAAGGTTTACCTGTGCAGGAAGAACAACATTAACCATTTCTTGGATTTTTTTAGATTCCTCATCCTCTGAAAAAATATCTTTATCATCTCTACCAACAGGTAAAGTGCAAAATCTGCAAGGATTTGGTTTGTTTTCTTCTTCATAAATATAATCTTCTTCTAACGACTCAGGTTTATATACCATAGAGTCTACTAGTTTATAGCATTTTTGATCGGTTTCAGTTTTAACATCATTGAAAGTGCCTTTTTCATCTAAAGTAAAATATTAGACAATTAATCAAATAATATAATTAAATAACCAAACTTAGTTTTAAATCAAAATTATTTATAAAGTATAAATTTTATAAACAAAATTTGTTTTACATAATATTTAAAAGATGTATGGCATAAGCTTTGCAGATCAAAAATTTTAACCCTAAACTTAAAACCCTCCGACGGTTATCAAACCCGCTAGCGAGTTGATTTTTAATGCATGGTCCTAGTCTAACGATCGGAAAACATGTATTTTGCAATTCAACATTTCCTCCACTTAGAATCGTCCTATCGCAATAAATAAAATACCGTTGGAAAGCTAATGTTCCGTAGATGCATAATCATGCAAAAAAAAATACCACAAAAGTTATAAATAATATTCCAAAAATTGCTGAAGTTCGCGTAGTTTTTATGCGTAAAATCAAAGATTTGAACTGTGCTGTTTTTAGTAAAAGCGACGCCATTTTTTCTCATATGATCACAAATCTATTTTTCTGTCCCACAGGTCGACAAAAACACTGTTCTGTAGATCACATCTTCCTCTTTCTATTTGTGGTATACAAATTTTTCTGTGTGTCATAGATCGCAAGATATTTCTACTTGACCATAGTAGAAACCTAACGGAACGAAATTCACTTGGCATTCGGAGCAGTTTACTAAATAAGATAATCGATATTTTGTAACCGATCTTTACAGTATATTGTAGAGGAGATTTCATTCTACAAGTTGGTATTACTTGATATAGGGTACGGTTACTCTCTGTTTCTTGTTTTCAAGTCGGAACATAGGCATTTTTAGGCGAGTGTGTGACATAAATTGACATGGAAAGGTGTGGCGCTATGTTTTGGGATTACATATTTCTGTTATTTTGAAGGTTTGTGTATACAAATTGTATATAAATCGTGTATAAAAGTTACAATATATGTGTTTTTATTTATAAAGTTTATTTTTTAAGTGAAGTTCTAGTTTTTGAATGGTTTATATTTGGGATAACCTAGAGGTATGTTGTAACCTAGGCCTAAAAGCAAATTTTCTTATATGTAGTGTTTTATTTCATTATACAAGTGTATATGTGTGTTATTCTTTGTAAAGTTTATTGTTTTAGTGAAATGTAGTGATTTTGTCTTAGGCCCAGCTTTAGATTGTTACTAGTGAGGCTAAGTTGTGGAGGTTACAAACCTAACCTCACTTTGTCGATTACTACTTTTTAGATGAAACAATTATTTCTATTTTGAAAATTTTAGAATTTGATTTTTGTTTTACCAATTGTTATTCACATTTGTACTAGAAAACGTTTGTATACTTTAAAAAAAAATGTAAAACAAAATTTTCTACGGTCAATTGGACTTTGAAGTGAAGAATTTAGCCTTCGATTTTGTATGTTTTTCTTCTTTTTTTTTGTTCTTTGCCATACTGACTCCAAAATTATTTTTCAAACTAATTTTTAATTACACTACTAAATTCTATGAACCTTTCTGAATATAATGATATATAGACGTTGGTTTTCCATAAATATCACAATTATTGGTGATCTTTTGAAAATAAATTCAACAAATTCTCTTTTTGCGTAAAGCAATTTCTGTATTTTTGAAAATGTAACAATTTTTTTTCCCCCACCTAAATATATTCACAAATATATTACAAAGCTCTAGTAATAGTTGAAAAAATTCCAAAAAATTTTTTGTATGATGTACATTACCATTTATGTGAAATTCTTCCCTCCGTTACTTTCCGATTTTTTGGTATTTGACATTAAAACTCTAAATGTTTTACATCTAACATTTTTTTTACTACACAAACTAAATTCTATGCACCTTTCTGAATATAATGAAATATAGAAGTTGTGTTTAAAATATATATATTACTATTTTTTATAAATTTTAGAAAAAAATGATTAAATTCCCTTTTTTCGTAAAATAATTTTTTAATTTTTGAAAATGTACAATTTCCCCCCCCCCAAATATATTCACAAATATTACACAAAATTTTTGTATATCTTGGGAAAAGTTGGTAAGCTATTGATTTTGGAAAATACAGGTTTTTCTGAAAAATGTTAACTTCATTTTTTGACATCTATCATACTTACTCCAAAACCGTTTAAAAAAAAAAATTTTTATTACATAGATGAATTCTATGCATCTTTCTGAAAAAAATGATGTCTTATAAGTTTGGTTTTGTATAAAAATAATATTTTTTATTTATTTTTAAACAAACGAAGAAAATTAACATGCGCCGCCTGTAGGGTTAACAAAAAACTCTTAAAGAAACAAAGTGGAAAGGGTAGACAACTTTGGCGATTTTCATACTCAAATTGACATTCTTACTAAATCAGTTCAGTTTCAATAATTTTTTAATAATACTATTTGTTCCAGTTATACTCTTATACCTTAATGCATCAGGACAAATATGCAGTTAGGGGTTGAGCCCCAATTAAACCCCATATCTTTTTGCTTAGTTATAATGATTTCCTATCCTCATTCTAACTGTATGAAAAATTATAAAGCTATAAAACACAAATAAATAAAATACCAAATAATAAGAAAACAATATATAGATTAGTGTTTGACATATGAACAAAATTTTCTAGTTTTTTGTCTTACAACTCCAAAAATATTAGTTTTTTTCTCTATACTGCAGTAGAAGGATATTCTATAAAAGATATAGTAACATTTTTTTCTTAAATTACTAAATCACTTTTGTGTTAAAATTTTTAAATGGTGATACAAATTTAAGTTAATTTAGAACAATTGTAAGCTGTGAGTTTGTGAGATTGTGAGTGATTTGATGATGGATTGATATCAGTTAAATCAATTTAGTTGTTTAGTAACATTAAAAATGAAAGGATGTGGACACATGAAGAACAATTTAGTTTTTTTTTTTTTTGTCTTTAATCCACCGAGGGTTTCATCATGTGATATCTTAATGTTTCGCCATTTTTAGAGATTATGCAGAATTTCATTTTTAAAAATTACAAAAATAAAAGCTTCATACAAAGTAGTGATGTGTGAGTTCAAATTAAAATACTCGGTGATTCCGTGTATCAAAATCCTCGGAAGAGTCTGAATATTAAAATCCTCGTAACTAGGAACAAGGAGGAGGTAATGTGCGAGTACTGCGAGTATCCTCGGATAACAATATTCGTTAGTGTTGTGTCAATTCCAAACAAAATACTCGGTGTTTCTACTTTGGTTACATTAGTTTCTAAGCTGATTTTTCACTACACATTAATTAAACATTACGATTTTGAGTTATAATGATTTAGATTCGGTAACAAGTTCAATTTAAAATAACAATAATATTCATTTATGCGCATAATCAATCTGCGCAGATACTCGATGTCAAACTAATAATACGAGTATTGAAATCATTCGAAACTGAGTATTGCGAGTATCTATTTCACCCGAGTATCAACATCGCTAATACAAAGTACCATATATTATACATCAAATTATTCAAAAAACCATAAGGAATTGAAAAACAATAAATATATTCAACTACATTAATTATATCTGGAGGTATGGACTTTGGAATATAAAAAAATGTTGTAACAATTTTTTAACCCTGGAATTGGCATTAACTTGTGCCGTAACATGCCCCCTTTCGCCCCCATTAACTTGTGCCCCCTATCGCGAAACTGCCGAACTACGAGAAATATTTCTGTCTTTTCTGTTCTGTCTATGAAATTCAGGCTACACAGCTCTGAAAAATTGAAACAGGAGCTTTTCAATGGTGTATAATTCATTTCTCTACGACTCCATTTACTAGGCTAAAGGTTGAGTTGAAGAAAACAACTTTTTTTTTGTTGAATACATCTGTAAAATGAGTTTTTGTCGTAACTAATTTATAGATTGAATACTATAAAAGTTATAGACATGTGGCGAACTCTGTTGGATAGGTAAAGATTTGTACTAAAAACAGTACAATTGCACATTTATTTGAAATAAATTACAATTTCTGACCTTTACACAAAGTAGGATGCTTATATTGTAATGCGTGTTGGTGAGTCGCCATTTTTACGACTAAAAAACAACAAACTTTACCAATTAATTAAATATTTTTAAAGGGTTTTATGAACTTTTGATTACATGTACATGCATCTACGAAACGTTAGCTTTACAATGGTATAACATTTATTTCGGTAGGATGACAAAGTAACCTTGATGTCGAGTTGCAATATCAGAGTTTTTTACAGTTGTCTGTCAACCGTCAATGGCATTCCACGACTCATTTGAGCCACATGCCAAAACCAGGGTTAAAGTGAGCATATCCACTACTAGTACTTACACTATAGGCAACTAACACACAAAATTAAGATAACCATTCTAAATTGTATATAGTATACAAAAATGTTTCATATAGATAACTAGGTAAAAAAAGAAAGAAAAAAAAAAAGAAAAAAGAACCTAATTATAACACTAAGTTTCCGAGTCCTTTAGATGGACTCATCTACTCTGCAGAGTGACTTGAAGAAATATGCCTTTTTCTTCCAGGCTTCAATGGACTCCAAAAGTGCTCCAGATAGGGGAATTGGGCAAAGAGGAATAGACGAACTTCGTATTTCAGTGTCAACATCAAAAGAAGTATTAGGCCTAGACCTACCTTGAACCCAAGCATCATTATCATCTCTATCAGAAGATTCAAGTTCGTCAAAATTGGGAACATAATCATCTGAACTACAGAAGAAACATCCTCTAAATCGGAGGGAACATCATTCGCTTTACTATTACTTTCATATCCATTGTCACTAAATTCCTCTTCCAAAACATCACAAATTTCACTAGAACGTTCAAAATAATCACGATCCATGATCACTATAAACACACATTAGCTAGACAACATGTCAGTGGCAACAAGGAACAGCTAATTTAAACATTTCATTTCCGGTAAACGAAAGCCAATTAGATATAGATGTTTATACTTTTTTTTACAGTTTGAGATGAACTATTTAATATGATACCAAGTTTGAGTCAATAAGTCACAGAATAAACAAATACACAGTGATTAGAAAAAGTGATGCATAATCATAGCGCGTGAGACGATAACATTCATAATAAGCACAAATGCACCACAGTCGCGATGAATAACACTCTGAGGGTTAAATAAACATGACAAATACAAAATTAGTATGTAATTTTAAATGTACAATTGTTAATACTGTTTGGAGATCATGAGTGGTGTAGCAGAAGGATTGTGTCTACTACTGGCTGATGTGAGCTGTCACTCATACTATACGTTATTCTAAAAACATGTACCTGAATGATAATGTCAGTACATAGGGCTTATTAGACCTCTGTAATGAAACTAATTGGTACCTATCATGAAATTGATTACTATATAAGCAAATAATTACACGCTGCAAGACTGATCTTTTCAGTGCATGTGCGCAGTGAAGAATGTTTTTGGCCTTGGCTAGTAGCCTGGTGCCCCTGACAACGATGATACAAGACCGCTGCCCCCTCGCTACACCACTCGTCATCTCCGAACAATATGTATATTTAGTGTATGTATAAAGTGAAATTGTTTTATATTACGTGTGTGTTATGCCTGATGATGTCTAGTGAAGTGGAAACAGCTGTAACGACTAACAAGTAAACAGAAATACTTTTGATGACAAATAAAGGTATGTTAATAAAAATAATGGCTGTTAGGTCACTTTGAGTCGATGCTCCAAACAATCACAATTTACTTGACCAGTCACTCCTGTGATCAAACTTAATACATATCACATATTCCATTTGTATTTGATATTCAAACTTCTTTCAATTACTTTTCTTACTTACTCTTTATTTCAACTTCATTAGAAGGTTCACTTTTAAAATCACTGTATATTTTACTCTCTTCCAATTCTTCATCTGTAGAATTACTTTCTTCATATTCAGGAAATGTACCTAAGACAAAAAAGTATTTATAACATAATTTTGACTGTTCTATATTAATATAAAAATTATTCTGACAACGAAAATTTTAATCACAAAAAATCAAAATTTTTGCTTACCAGACACTAAATTAAAAAATTTCCAACATACTTATATGTACTGTACTAAAGAGAATTTTTATAATATTTTGAACAATTTGAGTTTATCTTGTATTTCAGTGCAAATTATTTCAGTTTCCATTTATGATCACCCATTGTGGATCATCCCCTTGCCCAACATGTAGCACTCCCTACTGGACTAGAAGCACAATCCTATATTAAGCAAGTTTCTGTATTTAACTTGTGCTCTGGGTTGTTTCAAATTATGGTACAAGATATTAAGGGCATGGTCTATGACCTCATTTCACTTTATATGGCAAACTTTTTTTATTGACACCCAATATTTAGTACTTATAAGAGATAAATCCGTCCATATCGTGTGCAATATAGAGCGAGATTTATGAAATTTTGAGTTTGATAAATTATTATAGAATTGTTTTAATTTCTTGATTTATACACTTTTCTGATGAGTTGATAAAAAACCATCCAAATGACAAGCTAAAAAAAAAAGGCCTGTAACACAGTATCTTGAGGCTGAGTTTTGATAACCTACACCTAACAAAATAAAATGTTTCGCTTGACGAAAGCCTCATGAAAATAAGATCCCATTTATCATACATTCAGTTCAATCCTAAAATAAAAGGAAGGTTCGGAATAAAAATATATAAGGTCCGTTAGATATGTTCTGGGTATTGTTCTGTTTTGTTTTGTTTTTTAATTTATGTAGGGGAGGACAAAGTTTGTAACTAATTTTTTACAAGTGAATCAGTTGTTTTAAACCTAATGCAGCCTTTTTTGATTTAGAATATAAAGTTTTTATTAACAATTCGTGCCCCCACTCCTTTCTTTTTTGTTAAACTTCTAAAAGAATATAGGACTGTGGTAAAAAACAGAGTTAATATATCTGATAAATTAAAAAAAAAAAATGACTCAATAAACATAAAGCAATTTACAGGTTTTCCTGTGTTTTAAGAATCGTATGGCAGGACAACAAAGATGTCCTTGTTTTATCTACATGTTATGTCGACTTATCTTTTGAAGATACACAGATCTGGAAATGACAATGTGGTATTGAAGAGGAAGTAATAAAACCTACAGTTACCAAGGACTACAACAATGGCATGTTTGGAGTGTATTGAAAGGATCAAAGGCTGTCTTGTTTTCCTATAATGTGCCACAGTTTTACTATTACTATACTTATTAACTACACAACTATATATGTTTTCTTACTATTACACAGCTTAAACTTAAAAACAAATTAACCGGCTATATAATCTTAATAAGAATATGTACAATAGAGCATCAAGTGTACAAGTGCCACATTTCAAGTAAAATAATTTGTACCAGCAGGTGCCACATTTACAGAGTTAAATGTATCTGCAATGGGGATATGTTAACAACAGAATAAGCAGGCTAAAAGTATGGTATAATTGTAATTAAGATACCAGGCAAACACAGACCCACAAATGTATTTTAGAGAAGAGAAGTTATTTTAAACTAAAGTTAAAATGAGAAATTTGTATCTACAGCAATGTAAATGTATGGTCTCACATGGTTAGACCAGTGCCTATTAAATACACTTAACTTATACATAGGATTTAAAGAGGATAATTTTATTGTGGATCTGTGATTTAACCCATTGCGGGCGGAATAAAACTGTGCCACGCGGCACCCAGCAGCCGGTGTTATTTTGCCAGCACTACGCACATCTTTGCGGGCGAAAGACTTTGCGTTCACTTCCTTTTCGCATATTGGTATTCTAACAAAGCTATCTTTTTTTATAAATGTAAACAACTATAATGAGTAAAACTAAACTTTAAAACATCATCTTGGTCTGAAGGGTCAACCACTTTTCGCTCGTCAAAGCTTCGCACAACACTGGATTACGCACGATCAGACGGGATAAACACAAACTAATAATAACTCATTCCCATCCAAAAATGAAGGATCAGTATCTCTATCAATGTCACTAACACTTTCTAATAATAACCTGTCAAGTTCCGATGAACGTAAGTTGTCACCCATCTCGTCAACAAAACATAACAGACCAGCACACTCATTCACAAAACGGCGGCAAACTGACAGTATAATAGAAAGTAGGCTTCGCAAACAATATGTTGGATTTTTCTTGAAACACATCGTTAGGCATCCGCACGCAATCTATTGGAGATAATTAAAAACACAAAACGCACAATCTAGCAGAGTTATCATGAATCACAACTGTTAGTTGACAACGCAGCATAATTTAACGTGACATAGACGTCTTTCGAAGTTTGGTCACCTAACACGAGGACGTAAATGTCACGTCTTTCGTCCACAATGGGTTAATGTTTATTATATGCTATATCCACATAAATAATACTACAACAATTATTGACAAACTTTATAATTCAGGAAAATGTTTACAATACATATTTAAAATTGAGGAAAATAATTTATAAAAATCAGGATACACAGGAAAGTTCATAAAAATATGAGATAATTTACAATTATCATTGGAAATTACAAGTACCCCCCCCCTTTGATCAGACAGTATTGCAGCTTCAGTTTAGTTCAATAATTGTCAGAATTTACGATGAAACTGAAAAGTAGTAGCAATATTTGAGTACTTTTTTACATATAAAATCAGCATTATTAAACAACATAAAAGTTTAATTAAAATAAGTGCCTTGGGATTTCAAGGAATGATCGAAGTTTAGGTTAGAATCATTTAAGGTGGAGAGGGTGAAATTAGTTTTAGGATCCAAACTAATAAATAATTGTTTTAATAATCTGTTTTTGAAGAAATTTTTAATATCTATTTATTTTTGGCGAAATGAGTTTGAATCTGACATCAATTTGTGTGTGCTTGGGCTCAAAATTCTCTAGAATCCAACAAAATCTTGATATTTAAGAAAATTACAAATTAAGTAAATTATGAGAGAAATTATGATGAAATTATTATGATGATTTTAAGAGAAAATAACATATTTGTATTTTCTAAGGCCTTTTTTCAAATTTGACATCAGTTTTGTGAATAATTTATGTACTGTAAAATGTGCCCAGAAGACAAGAACTGAAAAAAAATCATGATTAATTAGGATAGGTTTTAGAAATTTTATTCTGATATAGCCTATTTTGCTTGTTTTTGTAATCTATTACAAAATAGTTAACTACAAATGTTAATATTTGACTTACGCATAAATTCTTCTCTTTTCTTTTTAGCCTCAAATGCTTCTTGAACTGTTTCTGGAGGAAAGTTTTTAATGTTGTTTATAAAGATGGTTGGTATAGGATTTTTATAATAATCTAATGAAGCTTTCCATTCCGGCTTTCGAAACCATTTTATTTCAAAGTGTTGTTCGCATAAATGGTAATTTCTTTGAATGACATTTAATGGCATCTGTAATAGATCTATACGTCCTGCATTTCTTAGCCAAGTTTGACATCTAAAAACACAATCATTTCATTAATGAATCCACAAACTAAAAAAATAAAATTACATGCTCAATGTTAAATTAAATTGACTATGTCTTTTAGAAGTGAAATAATTATTTGATGGATAAAATTAAGTTGGCAATATTAATATTCAAGGATATTAAACATTTTTACTGATAAATATAAACTAGCTGGCACTCTACATAGCTGACTTATTTTTGTATAGGCTATAGATTAAATTTTTTAGTGAAATAATTTATAAAAACAAAGAATAGGTAATTGTAAAAAATAACATTGATTATAGAATTATGTTAAAATACATTTTTTTATGGTGTTTTAACCATGTTATACGATGTCTTAAGTAATATTTTCAAATGAAAAATTGGCGGAAATAATTCTAAATATCTAAATCTAAACATTAAAATTAAGCATTTGCTATGAGTAGAGGATTGCGATACTTTAGGACAAGGCCAATCAGAGAGCTCAATTTACTCATATGACGTTAAGCGACAGTCGAGATGCAGACATTGCCCAGACCTCCACCCCCATCTCCAATCAACCAGGTGCTGTCTTATGACGTCATAACTTTTTATTTCTCTAGTGGGATTAGAACCTGTAAAGTCCGGATTTGAAACCGGAGACTATACCGACTAAGCTATCGTGCATAGTATTAGTAGTTGTATTGTTTAGCGACTATATAAGCCACCGGTGTATAGTTGTCCGGAGAACTATAAAAACTAACTGTGTGTGAAATGTAAAATCATTATAAAGGCAAATCTAACTTTATTTTTTTTAAATTTTCAAACTTAACCAGAAAACATGTAGCCTACCGTTCGGGAAGGGGAATTTTAAAAAAGATTAAGTCGTGCTGAGCTCTGAAATACCAGTGAACGGCCATGTTCAGTGATGAAACCTTTAGGTTATGTCGGTTCCTGGGCTTACCTGAGTTCACTATTTACAAAAAAATAAATTACATAGCAGATTAACAAATAACAAGCTAATTTATTTTTCTTGAAAAGAATATATATTTATTTAAAAAAAGTTAATACGCCCTTAGATAATAAAAAAAAAAAAATTTATTTAATGAAACCCTTAATAAAAAAATTTTTAACAACAAAGAAAGATCCCACCCCAAAAAGAAAAGAAAATTTAGTGACCCCCCCCCCCTTATTTAAGATTACACAGTATCTTATTATTATTTTTAATTAAGTAATAAATTAACAAAATACATACAAGAATAATTGATACGAAATACAAGAAATGCAAATAGAATATATATATATATATATATATATATATATATATATATATATATATATATAATTACATATATTAAGTTATTTTGTTGGCCAACATATATTTTTAAAAAAATTATGCAAAGAAAGTTTTTGACGTCAAATTATAAAATTTTGGGGTCGTGAAGCCTTAAGTTTGCTAGCATGTCCCATCCTAAAATTTAAAAAAAAAATTTTTTTTTAAGATTCTGATTTGCCTTTATAATGATTTCACATTTCACACACAGTTAGTTTTTTTTTTGTTGGGCGAAGACCAAATTTCACTCAGCTTCTTATAATGCACGTTAATATGGCCTCATTCTTCGACCAGTCAAGAACTGTATTCACAAATACAAAGGCAGACAGCTTGATTTTTCATGTTTTAAGATGAAATTTAAGTTCATGTTAGGCATGGCTTTTTACAAAAAAAAATGCTGAAGCTACGTTACAAAATTTTGAATAAGTTGTATGACAAAGATATTTCTATTATAAATTTATAAGAATATTATATTGAACTTAGAATACAAATTGTACATGAGAACAAAATCTAATGAAAGAGAACAAAATCTTACAGCCTAAGTCAGAAATACAATTATTTAGAATAATGAACTCAAGATGTAATTTTCAAATATATTATGGTTATGAATTTAGCAAGAGAAATTTTGATTACCTGGAGCAAAGCGAGGTGGTGCCTAAATTTGAGACGGCCCTGACGGCACTACGAAAAGTTTTTTTCACATTTTGATTTTGAAAAAAAAAAGAGTTCGAAATGAAAATGAAGTACACACACGTTAATTTTAAGGTCACATGTTGTAAGACGTAACGTACAATAAAAAAATATTTTTGGCTTCGCAGTGCCGAGCGCATGCGCTGAGCCGTGTCAGCTGTTTGCCCTGTTATCTCTCTCTTGCCTTAGGCGGTCTTCCAAAATACATGTCTAGAACTTATTTGTGTATGCTACCGTTTTAAATTGAAGTTTCGTTTGAATCAGGATGTTTATGAATGAAAATACGTAGCGGATTTAAATAAACGCTACATATATTATAATTAAACTCTTTTGGCGACTACATTGCACCACAGACATTTTTAACATGTATTATAATGTATGATAAGTTTTTATGAATTACAGTCACACTTTTGGCTACTGGAGCGTTACACTTTAGTCGACTAGACCGCGCTGCCGGCATATTTTGATGATGATATGATGTGTACTATATTTATATAACGTGTATTATAATGTATGACATGTTTATATGATTTTATATAGTTACATTTTTGACTACTGGAGCACACTACTTTTTTTAGAAATAACGTTTATCCGTAGGCTACCGGGAGCACAGCTGATCATGTTCTATAGGTGTATTATAATGTATGATAAGTTTATATGAATTATAGTTCCTACTTCAGACTGCAAGACTGTGTTGGGAATAATTCCAACATTCGCTTCTAGTGTGTGCTAGTGGTGCGCAAGTAGAAAGTATTTTGTAACATCATACTACCTACCCAGCATAATTAGGTATAACCATCATAGTACCTACCCAACCCAAAATAAGAAAATTCTCTCATCTGTCAAAGTATGCCTAACTCCAGTTCGACTTCCGGTATGTCCGAAATGGAATCAGGGTCTTGTTGGGTATCAAAATATATGTTTTGTTTCCACAGAAGTAGTAAAAAAATTCTTGCATCTCATATTAATATGGTAACGGCACTGGGAGTGGGAGAAGCAATGACAGGTCTGTACTTGCAAAAAAACACAAAATGGCGAAGTCACAAATGAGTGGATTTTATACTATCAAAAGAAGCACACTATAGTGTTGCAAGTTGCGGCAGTTGACGTAGTCCCACAAGAGCCGGAGGACAGGGTAACATACAAAGAAAAGGACCGTTCTATACTCATTGGTATTTTAAATTCGGTTGCTAACATGATATTGTGGTTGGTAAATCAGTTTATTTTCGGAAGTTTGGGTTGATAATTCGGTTTCCAGAAGGATATTTTGGTTGGTAAATCAGTTGGAATTCGGATATTTTGGTTGGTAAATCGGTTAGTAATTGTATGCACACGCACGCACACACCCACACTCTCACACACATACACCCAAACACACAGCCACACAATCACATGGTCATGTTAGGAATAAGTTAGTATTAGGTTATATTAGGAAGAAATCATATTCACAAAGCTCAGAATGACCCAACTATTGTGAAACAAGTAAAAAAATGTTGAAATGCTTGACTTGCAAACTCAACTAGGTTACCAAGACAACAAAAGGTATATAAGCAATCAGCAGGATTTAGAGGTTGCTTGTCTTTTTGGAGCTTGGAAGATACACGGCTGTGTTGCTAGCCGTGGTGGAAGATGGCCCAGGAAATCTACTCAACAAACCGTAAGCAAGCATTTCTATTTTTATAAAATCACTAATAAAATGTAATCTCATTTATTTAAAGAATAACAATAGTTGGAATACTTCTGGGCTTTGAATAAATAATATTGTTTTGTTTTATTGTTTAATTAAATTCCTATTATTGTATTAAAGTTTTGTAGTTAAATTATTGTATTAAAGTTTTGTATTTAAATTATTGTATTAAAGTTTTGTAGTTAAATTATTGTATTAAAGTTTTGTATTTAAATTATTGTATTAAAGTCTTGTAGTAAAGTGTTGTAGTAAAGTATCAGGGAAATGGATATAAGTTTAATAACAAAGATAAGAGCTAATAAAATACTGAACCACTGATCTGATATTTAATTAATAATTAAGAACCCAGGCATATTTTAGAGGGCCGTTCATAACAGTCCATATTTTCATACAGGTTTCGGATATCGATGATTCAACATTGTATTCCTTGTACCCGAAAACATATATTTTGATACGCAACACAAACCTGATTCCATTCGGACATACCGGAAGTATGTATATTTTGACGGAAGAGAGCATTTTCTAATTTTGGGTTGGGTACGTAGGCCTACTATGATGATTAAAAATAATTTTGGGCTGAGTAAGAAGTACGATGGTTATGAATACTTTTTCGTCATAATGCTTCAAAAACAGCTGTTTTCAATACATGCATTGAGATGCTAAAGTTGTTCTTTTAGTCCTAGAACCTAAAAACATCAGCTTCGGTCGAGGTCATCAGCTTTAATAATATTAAAATAATTTTGAAACTATACCTTTATTGCTTTATTTAATCCTTGAATATGGAGTTTCAACAAGAGATATCTGCTGTTACATTAAAATTTAAAAAGTAGTTACTTTGCTTATACGAATTAATTAACGATTATAAAGAATCTATAAAAACAACAGATACTCTCGAATGTAAATAACACATAAAACAGCTGTTACCATCGATTTTATAAATAAGTACCACTAACAAAAACTAAACAGCTGTAAGAGCTGTAAACTTGTGTAGCCTGTCCAAACTTTTAAGGTTATAACATTTTAGTTTTTGTGAAATTGTTTGCAGTGTAACGAAAAATATAGTTCATCACTGGGATCAAAAAAAGCTTTTCAAGCCTCGGTCATTTTCCGGCCTCGGCTCTGCCTCAAGCATTAAACTTGAGCTTGTATCAAAAAGCTTCACTTTTGGTCCTAGTGAAGAAATATACTATTTTGGGATGGCTAAGAACTATGATGGCTATAATACATTTTTGGGCCGGGTAAGAACTGAGATGGTTATAAAAATACTTTCGGCTTGGGTATGTGCTATGATAGTTATAAATATTTTTGGGCTGGGTAGGTAATATGATGCTTGTAAATTATTGGACTGAGTAAGAACTACAATGGTTAGAAATATTCGTTTGGGCTGGGTAAGAACTGTTTTTAATTACTTTTGGGGTCTGGCTATGCACTATGAGAGTTAGACAGTTATAAATAGTGTATGGTATGACGCATTCGCATTACACGAGACTACGCTAGATCGTTATTCCATATCATAACAGATTTGTCCAGGTTGCCTTTCATATCTTTATTGAAGGTAATAATTTGCTTACTTTGTGGTATAATTATATATCACGACAAGTTTGGCCAGGTAGCTTATATATATATATATATATAAAAACTCCTGGCCAAAACTTGTATATATATATAAAACCACCTGTCCAAACCTTTCGTAAGTTTATTGAAGTTAATAATTTAAAATTAGATTATTAATATGGAGGATTCACAGCATATAACATGATCTGTGATCACGGATATTATAGATTGTAATATCTTTAGTACCGGTAACATATGAGACGTAAATGTGAACATTTGCCAATATGTCTAACCTATAAATACATCGGATTTGATAGTTTTGAGATTGTCATTTTTCAGTGAAAAAAAAGTGATCAGCAAGGAAAACATTATTTATTCTTAAGAAGTAAGGTATGTAGCAAATGATTTTTAAAAATCCGCAAAATAAGGAGCCACCTTTAAGTAAACATTTATCCTAATTTCTTAATAGGTAAATGTTTACTTTAAGGTGGCGCCGTATTTTCCGGATTTTATTTTTTTATCGTCTACTACATACCTTACTTCATAAGAATAAATAATGTTTTCTTTGCGCCGATCACTATTTTTCACTGAAAAATCACAATAAAAAACCATCAAATCTAATGTATTTATAGGTTAGACTTGTTAAGACATAATGACAAATGCTTACTTTTACGTCATGTTATTTAAGATATTTCAATCTATAATATCCGTGATCTAACTTCAATAAACGTACAAAAGGTTTAGCCAGGTTAATAGTGATCTAGCTTAGTCATTGTGTAATATGTATGCGCCAAACCATACAATATTTTTATTCCTATTATGTCTTGCCATTATGTGTAATCTATAAACCCCTCAATTTGATAGTTTTTAGATTTTGATTTTCAGTGAAAAATAGTGATCTTTTAATAAGTTCATTAAACGTACGAAAGGTTTCGCCAGGTTAATATATATAATAATATATATAGCCACCTGGCCAAACCTGTCGTGACTTGAAATAGCGATCTAGCTTAGTCATTGTGTAAGGCGCATGTGTCAAGCCATACGTTATTATTATTCCTATTATGTCTTGCAATTAAGTATGACCTATAAACCCCTCAATTTGATAGTTTTGAAATTGTGATTTTTCAGTGAAAAATAGTGATTGGCGCAAGGAAAACATTATTTATTCTTATGAAGAAAGGTAGGTAGTAGACGATAATAAAATTAAATCCGGAAAATACAGCGCCACCTTAAAGTAAACATTTACCTCTTAATAACAAAATCAGATTACCATAGCACTCAACAATTACCCACTATTGCTCTAGGTCTAATTTGTTAAATAAATCTAACCTAGAACACAAAATCAAAAATGACAGTTTGTGTTATTATTCCCCTCCAATTTTACTTCCATAATTTAATAAATTTGAAGATATGCAAATTAGTTTTATATAGATTGTATATGTAGGTTAAAATTATAAGTTTAATGTTAAAACTAAGTTAATGTAATTCCTTAGTACTACATTATAGGTTAAAAAACTAACAACACTTACAACTTTTCATCTTCTGGTAACTTGTAATACACAAGTTCTGGTTTCGAAATTCTGGAATTGTAACATTTATGTGCCAAACAAGTTATTCCGTTCAACAATAATTCTTCAATGTCCAACTTGGGGTGCATTATGATTGCATTTATGTTTCAATAACCAAGATTGAAATTAGTTGAAAAATGTATAAAACAACAACAACTTAGAGTTTCAATACTATGAAACCCAGAAAACAATTGACTATAGACTCAGACATAGATATACAACAAACAAGATGGCGAAGGTGAGAGAAGAACCAATCACAAACAATTGTTATGAAATTGTTACATGTCGTCATTACGGCCACGTAATCTTTCGAATTACAGCAAAATACAACGCATATTTATATAGTAGCAGAATTTTCATCTAGAAAGTGAGATACTGTGATATTTACCACGAAAAAAGACAATCAGCTATATAATTAGACAGCCAGACACCAAAATTTTTCTATTGATAATCCGGGGAAAAAGTACGAGGTACTAAATTGACAACAGTTCATAGCATGGTCTGCTATACGTACCACCAAGTATTTTTTGGTACTTGGTGATATTGAGGGAATAAACTTACACAAAAAAAAATATCCTTACGATGTGATGTTTAAATATTTCTGTAGCTATGTAATTTTTTTCCAAGATACTCCATCTTAATTGTGGATTGGCTTTTTATCTATAAATAAGAAGCGAAAACCCCCATTTAACTGGATACTTCAATCCACCCAATAATTTCTACACCTAAGACCAAAGTTTGATGCTTATTATTATAGTTAGGTCATTGTAAAGTTGATTTTAAACGAAAAAACTATTTTTACAATAACAGCTTTTCGTTTATTTTCTGTTGAAAAACCTTTTTTAATTACAGAACAAATATCTTCAATTACTCTTTGACGGATACCTTTTATAAATTTGTTAAACTTGACCCAAGTACTTTCACTTCTGTGTAGAGCATAAGATCCTCATAGAAACACACCAACCGACCTCTAAAATTTCTCCCGAATTGATTCACCTCTCTCTCATTCGATCTTCACCAGTTATTTCTCGATATCTCTCTTTTTCATTTTACATGAGGATCCCAATCCAACAATCTTCTCTATGCATCTTCTATTTTCTTAGCGTAATTGTATGAAAATAATAAATGTATACGAACTTTTGTCTATTAGGTGATAATGAGTAGTATTGCATACCTAAATCTGTCGATTGGGATTGACACAGTTATACGGAGTACCCCACGAAGAGGTAGTTATTTTGTAAATAATATGCCGGGCATATGGAATACTCTACAAACGTGATATTTTGCAGTTATGTTACATAGATATGAAAGAAAAGTACCCTCGAATTTCATTGTTTTATAGTTATTCAAAACAAAATGGCGGAATAACAAAATAATGGTACGTTTTCACCAAAATGATTGTATTTGCATAGCCATTACAAATTGATGATTTACAGATAATATGGAATTTTGTAATAATTAATAAAGAAAAATAACAGTAATAAAATATTATTGATCGAAATTTTACCTTTACTAATTGATGTCCATCATAACTATGCGCTGACAGTAACGAAATAAAAAATATTCACAAGCGCTTTTGAAATATTTCCGAGGTATCTACAGTATATCCTTTTCATTTAGCTTCATTAATTCATCAGCTGTTGCTATATGGTGAGAATAAACGTTTTCTTTCAAAAAGCTCCCTAGGAAAAATCATAACAGCCAAGTCTAGTGATCTTGGAGGCCAGTCCATGAAGTTGGGAAGTTTTTAATCTAAAACTCTTTTGGCCACATTAGCATAATGAGGTTGAGCTGTTGGAAAAAGTCCTTCATTTACGACTGAGTAAAATGAGGAACTATGTGATCAGTTATTAATGATACGTACCTGTATCCAGACATTGTCTGATGGGATATGTCATTCAATAAAACACCATCCATTGTGACGGTAGCCCAAACAGTTATACCATTTGCTTTGAAGTCCTCTTCGTGTAAGATATGTGAATTTTGTGTGTTATAACAATTACGATTATGTCTGATTAAAGATCGTGTTCGGTAAAATGTAGCTTCATCTGAGAATACAACTAGTTATTCCTTCATAACATTCGGCATCATCGTCAAGCAGTACAATGACCTACAAACAACGTTATAACCATCTGTCTGAGTTATGATGATCCATGTTCGTGAACTAAATGTGTTTTATACAAATTTATTTTGTTTTTCTTGGCATACCTTTGAACTGGCCTGGCGACTTTGGTATCTCAGTAGGGTAGCTGATGAAACTATTCTAAGTAAATAAGACCTGTTTAGAGATTATCAGTAGTGCATTACATGGAAAGTCTTCATATTTTGCGTTAAAAAATCTATGGTGTTTCTTTGAAACTGATTCTATTTCTAATAACATACTTTTCTATTTAAGAATTGATTTTTCTAATGGACGAAACATATTTGGGTTGGTTCTTTGAAAACACCTTATCTCTTCATATTTATTTTTCAACATTTCACAATCGCATTAATTTAAATTATATTTACAAAATATTTATTTCAATTCCAGGCATCTAACCATTACTACCACGGTTACTAGACTAAATTATGGTTACTAGACACGGTAGGGGTCACCAACGCGTTACGCACATGACGTCAGCGTGGACCTAGATAGTTTTGCCACGCTACAAGGTCACATATGAATACACCACAGTAGACGCGATCTTCATGTAACACGTGTTTCTTGTACTTATAAATAGCATGCATTATGTTTTGTGAGCCGATAATATGGTGTGTTGTGCTATCGCCGGTTGTACTAACCAATCTTGACACATAAAACAGTTGAATATTTCCTTTCATAAGTTCCTACTAATAGCGAAAATAAATCAAAGTGGATTAATGCATGTAAACATGTCGATATATTTTCTGCTAACGTAGCTCGCGTGTGTTCTGTTCATTTTGAAGAATTCGACCATGTAAGAAACCTGAAAAGTGATCTAAATTTGCCTAAAAAACTCAAACTAAAAACTGATGCAGTGCCAAAATTTAAAGATACCGTCAACTTCTACTTAAGCTAATTTAAACAGTTGGTTTGCACTGAAAGAAATGTGTTAGCAAAAAACGAAGTGTACGAAACAAAGTTAATAAACAACTACAAAATTCGTTGAATAGCAACGAAATTTGTAACGAGCCTAAAAATGAATACCAAAAAGGAAACTACAATGACAGTAATGTTAGTGGAACAGAATTAAAAGTAGTAGTAGCTTCTTTGAAAGAAGAAAATACTAAGCTGAAAACAGATATTTCTATTTAAAAAAAACTGCTTACAGAAACTACATGTGAGTTATTAAAGTTAAAAAAGATGTGAATAACATATTTAGAGGCTTATTTTCTTCGTGTCAACAAAAATTACTTTTGAACGGTAGGTGGTCAAATTGATCTGATGATATTGTAAAAGCTGTCACTTTATAAGCAATTTCATATAAAGCTTTGTGTTTTGTCAGGAATACTTTGAAATACCCTTTTCCTAATGAAGTCACTATAAAACATCATCTCAGACATTTTTCTGTGCCCCCCCAGATTTATTGATATGAGTGTAAATTTTTTGTAAGCTCGTTCTTATACTTTTAGTAATTTTGAAAAGGATGTAGTCATTAGTTTTGATGAGACGAAAGTGCGCAGTGATTTGTGTTTTGACCAAATTGAGGAGGTAGCGAGAGGGGTCTCACTCTAATGTCCAAGTCATACTTTTAAGAAGCATGGTAGGGAAATAAGTGCAGCCAATATGTTACAATTAATTTTGATACTGCTTTCACTCGAAAATTACTTTTTGAAACGATTATAACTATCGAAAGCAGTGGCTTTAAGGTTAGATAGAGCATTGCTGTCTGATATTGGCCCGAAGAATAGAAAACTTCTGTCTCTCTTGAAAATTATTTGGAATACCCCATTAATAAAAAAATTCACTCTGTGGATTGAGAAATATTTGGGTATTTTGTGATGTGCCGCGTGCTCTCAATGTATTGAGAAATCATTTTCTTCATGAAGGGGTATGTTTTAGAATGTGGAAGATCTTTACTAAAGACCCTTTCATAAAATAATTGAAACGTAGTCCAAAGCGAACGATTTAAAATACGCTCAAAAATTAACCATAGATCACATTCTCGTCGCGGTTACACAAAGACGAAACGTGAGAAAATGTGCTCAGTTACTATCAGCAACTGTAGGAAAAGCAATCGACCATAACTTTACAGAATTTAGAATTTATTCATACCGGGGAAACAACAATTATTGTAAATTATAACTGATTTGACATTTTAAATAATAGGATATAATTTGTAGATCAATAAACTAAAAACTGATTATGTGACTTGCTTAAAAGAACAAAAGAGGCCTAAGCAATCTGGAAAAACTTATTTTGACTATGAGAGTAATAAGAAAAGAAAATAAGATGTACTTCTACCTTTTCAAAACGATTTTTTTAATATCTATCAACAGGTTAAAGGGTCTATATTATAATGATTTAAAATCCGAGGGATACTCCTACATCCTTGACAAGCCGTTGCATCCAAGATATCCTTGAGTAATTTTTTTTTATTCGCGGTATTGGACGTTTTTATGACCATGAACAAAAGAAGAGTTGATAACAAACGATCAGTGAGTGAAAAGAGAAAAAATTATAAGAAGAAGAGAAAATTAGCACAGTATCACAAATAATATCTTCAATTAGAACAGAAATTAATTGTGAAGCTGAATTAGTAAAATTATATGTTATAGCCCATAAACGTCTGATTGCTTGTAAATTGTCAATTTGGAAATTGTAAATTGTAAATTTTTTTTATGTAAATTTAAATTTTGTTTTTGATGACATAATATTTTTAGCTATTAACTGTATAAAAACTTTATTATATATGAATTGATATACATTATAAACATTTGAATAATAAATTCATAAATCAATCCGAAAGTATACTAATGAATCATATATCTTAATTAGTGATTAGCCTGTTGTCATACACTATTAACAGTTTCGAATAATAGAAACTGTTAATACTAATTATTCAGATTATTGACCAATCAAAATTTTAAAACTTTTAAGTGATTCTACTTTATCTTCAATTAGTTAAACATAGTATGTGATTTATAATTTTACATGAATGATTTTGACAAATTTAACGAACTCTGAATAATTTGATAAACCATTGCTAAGGAAAATATTAATATCTGTTAAATGTTTCCAAATTGTATGTTGTACCATATATGTATATTTTAACTATTTTTCTTTTTGAAGTGGCCACTAAACAACATGAATATATGTTAAACATATTAAATAAGCTGAAATAATAACTCTAATTTTTGACTAATCAACATATTTATTTTCATTTACTGTATATATCAAAATTATTGGTTTATTTATATATTACAATACATGAACACGCTGTGAGTGACTAATCGGTGCGAACGAGACGATGGGTCCAACGTGACACAAAAATAATCAAAGCTAATTGAAATAGTACATAATTCTACTAAGTCATTGGGTGAGATCTAGGCCTATCTAATTTTATTTGACATTTTATACCTATTTAATCTTGAAAAATAGTTCAAACCTATTTTACTGTTACTGATGAAAGTTAATCACTGATGTTACTGTTTAACTGGAACTGATACAGTATACACTAACTAAATATCGTTATTAATTTCCTTCAAGTGATTACCAAAACTTCAAAAAATTTTAGACTGTTCCATTTCTCATTTCACTTCATATGTTTATATGTCTGCCTTAAATGAGTTAGAGATACATAAACTTGAACTTATGATGTACTTGAACTTTAATTATAATTATTAATTGCATGTTTACTTTAAAAGAATTATCCATATTATATTCTCTTGTGTGCCCTTGGGAAAAGCCGCATGTGATCTAACCCCTAGACAAGATTTTGTGATCATTAATTATCAAAGAACTAACTATCCGGATTTTATTTATGTATCTCTAAACCTTGAGTCTAGTCGTGGCATAACTCACGTTAAGTTATTATTTCAGAATTATTAAGATAAGAAAGAGACTATAAGCCAATATATACATCATCTATAAAATACAGTATTGAATTTGATATTTATGTGAATTGGGTATGGTAATTAAATTTTCAATTAATATATGAAGTATATGAACTTTCATTCATTGTGATGTAAAATAATTCACAAACAATCTTTTAATCTCTGTTTTAAATATTCTTTTAATGATTGCTGAAATTTAGTTTATTTGTTTTACTCAAGTTTTGGTAATCAGATGTTTATTTATTCAAGAGAAAATAAACAAAATTTATTTTGTATTTCATAAAAGTTTTGCGCCTGATTTATTGATATGTAAAATTTTATATAGTAAAATTGGGTTTTGAACGTAAGACAGATATAAATATCTGTCTATATAGTTGTTTACCTAGTTATAACCGATTTTTATGATGAACTCAATGAACTGTTTCTTTGCTAGAGTAAACTAATACAGACATTAAGAATTTTTTGCGTTCAACCATGTGTTTCTATAGTTGTTCTTAATAATATGTTACGTGCTTCTTTTCTTACCAAATACCAATCTACATCTGTAGATCTGTACTAATATATACACAGGACAGTCGACAGTGTGCTTTTTTTGTAGTCTATCTATGGCAGGAGTGTAGGTTATTTAATATTGTTGTTCGATTTAAATTTTACAGTTTGGTATTGTCAGCAGTTGCATTCATTTAAATGATTTAAACTATACGATAACTTCAAAATGGTTCTAATCGAAGGTAAATGTAGTTTAAAATTTGTTAGTTTTAGTTCAACTCAACCTCAAAATCCCATGATCATAACCTCTGTAGTGGCATTGAACTGTTTTGTTTTTAAATAATGATTTAACATATCCACACAGGGATCAGATTGAGTTTGTTGTTTTTCCCTATATTTTATAATTCAAAAGCCTTAGACTACATTGTTATTTCTAAATATAACAGGGGTAAATTAGGCTTTGGTAATGTTAGCTCTAATACACATTACACAAGATCTATTTGAGCTAGGCCCATGATTTTTTTAAATTTTGTAAACTGAACCTTTCTCTAGTTCCTTATGAAAGGAATTTGAACAAACAAAATTTGGAATTAAAAATAAAAATGATCGAAAAATAAAAATGATCGATAATTATGTATTGAAGATTCACCCAGATTTTAGTTGCTAAAAATCATGCAAAAAACTATTTTTTTGGTCATTAGATATTTTTAACAGTGCAAATAATTTTCAAGTCATAATCTATTAATATTGAAGAAACTGTCACTTTTTAACACAAGGAATTATGGCTTATTTGGGTTCTGACGAATGTACAATGATAATGTGAGTCAAGTTTGTGTTGCTTTACGAGTATGTTTACAAAAGTCTGGGAAGGTAATTAATATGGAGAGAGGTTGTCCGATTGATTTAAGTGCGAAATCTCTGCAATCCCTCTTAAAATAGTGTTTTATCCATAATTTTGATACTTCTTTTGGTAAATATGTATTCATGTTGTCCGAGGGATTTTTCCAAAGAACCTTACTTGACCTATAGTTCTATTACTAGGTCTGGGTTTTCAGAGACCTAGTCATCATGAATCTTAAATTATAGAAGCGTAGTAATATCAACCTGTAGAACTTAATGAAGTGCGCAAAACAAAAGTTAAAAATTGCTCAATTTCGATGATTGTTAAGTAAATAATGAATTGTGAAAGATAAAAAGCCACTTGCGTTGGATAGGAGTATCAAATTGATGGGAAAAATACTATTTGGAAGACAAATTGCCAAGATTTTGCATTAAAATCGCTTGGACAACATCAATGCATATTTACCCTTCTTTTCGACGCATTTTACTTTTTTGTCTTTCACAATAGCCTACATTATTTCTGTCTGAAAACAGCGATTTAAAATGACTTTTGTCGTATTATGAGGTTATTTTGATAAATATTTCATCAATTTTAAGTAAAATTTATTGATGTTTTTTTATTCCATGCAAATAATTCTGTTTTAAGAACTGTCAAACTATTAAGAACTGTCAGAATAACCAGATCAGGGAAGGTGTTACCTAACCACACCTAGGTAAAGAACTACAGATCAAGGAAGGTCATTATATATATATATATATTTTCGTTATTTGACCTATAGTAGACCTACTTATACTAGGTCTGGGTTTCAGAGACCTAGTCATCAATTATCTTTTATCATAGAAGCGTAGTAATATCAATCTGTAGATGTGAATGAAGTGTGTATGCGCCCCACGAGTGATTTTCAATATGGCTATATAATTGAATATGTTACAAATTTGTCAATTTCAAAGATTGTTTAATAAATAATAAATTGTAAGAGATAAAAAACTACTGAGTTGAAAATGAGCATCTACTTGATGGAAAAAATGCTATTTTGAAGTGGAATTGCCTAGATTTCGCACTTAAATCGATCGGACAACCTCTTACACCTTATATATATATATATATATACTTGAAAAGTGTCTTCAGACACAAAATATCAACTGATTGTTTGAATACAAGATAAACAGTTAACGATTTCATAATTTTTAATAATAAAATCCGATGATAATTTACAATTGATATTTACCCTAGACCTTTGTTCTTTAATTTTCACGCCATGATTTCACTACTATAACGTACAGCGTATAACATAAACATACACCATTGGTAATGTAGTCACAAACTATACTCAAGTCATTGTACACATTCGTCATACATAACTCAAAAAAGCCTAAATTCCTTTTGTCTAATATTGTAAGTTTCTTAAATATTAATGGATTTTGAGACTTGAAAATAGTTTCACATTGTTAAAAAATATCTGATTAATGACAAACCAATTACATAGTTTAAGTTTGCATGATTTTTAACAACTAAAATCTGGGGGAATTATCAATACATAATTACCAAATGATTTAACATTTTTAGAAATAATTAACTTATATTTATTTTTAAAAAAATATTATTTTTGCTATTTCAAAAATCCTATGTAAAAAACTGCTAATTGGTGTAGCCTATTACACATGTGGTAAAAATTTGGTTATGATATCTCAAACGGTTTATAAATAAGGTGTAGTAGAAAACTAAAAAAGTGTTAATTTTCTGGAAACGAACTGTTTTCTTATAACACAGATATTAGGTTAGGTTAGGTCTACCTTTAGTACATTCCTGCATTGTATGTGGGGTTCTCTGGGTCTTCTTTAGTTGCATACTTGTCCCAAACCACAACTATGCAACTATGAATTTGTTTTTTGGTGTAATTTCCTTTTTATAAAATTATGTTTTTCTAATTTCTTAACCGCTTTTTGAAGTACTCCGGCCTACGATCCAATACTTCGACCATATTCCGCCCCCCCGATTCTAGAACCAATTGTTCCATTTATTGGATTTTTGTCAAATAGCCATTGTTCAATGAAATAATAGCCTCAGATACACCAAAGTTCAGTGTTCTTAGTGTGACAAATCTTCTCATAGGAGGGCGTGACGAGATCAAATTGTCCAAATATTCGTTTGGGTTTTGTCTTATCTTTCAGATATTTTTTCAATAGCTCAAGATCTGCTAAGGATCTAAATATTGGTTTCAAAAATAACATAATTGTTTTTGGGAGGTGGAAATGTTTATTATCGTCATAGTTTTCTTTTGAAATTAGAGCTTTGTTGTACTTACACCATGTTTCATCCCCATTTGGGCAGAGCTGGAAAAGTGTACCTCAATATCCACTTAGAAATTTGTTTTTTTTTCATACACAAATACGTTTTACTATATAATTGTTATATATCATTAAAAAGAGAAAGATCTAGAGAATAAGAATCAATAAAAAAAAAATCTATAAACTTTTTTGGGGCAATTTAGTGTCCTTAACCTTCTTTTGAGAAGTTACATAATAGGTGAAGGCTATAAGCATTATAAATAACATCATTTTACTCAAGTGAAGCTTTTAAGGACCCAAACAAATCATATTGGTCCACTACCTCTCCAAAAATATTATTGGTCACAATCTCTCCAAAAATGTCAGTTAGGGAGTTGACCTATCTGTATATATAAAAACCTCTATGGGGGTTGTTATAAAATAGTCATTTCTCTTAATTGACTACTAATTTTGTTCAAATTTGAATAAAGAAACAATTGTAGAAGCAAAAACAGGGAAACAATTGAGTAGTTATTAACAGTATACAAGATAATAGAATTAGACAAACCTGTATATTTAGAGAACACCAAAATTTGGTCTTCCTCCAGCCAACTCCATAGCCTATATTTATACTTCAACAGCAGATCTCTATCTTATTTAACTTTATTATAGATTTATAATGAATCTGATTTATAAATGAATTGTTTTAACTCTTTACCATATCTTTAAAGGCTTGTTATCTTGCTTTGCTAGTTTTCTTTTCAATATTTACTGGAGTAATTCTTAGGCTGGCACACTCTATATTATAATAGTTCATATTTATATTACATTCTCTTGAAATTTAAACACTATAGTTACTTTTAATTAATTTAATAAATGATAATTATTATGAAGAGCTGGAGCAACATATTCCTTATTAAAACTAATATATTAATTTTAAAATCAATATATTCTATGATATTATATATCCTACATGTTGAGGGAAACATGTTAGAAGGTTAAATTTAATGTAAGAGAACTCGGGGGAACCAAGACCAATTAAACACATGGAACCCCCCCCCCCCCCCACATACAGTCACACCATGTGTGTTTATTAAGAGTTAGGCTGCTAAAATGTAAACAATGAAACATGTTGGCCTCCCGCAAAATTCCTTATACTGTCATAGTAGCAGTAGCCTATGTTTACATTTATAGGGGTTTTCCCCAAGGTCAATTCCGTGAAAATATGTCACTTTTCCTAGAATTTTATTATCTTCTAGGGGTAAAAAGGTTATATTGATAAGGAATCTATCTTGATATGACATCAGGGAATCTCTCAGAATATAACCCACGATATTGCTGCTCTCACATGCTTTATTTTGTATGTTTTCTTATTCAGTGGATTATGCTTATGATCTTTGAGACTATGTAAAAAAATTAGGTGTTACTCTGGTAAAGCTCTTCTTAACAATTACTTAATAAATTACGAATCATGATTTAATCATTTGTAATCAATATTTCAACTCTATATAACTGAAGATGTTGTATTTATAATGTCACCTGTTAATATATAAATAAAATTGATAGTCATGATGATCATGAAATGTTATCAGCAGAATATTTTTTGTCATTAGTTGAAATAAATACTGATACAAGTTTTGGTTCACATTAAACTGTGGAGGTGAATTTTACTATTCTTGTTTTATTAAAAATAGAAACTGTGGTTCAAATGCATTATGTTTTAGATATAGCCTAATTACACCGCAGGAGGTTGTCATTTTTTATATTCAAATCTTATTCAATTAAGTATCTCGAATGATTTAAAATAAAGGTACCAATTAATTTCTCATTGGTAAGTTCCCCTAAACATTAATAAACAATTATATTATTGCATATATATATATTAGAATAATAATAATAATATAATATTATTATTAATTTTATTTATTGTTTGATCAGAATTATCAGATGTGGAGGTATCAGATATGGAGTTATCTGAGAGAGAATACATTGTTAGTGTCAGTGATTCCCCAATGGATAATGAAGAAATGAATTTCAATGAACCGAACCCAGACACTTCAAACGAAGAATTATTGTCCTCAAATTTTTCAGAAAAGGATAAAACTTTACAAAATGCAGGTTGGGCAGATGCAATGTCAAAAATATTGAAAATGAATAAACCAAAAAAAAGAAAAACTCTTGTATTATCAAGAGCAAAGCGTGATAATGAATTGAAAAAACCAAAAGAAGAAGAAGAAAAATTAGATTTTGAAATTGATGGAGAATCAAGGGACATAAAACCAGAAATTAACCAGGAACTGATTAGCTCTAAATCAAATGGTGCAAGTATTAAGAAATTAAAGGTAAGATTATATCAAGAATAAATCAAATATATTAAAGTCTTAATTAGTCATATTTTTAATAATTTTTCAAAATTATTCATTTGCTTGCAAAACCCATTAAACACAGATGTTTAAACACAAATTTGTTTATTTCTTAACCCTATTAGTGTTCATCAGAATGTTTGTAGTGTTGCCAATTTGACAAAAATTCTTCACAAGTACATAAATCAATTTACAACAAATCATGGATTGTTTTACGACGAGCTTTGTGAATGAGATGTCGAATTTTTTCAACATTTTCATCCGTTTTGTTCATGGAAGGTCATTCTGACTGATGATCATCTTCAAGAGAAGTTCTACCACTCTTAAAACAAGAGTACCACTCAAAAACCTGTGTTCTATATAGGGAATGTTCTTCAAAAGCTTCACAAAGCATTAAAAAAGTTTCAGTAGGTGGTTTACTAAGTTTAAAACAAAACTTGATGCAAGCATATTGCTCGAAAATATCAGCCATCATAAAATTTGCTAATGAACGTTAACACACGATTACAAAACACAATTCGTAGATCGAACATGACCTCACAAAGCAACGAAACTCGGCACTGACTCATTAGTAGGGATGGCTCTAAAAGAACAGAACAGGTTTGCAAGAATAGTTCCGCACCTTACGCAGTTCAGTAAGAGAACAGTTCTTTAAAATTCCCTGTTTTTTTTTATCCTTGGCTATGCTTCCTATTCCACGCCTCCATGCTTACATTTCCGCTTTGCGAGAAGAACAACTGAACAGAAGAACAGTTTGCAATCTGTTCTTGGTTTTTGGACTGCTCACTTCTTTTCCACATGTTCACTTGTTCTGTAGTTTATCAAAGTGTCACAAAATTGGATCTCCTGTTTAGCTCTGAATGTTAGTTTCCCGCTCATTTCACTGTTAGTATCTAATATTCTGTAGTCTATTATTCAGATTTAGTTTAGCAAGTACACCTGCTAGTTTTATTTTATATTTCATTGAAATAATCTGTTCTGGCACATCACTAATCATTAGGTAATATTACGTAATTAGACGCTGGCACACCGACTTGTACAGTCACGTCCAACAGCTGTAATAAGTACAGTCCGGGAACTTTCTGATATCACTTCGTACATCATATTATATATCATTATCTTCAAAATAAAATTAAGATTATAAGTATATATAGTTACAGTATTGTACATTTTTAGATATTTTTGTTTTAAGCAAGCTTCTGGTTAATATTTATTTTCTTTTGAAAAACACATGGTTTATAATTTGTTCTGCCTTATGTCAATCTTTTTCTAACATTTTATAAAAAGTGAAATCTACAAATTATACCAAAATTTATGAATAATAATGAGATATACAACTGTTTAAATATATTACAGGTATAAAAATTACTTTTACTATGTCTTGAATTTTGTTCCATTTTAACTTTCTTCATTCGTTTCCATATTTAATGTAAAAAATCGTAACAATTATTTGAAATAATTTATATAATTTGATTTTCATAATTTTGTTCTGAACATTGGAGAAAAACAATGTGTCATTTAAATTTATAGTAAAAGTAAAAACAACTTTTTAATTGCTATAATTCAAAAAAAGTTTCAAAATAGGTTAAGTTGAACCTTACCTTAAAAAAAAAAAAAAAAATTATGATGCCATTTATTTTTTTACTTTGAAAAGTAGGAAAAATCAGTCATTTCCTCCTCAGTCATAATATTTGTCTTTTTCATAAACTAAACATATGTCTCAGAAGTCAAGAGTAGAAGATATAACAGAAAAACAAGTTTTAAGAAAAATATTGATACCTTGTGTATTTATTCCTTTTAATAAAATTAATAGTTTGATTTTAACTACTGATTATTTGATTGTTTTATGTATAGTATGAAGGAATGATAATAAGTTATTCTTTAAATATATTCATTGGCAGCAATTGTTAGCGCTTGAGACAGTAAAACAATTTTTTAATAAAAAAATGTCATAGGAAATCTTAATAAAAAGTCTGACTGTAGCACTGGTAGAAAGATAATCATTTCCTAGTCTGTGATTTCAACTTTATTGTTTTACCCCCATTAAATTTTTTGTACTTATTATTTATTTTTAAAGTAAATAAATGTTTATGTAATTCTCAAATACTGAAATGTATCTGTTTAGAAAAAGGACTGGGTTACAAGAGGACATAAAAGGCCATCCATATTTGACAGGGATCGTGAGAGAGCTTTGTCTAAAATTGCAACTAAGTAAGTGGTCTACAGGTTAAATATTTGCTACAGGATATAGATGTTGGTTGAGATAGTTTTTATTATGTGAACAAGAAAATTGAATATGTGAAAGGTATTGTATATAATATAATTTAAAAATAAGTAATTATTATGTATTAATTGCAACTCAACCCCCCTCCCCCCAAACTAAGGCTGTATATCAACTAATGGCTCTTCAGACTACTGTTAACTTGTGTGATTCCAGACTTCCAACATCTCTACAACCCTTATACTACAATTTCTTGATTGCCACATTTTATCTATGCTTAACATTTAAAACAATTCTCAAATTATATCAATGTTATGTTTTGCTGAAACCATATATTTGAAATATTTACAAAACTATAATAACAGCCAAATTGTGAAATCAGGCCTGAAAACTGGTTCATCCGTTTAGACCAGCGGTTATCAACTTGGGGTTCGCGAACCCCCAGGGGTCCGTAATGGGTCACTAGGGAGTTCGTGGAAAGAAAATTTGTAATGGCGGACATGTATAGAGTTACAGTACTAAACAGTTAAACAAAATATTAATATTGACCAACAAACAAATAAATTATAAATACTAATTTAGTACAGAATATGTTAAATATATTAAACTAGTATGTAGTAAATAAATATACTAAAATCCAGAATAGAGGTAAGAAATCTTGTATGTCTCAGGTAATTCTGCGACCTGCATCATGAATTAATCAACTGAATAAAAACTGTGTTTCAAAAAGATATTAAATGATAGTCTTTAAATTTGTTTGGGCTTTCAATTTATTTTATAATGCCTTGAAATTTTATTAACAATTAAAATGGTACTAACAATTAACAAGTAGTTCATAAATTTTATAAAAATACTCGGATCAAAAGCCGCAATAGCACACTAGTGAAATACTATTTTGGCATATATGGTAGATTGTGTTTGAGTCCAATATCTGAGAAGCAGGGGTGAATGGCCTCTAATATGAGCGTCATCCCCGCTCATCCAAAATTAGACTGATCCTACAGCTACTGTTAGTGTTGTCAGTCAACTGCTGCAGTTCATGTGTTCAGCAGCCCAATCAATTTGACATTTAACAGATGTGCAGTGTAATGACATGCACATCTTATAATTATTCTGATTGTTTTTATTGTTATTAATTAAAATCTACATTATTACAATACTATAGATCAGTGGCTAAAATCTGGTATAGTAAAAAAAAAAAATAAAAATAAATAAAAGTAATGAGGAAGCTTGTTTGCCGAGTGTTTGATGTTAAAGGAGACTCAAAAACCCTTAACACAGGTTAGTGTATGTATACAGGCAACAATAACTAAAAGGAAAAATGAAGCACTACATCTTCAGTCACAAAGAAGAGAAAATATTTAGATGAGTATTTGATGTATTTACAGATTTCCTTTTATCGGGGATGATGATTGTCTTAGCCCATAATGTGTAGTGTGTGCTGAGATTTTAGCAAATAGTAGCATGAGGCCTTCTCTGGTTATACACCATTTGCAAACAAAACATCCTAATTATGAGAAAAAAGATCACAGTTTTTTTTAACGTCTTGTAAAACAAAAGAACGTAGTATCTTATTTGGGGTTATTTAACAAAGACAACGAAAATGTGGTTTGAAGCATTATATAAAATCAGTTTCCACATTGCTAAATCTGATAAAAACCATACTATAGCAGAAAATTTAATTTTTCCACGCACTAAGGATGATGTTAGTTGTATGATTGGTGAAGAGAATCCCAAGAAATAAACACTATCCCAGTTTCTAAGTCAACTATCTCTTGTAGAATTAAGCATATGTCTAATGATATTGCTTTAGTTTCATTATACTTCTTATGTTTTCTTCCCTTTCAGAGGTGTTGTGCAACTATTCAATGCTGTCCGAAAACATCAGAAAACTGTGGATACAGAATTAAAGAAAGCAGGTTCTCTAGAATATAAAAAAGATAAAGTAATGAAATCAATAGACAAAAAATCTTTCCTAGATGTATTAATGGGAAATGCCAAAAGCTACCCTCTTAGTAGTATGCTTCCTGACAAACCAAAGGTAATTTATTTTGATTATTTATTATTTTGTATAATGTATCTTATTAAGACAAAAACAATAATAAATCATTCATGAATTGCCACATCTGCTGGAAGAAGTTCCTTTAGCTTTGAGATGCCGAATGTACTTTTAGCATGATATGTGGCTGCCTATTTTTCATGAGTTGTTTTCACCCACTTAAAACAGTGTTTCCCTGAGCAGTGGATCGGTCTTGGAGGTTCACAATTCTGGCCCCCACGTTCACTTGATCTAACACCATTAGATTATTGTGTGAAAAATATTATGTACAAGAAAAAAGTGAACATCGTGAATTAATTGCCTAATTATGTATATTGCTAAGCAAATAAGGAACAATCGAACAAAACTAAAAAGATCAACAAAAGCAATCCATGAGGGTGGAGAGAAATGTATTCAAGTTGATGGACCCATTTTTCAAAAGTTATAGTAAATTATAATACAGTATTTTATATTTTTGTTTTGGCATTAATTTTTGATTTTCATAAAGTCAATTTTTATAACTTGTTTTTTTTTTTTGTTTTTTTCCCCAAATATTTACATCAATTTACTCCAAAATAAATCCTCTATTAGTTTTCTTTCAAACTGTGATTCATTTATTAACTTTTTAATAAAGTTATTCTATACCAAATTTTGAAATACCGTTATTTGATTCATAAGGGGTAAAATAAAAAAAAAAAATTTAGAGATAAAAATTATCACTATTCAAAAATGTTTTATATTTATCTATGTTTAGCTATAGACAATTACCATTTAATTAAATTTTTAGTGTTTTATCGATAACTCTGTTATATTTTGAGCTACAGAAAAAATTTTTTAAACATTTTGTTTGTTATTACAATATGAAAATATTTTGTATTTTTTGTAAAGTTTTTGAGATAAGTGACGTTTAAAATTTTAAACAGCCATCATTTTGAAAATAGTATTTTTATTTCCCTTCATACTTATAAATCATTACATTACTAAATAATATATTAGAAAAAAATGTGAACACAATAATGTCATCCTTTTTAAAGTTATAATTTTTTTAATAAAAACCAAATGGCGGAAAGCTGAAAAACAAAGTGTTCCCGGACATATGCTTTTCTGAACTTTTTTCTTTGTTTTCACTTGGATAATGAGCTCTGAGATTTCTGGGAGAACTTCGTAAAACATCCTGTATATTATAATCATAACTTTTCGTGGATCTTGTTGGTTAACCTAACATCAAATTGATTTGACTTTATTGTAATGAATCCGTTGTTATTAAATTTATAAAATTGGTTCTTATGGTAAAGAATAATGAAATGGTTGGTTTAAACTTTCAAGAAACCAGCAAAGGCTTAGTATATTTGAAAATTTGGTTATTCAAAACATTTAACCCATGTCGAAAATTTAAATCGGCAGTGACAAGGGATATATTGCAGAGTTATAATTATGTGGCAAAAATCATGATGATCGGTGAAATAGTGTTTGTGATACAGCATTTGTTACACTCGGATTTCAAACCTCTTGTCGAGGGAACTCCAATCCAATGAAAGACATTAGACTTAATTGAGAAAATTTTGTTCAATTGAAATTTCCTTTAAAACAATTTACTTCATAATATGGAAGTCTTAGTTTAACCCTCCAAGTGGCACGGCGACCTACAGTAGGTCGCCAACGTGCTCCGAAGTGATTTCACTAACTTTTAATCACGTATTTTGCCATTCAACGTTACGCCCACTTAAAATTATCCGATCGCAATAAATAAAATACCGTTGGAAAGCTAATGTTCCGTAGATGCATAATCATGCAAAAAAAAATACCACAAAACGTTATAAATAATATTCCAAAAATTGGTGAAGTTCGCATATTTTTGATGCGTAAAATCGTAGATTTGAACTCTGCGCCTTTTCGTTAGCGCGACGCCATTTTTCCCTATATAATTCCAACTCTATTTATCTGTCATTGAAGTCAACTAAAACACTGTTCTATAGATCACATGTTTCTCTTTCCAACCATAGATTACAAATTTTTCTGCGTCTCATAGATCCAGAGATATTCCTACTTGAACGTAGAACAAACTTGACGAGACGAAATTTGGTTGGCATTAGGTTTGCATTTCTCTTTGGTTTCTAATATTATATTTCTTATATTTCTTTACACTAAGTTGTAGGGGAAATTCCATTCTATAAGTTGGTACCACTTGATATTTACTTTGAACTCTTAGAAGGCTTTGTTTTGATCTCGGAACATAGGCAATTGTGCAACGTAAAAACTGTAACAAATGACGTAGCGCAAATTGTTTTGGGGTTAGATATTTGTTATTTTGAAGGTTTGTGTATACAAATTGTATATAAATTGTGTATAAAAGTTACAATATAGGCTATGTGTTTTTATATCTACAGCTTATGTTTTTGTGTGATAGTTTAGTTTTTGAACGTTCTTATTTGCGATAACCTAGGCCAAAAAGGTAAGTTTAGGCTATATGCAAATTGTCTTATATATAGTGTTTTATATGATTATAAAAGTGAATATGTGTGTTATTCTTTGTAAAGTATATATTTTCTTAGTTAAATCTATAAGTTTTGTCTTTGATCTATCTTCAAATTGGTACTAGTGAGTCTAAATTGTGGAGGTTACAAACCTAACCTCACTTGTAAAAGTTACCTTTTTAGGGAAAATCGGTATTTTTATTTAGAAAATGTAACATATTATTATTTTTTCCCCCTAAATATATTCACAAATATATGACAAATCTCAAGAAATGGTTGAAAAAAATCCTAAAAATCTATTAGTATGTTATTCATTACCATTTTTGTGAAATTTCTGCTTCGTTACTCTTAGATTTTTTGATATTTGACTAAAAAACTCCAAATGTGATACATGTAACATTTTTTTTGCACTACACACCTACATTCTATGCACCTTTCTGAACATAATGAGATATAGAACTTTTGTATAAGATAAATAATACTATTTTTAGTGATTTTTTGAAAAGAAAATGATCATTTTACATTTTTTCGTAAACTATTTTTTGTTTTTTTGATAATATAACAAATTTTATTTTTTTTCCCCCTAAATATATTCACAAATATATGACAAATCTCAAGAAATGGTTGAAAAAAATCCTAAAAATCTATTAGTATGTTATTCATTACCATTTTTGTGAAATTTCTGCTTCGTTACTCTTAGATTTTTTGATATTTGACTAAAAAACTCCAAATGTGATACATGTAACATTTTTTTGCACTACACACCTACATTCTATGCACCTTTCTGAACATAATGAGATATAGAACTTTTGTATAAGATAAATAATACTATTTTTAGTGATTTTTTGAAAAGAAAATGATCATTTTACATTTTTTCGTAAACTATTTTTTGTTTTTTTGATAATATAACAAATTTTATTTTTTTCCCCCTAAATATATTCAAAAATATTACACAAAACTTTTGTATATCTTAGAAAAAGGTAGTAAGCTATTGATTTTGGAATATACAGGTTTTTCCTGAAAATTAGTAACTTCGTTTTTGACATGTAACATACTTACTCCAAAACCGTTTAAAATTTTTTTTTTTTATTGCATAGATGGATTCTATGCATCTTTCTGAGAAAAATGATATCTTATAAGTTAGGTTTTGTATAGAAATAATATATTTAATTAATTTTTTAACAAACGAAGAATTTTCAAGACAATTAACATTGCCAGTTGGAGGGTTAAACACTGTTTTTTCTGTTCATTAGGAAGAAGATAGCAAACAACCAACATGGGACATCTTAAGAGATAATTTTATGATGGGTGCAAAACTAAAAAACTGGGACAAAGAAGATATAGTAGAAGTAAAAGATGAAATTACTACATAATTTATTTTGATTAAATGTATATTTATATATAATTTGCAAATAAAGTGTATTTACCTTTCTACATCTTTCATTTGTTTCTTTACATATAAGATGTGGTAATTAAATAACCAAACTATTACTGCTACCAGCAAACAGCGAGCATGTCATGGCAGGTTTTAACATCTCTATGCCTGTTGATGCTTCCCCCACCTAGAGCTCTATGGGCACAGTTGTACGTTGCTTAGTCTCGCTGTAGCAATCACCCGTTCAAGTCCTTCCACTAGTGTCTGATTGGAAAAATGCAAAGTGTTCAGTGGAGCAATGAGTTAACCTTAAGTTTCTTTTGAAACTGGGAAAAACTGCTACAGAAGGTCTTGCAATATTAAGGAAGTGGATGTTTATCACACACACAAGTTTTTGAGTGGTAGATGTTCAATGAGCACTGTAGTGAATGTGAACAATATGAAACACTGAAACCCCTACCACAAGTTTGGTACAATAACACACACACACACACACACACACACACACAAATAAAAGAAAATAAAATATTTTTATTTGCCTTATGGTATTATAATTCCCTGATGTACATTTCGGTAAGCAAGTTACCATCATCGAAGGGATCTGAAATAATACTGATCTGAGTATTATTTCAGATCCCTCCGATGATGGTAACTTGGTTATCAAAATTTACATCAGGGAGTTATAATAACATAAGGCAAATAAATATTTTATTTTATTTTGTTTGTGTGTGTGTTATTGTACCAAACTTGTGGTAGGGGTTTCAGTGTTTCATAAATGTTTTGAGTGGTATAAAAGGTGTAAGGAGGGCATGAAACGACTGGAGACGATCCACGCCCTGAATAACCCTCAACTACAAAAACAAACGACAACATCCAGAAAATTTGTAAATTGATCTACGAAATCGTCGTCCGAGCTCTTGCTAAAATCTCAGAAATTTTAAAAAAGTGTCAGATTTTGCATAAATCATTGAACATGCAGAAAGTTTTGACAAATATGGTGCCAAAACTTCTCATTCCAGAGCAAATAGAATCGAGAATGAACATTATTTGTAACTAACCTTTTGAACAACATTTAGAATAATCAAAATTATTAGACAGAGTGATTATTTGTGATGAATCGTGGTTTTTTACCTATGATCCTGAAACGAAGCGCCAATCGATGCATTTGAAGAGCCTGATTTCACCACAGAAAAAAGCGATTTTTTTTTTTGACAAGTGTGAAATTGTCTACATTTACTGTCCCCGAAGGTCAGACGGTCAATTAACAACATTTTTATGACAAGGATTGACAAGTCCTTTGTGAATAAGCGAGAAGATGACGACCCAATTTGTGTGAAGAGTAATTCCTGAATGCTTCACCTAGACAATGCCCATTCAATTCGGCCTTGTCTGTGAATGTGTTTTTTTTTGCGAAATACGGCATCACTGTGTTGGACCACCCACCGTACTTGCCTGACCTGGCACACTATGACTTGTTTTTATTTACTAAGGTCAAATCGGAGCTTAAGGGGCAAGATTTGACAGTGGAGAAGCGATAAACGCAAAAGCAACGAAGCCTCTCAACAAGCTGACAGAAGCAGACTTTCAGCAGTGCTTTGAACAGTGGAAAATTTGTAGGGATCGGTAAGAGTACATTGAAGGGGATAAACTTTGTAATGTAATTGGTTATCAATAAAATGTTTTGTAGCATCAGTCTGGTTATTTAATTGCCACACCTTGTGTTATTAAACTTTCACCATTGTGTTATTTTTCATTTAACATTAATTTAATATTATACTCAAGAAATAACATCCAAACTTAGAGAACTAATTCATTGTATCAGTTTAACAAGTAATTTTCTCTGGGATTACATTGTTTAATGCCTTTCCAGGATTTGTTTCCAAATTTAAGTTGAAACACATATTTAAATTTAGTGGATAAGAAAAATATTGATTAATTAAAGCCTCATGTTGAGGTGTCAAATCTTACAACAAAATAAAAGCCCTACCTTGAGGTTCTAAATTTGCAACAACTCTGAAATGAAATTATATGAAACAAATAAGTTTAAATTCTCAAATTTATTAATAACAATAAAATAACTTAAATAAAAAACACTTACAAAATTATTTTCTTCAAAATCAGAATTGAAATAGTTCTTAAAACAATCTTTCTTTCAAAATCTATATTTATCGACGAAAATTGATCAAAGTTTATTCAACACAATGTTGTCTTCCTCAGAATCTATAAATATATACATAAACAATATTCAATTAGTCTTTCATCTATTAAGAGGGGGTTTGGGGTTGGTGCCGGCTTTTTCCAATCTTTTCCAATATATACAGGTATAGTATTACCTGTAAAGGGAAGTTTGTTTGCTTTCAGACCATAAAAAGAAAAAGTTGTTCTTCTCTCAACGTTTCAGAATGACGATTCCATTAATCCTGACTCGGGTGAGTTGAACAAACCTGATATTTTGACATTCTATAACCTGACAGGGGGGGGGGTTGATGTTGTAGATGTAGAATATTATTATTATGCTCAATATTGGATGGATAAAATGCTTATGTTATCTACAAGGTGGTAAAACAAGAAAACATGGAAAGGCAGGATTTTCTGAAGAGACTGGTTTGGCAACTCTGCAGAGATTTGGTTATAAGCAGAGCAACAATAAGATAGGTTCCGAGGGATACAAAACATAATAAATAAGAAGTGCTTAGAGTGAGAGGAGAGGAAATTCCAGAAACGGAAGTAGGCCGAAGGGTTGAAGCTCTAGGAAATGAGCGTGGATGCTGTGGTTTCTGTGATCGAGTGAAAAACCGAAAAACAAAAACCCAATGCCAAAAGTGTCAGGTCTTCATTTGTAAGGAATATACTAGACCAGTGTGTGTAAGGCACAGTGACACTCCTCAAGGAGATGAGGAAGGAGAAGATTCAGAATAAACATTATTCAGTTGGGATGAATGTTCAGAAATAAAGAGGGTTAATACATTATGTACTGCTTTGCTAAAATATAGTATAGTAATTTTCTTACTTACTTTTTAGGGTGTTTTCTAGTTTTCTTAGTTGTATTGTTATACAAATATTAACTAGAAATTAAGTTAAATAATTATACAATTTTAAATGATACAGTAACTTTTTTCAAACGCATCTTGAATTTCTCATGTAGTCATTAAGCCTAGGAAAAAGATTTTTCGTGTTAAAAGTAATGTTTGACAAATTAAAAGTGTTTTAAACCAAATATCTGTCTTTTATTTCATTTGGAGCCTCTTTAAAAAAATGCTGGCTAAAAGACCCCATGCGCCTACTGGCGGGTTAATTACACGCTAAGTGGTATTTCGTACCGCAATTTAACACAACTTTTAAATAAACAAAAATTTAGAGCGATCTAGCGGTGACTGTCACATGTATTCTTTCTTTGTTCCTTTAAGGACAATGAGGAGTGGTGGGGGAGTTAGTTCATTATGGACCTTAGCTGTGAGCACATCCTTGAATGCGGAACGCCGTGCCGCTTGTGTGTAGCAATGTAACTATATTTTACACATATATTTTAATTGTTCCTTATTTTATTATAATATTTTTCGGTTTCTAAATTTGTACTTTGATTTGTCATACTTTATTCCTTATTAAGTTAGTATTTATATCTATTTCTAGCACTCTGTAAATATATCATAAAAGCATTCCGCCTTTACGTAATATCATAAATATGTTATATATCATATGTTATTCATTAGTGTTATGATTATTACTTTCATTATTATATGATTATTATATATTATATTCATTATTCTACCTATGATTTGGCAATGTTCCTGTTGGAACGTGGAATAATATTTGTAGGCACTATGGAAAAAAAAAAAAAACAAGCCTGACTTTCCAGTGGCTAATTTCTTCCTAATAAATCACAAACAGTAGGATATTCTCTATTTAGTTTTCAAGATGTTAGCATCCTTGTTTCTTATGTCCCCAAAAAAATAAAAGTGTAATTCTGCTTCCCACAATGCATGACACTAAAGAAATTTATCCTAATACAGGAAAACCTACTATAATTATGGATTATAATGTCACTAAAAGTGGTGTAGATATTGTAGATCAAAAATTCGCAAATTATTCAACTAGGAGGAAAATTCGTAGATGGCCACTATTAATTGTTTTTAGATTTTATGGACATGACTGGGGTAAATGCTCATGTGCTATACACGACAAACAATTTGAACAATCTAGAAGCAAAGAAATCAAGAATGGATTTTTTGGAAGAGTTGGCTTTCAGTCTTCTTGATAGTCACCTCAAGGAGAGAGCTGGTGTTAAAAATTGGTCTTTAGATATAAAAGCTTTCCTGGCAAAATATAAGGAAGGACCTGAAAATCCAACTGCAGCTAACCAAACCAATCTTCCCAGATGTGGCCCATGTTATGAGTGTAGAAAGCACCGAAATAACAAAATGACCGTTCGTTGTTCTCAATGTCAACATTTTTTTTTGCAAAAACATTGCCGCGCAGAGGTACGCTGTAACAGCTGCAATGACGAAACTACGGATGACGAATGAGCAGAAAACTATAAATCAAGTTAATAAAATATAAAATTTTACGCTTCTGTTCTACTTATCTTAACTTTTATATAAAATAAAAATAAAATTTAGTTTTTGTGAATATTTAATATTTTTTCTCTTGTTCTACTTAAATATATTTGTTACATAAGATATCAATTGCATTATTTACATAACCTTTACCAAATTAATAAAAATTAATTTCAACAATGATAAAAAGCAATATAAATCTCAAAAAGGTAAAACGCCTAAGCTTTTGAAATGCGGCATGGAATACCGCATGTGTGCACTAGCGTTACTAAAACAGATGCGTGTGACTAAGGGTTAATCTAAAAGTACCCCCTTAACCATTTTTCAAATTCCTTGTGTCCTTCTGATTACTGCTATAAACTTGTGACATAGTAGAAATCATCTTCCTTTGACTACCATGAGTTAATATTTGTACCTAATCAGTTCAGCTCAAACCCCAAGACAGCCTCCAGTCACTGACCCCCCCTCCCATGACACTGTTTAACCCTACAACCTTATGGTTCACCCTATACTAACTAACTTTTAAATGATAAATTTTATATTTGAACTTTCTAGGCTTAGTTTTAATATTCAAACTATATTTTGCTGTTGTAATTCTGTTATTAAAAAATATATGTACACTTTTTACAAAAATTTAAGTTATTTGAAACTTCCTCTTAAACTTTTCCAATCTTTTTTCTGCGCCTTTAACCAACATGTAGATTTATCTTTAAAAATTCTTTTTATGTAATTGAGCATTAGCTCCCCAATTGGTTACTTTTAATTCTTCAAAAACATTTAAAGATTCTAAAAATACTTTTGTGAGGCCCTTCGATTTCATAATAAAATTGAGAAATTAAAGCATCATTGAATTTTTCATTTAATATTAAGGAAGGACTATTCAAATAATATTTATTATTTTTTACTTTTTTAGTTCCTTAGTAATTTTTAGCTCATAATTTTTAATGTTGTGAGTCAACTTATCTTCCAATTGGACAAAATTTTCTTTACTTTCATTTTTCAATTTAGAAGTTTCTTCCCTATTCATTTCAATGTTAACTTTCTGTTATCTATTAAAATACCTAACTATGTTACTTTTTTATCATTTAATTTAATATCATTTAATTCTAATTTTTCGTAGTTTCCGACATCAATTTTCCCCTAAATTCTGAATTTTCCTTTTTTAAAGTTTTCTGAAACGTATTACATTTTAAATTTATCATTCATTTCTTCAAACATAAATTTATGCTTTTGTTTATGTGTTTTAAAACTTACAACTATTTTTTCAAATTTCTCATTCAGTTTAATATTATCCTAACTTAATTTATCAATTTTTTTATTTTTTCAATTTTATTTTGTTCTCTACAAATTTACTGTCAAAAGTTTCTTTTAATTTAACATCCTCACTTAATTTAATAAATTTTTTATTCAATTTTATATTTTATGTAATATTTAAAAAATGAATGAAAATATTACAGAACAAAATATAAAATTACATAAAAAAAAACTTGTTAAATGAAGTGAGGATAATGTTAAATTAAAAGAAACGTTTGACGGTAAATTTGAAGAGAACAAAATTAAACAGAAAAAAAATTAAACAATAGATAAATTAAGTGACGATAATGTTTAACTGAATGAAAATTTTGACTGCTGACAAGAACAAGTCAGCAGTCAAAAGAAAAAGACACGAGAATGTGGAACACATATGTCCACTCTTGAGACCTTCGAGAAAGTGGTGTTAGACCTAACTTCTAACTTCAAAGATCTGCTAACCGGTCACAAAATAGCAATTGGACCTGAAACCTACCCATATGTCAGGAGTCTCTGACGAGCTTTGTCTGGTGTAAGAAGGTACACAGCTTCAATTTCTGAAGATATACAGAGAAAAGGGTGCCCTGATTGTTACGTTCGGCAATGTCGACACAAGGAGTTGTTGATTTGGATGGTTTCAAAGCTTAATGGTGAAGGGGACCGATGGTGAGAGTAGGAGAGTATAATGACTTCTTAGAGACCACCAAAGTTCTCATGAGGACCTCTAGGCGGCTAGCTAAACGGGAGCCAAAAGATCTAATCACTATGATTGGTAACAAAACTCATGGATTGGTCGTGAGCAACTGGAGGATAATAAGAAATTCGTTCTTGTCATAGACAATCTATCGACACGGCTAGTGACTAGAGGATGTAGCTTGGATTGGAGAAGGTACACCTGAAACTTCTGCAGAGTAGAGAAGATGAAGATGGGAAGGATCCTTCAGATCAACCCGCAGTACAGTAAAGCTGCAACTGCCATATTCTGCAAGGAATTTGCTGAATAATATAATGATACAGTTCTAATATAGGAGCCCTAGATCAGACAAGGTTAAGTAATGGGACTGTGTGGAATTAGACTTTACCTAAATATATTTTAAAATAATGCTTACAAATAATAGTCATTACAATCATGACATTTACTTTCTATTTTCTGTACCATCTCTCTGAGAAATATTGTTATTTCTGCATACATTCTGAGTGTTTTTTGAGGTCTTTGTCCCTTGTTCCAGCCTCTAACCTTTCATCCTTAATTTGTAGTTCACTTATGTGAACCAATATCCATCTACTAAAAGATTATCAAAATGAAGAAACAATGTAAAAGATTTGAAAGAATCTGTCCCTTGAAAACACATTTACGAAAAATGGTTGGTGAAACACCCATTCATGACTAAAATAATCTTAAATTGATGGCTTGGAATTCAATGCCATATTCAAAATAATTCTATTTCGGGATTACATCTTTCTAAGTCTACCAAATTGATATTTTTTCAAAGGTCGTAATTAATTTATTTCTTCATCAGCATATCTGATGGTGTCAGTAACAATTTCTGTAAATAATTCGTCAGGAGAATAAAACTTTTAAAAAACCTAAAACACTTTAAAGTTTATTTTCAATAGGTCTTTTATAACTTCCAGACAATACACAAGTATATGGAAAATGTAGAAAATCAAGACCAATGTATATGTTATTCCAACCAGTTCAATATCATCAGCATCACATGCATCAACTTCGTAATTTCAACATTCAGTCACTAATATTTTATGTAATAACATTGTCTCATATGTCACTTTCTGAAAACTCATTCCCAATCCTGCCACAATTAAGATTTCTGTAAGACTAGTAAATGCATGAGATAAATACCTATTTACGATGACAAATCTCGACTGGTACTGGACAGAAGAAATATTTTACCACTTGTTGGTGCTATTTAAAACCACCAACTTTACATTTAGTTTCATAAAATACTATTAGAGTGCTCTAAAAGTCGATGATGATATGGCTAACTCTGGGCCCTTGCTGTGAAGGTAACCAAGGTTCTTGGGACATTTTGATACAGGAAAACTGCTGGTTCTTATAGTTTCTTTTGGTATTTCACACACCTTCTCGTTGCCATGTGTTTCTCAGTGTGCTGATATCCATTAGATTACTATACCGTTACATTCAGTTCTTAGGCATTAAAATATAGATTTTAAAATATTGAGAAATATAACAAACAAGTATTAATAACTGCACACTATTATCAGTATAATATAGTGGCCTATAATTTTATCATATTATTTAAACAATTCATTTAATAACTTATTTTTTAATGCTACAACAGTTTGCACGATTTTTCAGTTATAGAACTGTACAACATATTTTTCAAAAAAGCATTATAAAGTATACGAGAATATTTTCTAATTCCTTAAAAAATTTGCTATTTTGGATTATTCATAGTATGATCTGGATATTCACCAGTACTATGGTATGCTCAACTTTTTAAATAAAAAATGTTAAAAATTTATCAATTTTTCTTATTAGAATATATTATCTAGATACTACAATTCATTACAAAAAAAGGGAAAAAGTGTCACATGTTATAGTTTCAATATATTTACAAATTAAAAAAAAATATATCCATACAAAATGTTTTAAAATGTCTTTGCCACCACAAAAAAATAGAATGGCCAGCTCTATAACTTAATATGTTATACATTGAATAAGATGAGTTATGAACAAAAAGTGTTTAAAATAGCAGCCATATTGAAATTTTTAATTAGATTATAATAGAATAGCTCTCTATTCTGAACACATTATAGTCCTCCATACCAAAATTTATATTTCTATCTTAATTTTTATGGCAGAGTTGGAAATAGCTTTTTAAGTTTTCTGAGGCCATGAACCATTCAGAACTTGAGATTTTTAAGGGTTACCAAACTTACCCTATTCTTCATATAGTGGGTAAGTAAAAACTACGAGGATTATTCAGAAAGTAACTCACATTTCGGAATTTAAAAAACCCAAGTAAAAGTAATAATTTTTTATTATATGTATTTTAAACATACACTCTTACACTATACTACATAGTCAACATTCTGTGTAGTTGCTTTGATATTTGAAATATGAAAATAAACAGGGAAATTTATAATTGGTCTAAAGAGAAGACAACGTGAGTCAAATTAATGACTGTAAATAATATTAAAACAAGGGCAATAAAAAATTTAAAATAGATTTCCAAAATATAAATTTAAGGCAGAAAATGTTAGTTATAAGGTATAATAAATTTTAAAGTGAGATATTGTATTGTGAAAATAGACAAAGCCTGTCGTCAAGTGAATGATTTGAGTAGTGTCCGTGAGACAAAAAATGTGAACGTATTGAGTTTTGCTAAATAAGAAAAATCTAAAAAAGGACGCTTAGTTGAGATCTGGAGGAGCTGGCAGTTAGAAGGGAATATCTGAGGTAGAAGGACGTGTTTGTAACAGTTGTAAGTCGGCGTCTGACTTGGTCAGACGTATTTTCTGATAGGAAATAGTTGAGAACAATGTAGTTATGTTTGAGTGATTTTTGAAATGGAGAACAATTTAATTGATGTTTAATAGTTGTGAGAGGGAGTTTTGAGGTGATTGGACTTATTTTTGAGTCTAGAGACGATGTTCGGGGTAAACGGACAACACTTTCAGTAGAAATCGAACAATGTGCTTGTGCTGAAAGAGACGCTTTCAAAAAAGTGAAAACGAGTGATTTTTACAAAGACTGTTGTTGGGATTGTTGTTGAATGGTGATTTAGGGAGACAAAGTTTCATTTTGAACATTATGCAAACTGTTAAGGGGGTATCATCATGAAGTTCACGAAATCAGCAGACTGCAATGAACAATCATCTCTACAATAGCAAATTGGTAACAGGTGCTACAAAGCGCTCAAAATTAAATGTTGTATAAACAGTTTAGATTAATTATTGTTTGATGTATTAGTTGTAAGTTTAATGATTTTGATTTTTTTTTATATATAACTACTTTGGTATTTAAAAAATTTAGAGATGCCTATAAATAGGAATAATTTTTGTTGAGATAAATTAATTTAAAACATATTTTAAAAAAGAAATAAGTCTATTTAACTCATATTGATGAGTAATTTTTCAGAAGTTTCAACTCAATACTTAAATTAAAGTTTTAAGATTTTGAAATTAATAAAAAAGTAAAATATAAATATAAAAATTAAAGGTAGGATGTTTAAAATAATAAATTTATGTAAGTAAGTTAATAAAGAATGTTTAGTTTCAGGAAAACAAATAAGGATTTCTTATTTACTGAAAACCACTGATAAGTACACTTAAAAAAGGAAATACGACCCTGAGAGTATTTTAATTAAAAGTAAATTTTTATATTTTCAAAATTGGTAAACTATAAGCTTCCTGGCACCCTGAGCTGAGCAAATTTTTTTTATAAATTCTTTAATGGTACAAAGTATCAATTTTAAAATTAATCAAATCAGTAGAAATAACCCCTTGTTATTTTATATATTCACAGTCTAAGGGGGGGGGGGTAAAACCCACTTCTATTCATAATAATAAAAGTCACCATTCAAATTGAGGCACTTATCATACCAATAACAAGTTTACAAATTCCAATGTCATAAAAACTTCCCTCTTGTGACTTCAACCAATCATTCATGTCAGCCTAAAATTCTGTATCGCCATGTCTCCCAATTAAAGCCCTGTAATCAAGGGCATACCCAGGATCAAAACTAGGGGGGGGGGGCAAGCCATGGTCATTCAATATACAATTGATTATTAAAATAGTTATTTCAAGAATTGTATTAAATTCCAGCAACAAAATGTATAATAAAGATTTATTTTTTTGCTTCCGGGGGGGGGGGGGGCAGCTGCCCACCCTGCCCCTCGCTGGATACGCCCATGCCTGTAATAGTTCCTGGATGTAATAGTTCGAGTGTGGGCAGGCATTGTCTTAAAAAAGTAGGACTTTTGGACCCAGTTTCTCTCAGAGTTTGTTTTGTATTGGTCTACGCAATTTTATTATTGTTTCACATTATTTTTCTGAGTTTATTGTTGATCCACGTTCCAAATAGTCGACTAGCAGTACACCTTCTCTATCCCAAAATAATGTAGCTATGAGTTTTCTTGTTGAAAAAGTTTGCAAGCGGTTTCTTGGTGAACCGGTGTGTGGGGACTGCATGGACTCTTTTTTTTTATTTCACAAGTCATGTTCTTAACACAAATCTCGTCCCCATTCACAATGTGACCAAGAATGAAATCACTGTCTTTGACATAGGCCTGAAGGAAGATCAGCGATGCTGCCACCTGTTGAGTTTTTAGCCTAATATCTGAGTCACAACTTCGTGCAGTAATGTCTGTGAAATTTGAGGAAACACAAACGACAGTTCTGTTATCATGAAACAGCGATTTTTATGAATCTAGCCATTGATTTTTCCAACCAGTTCATCTGTCCCCTGTCACAATGTTTAATCGACCACTTCAGTCTTCATGTCATCTTTACACCAACGCTTCACTCCACTTTCAGTCATCATATCTTTACCATAAACTTCACAAAGTTAGCGATATATTTCAATAGGTCTAGTGTTTTTCATCAACAAAAATTGTATAACTGACCGTATTTCACAAGCAGTGAGGTTTTCGATTGCAGCACAGATTAAAAAATTTATTACAAACAGAATAGAAGCAAAAAATTCAAACTGCTACAGCTGGATACGTAAGTGTAAGGAAGCTCTCACAACAAAATGGTGATGCACTCAGCACTACTAGCGACACCATGCTGAATTGTGAGTTACTTTCTGGATTGCCCTCATATATAATATTTAATTACTTTTGTTAAGGATTTTTACATCTGATTAATTTTATATACACCATATTGGTTTTGTCATACATTTTCCAACTTTTTCTTGTATTTATAATTACTTGACTGATGTTGCTTTAGAGCAAAAAGTTGTAAAACAAAATTATTAATTTATAAAAACAAAAAGAAGGGAGTGTATTTTACAACAATTAGGGTAATAATTGTTGCTTGTCGAATCAAAATGTTAACAACCAGGTACTTAATTGTGAGTCAGTCTTGTGAGCAGGTGGAGAGATTCTTATTTGCCTTGCAGCATATAAAAACAATTTAATGGACATCACAGTCTTTCTAGTGGATACAGAAGCTTACAAGTTAGATCTAATTTTATAATACAGTAATAGTTAAAAAATGACAAAATGAAATTTCTCCACTAAATAATATAAAAAATGTGAACTAGGTAAATCAAAAACTTACATGTTTAAAAACACATGATGATAATACAGTCATATTTTCTTTTGTGCTCACTGGTTGCCACTCTCCCATTCACTATAGATGTAACATGTAATGTTTAGAAAAAATATGCATCTTTACTGCTTACAAAGTAGTAGACAATGGGTTCCTTAATTTGTCAAACTCTGCTCAAAGGGATGCAAAAGTTAAAAGTAAAATTCTATTTTTGACTATGGTGTTACACTGAATAGAAAGTAACATTTACATAAACTATTTAAAGAGAGGCGCTGTGCAACAAATGAGTGCCTACATACCTTTGACTGTACTTCAAGTCTTGGACTGTACAATCCAACTGCTACAACATGTCTTTTCTAGTTCTTCTGTTTCAGGCAGTCACCATTCTTAGTGCTATACCAATAGTGTTTTCTTTTGATTAAAAACATTTCATGTCCACATAGTATTGTTTTATAATATATCTACATCTATGATATCATATTTTTCGTTGGCCATTGGGGCATATATTTGCATCTTATATACGGTATATGCCATATTGACACTTTATATTTTTTGTCAATTCAACAAAATAAATTACTTGTAGGCCTATTATAAGTTAAAAAAAAATTTTACTTGGGCCTACTCTATGTACATTCTACAATAATAACAATGCAATGTAATAGATTAAGAATACAATTTGCTACAAAACTGTAATAACCCTCAACTCAAATACTTATAAAATGAGCTTTTCGGGTTTACATCAAACTTCGATACCATTTAAAGAGCAAGAAAATAAATAAACGAACCCCCCCTCCTGATTTATGTAGATATCATTTCTTATAAAAAAATTGTGTAGTTTAATATTTAAGTATTTAGTTTTATTTTTTCTTTATTATTATTATTTTTTTTATACAAGCTTGTTATTAATTGTTTTAAAAAGAGGTTGTTCTGGTGATAAAAAACTACTTTTTGGAAAATGAGCCATTTTTACCTGTCCCAAAAATGGGGGTTTTGGGAGTCAATAATCTTAGATGAAAACCCCCCATCGAGTCATCTTTCATGTTAAAGGGCTTATTTAGTAAAATATACTGTGCATACTAGAGGTCGATATCTTGGTCCTATCTAAAATGGCGGCCATTTAACATATTTTAAATGGCTATTTTACTTATTATTTATTTCAATCACAATTAATTAGATGGCGAGAACATGAGATCAAAATGTATAAAAAAATGTAATGTTATAATCATAATTACTATTATTTCAAACACTTGCTCTAGATAAAACAAGGTAACATCAGGTGAATTAATTTGTTGTCAGTACTAATAAAAACATTTATTAAAATTACATCAAATAACGTATCACTTTTTACATCAAATTACATCAAATCACGTATGAAATAATAGTAATTATGACTATAACCAACGGTCACAAATGTTTTTAATACATTTTGATCCTGTATTTGTCATATAAATTTATTAAATAAATAAAATAGCCATTTCAAATATTTGAACAGCCGCCATTTTAGATAGGAACAACATATCAACCTCTAGTTTGTAGTTATATTTTAATAAATAAGCCTTAAACATGAGGGTCAGTCAATGGGGTTTCCATTTAAGATTATTTAGTTGCCCCCAAAACTCTTATTTTTGGAGGATAGGTAAAAATTTCTCATTTGCCAAAAAGTAGTTTTATATCACCAGAAGGCACATATAAAATTTTTTTTTTAAATTTTAAATTTATTGAACTGGTCCGTGACTTTGTATACATTTTAACGTGTTGGAAAATTACTGCATTACTGGTTTTTATAAAATTATTTGTTAGTGGAATATTTTATAGAAAAATGTTTTTTGAAAAGATTATCGGGAATATAATTCTTTTAACTATTCCGATACCAAAGTACCCATGGCTGGATTTACAATTTTCTTGGATTAGATCTCTATCTTTGATATCAGATTTCTCTTCACCAACTCTTCCAGCACTTGCGCTACTAGAGTTCTCAAGCATAGAGAAAGGTTATGTGATAAGTCAAAAATCAATGTTTAGTTTTTTGCTGATAATATACTTGTTTCATATTTGGAATGGTGTCTGTCTGTCTGTCTGTCTAGCGTTCGTCATATGTGCAGTACTTTACAGCCCAAACACGTAGTAGACTGATTTTAATTAAATTTGGTATGTGGGCATATGAAAAATGTTTCCTGAGAAAGTTTATAGAGAATACATTTTCTTTTATTAATGCGGTAACATAGGTATAATTGCTGGATCTCCACCATTCTTTATTTATTTATTTTTTAAATTTTCATTAAAATCAGACTTTATTTTCATTTTTTTGTAGCTGTCATAAGAAAATAATGATATTCTCAAAATCAGCTCAAATTTTGTTCAAGTGTAGGTCACAAAAAAACGAATTGATTGCCATCTCTCCAAAATTACCGTTCGTGAGTTATCGACAATCTAAGAATATCCAATGAGGCTGTTAAACAATATTTAATTTTTCAAAATTGGCTCTACTGTTTTGTTAAAATTTTAGTGAAATGTGAATATTTATTACCCAAACCCGATGCCAATATCCAAGTGAAAAAATTATGTTACAGGAATAATTAGTAAAACTAAAATAATTATTATCACCATCATTAAAAGGTTGATTAAAATCAAAGATGGTTTATGAGGGAAGCAAGTTTATCGCATTTTTTAAATATTTGTTAAAAGATGGTTCGTTTTCACTTTTGATTAAAAACTACTGAACTGACATTTCTGATGACGATTAGTTTGTTTGATTTTAGAGAAGAGTGATAAAAAAATTGTGTATAATGTATTTAAACGTTTTGATTAAAATTTTTAATTTCAATTTTCTCTTCAGTTCCAATATTTACTTTAATTGATGCCACCCTCTAAAGAGGGAAGCCATTAATTAAACTACTGAAATTTAAAAAAAGTTAAATTAAAAATAAATAGAAATGGAGATTTATCGGTAACTGACAAATTAGACAAAAATAAGAGTTGTGAACTCTAGAGAAGTTAATGTTTTAGTCATTGGATGTTATTTAAATTTACTCTTTAGGACAGGGTTCATAACACGACCTATAAGGAAATAATATCCTCTTTGCATTTTCAGCTGTAATTTCATTTTATAAATTAAACGCTATACACACGTACATTAAATATAATTTGTCCTTATAAAATGTTTCAACAACTTGAATACTTTGTAAATTATTTTGTTTTACAAATCTATTTTTCTTTTGTTACTTACCAAGTAGGGTGTATGAAACATAGGGGCAAGTTTGGTAATTCCAAAAATTGAGACCTCCATTTTAAAGGCACATGAAACTGAAAAAGTTTATTTTGCCATGCCATTCGTCCATCGCTGTTATCATTGACGTTGTTGTTGTCTCTGTACATAAATACTATAGCGGCCACAAAAATTAAGATAGGAACATGAAATTAGGTAATAGAGGACTATAGATTGCTCATATAGAACCTATAAAAATTCAGACAAATCAAATTGAAATGTCGAAATGGTAACCATTTTAAACAGTTTGGTGTTTATATCTCATATGTTATTCAACATACTAAATTAGGTCTAAATTTGTAGATTTCAATTTTGCATGTAATGAGTAATACAGGGTTACCACTTGTCCTGATTTACAACCCTGATGACCCATGTCCTGGCATAAAGTTGGTCGGGAGCATTTTGTTCCAATTTACATGATTATAATCTCAGAACGTAGATATTGTGGTCAATTTTTATATTAATTGCAAATTTGTTACATTTAAATTAACTCATAAAATCTTGAAATGCTTGTATTCAATGTTTGATGACGGTTAAGTTGATAAGATTGTGAGCTAAGCATCTATGAGAACTACAACTACGAGTTTACAACTTTCAGTACAGTAGTTCAGAATGTTTTATTACGTTTCATGCATCCTAGCTAAGTTAACCGGAATTTTGTAGATGTTTGTGTATTGACAAGTGTTAGTTTACTTAATTATTTTGAACCATTATTTGTAATAAAGAATCTAATTTTGATGTTGAAACTGGTGAAACAAAAAGGTGTAAGTCAAAATCACCAGTGAAAAATGTTAAATCTATGTGCAAGTTTTGTTTGGAATAGTTGGATAGTTTTAAGTGGTTATCAGAAGAGTTCAGCAAATTTCATGCTAAATGTGCACATTGCAAAAATGATTTTTTAATTTCATAGAGAGGAATTTTGTATGTTAAACATCACAATGCTGCTGTAGAACACAAGATTTCTGGATGTAAATCAAATAGTATTATGAAAGACCTTTTCCTCTCAAAAATAGCTTAGAAAGTAACAAAATTGCTTTGGCCGAACTACCAACAACGTTTCACTGTGTGAAACATAATTTATGATATAATTACAATGTGGATGTAATACAAGCTGAACAGCTTATCACCCTTAACTTTCACATGACTTGTGGTGAATATATTTCAAAATATAAAAACAACAAAAATCTTGATTAATGCTGCTCAAAGCAACAAAAAATATGTATTTAAAAAAATAAAAATTGTTATTTTGTTCAGTCGTCATTATTTAACTGACACAGTTAATGTTCTTTAGATTTTGTTTTAAAATTTGACCATTATTTTTGTTAGCAACGTAACATTTCAATAATTTATTAATATGTATCAATTGAATAAACAATTTTTTGTTGTTTGAATTCAGTTTTTTATTTCATCATTGCCCATTAAAAAATTGTTGTGTTACCTATGGGATCTTAGAACTTTTGGTTTGTTTATTATAGTATGACTATATATATATTTTTATATTGGCAAAATAAATATAGTTAACATATTAAGATGACAGAAAGTTGAATGAAATACTCCCTGGAACATTTTAAGACACAATTTTCATAAAATTTCAGAGAAGGGTATGCCCTTGTTCTAATTTTTCTTACATTAAAAGTGGCAATCCTGATGTAATGGTACCAACCCTACTGCTCTATGGTGGCAAATACCAAAGTTTTTGTTAAAAATGTAATTTCGAATCCTGACCTCCCAAGATAGTGTGATATTCGTATAGTTATGAGATCCGGTAGGACTAAATTACCGACAGAAGCATAGCGAGTAGAGGCTCCTTCACATATGTACATCTTCAAGGTCCACCAAGGCTGAAACACTGACACGAACAAAGTTCTTTTCAAGAAATAGACATCTACGAAGGACCTAACCACCGTCAAGAAAGTTGTGAGGTGCTAAATTATGAGGTTAAAAAAACCTGTGTAACAACTGTTTTAAACAAACTTATCCTACTGGATACACTCCTTGATCTATCAATACAATTTAAAATCTCTTACAAGACCCAAGAAACCAACTTTTGGACAATACATTTAACGATCTCCTTGTATTACGGTACATTCTATGAGCTAGGTAAATATCATGATTACACCCATTAACTTATTTTTTAGAAAAACTTTATACCAGAATGCAACATAATTACTTGTGAAAAGAGAACATGTTTTAGCATCATGGATTGAAAATAATTGTTATAATTCCATTACAATAAATTTATAGATTTATGTAAGAATTTGATTTTCGTTTATATATAGTAAGTCAATCTTTTACTTTCTGAAATAAATACAATTCATTTTAAACTGACTTCAGTAAATCTATATTATAGATTTATTTGTTCACATGTTGTGTATGCAATTTAGAAATAGTGAAGTTTAATAATGACGAAATTTGATTCTATCTCATAGAAATATGATTTTAAATAGATGACAAGTTTACCTACTAAAAAATTAGAAAATCAAAATTATCGATTTTATAAATGTGTGAAAATGTAATTTTTGTTACATTTTACACTTCACTTACAACAGTTAAAAGATGTGAAATGGTTACGCAATGTGATATCTATGTCACTGTGTTGGCTTCATCGAGTCGGATATCATTACTCTTTCTATCCCACCCCCCTTTGAAACACTCTAATAGAAAACAAACATGACCAATGTATTTCCCAGATTAAAAAAATAATACTGTTGAATAAAGTATGAAAAAAAATAACAAAGAAAGCACACAGTGATCATATTTTCAATAAAATAATTTGTTGATTTTTAAATAAATTATAATTGTTTTCAGAATTCTTAAATGTTGAATCAAAAGAAAGGATTCAGGAACAGGAGAGAAAAGTACAATGCGTAATTGAAGAATTAACAGCAATATTTATCAAATAAACACAGTTGACATTTTTTTTTTTTTTTTTTTTTTTTTTTTTTGTATAATTATTTTTATAAAACATAAAAAGTTTGATATCCAACAAAAATATCTACGTGTTTTTAATTGGGTACAAAGCAACGCTGGACGAGCCTAGCAGCAAGAGCCAAACTATCCAGCTGTATATCGTACAAAAATTAGAAAATGTACAAAATTCATAAAAAATAGGAGTGATTGAAATGCACACAAATTATGAATCCCCTAATCTAGAATACTATAACTAACAGTATTAATAAAAAAATTAAAGCCAGAACTATCCTTTCCTAGCTTGCACGTAAAACCTTAAGAGCTGTTTTGCTTTGGCTGTATTGTGTTCTACCTAGATTACATTTAAAATAGTTTAACAACACAATAAACATAGATTATAATATATTATAAGAACATATATAAAAGTTTTGCTAAAATATTTTATTTGGAAATACTAGAGGCTCTTTCATAGGATCAATGTAAATGTGTTTGTTTAACAAACGCAATTATACCCTGCAAAAGGGAATACACATAGATATAATTTCTTTTCATAAAATAGACTAGGATATGGCCAATAGATTTCCAACCTATCATTAGCTATTGCACTTTAAAACACATTTTGTCAAAATGTATATTTTTATATTATAAAACTATAAAATTTTAAAATATTTAAATATTAAAAAAATAATTTAAAATTTATGCTGGTAGAAAAAGGTAAAGGTAACTGAACGCCATTAGTTTATGCAATTCGCTAAAATGAAAGTTAAAAGCTATTAGTTATAGAAAAATAAAGATTTCATCAAAACACTCACCAAACGGTTAACAATGAAAAGTGCTAGATTGACTTACATACTACAGAGTGCACAAAGTTACAGATACTTATAACATAGTGGTAACATTACAATTGATTATGTTTTCTATATTTACACATGAACACATCGGCTTATGATAGCTGGCCAAAGCAAAACAGCGATGTGCAGTTCACGTCTTCTGTGAAGAGTTCACAAATATTTGTACTTTACAATACGACAACGCTCAACCAAAACTAGAAACTGTGTGACACAGTATCCAGACACACAAACTTGGCTTTACTAACAATGCAATTAAAACAGTAACAACATTCAATAATGTTTTGCAATGAAACAAAAGCGAATGTTGTCAACCAACATCCCAAGCTGTGATTGGTCAATCATAGTCTTGGTAACTTGAGTATTGAAATTAGAAAACTGTTTATTGTATTTATAACAAACTGCTATATATATTAACATTTCAGTCAAGTAGAACCTATGTTTTGTCATATAATTGGCACCTTTATGAGATATTAAAAACAGAATTATATTACAATATATTGTTTTAAACAAAATAAAATACTCTGATATATAACAAAAACAAACTAACAAATTATACAATAAATCAGTTGAATGCTATTTGTAACAACAAAAATCTAGAAAATATATTTTATATTCTTAAAACACTACTTAACACAAATAAATATATTACAACAATCAGTACCAACAAATAATAGGTCACAATTTAAAAAACAAAATATATGAAATTATTAATAAAGAAATAAAAATAAATAACAATGACTAAAAAAGCATACTAGGTTGCATTAAAATAGAAAATATTTGACTAAATTTTTGATAATTTGGTTTTATCTTTAATAATTTGTTGTTTAAAAAAGATATGTTAAATGTTGTTATTTGGTTTTTTGTTTATATGAAGACAACAAGATTAATAAACAGTACATTTATATATATACTGTTGTATAAATTACTATTATTTTATAAATGTCAATTAATTTATATTAAATTTTTGCAAACATGCAATTATTTCATGCTAAAATAATTTTGTATATTTCCAAAACTGTATTTGGAAAAAGCTTTACTTTTTTTAAATAATTAATAATTATCCAATTGAAATTATAGGAAATTATGGAAAATGATAGTTGTACTTTTTTTTCTGGTTTTTGGAATTTTGTTTACCCAATAAACATTATTATTATTTATGTTTAAATTTCTATTAAATCCAAAAGAGTCCAATTTATAAACTTGAAACTTTGCATGATTTTAATAACTTTATAAATATTTTGGTTAGTTTATTACACATTTTTTAAATAATGAAAGAATAAAAAAATTGTTTTGAGATGTAGAAAAGTTTATTTTTGATATTTACACAATAGTAAAAATTGAAGTTAATAAAATTAAACATGATAGATTATGATTTAAAATATTTTTATTTATAATCAAATTCTCTACCTATAAATTAAAATGTTTATTATATTGTAGGGATAAATTCATGGCAAATTAATGAGGTTTTAAACTTTCAATACAAAATTAAGCCACAAATAGAAACAATACCTTTTTAAAAGTTTGACAAGATCTAAAAATATATAATGCATATTTAAATAATATATTAGTATCTTTACAATATTTTGTAATTTTGTCTTCCATCTGTACAATAATTATCTGAATGTATGTTCTTTTTTAAACATAATTTTTGGTAATAGAACTGTTATTAATATTAGTTTTCCTTAATTTAAAATTATTTATTAAAATTTTAAACAATGTTATTGAAAAACAGTATATATTTTTTAAATGATTCTAAATAAATATTTTAAAAATCATTAAGTGATATAGCATGTTAATTACTTCAATCTACTCAATTTACACTTCAAATTTATTAGGGTAATTAGGTATTATAAAAACTACAGATTTGAACTCAAAATTTTTCCTTTACATCTCAAAAAATATATTTTGTTTATCATTTGATAAATTTTTAACACAAATAAAAAAAAAAAAGCATCTTTTTGGACAATGGTGAAATGAAATAAAAAACTTCCATAGCCTCACAGACTAGCATTTATCAAATGTTATTAATTAGCTTCAAAAAACAGATAATAAAACTGGTTACTGAGATAATATGATCCTTAATTTCAACACAAAGTATTTTTCAAAATACAAATGTTTGTTCATCAGATGGATTTTAAGAGAACACTGATTTCTTTAACTTCCTAAGCTAAGAAAAAAAAAATCACAATATCTTTAGCTAGGTTTGAATTAATGAGCAAACACTCTTTAAGTTTCTAGTGTTTTAATTGTTGTCTAAAGGTATCCATCGTGTATTAATCAGTCAAAAATGTAACATTTTCTTCATGCTGTGTAAATTATCACAATAACACCAAATACTTTTAGTGGTGTGATTTATAATTGTTATATACACATATATAAATACTTTTTCACAAGCAAAGCGAAAGAAAATTTTTTTGCGTTCATTCAAGCAAAGTGGTAATTCATTCATCTAACAATCTAAATATTGTTACTTTTAGCTTTTTTTAATGCAACCATTTTGTAATATTCTTATAACTTCTTTAAAATATTGTGCCAATTACATGACAAACATGCAAAAAATATTACAAACTATTTCAGAATAATAACTGGTATAAGAACACATTTGTTTTATAAGTTGTCAAAAATCTATTTTGTTTTAATTATACAGTACTAGCTTTTCTTATATTAAAAAGTGATAAAAACTGGTCCTGTTAACCAGAAATCAGATTGTAAGAAATTAATAAGATAAAAACACAATACAAAAATAATCAGATGCCTAAACCATGCTACATATTGTTAAAATGTAATGAGACAAGCGTGTGATCCTCTCTACTTAAATTGGTAACAAAGAGACACAGATTCTTGGTTTGTTTAATCACACAGAAACAACTATTGTAATATATATTTTATATATATTCTGTTTTTTTTCCCGTTCAGTCATTGAAACAATTACACATCAAATGACATGTAGCACAGTAAAAATATTGATTTCATGATATTGATAGTTGGAAATTGAGATTGTTGATTACTATGCTATGAAAGAGCTATTTAGGTGCCAGTGCAAAGTCACGGTTATATTATATTGTATATATATCATATAAAGCCTAGCAGACAATGACGAATAGTTTAAATGCTACTCGGGGTCCGCCAGGTCCTAAACACTAACCAAGTTGATTACATTACAATATGTGGAATCGTCACACTGGAATATTTCTATACAAATTTTTATAGTCTTAATCAATTAATAAAAAAGTTTTTAATTATAGTGCTAAAATTTAACCCAAGGCTACAAATGAATCACGAATAGGATTTTGTATTGAATACAACTATCACATAAGACAAAAACCATCCTTTTTTGTTTTTAAATATATCGTGTATAGAGAAAGATACATTTGTTAGGCCTAGCCTATGCACTGCTACGCAGTACCGAGGCACCTGCTCATAGCAGTTGAATCACAAGCATAAAAACACAACAAACGCAACGACTAAACATACAAATGTATTAAAACAACGTAACAACTACATTTTTTAATTTTTAAGAAAGTAAAAAATAACATACAACTAACTATGATTCAATTACTTGGATCGAATATGTAACACTTTAAACATTGTTATATTAACAGTAGTATGAAAAATTCTCAATTAGAGTGAAAAATCTAAAATAAGCAGTAAGGCTATTACTGCTATATATTATTACAAATAGAAAATTAAAATCCAACTATGAGACTTCATTGGTACATCATTTTTGAACAATGCCAACACTTTCTCGACAAAGTGGCGAGTCCTTTACAAATTCAAAGCATTTACAAATTGTAAAAAAGGGGGACAATATAGGGAAGGGAAATTGTCTACATATTAATGTTTAATATACCTAGGAGATATAAAATAAAGGATTCTTTGTACCCATATTATGGTAATTGCTAGAGAAGACACTTCCCATAAGTTAGGAAAGTGTGCGGGCCAGGGATCCTTGACTAGAAATACCCCTCAGCATTCCTCACTCACTTCCAACTCTTTGGTATAGGGAGATCACGTGCAGACGTACAAAGACAGGGAGTACACCTAACAGACTAGCCCTACTTAACATTACAGTATATGAGCAAACAGACTTTATTTCATCTGTCACTCACCCCCAAACATACATACACACACAAACACACGCACAAGTTTTTTAAAACTCTTATCAGAGAACTCATTCGATTAAAAATAATTTGCTTTAAATAAAAATAAATCTCTAATATATATATATATATATATATATATATATATATAAATGTATATATCTATATTTTATATTAAATTTGAAAATAAAAATAAGGGCTATACAATAGAAAGGAAAGGAAGTGAGCAACAGATGTCATCGTTCCACAACATTAAATAAGGGCGAATGTGGACAAGTAACAAATTTACAACAGCGAATATCAAGTCTGGTCCACGGCAATCTACCTCTCCTTGATATTAGAAAAGTTAAAAAAGTTAGGTAATTATCTAGGTAACGTATCAAAAAGTTACAGTCCTGCCAATCAGAATATTAATGGTCGGTGGCAAAGTAAAAAAAGTGTTTATGTACATGAAACGAGTCCCAAAAATAAACTAAACTATCTATAAGGAGCTTTTTATATAGGAAACAAAAATCTTTAATTTGAACTACAAGGTATATCTTTTGGTTTAGTACGAATTAATATATTTTTACAACGTCTATTTACACCGAAGGAAATTACAAAAAACATAAGGGCTGACAAGATGAAGGACCCTAAGACAACACCATGGACTCGTGGAAGATAAAAAAAGATTTCCTTTAAGCTTTGCGGCACACAACTTCCCAATAGATGATGCATATTTACAAATACCCTGGAGAAAACTTCACCAAAATTCTATGTGAATGTGCCCGAACGAGCAGCAAGTAAGACATCAACTAGGCCTCACCGCTCGTCGTCACAAGTAAGACATCTAAGAGTGGTGAACAGTTTTACATAAAAGTCAATATGTAATGATAACAATTACGGAGAATTAGACTAATGAATTAACTTACAGCGAATCAAGAAGAGCTACGCTAATATACGCATTGGCTACTGAATTTTGCTAAGTTGTGTGCGCTAAAGAGCGCCGGGGTTAACACCAGCGAAAAGGGACGGCACGGGGACGGTCAGCCCCTTCTTTAACGAGTGGCTTGTGAAACTCTCGTCCTGGTCGTGAATGAATAGTGGCCCAACAATGCTCACAGTAATACTAAAAACAGACATCAAAATGTATTATAAAAATAATTTTTCATTTATGTATTACAATATATTATTTTCTACTATCTACTAATTATTATATATATTTTTTAAATATTTTATTAAAATATATCGCATAACAAACAGCTCTTGTAAATAAAACTAATCAATAATTCAGTTGAATTTCCATACCAATATTAGAATTAAATTTCTTTACTTTTAATTTTAACTGATGCTCTATTATAAAAACATGATTGGATTAAGACTTTTTGTCTAGTTCTACATATTCATTATTTGATTGAAATTTGTTAGGAATAATAAGAAACATTATCTTGCATACTATTGTTCAACTTCATTAACTGGACTAAAACACTCTGCATCAGAAAAGACAATGAAACACCCAATTAAAAACAATTGTACAATTAATTAACCAGCACATGTATTTTCAATTATTGATAATATAAAATGCTGTCCGTATTTATAAATTTAAATTGAAGATGAAATTTCTTTGTTGATGTTTTTAAAAGAGTTGTGTTTTTGAGCTGATTTATCGACTACAGAGTTGAAATTAGCTATTTCTAGAATGTTGAACTAACTTATACTAAATTTAAATACTAACAAAAGTTAACCTTATCAATGATAATTTGATAATATTCACATTTCAATATAAAAAGCTGCACACATATTTATTTTAGGAATTTAATTTTGTAAAGTAATAGAGAATATAAAATATGTTTAGAAATAGGTGTACAAAAAAGGACACAGAAAAGTGGATTATAATAATTGTTAATGAATTAAAAAGGAAACTGTAATGAGAAACTTTAAATAAGTGATTTAACTATAAATTTGTTAAATAAGCAGATGGATTTCCTAAAAAGAAAGAACAGTATAACAGCCGACAGGAAATGCTAATGTGGAATTAAAATAAACAAAATAACTAAAACTCTCTGGCTAAATCTGATAGGCAACCATCTCAGTTTTATACAGATATATCGCTCATCTGTCATTCTGTTGATATGATTAGACTATCTAGAAAGAATAAATAAAGGAAGATCAACTAGCATTATATAAAAAATAAAAAAGAGAAAGTAGATCAAGCAAGAGAACACTGAAAGATATGGAGAAAGACTTTGTGAGTGCAAAGTTGGATGAATAGCAAACAATAGAACTGTATAGATAAAGGTTCTAAAATAAGCCAAAACTCACTAAAAGTTGTAGATTATTTCACAAATTAATAAGATTCCTTGGAAAAATATCAGAGGAACAATCTATCTTACAGTATGATATATTCATTTAGAGAAAGATACCAAGGAGAATATTAAAATATCTTTATTTTATCATACCTGTAGGCAGGTAACATTGGCACAGAAGAATGGAGCAAACTTGCCTCCACAACGCTGGCCTTGGCATTCGTCACACATTTGGTCATCTAGCACATATGGTTTCACCTCCACCTGAACAAAAATCATTCAAAATTAAAAACTCAGAAACCATTATTATTTAAACCTTACATGGTGTTCTAAACTTACCAATTATTTTATGAAATAAAACTAAAGTTTATTTTTATATGACAAACCAAAAGGTTTTTCCATCAAAGAGAAATATATCGCACATAACTTTTTAGTTGTTTAGATACAAAATTATGATAAATTCAAACTTGAATTAAGAAATATAATTAAATTAAGTTTAATCATATTTTGAAAAAAAAAAAAAAAATTTTTGTTTAGTCAAGATAATTGTAGGATCTGAGGACTAAGAATATGAAAACTATATTAAATGAGAACTCTGAATTAAATGAAAAATACTATAAAAATAAAATTTTCATACGTTTGAGACCATGCCCTATTTTTACAGTAATTCTTAAATAATTTGACTAAAATCGAATCATTTTATGGAATATTGACCTCACCCCAAAATAAATCATTCTTGAGATAATGTATGGCAATTTCTTATCACTCTCAATCTTTAAGTGTCTTATCTTAAAATATAATATTTTTGTAGTATACTCATCCACACCAAACTATCAAATTTCGAGTTATTTGATTCTTGGAATAATGAATACAAAAATACCACAGAAAAACAATTTTCTAAAATTATGTAAACATAAACATTGGATAAAGATGGAGCATTAAAATCCAATGTCACAATTAGAAAATAATTCCCTGTAATTAGAAAATAATATATAAAATCACTTCATTGTATAAAAATATACAACCTCGGTTACATAATCTACGCCTCATTAATTGGAGTAGAACGTTATTCATCTAATACTCAAACTATGCTCAAATTTGTTTTACCCTTTTGTCAATGTCACCATGTTGAAGCTGAACAAAACGGGCACTAATTGCTGCAATGTAACTTTGCTGATTACTGAAGGCTACTCTGCCAGCACCTTTAGGATATTTCAATTCTGGATCAGTATCAATTCCAGCGTAGCATACGCCACCATACAAGCGATCCATAATCATGGCTAATTCAACTGAAATATTGTATAATGAAATATTAAAACCTTTTCAATATACTTAAAATAACTTTAATTATGACCAGCACTATTTGATTTTAAGATAAAAGTTAATACATACAACCAAACATTGATTACATAATAATCTTATTACGTTCAAATTAGATAGTAAATAATTTTAATTACAGATACATTACCAGATATATTTTCACAGAGAGAAAGAGAGTAAAGACAACTAGTTAAATCTAATAGATTTCAGTAAATTATTTGTTTTTGTTTCCTTGTTTAAAGGTGAAAAACCTTTTGATCATCATCACCTTAAAAAAAAGGATGAAAAGAGTATAAAATAAAGACTGCTAGCCCCCAAATACTATAATAGCATCGGGTCAGAAGAGACCAGATAGGAAAGATGAATTATAAAGGGATCTTAGAAGAGTACGTGGGAATAGGTGTAAATACAGCTAGTGTTCCTCATTACCCAAATCCATACTCACTAATGGAAAACTAAAAAATAATTTAACCAGTGAACAATTTAATTTTTAATTTTAACCTAAGGGACAACTTATAAATAGTTAAGGATGACAATCCAGTCCCCACCGTCCATGACCATGTACATCAAATATAACAATAACTAAATAAATCTTACAAACAAAGTATCACTGTTTAGTAGACTTAGTCAACTTCATGTACATCTTGGGAAGAGAAATTTATATAGGTGGTCAATGTAGGTTAGATGCACTATTGTTTGGAGCTCTCACATGGCGCCATGGCTGAACATTCTTACACTAACCTAGATAAGTTCTTTGTTATTGTTACATTTTAAATAGTTTACATGCTTTGAACAACTTTGAACTTGTTTTAAATTAATTGTATTTACTAAGGCATCTTGTTCAGCACAAAACTACAAAAATTACTGGTTATATTTTATATAAACATTTTGTAAACATAGGTGTCCATGATCATGTGGTACTCAATTGGAGTTTTACGTCTCACACAGTTTTGGTCTTGATCGTGTACGTTTGTACTCAAAGGCGTATGTTATCCTCTCGTAAAACAATGCATATTTAGTTTGATTTACTAACTACCTTGAAACCATAAATAGAAATACTTACAATAGTTTTTCTTTCAAGAAAAACCTGCACATTTATATTTTCCCCTGGCCAATGTTCTAAGTGAACTGCTGAGGAAAGCATTATCATTGATGAAGGGCTTGAATACCTTTTGGAAAAAATTGTAAATGGAAATTTTTCTGATTCATCAGACTTAGAAGACACAAATAAAGAAGATAAAGGTGACAATCTACCTCAACATGAACTTATTGAATATAGGCCTACATTTTTTACCACTATTATTTACATATCGTATTTACATATTAATATTTTATGGTCCCTAATAAAACTGATAATTTACTTTAGGTTAACCTCTTTTTTACAGGAAAAAAGTATGAAATAGACTAATGGCTACATTAAAAAAAATTTCATGAGATGTTATTGAAGAGGCGGGTGCTATAGAAGAAGAAGCTGCTATAGTAGAAGAGGATGCAGGTGAAGAAGAAAATAATGAAGAGAATAATGTTACAGAAAATGATGGCTAAAAAAGAGAAGAAAGGAGACACCAAAAAAGCCTCTGCCCCCAGGTTTCACTGATAGAAAAGAGATAAACTGGGATTACCACACAAAGGTAAATACCTCCTCAAGTTATATACAGTATTAGAACCAGATGTTAATAACATATAACATCCATCTGAGCCAATGGATTATTTTACCAATATTTTATCATCTGAGCCAGGCAATATTTTACTAATGATCTGTTAGATATAATGGTTAAAAAAATTAACTTGCATGCATTGAAAAAAAAAGATGCTAACTTCAAAGCTACAAATAAAAAAGATATGAAGTACTCATTGGGCTTCACATAGCTATGGAAGTTTACAAGTTACCTCAAATTAGACTATATTGAAAGACATCGGTTAGAATTAAAATGTTTAGAAAGCACATGACCAGAAATTGCTTTTTTTTATTTAAGAAATTACTTGCATATTGTTAACAATCTTGAGTTAGACACTAATGATAATGATGAATTCAAAAAGGTTAGACCTGTTCTCAATACAATCCTATCAAAATGTAAACTGTAACTACTGAAAAAAAGGAATTGTGTTGATGAATAAATCATACCTTTTAAGGGTCACCAAGGGGCAAAACAATAAAACCTTTACCCTGGGGGCTTAATTTATTCAAAATGTGCAGTGAAAGTGGGCGGATAAGTAATTGTATTATTATCAAAGCAAAAGTACTTAATTTGCCAGTGAGACTAAGGAAGATTATGGCCTAGGCCCATCTGTGGTCTTACACTTATCCCAAATACTCAATCCAGGCACTGAGCTATAGATTAACAACTTTTTTGCTACATACCACCACATGCAAGCATTGAAAATGAAATCCATCCTTGTTGCTGGTACAGCTAGAATGTCTATAAAAAAGCACCTTTCATGTCACTAGCACAAATGAAGGAAAGGGGGAGAGGAACAATGCAACATCTGACAAGTAAAGATAAAGATGTCAGAACTCGATGGTTTGACAATAAACCAGTACCGATGATTTCTAACTTCATGGGAGTTGGAAATTCTGACAAAGCTCTCAGATGAGATAAAAGAGGTAAAAACATTGATTGAAGTTGAAAGACCAGAAGTAATTTTCCTATAAAGTGTAATTTGTACCTGTGTCTGAGTAAAGATTGAAACTGCTTTATGGAGTTTCACATCCAGTAACCAACCGTATTACCATGGAATGATTAAAAATAGATATTTAATTTTCTACTTGTGTATAAGTTTTTAGGTAAAAAGACAACATTAAAACATGTTGAAATAAAGCAAATTTAGTCAAATTATGTAAATTTAATTTCAGTTTACTACCTGCTTTACAGAGTCCCTTTGAGTTATTTTGTACATGATCATGGACAAGCTGCCATTTCAACATTTTTATTATAGGAATGACGTTTTAAAAATAATTTGTTTTTCTTATTTTTTTTCTTTTCTTATTTGGGACTGCAAGGGGTAAACACTAAAAATAAACACATACTCACCACTAAAAATGATTAAAACTACACATATTATGCAATAGTAAAATAAACAAACATGTTATACTTATATTTTATAGGCATTAATGACTGAATATACAATCACAATATAAATTTTTAATACATTATTAAATTATCAGCTTGAAATAAAAAATAACTGTAGAGAAAAATAAATTACTTAGATCAAAATAATTTGAATATGTGGTATCTTAAATGATAATAACTTTTACCACCATTAATTTTGAATGATAGGTAATAATAATGCAATGATTAATCTATTTATTAAGTTGTTATTTAGGGTATTGTGTGAACTGTGTTTATTAAGAAGAAAATATGCTCACAGTAAAGAAAAGAAAATCCTTTCCAAAAACACAAGACTGTACGATAAATACATTTTTTGCAACAAATACTTTGATAAACTTTGCTTGAATACAGTATTATTAATTAAAATATATCTAAGTAATTTAAGAAATGTTTTAATTTGAATTTGAAATAGTATGTAGTTAACATACATAAAGAGCATACGGTAGTAGGCCTGCAAATGTGCGTACTGTTTGTAAATTTAAAAAAGCGACTATGTCATTAGTGTTGTTGAGTTCATTTGAAAATCAATTTAAAAATGAAATAATGAATCAAGTAACATCAGTTTGTGAGTTAAAAGTAATCTGTTCAGAGCAATACAACTCTTATCGCAGAAAGTCTAAGGCTAATTCTAATTCTAGCTATAAGCCTGCAAGTTGTCTGTGCTTGCAGAGCGACTCTGTCAGTCAGCTGTTCAGAGTTTTTTGGAGATGCATAATGTGAAATTGGTGATGTCTAAATGTTGTGAAGTTTAAAATGGGTATGTCTGAAATTATTTATTACAAAGTTAATGCTATATTTTGTGCTCAAAATTTTCCTTAAACAATTTTTTTCTTAAAATTATATGCCTAAATAATTTAGGCTTTAAAAATACATTACTACAAACTATCAACCCTTGTACAGACCAGATAATACACCTTAAGTTTTGTACTAGCTGTATTCACAATTTATTGAGTTTCTAAATGAATTTAGAAGTTATGGTTTGTAACTAATTTCATTAATCATCTTGTAAAATGATTTTCAACTATAACTTGGGCTCATAAGAGTTTTGTAGAAATCTGTCTGAATCTGTTGCTTCTTGTTTACTCAAGTCATGTCTGATGTAATATAATTTAAATTCTTTTCATTAGCATATGAAGAATGAATTACATCATATTTATCATTCATAAAATTTTGTAAAGGTGATTTTTATCTAGCAGTTGGCATATTTAAGATATTGCATGCTCTGCGAAGAGTCTGAACATTAGCCTCCCTGAAACATTTGTACTCGAGAGCTAGGGTAATGAGGTTGAAGTCTAAGATGCTACTCATACCAAGCTTGTATGTAGAACAGCATAAAGGGTAAGCTGTTGATAAATAATAAGTGACATTTAGTTTTAATTTAAGTTTACTTGAGCAAATTAAAGTAATACTATCTCCTCTGAACCCACTCCTCAATTTTAGCAAAATCTTTGTGTCTTCAAACCAACTGTAAAGTTAAAGATGAGGTTGAAATATTTTAAAATTATTATAAACAAATACAAGCAACTTTCAGAAGTGAAACTGAAGTAAATAGAAATCATTCAGAAAGGGTTGTCAATTAAACCCAAGATTCAGAGACTGATCTTCCTTTTGAGTTGTAGACAACCTGACCAAGACACTAACTGTATCAATAGAGTTCCTTCTGGAAATTTCCAGCTGTTAATATTTCATTAATATTCATTAGAGAAGAGATACACATCTATAATGCAACAATGATCTCTGGAAAACCTAAACACTGAGGCATGCCAAAATTACTGAAGTAATCAGTAATTATATGTAGAAAAATTTGTGCCATAGCTACAAAAAATCCCAGATCCACATTTACTCTGACACTCAGACAGCAATTAAAGCACTGGCAGGTAAATTATTCCATTCTAAAAATGGATTGAGAATCATTTGTACCTGTCCTACAAAACAAAGTGATTTTGTATTGGATACCAGGACATAGATGGATACATTCTTGAGGGTAATGAACAGAATAGCTAGGACATGATCTGAGTCACTATTAGAGATTTGTTGTTGTGGTAGTTTAAAGGTGAAAATCCATCTCGGTTGTCATCGGCTTAACAAAAAATAGAGCATGAAATAGAAACACCTAGTCTTTAAACAGCATCAGGATCAGAGGAGAACAAGAGTTGGGCAACAGAGACCTGTTAGGAAAGACAAAATAGAGGGATCTAACCCAAGGTTAGAAAGAGAAATTGAGTAGGGTATATCCAGGGTACCTCAGGATTGCCATATTTGTACTCAATACAAGGGAGCCCTTAAGAGGGGAGGGGAACCACTAGAGGTGTCTGTGGCCTAGGCTAGGACAACCATCATCATATCTTAAGATGCTGTGAAAGACATGTGCTGGTGTTTTAACTTCATCTATAAGTGCATGCTTAGAGTAAATTTCTGATTAAAGAAGTCAAAAATGCTAGTTTTGGCAGTATTCAACAGAATCTAAATTATCATGGGTATCTTAATGGGACAATAAAACCTCTTACCAGCCATATTTGGATTGATTAGGGTTGAATATCCTGCTGACTTTTCACAAGAACTAGTTAGTGAACTCTTCAAGTTGTTAAGGGACAAATCTGATAAATAAGTTGGATCATTGAATGTATAGGTTCATAATGTTAGGAGTGTTTCAATCCCTTTTTCTAATCTAATCCAAAATATTTTATAAAAAGTGGTGCAAAATTTGTTCAAATTTTGAATTGTTTATTTGTGTAATATTTGAAAAAAATGTAGGACTTCATTCAGCCAAATGTAAGATATATTTTATTGTACAGAGAAAAAAAATGTAGGTTATGTGTTTTGTTTTTTTACATTTGACATTTTTTTTTGATAATATATATAGTTCATACTTATAGTTATTGGTTTCATAATGTTATGGCAGTACAATTGTCTTTCAATCTTAATAAAGGGAATACAATACCAGTAATCAAATTGTTTAGTTCATTCATTCTTTTATATTCAGATTTATTAATAAAATTAATGATAATAACTGACTAAAGTATTAATAAATATTCGATATGCAGAGTAGTTATAAATTTAAATTATACATCACTATCCAAATTCTATCTGATAATCATCTTAGTATTAATATAAAACAACCGTGTAGATATCTATTTATTTTGTATTTAACTATTTCATATTAAGACAAAATAAACCAATATGCCTACTCAGTCTCTTAACTGTAAATAATTAGGAGTTATACAATTGTTTATATAAGTTTTGATGCAAATTTATATATAGGTAAACAAAACCTTTAAAATCCTAAATACATTGATAAAGGTTTTAAACTATTATAATATACTATTTTTTTTTGTTAGAATTTACTTAATTACTTTGAGTAAAATTTTCCATCATTCCTATAATATTGTTTTCTTAATATCCGTAGTTGATTTATTTAGGACTCTCTCTATCTGGAAAAACTATCTAACTATTCCTTTTTATAGTACATAAACACTCGTAGTATTTGAGGATGGAATTATTTTGAAATATATCAACAGAAACAATGCAGAAATGAGAAAATTTGTTTATAAAAATAATATAACAGCATTATTTATAATATACACTATTATCTTCCAGGGATGAGTATAAGGTATATTTATAAATAATTTCTTGAACTATCCTTTAAGAAATACTCTATTAACTTAGTAGACGATGACAAATGTTGTTATCAAGAAGTTTAAAATATAAATTTGATGGAAGTAGAAGAATATTTATCTTATTTTTTAATTTACAAAATAAAATATATTACCTGCTTTTAAAGGGCGAGGTACACCCCCGACAAACACAGTTTTGCGAGGATCTAGAGGCATAGAGGCATCCAATACAAAGTCTGCATCTGAAAGGCGCCATGGGCGGATCTGAACGGGTTTGTCCTTGATTGTTGGCGAAGAAACGCACAAATATAATTTGTCTTCATCTTGGATACAAGCATCAATTAACTGTTGAACTGAGCTTTCGTCCTGACATTGTAAATGTTAATACAATTATATACATTTATATTTTGTTCACATCTAAGCAATATAATTAAGTGAGTAAACATCAAATTATATTATAATACTCTTAATATATAATAATTGTTCCAACTTTATAATATATACTGTGTGTATATTTATATATTTAAATGTATATATATATATATATATATATATATATATATATATATATATATATATATAGTTTATATCAATGAAAGTAAATGAAAACAAATATTAGAAATTATATTATATAATTTAGATTGGACTATACTTTCTATACAGTAGGCTACTTATTCTTTTTTTTTTACATTAAAAATATGTAAGTGTTAACTAGATACTATATAATACTTTTTACTGCTTTATGAGTTGATATAAAATGAAAAATATTGTCGTAGTCTGTTAGAAAAGAAAATACTCAAATTGAACAAATAACACAATTCAAAATTGAATGATACATTCTAACACAGATTACTAGATAATCATAAAAATTACAAATAAACAATTAAACAGATTATATATTTTAATAAAATTTTGTTTGCTGTTTTATACAATCTTATATATGGAGATAATTGTCAAACCACCATAAGTATTCTATAAGTTTGTATAAAAATTGTAAGTACTGATATGGCTAAAAATCTCAAAAGTTAGAAAAGGCATAAAGAGCCTACAACATAGCTTAACTCTTTTGTTACCAAGCATTGCAAGTGAGTAATTGCTGAGCACAGCCAAGCCCCACCTAACTTATTGTATAGGTTTGTAATTTTGTTATTTTTTCTCACAGACCCATAATTTTGCTACACAAAAGTTGATTTATAAGTTTGTGTCTAAAGTCTATTATTAAAATAATACATTTTTGTTTATTTATTAAAAATTAAAACTATTATCTTTTGTTTTGCATCCAATAACAACAATATTTTTATCATAGGAACAGTGTTAATTTACTCATATTTATCTCAAAACATTGCATTAGTTTTGGAAAAGAAATAAATATATTTTTTAGTTCTATCTGAAATGTGTAATTTACCGTTCCTGGTAAAAGAGTTATAATTTAAATACAATTTGTGTGTAGAATAACTAAAAAAAAAGGTATAGACTATTAGCATAGAAGAAGGAATTAGAATAAGAAAGTCACAGCCCATGTTAAACAGTGTGATACAAAATATCCTTAGTTTGGTTACTCCACAACAGAAAGCGCTAGTAGCATCGGTACTTGTGATACAGTAGCCAAGCCTTTTTGTCCCGATGCTACTAGCGCTTTCTGTTGTCCAGTAACCAAACTAAGGGTATTTTGTATCACGCTAGAGCCTATACCTGTGACTTTCTTATTCTAATTCCTTCTTCTATGCTATTAACCTCCAATCATGTTAACCTAATGCAAAAAAAACTATTAAGTATTTATTTATTATTACTTTACCTTGTAGTTTTGTAATTTATCGTTATCTGGTTGAAATGTTCAAAACCCTGAATCTTATTAAATAATTAAATAATATCCTCTTAGGTCCAAATAAATTTTAATTGGTTTATTTTATTAATTAGCTATGAGTCTATTTAAACAATTTAAAAAAAATTGTAATATGAAATGTGATACTAGCCTTTTACTTACCAAATTACCGAATTTCAAAAATTTAAACTGATGTTTGAATATTTCTCGCTAAAATAACAGTTGTCTGATCGATCGGACATTGGTGTTCAATCGGTTAAATAGGTATATTTATGTTTTCCTTAGTTATGAACTGATTCCCATTAAATTTATTAAATTCGTGGTATATTTTAGGGTTACTGTAGATAAAATCATCTATTTGTGCTGGAGATATGCCGAACCGATTACCATGATTTTTGTTTTAAATATAGGCCTGGCAATATATACATGATATATGTAGGCCTGACAATGCAAATATACCATAAAATCCTCAAAGTTGTTTAAAACCTCCATTACCTCCAAAGAAGGATAGGTTCACATATTCAGAGAATTTAGACAAAATATTGAGCCACATATTGAATATTAACAGGTTACATAGACAATAAAGTTAGTATAAAGAGAAGAAAGAAGTATTTTCCCATGCTGCTCACAGTCTTATATTTTATCTTTGCTTAAACTTTTATTTGTATTTAGTGTGTACCAATTTACAAGAACATGAAAATGGCATACAGTAAAATCACAAATATTAAAACAGTGAAAACTTTTATATGAACCATGAACAGTTATAAAACATGAACATTAGGTTTTTGTAGTAGGTATACTTTCTTCGTTGAAGGGATTTTAGTCTATCGAATATTATGTTTGATTGGAAGTTGGTTTTGTTATTCAATAAGCAACAAGGATATGTTTTTATTTTTTACAAATCTGATACCATTAGTAATTGGATCTTTGGTGCATTTATGCAAAGTTACAAATTCTTATTATTAGTATTAGTGTAATTGTGGCTGGTTTGAATCAGATGTTCTTTTTGTTTGTTTTATCAATGGTGTTAACTTGGGATGTGTTCGTGCCAATTTTTTTGTAAAAATTTTCTACTTCTTTTCATTGAAGTAATGTTTATTACAAGTAATTTTTAAATTTTAATTATGTCTTTTAGAAATTAACTTTTTTTTCAATATTAACTTTCTTAGGTTATTATGAGTTGTTAGTGGTATTATCTAAATTATATGTTTGCAATACCATTAAGAAATGAAATTCAATGATGTTTGTTTAATTTTTTTTATTCTGCCTATAATTGTGTAAGCATTTCCTTGATTTGTTGAAAGTCTGTGCAATTATTGATTTTTCTTCTATTATTGCTACAGAATTGTCACATTAAATTTACATATAACATTATAAAAACATTCCGAATAGAAATCATTGTTAGAAATCCAAGTATTGTTCTTATATTTCACAGACATGTCTTCCACATAGCACACCTCTCTCTAAATAAATTACATGATTTTCTGAACAATATGAATATAATTACAAATAATAATGACAACAGTGGAGTGTATAGATTGAACTGTGATGATTGCAATAAACTATACATAGGCCAAACTGGCAGTACTCCATAAAGCAAAAGAGACAATTGCTTAATATCTTGGAAGATATATCCAATTTATTATACATCTAAAACTGTACTAGAGACGTTACCTACTTATTGCAAAACTTATTTCCACTCCAATGCTATCTATGATATTTGAATGAATTTAAAGCCAGAAAAAATCACCAACACTGGATGAATCTTGGCAATAACTTCCTATAGGCGTCCCATTCTAAAAATTTCATTTATTCGCAAATAGATGTTGCAAATATGGTGTCATAAGAACAATAAATAGATTTTAATGATGAATTCTACTTGGAATGTTTTTATATGTATTTTAAGTGCTTGTGTAAACTTTAAAGTTTAGTGTTTGTGGAAATATGAAAATTTAATACATGTGACAACTTAAGTTTAAAATTATTTTACACTTGAAGAAACTGTCAGTGAGCAGCGAAACATTACTGTAGCAATAATAAAAGAAAAATCAAGAATAGCAAAGACTTTCAACAATTCAAGGTAATTATAATGTATGAAATTTATGAAAGGCAAAAAGATCATATACAAAACATTTTTGTTTGAAATGGTATTTGATTTTTTTTTTTTTTTTATTTGTTATTTTAATATGTGAAATTGTTTTTGTTCTTTAGCATGCTAAGTACTCTATGTATAAATTATTGCAAACTGTTAAATTACTGAATGGGTGTAGGAGTAAATGGTGTGATTTGTTTATATAGGGTTTGTATACAGTATTTTGAAGGAGAATTGATGCCAGGTCAAAAAAGTTATGCTTCTGTACCATTCTAGTTCACTAGTCAACCTAAGTCAAGAATGTACAGTAATTTGTTTAAACAATTTTTGAAAATATAAATTTTGTTTAGTATCAGTCTATAAAAAACAAATGGTACTGTTAACATATCTGTGGTAAAAACCTATTTTTAAAAGTTGTCGATGGAAATTGTATGAGTCTGTTTTCTGTATGGATTAGATAACACTTCAACAATGTTGCTTGAATGCAATAAACCCTCAGCTTGTACTTTTGTTTGCATGTAATAAACAGTTTTCAAAATCAACATAATTCCGATGGAATTAAATTTTTCAATTTGTTATATTCTTTTAATAATAATAATATATATTTTTAAATGTGCAATTAGTGTCTGTTATTACATTATTGATGTAAAAGTTTTCAATATCAACTGTTATAAATAAAAGCAATATTGTGCATTTCTTAAATAAGAGTCATGCAATTAGAAATGATTTTGGTAGAAAGTTGCGTTATTTTTTAATATTCTGATTGATCCTTCAGGCTTAAATGAAGACTATTGAAATTTAACTATATTTTATGTTAAAACTTGGCATTATTTAGAATACATAAGAGTAATACATACGTACATTAGACTCATGACTATTAGGCCTGGGTTGTGGTCTAAATAATATTAATTTGGATCCAAAAATTTAGCCTATAAAACAGTTAATTTACAAAACAACTTTTATAAACTGATCACATTAAAAGAAATTCACAAATTAATTTATAATATGTAGTTATTAGCTTACCTGAAACAATAAGAAGGCATATCCTTTAGGAGGAAAGTAGGATTTACTCTCTGCTTTATGGGGCCAATCCACAACAAGTGGGCCAAAGCGGCGGAAACTGGCTGTGATTTCATCTGAAAATAAAAATTAATTTATGTTTATCCATATATAAGCTGTATGCAAATATAACCTAATTATTGTTTTTACATTTTTTTAAAGAAAAACCTAACAAAATAATTTGTTTTATATTTATTTTTATTTAAGAGTCATGTTATAAAGAATACAGTATTTCAAAATTGAGATTGTAAAAAAAATGAGTTATTTAAAATGCCAATACTTTAAAACAAATTTAAAGCAATATTCGCAATATTCACAATGTTTTGTTATTTAGTTGAGATATTCAATACAAATTAAAAATTATATTTTGTTCTTTTCTCTACTCGAGTAAAGAGCAAACTGACATGTGTAGTTAGGTAATGCAGATGACAATCCCTTCATAGCATTCTGCATATACACTATAGTTAGAACAATGGTAGATCATGCAGAGCTTTAGCTAGGCTAGGTTAAATTAGGTTTTAAACTTCCAGAATAACGTTTATTGCTTCTGCTATGTTTTATTCAAAAAGGTTTGATAAATGGAAGACTACACGAGTAACACTGAATCTTAGTATAACTTAATAATTCTAGCTTTCCCTTGAACTTTAATTTATGTGAGTTTTACTCGAGTGAATTATGATACAACTCAGTTCCATATTCACTCAATAAAAAGAAGAGCTATACCTCACTGTTACCGATAAAAGTGAGGAGATCAGACACATTCAAGTAATTATTCTAATGTACAATAATATGATTTTACTTTGTGAGTGTATATTTATCAAAATTTTGAAAATTTACAACATAGTGTAACACTTAATGGTTTTAAATATCAAATGAAATAAATTCTAGGTTAGTCTCAAAAGCAAGTGTACTGATTTTCGTGTGTACAACTTAGCAAAGCAGTATCTCATTGATGTATTATCGGCATGTTGGTATTACCTTGGCTAAATGTACATACTTTTTCAACTGGATTGACTGTTTGTGTACAGTTGTGCTTAGTAACCTTGTAATATTTGTGATGCACAAAAAAATAGAATAGTGATACACTATCAAAGTTTGTATGGAACTCAACAAATCTGCCACCGAGACATTTGATTCTATAACCAAAGCTTAAAGAGACTATAGTCAGTCTATTGAGAACTAGTTTATAGTGGCATAAAGCCTTCAAAGGGAGCCAGAAAACTGAAGATGAACCTAGTTTTGGAAGGCCAATCTAGTCAACAAAGTGGTGCGAGCTGTGGTGGCGAAAAATCACCGTTTAAGTGGAAGAATGATTGCAGAAGAAGCGGGCATGAATAGAAATATAGTTCATGGAATTCTAACCGACCAACTTGTACAGGTGAAAAATTTCTGCAAAACTAACCTCCAAATACTTGTTTGTAGAGTAAAAATTGAACTGGTTGGATATTTGTGAGGATTTACTGAAAAGACTAGAAATTAAAGTAGATTTCTTGGATAGAGTCATAACTGGAGATGGATCATGGGTGTTCTAATATGATCCAAAGACAAAATGGCAAAGTGAGGAATGGCACAAGAAAGTCCTCTCCTGAAGAAAGCACACATGGGTAGATTCTGAGTGAAAACTAGCTAAGAACACTCACAGAAAACAACTTCTGGTATTGCTGCGATCAATCGAAAAAATGTTGGAACCACTGTCTAACTTCCCAAGAGTCATACTTTGAAGAGGATAACTTGTACTTCCAGTTAAGTCTAATTATACATCTAAATAAAATATCAGTACACTTACTTTTAGGACAAACCTCGTATGTAAGCTATTTTATACTAACTCCTGAAAACCAGGATTTGCAAGAATGCTTGTACATAAATAACAGTACAATGTAGATACATAGGTATAATTGTGATATGAATATTATTTGTTAAAGTTTTTATAAAACTTACCTTCATCAATATCTGGTGGAAGTCCACCAACAAATACTTTACGAGAAAATCTTTCACCAGTTTCGGACCCTTGACTATGTGGGGAAGACCGTGATGGAGAACTGAGGGGTGGTGGTGGTGCTGCCATGACCTGTCCATCGACCAAGTGTGATGTAGGATCTTCTAATAGGGTCGCTTGATCGTCTAATCCATGGAAAAAAGGTGATTTCCCTGAAAAAGTCAAAAGAATTAAAATACTGTATTATTTTTGCAAGAATTAATGTTCTAAATGGATACCTTAAGGCAGGGATTCACAAACTTTTAAAAGCATTGGCACCCTTAACGTTCAGATTATTTCTGGCAGCGCCTTTCATATGAAGCAAAACTTTTATTTTTAGACCTGACCAAGTGATATTGACTCCGCCGAAACTTCTACATCTACAACCTAAAACTAAAATTAAATTTATAAAATGATAGTATTTATTTTGAGTAAATCCTTGTTGATTATATTTACAATCAAGAGTAAAAAAAGCTGTGTAACAAAATCAATTGTATAAAATTATATTTTTATTTTAGCGAGGTTGCCGCGGCGCCCCTGGAGACTCTTTGCGGCACCCCTAGGCGCCGCGGCGCACACTTTGGGAACCCCGGCCTTATTGTGACAATAAGATTTGCTCTTTCACATTACTATGGATATTTGACAAAAACATTTAAACATTACTGGAATAAAACTCATAAATATAATTAATTTTTTACATTAATTTCACAAGTCTTTGTATAATTTTAAAACCAAATAGTACATAAAAGTTGAGAGTGGAAAGATTGGAGTTTCAATATGTATAGTTATAGTGTTTCTATTGTGTCAAATAGTGTGCGAACAAGCACACAACATAAATATGTTCATCACTTATAGATGAACATTTATATGAAAGAACCTCCATTTTTATTAATAATTCAAAATTTGGGAGATCTCTGCTCAGTGTTAGGTTTATTTTTTTACAATAACACGAAAGAGCATATTAATTTTTTTTTTTTTTTTTTTTAATGCAGCTTGACATATTGATTTGTGTTATGAAATTGTACATTTAATTACAATTTTATAGATATTACTCAAACAAAATTTGAGATATTCAACTTTCTAAGATCTGTGTCCATAATTCATTTTGTAACTAACAACTCCAGTATTCACATTTATGGGTTGATGGTGAGAAATACTTTTTGATTGTGTGTATGCAAGTTTGTTCACCATTTATTTTAACTTAGAAAATGTCTATTTTTGATACTAGATTTATCTTGGTTATTTAAAAATTACACCTCTGAATTTATTTAAAATTATATCAATACAAAAATGATGTCTTGTGTTGAATCTCCCAGCATTGGCTATGCATTATCACAAAATGGTAAAAATGTCACCAAACCATAGCAGACGATAAATTTTCAGGAATTGTGATAAAGTACATACTATAAACCCGCATTATTATATGAATGATACTGGCACGACTCCAGTTTTTAAGGCCAGGGATAACTTTTTGGCAGTCACTATCTCTGCCGTATATATGATTTACTATTTACAAACAATTAAAGCGAGCCTGTTGCTACTTAAGACAATGGAAGCATAAGATAGATTATTTAAGTCATATAATACAAAACAAAGGGTGATTTCACAATATGTTTATGGCTCGACTATAAAACATAATATATTTGAAATTCATATAAAAATAAACAAAAAAATATTTAATTTATTCATATATTCACATGTTAAAAATTCATATCAAAGAATTTTATAACATTAATGTTTTATTTGATTTTTTTTAATTTACAAATTGAGGGTTGGCTTACTAGTACTATGGTGTATTTCTAAATTGTGATCAACCTGTATCATAATCTATTGTGATTTTCCTCATGCAAACACCGACACTCGAGATATGAAATCTTTACAGATCCTACCTAATTCAGTTTCAGTAAGTGGTAGGAGCGTTCTCCCCCCCCTTCTCTCTCCAGTTTTCAAAATTACTTAAGACCTTTTTTTTGAATAGAATGGATTTGGTGTCCTCGTTTCTGGGTGTGGCGGAGTAGTTATATTTTATTTTGTGATAAGTGTGAATGAATGAAATAAGTATTTGTTATTTTCTTTAGTTTTTATGTACTGTACTAATAATATTGATTATTTTAATTTTGTGGTGTCTTTTTAAAATCTTATTATGTATGAATGTGCTTGTGCTTGTGCTTGTGCGTGTGTGTGTGTGTGTGTGTGTGTGTGTGTGGGTGTGGGTGTGTGTATTATAAACACTTACAAGAATAACCTCTTAGTTACAACAACATCCAAGACCAAAGTGTGTAATTGAACAGATACAAAAAACATCAAAAATATAAACTGCCTACTACATCTGAATTTAAAATGAAACTATAGCACCGCTCATTGAAACTAATTTTGACCAGAACTGGTTCAAATTAACCAAAATAATTGCATAAACTTAGGAACACCTTATATGATATTTTATTGGTATTCTTGCAGTTTCAAACACTTACATTCACACACTGTTATTTTCTTTATTTCTCATGATGTTTGTTACATACATACTGTATTCATATTTTCTCTTAATTTTCACTGTATTTGATTTTATAGTATTTCAAAACACAATTAAACTTAATTTTTGTTGCCAAATATTGTCTTTTTCATTTGTACAATAGTTTAAATTTTGTTTCGAATTAGCAGGGTTCAGATTAATGGAATTGTAATGTGAATTCATGTAGATATATGTATGAATACAATACTAGTGCCAGTATTTAGCCAACTAACGAGCAGAAGATAGTTTCATAAAGGAAGAAAGGTTAATGAAGGTAAGGTAAGGTACTGTGGATTAGCATAGTCACGAGGGTTAACAATTAACAAGACATGAGAAAGGGAGGAGGTTATGCATGCTGTGTCAAGACTTAAGTAATCACAGCTTCATAGATTGTCTTTACTGCCTCCTGATGAGCGAGGTGGGATTATGGTCTTTATACGCAATGCATTGAAAACTTTAACGGATCCTAAACCTGCTTTTCTTATAATATCTTCTCACACAAACATAGTACCAATATAAGAAAACTTTTGACACGGGTTATAAAAATATTAAATTTTCCGTGATGATACGTTTTTAAGTCTAAAACTTTTTTTTTTTTTAATGATGTTGGACTGTCATGTGTGCACTATTCTACAATCAATGAGCGTAGTATGTGAGCATTTTTGGATGAATTTCTAGGCTTTTTTTTACACCATTTTTTGAATAACCAAAAATTTGGAGATAACTGCTATGAGAATTCTTGAACTTTCGATTTTATCAACATCGTTTTCTTCAAAAATATGAATTCAGTAATTATCGGTCATAGTGATGAAGCTTATTAGATCGACTAATGCTCTAAACAATTTTGATAAAATGTTGATAGAAAGTGAAGGTTTATGGCCCAAATGAATGTGCCAAAAAATTTGGGTTCCCAAGTAAATAGGAAGATGGTTTTTCAAATTTAATAGTAAACTGTAAATTTATTTTACATGTGGGAGAACATATCGGTGTTTATCATGTATCAAAAGAAAATTGAATATTCACTTTGATTCCAACAACTGAAAATATGAGAAAATAATTATCTTACTGTGTATAAGTTATATATTATTCATAACCAAATAAAACCTCCTCTTTGAGAAAGTTTGCTGTATTATTTCATAAAATCATTTCTCGTATGCAAGTGAAGAGATAACTGCAACAAAATTCTGAGAAAATATAGTACAATCTAAAAGTGTATAGTAATAAAGTGAGCAGTAAAAATTGATTGAAAACTAAACTAAAATTTGTTGTACACATCATATAAAAAACAGGTAGCTATTATTCATTCCTCCTCTGAGTAAATTGAATAGGGAGCAAAAGTCAATAATGAATTTGCAGTTGTCATATAAATCATGCTGTACTACCGGCATTATGGAGATATTATACAGCTGGTCCACAAAGAGATCTGTTGATATAAACAATACTCGTATATTCAAATGAAGACAAACAGTTTCCATAATTGTTGAAGCTTGCTGATTTCCACTAGATTTCATTATGTTAACAGTGCCATATGCAAAATAATCCACTCAAATTGTGTAGCATCTGCATTCTGCACATAATGTTTCGTTACCAGCACGATTAATGGTTTTAATTTTTCACAACAATAATAACTGAAGATTTGTGATTGCATATATATATATGAATGAATGAAATAAGTATTTGTTATTTTCTTTAGTTTTTATGTACTGTACTAATAATATTGATTATTTTAATTTTGTGGTGTCTTTTTAAAATCTTATTATGTATGAATGTGCTTGTGCTTGTGCGTGTGTGTGTGTGTGTTTGTGTGTGTATGTGCGTGTGTGTGTGTGTGTGTGTGTGTGTGTGTGTGTGTGTGTGTGTGTGTGAATTACTGATGGGGTTATAATGTTCTGTAGAAATAACGAAATCAAAAGTTAATGTCAAATATTTGTTCAGAATGTCAATAATCATAAGTACATTGACTTTACATATTAACTAAATAATAAAAATCATTATTTGTAAATATTTTGTCCTTTTCCCACATTTCTTATGGAAGAAAAAAAGGTTTCAAAGAATCTCTATTTACCAACTTTTTGTAATTTTTTTGTTTTTTTATTTTCGGAAATGGACATGAAAACAAACAATCAAAATTCGGATTAGATAGTGCACGATTGTCTACTACCAAAGAAATCTTATTGAAAACTTTGTAAAAATGGTTCAGTTGTTTAGCTTGTATTGATAATACATCCTGACATCCACCACTTTTTAAAATGGTATTAGTCTTAAATAGGACAGAAACAAATGGTTTTAAAGAGTTTTTCGTTCATTTTGATCATCTACACACTTTATAACTTGGGAACATAATATCCTAGTATTTTGTTACATAAATGCTGCATCTAAAAAGCAATTAATTTAGTTCCCATAATGATTCAATGATTATGTTATGATACTATTATAAGTGCTCACTTATAATGTATAATATCAATTTAAAATTAATTACCATACTGAAAATTTCATACTATATTTATAAAAATTAGTCATACATATTACTTTAAATCAATTAAGACACCATAGAAGTATGGTCATCATGGTTTTCATTTTGGGCGTGCGGTAAATATAGAAAAATAAAGGTAAAGAAACAAAATATAAATAAACTGAGTACATAATAGCTTACATAAAAAAAGTGAAAAAGAAAAAAAAAACTAATACAAAATATTTCTTAACAAAATAAATATTGCTGAGGAGGGAATAACAAAATAAAAAATACACAAAATGAGTTATAAGTACTGTATTTAACAAACTACAGAGAAAGAATTCTAGAAACCTCACTGATCATAATAAATCACAAAAATAAGCCCATCACACAAAAATCCTGTTGCAATTGTGTACCTCTCTTCATCTTCTAAAACTGTAATACAATCTCTTGGTTGAAGTCAGCTGTCAGTATATATTTTAAAAATATATAAAACAATAAGAAGGTGATAAGAAATAGCACACTATTCGATTTTTTAGAATGCAAAAATTGATCATTGAAGACAGATGGATTTTCAAAGCTGCAGTAGCAGTAGTTCTGGCTATTAATTATTAGACATTTAAATGAACCAAATCACCAGAGTAAAATGTATTAATGACAACTTTTGAACCAATGACAGTACCAGAGCCTGCCAGTATGAACAGCTGCAATACAAGGACTCAGTATAGTTTTAGGTTAAATAAGCAGGTGATGGGGGGGGGGGGTAGATCTTTACTTGTAAACTCCAACTAAAGTGCTTTTTTTTGCAAGAAATGAAAGATTTAGTAAAAAAAATAATGTTTAATAATATGACTCGTGGAATAAAATATCAGCTGGCATAAAATTCATTAATTATGTCACCTGTTCCAAAATGAATTAGTTTTACCATGACTGTAAACCTGTTGATCTTAAATTATTGTGTTGTTATTATTGTATTGAACAATACATTTTTTCTTGGGTTTTGTATTAAACAATATCCAGTATTAGTGATATTAATATTCGATACTAGTAAGATATTTTGCATTTTAGACATATTATAATAATAATTATATAACTAATGAAATAAAAATACTAATTATCAAAAACATCATAAATTATGAGTAGGGCCTATTTGGTACTACTGCATTATATGATAATATTAGATATAATGTATACTTTCCTAGTTATTCAATTAGGGTTTTTATTAAGGATCAAACATAAAATCAAATAGTAATTCAAATGAACTTAATGAGTCACTTTTTTTTTTAAACCAAAAATATAGTGAAGTAAAGGTCGAATAAATATAACCAAAAGTAAGGCAAAGGAGTGGTCAAATAAATGTATTTTCAGAATAAATTATTCTGAGACTATGAATGACCATGATAAAGAAGCGATGACCAAACGTTGAATAAGAAGAAATAGCTTACTATTAAAAAAAAAAAAAAAAGGCAAACTTAATTAGGAAAATAATAATAAATTTATGTAATAATGAATACCACTTGATTGTTAAAACATTTAATTTCAAAATAAGAGTAAGGAATAAGTAGATTTGTACGCGAATATAATCATTGTCAAAACACTCTTTACAAATGTATTGTCATTAAACAACAACAGTCATCGCAGTGATGGAGAAAATATTATGAAATACAGTTATAACAGAAGTAGGAAGTGTAAAAAACATCGCGGGCACTAAAAACTTGATGAATTGTAGACAATTTTAGTGGGAGGACATAATTTACCATAAACAGATCATTAAGATGGAGCTCATATATATATATCTTGAGTTGCTATCCCCTCTCTATCCCCGAGACGACATTAGGGCTAAAGGCGGGCATTAGATTAAGAGATTTCTTAAACAGCACGTGTAGGGTTCAATGCCCTCAAGGGTGTACGCTTGCGCGTTTGGTCAATGTGGATCACGTGATTTGCCGCCAGGGAGTGCGAGCATTGAGCAGACTGCCATTCATCCATGTCTGACATTGTGGAGTATTGGTCAAACTCCCCTCCCCTCTCACACGAAATGAAAAGGGGATGGTTGAGAATTGTTCCAACAAGAATGTTTTACAAATCAGTGCGCAATCAATATTTGAATGAAAATAGAACGACCTTCATAAACAGGCGCAACATTCAAAATTTAAAGGCCTAGTAATATAATGTATAATGTATTTGATATATACAAAATAAATGACCGCGTTTTGTTTCAATGTACAGAATGAATACAAATTAGAATGTTAAGATATTCTTTATCTCACTTCACATAACCTCAATAACCATAAAGTAATAATCTATATTACAGACATACTTCTGTTTAAAGCTGCCATTTCCTGTTTAGTAGGTAACATTCACGGCATTACAAGGTTTAGATAAAAGATAACACAAATATAGGCTAATATATGAAAACTATGTCCTATAATCGCTGATAAATATTTCAAATCAAAAGTAAAATAATCTTTTTTCAAAATATAGTTATCTTTCCTCTGTGGATTAGTTTCTGTTTCAGCACCACCGTATATTTTTCACAATGTTTAATCATTTATTCTAAGAAATTTTTACGATCTAAATAATAAATTGGGATTTTAAATAATACGAAAAGCCTAAAATAACGAATTTATCATTTTATTGTAGTCAGTGAATCGTAACAATACAGAGAAATTAAGAAACGCATAAAACAAACAGAAAAGCTGATATCATTCAAATTAATTAGTTCAAATTATTTTGCCTAACTTATTTTGATTCTTATATCACCATAGTTACTGAATAAGAAATTTTTTAAATTAGTTAAAGTGACCAGTACATGACCCTCTAGTTTTATGAAAGACGATGGTGAAATAGAAGCCAGAGCCTTAAAAAAGATAAATTTACACATTTTATCCAAACTGGTCTCCAAAAATATGGGTTTAATTTATTTTGGAAGTTTACTTGAGTCAGAAAAGGTAAACTTAAAGTCAGAAAAGGTATTTTTAAAGCACTGAGTTTAAGGTAAACTCAGTGCCTTAAAAATACATAATTTAAAATGTTTAAACATTTTTGGTCAACTCTTATTTTCACCACATATCTTAAGCGACTTTGACCAATATTTAATTATTCTGCGGGACATCTACCACATTTATCTACAAAATTCGGAGTAACTGATCTTTAAACATTTTCCACCCCACCCTATTTGATGAATCACAACCCAAACGTGTTTTGTTAAAATATTAATGATTTTATTTCACTCAAAAAACTGTATAAGTTACAAGTTTCGCTCAATTTTTTAATACTTAATTTAAAAGAAAAGTTAACTTAAACTTAATCATTCTATAGAACAGTCCACACCAAACTTATAATTGTGTAGTACTGTAGTCTATTGGATGACATGTTCTTAACATGATGTGTGCCAAAGACGGACATCATTCTAAAAATAGTATACATATTTTCATTAGTGGTCAATACATCCCATAGATAGACAGCGCGCACTGCATATCACATCAAGAGAATTTAGTAATACGATTAGATCAAGTAAACGACTTTATATTAAAACATAATTGGATAAAATTCCTTGAACATATAAAACAGATAGCGACGATAGAGAGATTAAAATGAAAGTGAATATCTTGGATATATATGTAACAAATTGAAACGTCTTACAAGGGTAAATCTTGTTTTAAGTGGGAGGAACGTGGAACGGTTCTGAGATATAATTGGTGTGGATAGGAAGGGTGTAAGACAGAAATTATTTTCCATTGCTTGCAGTTTTAGTCTTATTTTATAATAGTCATAAATAATCTAAGTTATGCTTCTATTATTAGTGATTTTACATCGAAAACATGAACCAGAAGCAGAATAATATCGATTCAAATCTACAAAACAATAATTTGAGTGGTATAACTTTATACAGTATATAAATCATGTTTTGCTTTTAAGATATACACGTGTGTATAATAAAAAATATGTTTTTTTTACTGTGTCATAATACGGCACGTGTCATAAGCAAAATCATATGACAGATTCAAAATGGCGACCATTAAATCCGTTTGCCCTTGGTTTTGCACTAATCCACCTAAAAAATATCTATACTAGCTTCAATACAGATCTTCAAAAGTTATTTTTTCTCTACAAACTTTGAAAAGCCGAAAACATTGATGTTAATATTTTAAATTGAAAATACTGCTTTTTAAAATATCTCAATTTAAGCAAAATGCACAGATTGCAATTCTGGACCTAATGATTCTAACTCCAACTTTCTACGTCGAAAAATAACGAAGTTTCAGCCAAAATTTAAATTTCCAACATTGAACAATAAAAATTAAAACCTGAATAGGGAATAATACAATTCAAGAAACAAATATATTTCTTAAATACATAACAAAATCACAGTTGGATTATGTCAATTGGCTTTGTTTTAGTTTGGGTATTCTCTACTCTACAACTATTGTAACTGATCTATTTTTTGAGTTGGGTAGTGAAACATAATTTATTTTAATCGTTTAAATAATCACAGAAAATTTTCAATAATAATGAATCGATAATTAGGTTATACACACCAAAATTTATATAGAATAAGTTTTCTCATTTTTTCACAGAAACTAATAAATAAATACTAGTTTCTAAATAAGGAAACTATTCCTGTTCACGCCTTCTTTAAAATGACACATAATAAATGTGGGATAAAAAATAACATCAATACAAAGTTTGAAGTTTAACATTTTTTAATCAAAGATAAATCCAATATAGCGGAAGTGGAGCAGAGCAACTCACGGTAGTTCTATGTAGTTGTGTGGAGGGATTATTTATTCTGAGAACTAAAAAAAACTTAACTAGGACCTTGAGGATCTTAGGACTGTTTGACGCTTTTCAGTCGGGTATGTGGTTAGCACAACGAAATTCCTGTCACAGTTGTTCTAGTCTTCTCAACCACAGTACGCTACTAATTGTATCTTCCCAATTTTCCTCACGTCAACTCTGCCCCCACGCGGACTACGCTAACCATTAGACCAGGCGATGACTCTTATTAGAGATAACACCTAATCATACAACATATTCACAAAATACACTCAAACGTATAAACAAACAGACACTAGGTACGACAAGCAAACAAATTATTATGGTTTATTAAGGATGTAAGTCAACATTTGCAAATGTAAACCTATATTTTTATTACAAGATTCCATATACTTTTTAAAGTGCAACTGTTTACAAATAGCTTTAACCTAACATAACATACCTAACCTAGAATAAAAAATAAGCTTCTAATGAAACTATTTGAAAGAATAATATCGATGGAATTATTTGACTGAATTAATTCAGCTTTATGTTTTGTCGTTTTAAAGGTTCTGGGTTCGATATCACAAACATGATTAACATTTTACAAATTTCTAATCAGACTGGCTAGTTTTAATTAATGATTTTAGTGCTATGTAACTTTCAAATTTTCTGTTACATATTAGCAAACATCTCAAAAGCTAATGATTTGAAACTTTCAACCACTGAGATGAACGTCAAAGCATTGTGAAGTATCATTTGCAAATAGTTGAAAACATTAAAAGTTCTTTTTGAATTATTTAAAAAAGACAAATTACACAAATTTCAGATAGTTTTTTTCTAAATAGTTGTAGAGAGGAGGCAGATATATAAAAAACCGATTATACCACTGAAAGATCAGTCGAAAAATATTTAATTATAACGACTCTGTTACTATTAACAAAAATTACTCAAATTCAAAATGGCGGACAAATATTTTAAACACCATAAAACGTATTGCGAGTGATCGGGTATAAAATGGGACTCAAATTGATATCACTAAAATTGTGGATTAAAATTTAGAGGGAGGGTCACACACTTTAGTTCTGAATATAATTTGACCAAAAATGAACGTAAGGGTAATTCTAGTATGATCAGAATTAACACTAAAAAACACAGTGTTACAATTGAATTGTCTCTTATTTCCTAAATTATGTGATCCTCCACAAATTCATGTGTAAGCTGATTACACTCTAAAGATAACGGATAAAAAGGCTGATCATGTGCTTCGATATTCTGTAAAATAACGTGAGGAACTTCCCACGAGAAATAATGAATGTAAGACGAGGCAAGGCGAAGCAATCAGTCATGTTTGCAAATTGATTACGGTTCCACAACCAGGGACGTCTTTATATTGAAAAAAGGGCGCCTGCACAAAATGTGGGTTGTTAATGCAGCACCTGTCACACCCAGTGATGTATTATATCGCAACCTCACCCCTCTGTATCTTACATATTTACTTCTGTATGTAATTCCTCAGGTTATTCTCAAATCGAAGAAATTAACTTCGAGGTTCGTTGCAAGTTTTAATTCGGAAGGTATTCATAATTTCTGAGGAATAAACACCTTCCATACGATGGTGAGAGGAAAGGAGAGTTAAACATTTAAGTTATTGATTGTCAGTCAGAAATATTTAGATATAATTAATGTAAATTACCATTCCAAAATTGAATGTAGCGGGAAATTATATTTTCTAAGTAAAATCAACGGGGAAAATAATATCCCACCGCGATAAGCAAATTTTATCTCTTTATATATAATTTCACTAAAGTTATACTAAATTGCAGAACCAAAGACTACATAATTATATGGTTGACCAATTTATGAACTCGTCGCTCATCAAAAACATTGTTTTTTTTTATCAAATTTGAAATAGATATAAAATTTCCTTTCAATTCAGACCATCCATCACGGGCCAAGATTACTTAATTATTTAGAAAATTAAGATTATATTAGTTTGTCACTTGTAAATAACCAGTAGGGCTAGAGGTCTAAACCCGGTAATTAATTGATTCATATGTGGATTATAAGAGTTAGGGTTTTTTTTATTTTTTAAATGAAACTTCTTTACGCATGGCACAGTGGATTCATGCTATTGAACGTGTAATGAAACGCTGCACTTCCACTTCTCTGACAGTTGACGCGACTAGATCTTCATTACGCTTGTCTGCTAGTAAAGTGAAGGAATCTGTATACTAATTATTGGATACAATACACTTCTATTGAATAATATCATTTTGTTTACATTACATATATGTTAGTAATGATTCGTGTATATTTTAAAATATGAACATTAATTTACGTCGAGCTAATTGGTTCCTGTAAATAGGACATTGTCAGTTGTAGAAATCTGCGCTGTTCAGTGTGTCGTAAGGTAAGATGATTGTCATGATTGCTATATTTATAATCAAGGTATGTCTAAAGTAATCCAATTCATTTATCAATCTTTATTCTTTCACTGAAATGATGTTTTTTTGTAATGAATTTATTAATAAATTGAAGGTCTCACAATTCCCTATCATTTTGAGTGGCGATTTTAATATAAATTTGCTTCGCAGGAGGTAAAACAGTTGATTAATTTTTAAAATCTTAAAATTAATTTGAAAACTATTAATGTATCCATCACTAAAGTCGGATTTAAACTGGAAAGGGATTCTATGGAAGTGAAAGCGGGTGTGGTGTGAGGGGCTCGTAGCCTCCTGGGGGAATGGCAGGCGAGCATTGTTTTAGTAACGGTCCTATGTTGCCAATTCTACAGAAGTGACAATATATGCTTAGCTTAGGTAAAAGGTCAGTTATTAAACACTGAAATGGACATAGAATAAATAATCTGAAATTAAATTTAAACGGATTAAAAAAAAAATCATTACTCATATTGATAAGAATTCATGAAAATAATGAAATTTGATTTGACAACACCGTTCCCCGCCACACCACAACCCCAGTCCCTTTCCAGTTTTATTCGAACTATAAATCGGGAAATACAAATAACACTCTATTTGTAGTTATTTATTTATTAGTGATACTTTAGTTATCATAAAACAATGAATATGAATGTATGGAAATTTCATAATTAGAAATAAAAAATATTCAATCTACTGTGGTGAGAAACTAAGAAAAAAATATATAAAAATTATAAGGATGATGATGAAAGACTTTAACATATCATTGTAATATGATTTCTCTGTTTCTCTACAGAACACAGATGCACAGGTGTGTGCTCTCCAAGGTAAATGTTTTTATCTAACCTAAAGTTGCCACTTTTGTTTCTAAAGTTTGAAGTTGTGCAAAAGCATTCCATGAATTTCTGTTGGCGAAAACCAAGGGACAAAAGTTGGGGAAGGGAGTTGCGTATAATAAATTGGTGTTTGAGGTTGTTCCGATCTCGGGGGAGAGCTCTTGACTTGCAAGTATTCGCTATCGATATTTTAACTGGGATATATCGATTCAGCTCGATGTGGCGAGTTTTCCTTTCAAAGGATAATAAAACATACAATAAGGGTGTAATTTTTATAACAATGTCTCTTTATCTCTATCAATAGTTGTGAAATGTGTGTGTGTGAATAAAGAGTGGGATAATATAAACGATATTTAGCGATGGTTACATATAGTTTCATTCGGTTTAGAAAAAAAACCTGCCTAAAAGAGAGACGAAACACGTCTGTGGGAAATGAAATAACTTTTACAAATTCTTTTTTGTTATATATTCTATTACAGCCACCTGCATAGGCAAGGTGGTTGTGTCCACGGTATGTAGAGGGACTCCTTTTACGGGCAGGGTCGAACTGCGCAAGTGGTCAAGAAATTAGTAAGCGGATTATTTCTGGGCCCCCGAGGCTATGGTCGAGCTGCGCAGGTAGATCCTACGGTCAATTATGCACGGTTGATCGCACCTTTCAGCGTAGGCCTTTTAGCCACTCCAAACCCTGGATAAAGTGTGATGGTACACGGTTGATAAAAAAAATTGGAATACTGTACAGTAGTTGAAAAATAGGACACCTACTAGCCTACGAAAAAAAAAAAAACATTTGACCAGCCTAACCTTACCTAAATTTCATAGGTACAAATTATATAGGCCTACATGTCATTTTACATTATGTGGTGAAAAGATCATTTCTTCTTTCACTGATAGGACGCATATAGTATGCCAATAAATACACTATGCCATAATATGAAATAGTACAAAAAATCTGATCGATAGACTTGACGGGGCTGGAGGAATCGGGGGTTAGTCACCTTTTCGGTATGCCCAGGCTTGAGTTAGGTATGCCCAGGAATGTCTCACTCAGCCCTGCAAAGGTCGTTACTCCCCATTTTTGGGTTTCCCCGGTCACGTTAGCCACCACCCCTCAGTTGTGGAATCTTTTCAGTCCAAGCTACTCAGTTGTGTTTGACAGTTGGTGGTGATAAGTGCACGTAGTTGAGGAAAATTAACAGTTGGAATTTAGTAGAGAATATAAAAGTAAACCTTAGACGGAAAGTGGAAAATGGTTACATTGGGTATTTGGTCTATCTATGTTAGATTCAACTAAAGTAGAGGAAGCATTTGTAGAAGATCTTATGTCCATACAACCTCAACAAATTGAAGAATTCTCAGACTACCTCGTAGAAAACTATATTGATAGCGAGTCTACCTTCCCTCCATGCATTGGGCATCTTCATCAGTGACTTCAGAGAGAACTACAAATGCGTGTGAATCGTTTCATACAAAGTTTTTACAAAACTTCACACACCCTCACCCGAACATCTTCGTTTTTGTGGAAGTTATCAAAGAAGTCCAAATAGATACTAAGATTGGCATAAGAAGCTGCAAAACGGCTAGAAAAATTACAAACTACCAATACAGAAAACGTCTGCAATATATGGAATCACTCTGTCAAAGTTACCGCACTGGCGCAATATCTATGTTAAATTTCATACAATGTGCGTCCTATCAGTACAGAAAAACTAAGAAAAAGGCCTTTCCATCACCATATAGGCTAATGTAAAATAACTAGTACATAATTTGTTGACGATAATGATTGTTTGTAAAAAGGATTAAAAGTGTGAATCACTTGTAATAAAATGTATATAGCTTAAATGTATATATTGTAAATAAGCTTATTGACAAGGCCGCTTATTATATTGAACGAATTGACCTGTGTTATTAATTGTGTCAGTTTGTTTGATATATGAGCGGATAATCATATTAGACGAGATGTGGGCGGTTTTCCCAGGTTGTTCGGCCTACTTGGTGAGTAAATGATTAATCACATACTTCATTTTTGTATAAGGTTAGTAAGTGTTAGTCTTTTCATCCTTTTATTTTTTATACAACAATAAAAGTTGGTTTTAAATTAGAATCACATAAAATTTACCAACCATCGCATGGATAAAAATGTATAGCCTATGAATGGAAATATTTTACGACAGTAACAAATTAGTGTTAACCCTCGACTTAACCACCTGCGCACTTCAACCAATTAGTTTAGGGTAGTTCTTGAATTCTGAGAACGACCTTGCGCAGTTCCACCGCACCGCCTTTTACATAAGTACCGTGGTTGTGTCAATCAAGTCCTATACAAATAAAACACACACAGATTCTCTTGTTAAATTCTATAATTTGTATAACATGGAATTCTATAAAGTACCGTCGGTCATCAGTATAAACAATATCAAATATCCTTCAAATTCTCAGATAAATCACAATTTGTGTCGGTTTTCTACAAATTTACCATATACTTTAAGTTCGTTGGAAACAATAGTAGGTGAATTTAAAAATGGCGGGCGTTGTAAATAGTTTTTTTTTAGTAGAAATCATCTGTAGAACTTACGAAAATTCCGAAAAAAAATTGTAATATACAATTTAAAAAACTCCATAGAATTGCATTTCCTTCTAGTTTCCACTATAAAAATTAAGTGAGTTATTGCTAAAAAAGTTAATTTCCGCTCTGTCACTATTTGTTAGATTCTTACGTTGAAAGTTGTTCTAAGTAAGATTACGGCAATTGACATTTTGAAATAAAAATAGGATAAACGCTTCTTTTCAGAAGTATTTATGAGCTAATTCCACTAAGCTACTCCAACAATGGTTTTTGTAGTACGCCCAATCAAGAATATAAGCCACCCATAAAAATGCCAAAACCCTCAAAACATTTCGCAAAATAACCGGAAGACCTTTACCTAAATTTCGTCCATACACGTGGAAAATTTCAGAAATCGAATAGCTATGCTTTTATAAATCTTTGATTTTTGAAATTCGAAATATAAATTTGCCGGTAAAATTGTAGATTTTTGTTCTGTGGGAACGATTAAAATATAGTTTCATTAGTAGGCCTTGTGATTTTATCACTCTTCTCATATGATTTTTTAAAATTAGATTGTGAATTTTTTCAGAATGTTTTTACTTTAAAACGAAAAGAATTACTATTTCCCATAAAGTAGGGACAATTATTGACAACCAAGAATAAAGTCAGTCGCCATTTTCTATAGGATTACTGACTGTCATTCAGTAATGCTGTTAAGTAACTGAAAGTTTCAAATTTATAGGTTAGTTTAATGAGTTTAGGTGAAACTAATTATTTAATAATATGTTAATTATAATTTTGTATCTGTTGGCTATCTTATAATATGAAAAAATAAGAATGAGTCCTTATTGAAGAGCGTCCAATATGTTATGTAAATATCCAGGAGGAAAATAATAAATAGAAGAAATGTATTTATACTCTCGAGCTTTGAAATAGCGCTTAGCTACAATAACTTTAAAACCAAGTAGGGATAAGAAATAATCACAATTGATTAATATACAAATTCAAGTAATGATGAAAACTTCATATTCTGTTTAAAATTGTCCACGATTATATTTACAATTTCGATATCGACTTTAACGCATATCTCGTCTATCAGAAGATGACATTGTCAGTTTCTTGAATGTCATATCACACTATATGTACACACAAGTCACGTGTCACTGTCAAATTGTCTCAAGTGGAAAGTGAGATTATTACTTGCGAAAAATGTAATTTATAATACATACATTGATGGGAAAAATCAGGAGTGGTTTTCAAACAATTTTAATGTTTTCTTTTAACATTAACCAACAAACTGGTGAAACGATTTTTAATTAATAAGTAAATAATAAATTTGTCGTCAATAATAAAAAGATATCAGTATATAAAAACAATGTAAAAAAAAAGATAGTCTATTTACTACAAGATAGTGATAATTCATGATCCTTTCATATCAGTAAACTGAAAGAATTTTCAAGGTTCATGACTGAAAAATCCGCGTCCTATGTTGCGGCAGGGCGGGTGTAATTTATTCATTTTACCTCCTTTCCTTCGTAAAGATGTTTATCATGGCAGTTTCAGGTGGATTGGTTTTCATCTATGTTTTAGAATCGAACTTAAGTGATAGTTAAAATTAATGTATATACATAAGAGTATTTCGGTGCTCTCTCCCCTATATGTTCATATACCATTCTATAATGATACCACTTCTTTTTAAGAAATTTTATCAAAGATGGTTCAACAATGGTTCAACTAAACTACACGACTTTGTGAATTGTTAAAGTCGATTAACAGGAAAATGGGAGTAAAGAATAAAACAAAACAATAAAATAACCAAATTCATAATTGTTTTACTCAAATTAATTTTTAGTGTCATTTTATAAAGCTGGATTAATTAAATGATGTATAATTCAGATTTTTTTTTCAATGACGACCCCAAAAACTGAAGATATTTTAAAAATCTCGAAATTTTGATTTCCATATTTATAAAATAAAAATGTTTTAAGGCACTGAGTTCATGTTGATATCGACATGCATGGTCAGTTTCTAAAACACCAAGACACAGTATCATCATGCTTACAAAATTTTGTAATTTGATTTTAATTAAATTTAAATAAGTTGTGAGAAAACCAATATGATATTATAACCAGAAAGAATTTCAAGTCATGATGCCGATTCTGGACGCAAGTTTTGCAACCGGAAGTTCATATGATGGTCTTTATAAACTTCACTTCCACTTTATGATACAATGCGAGAGCAAAATCTCATTGGAACGGACAAACTAAATAATCTTTTAGTAACACTTTTATGAAACATAATTTCCCTAAGGATTTTCAATAAATAAAAGTGTTTTTATGTGTGTTTGATAGACGTAAATAAGTTAAAGAAACGTCTTGATTATTTTGAACGAAAATAAAAATAATAGCTGAAAAACAAAAAAATGGGGTACATCAAAACCTTGGAACTATTTTTCTGTGCACAAAACAATTTCTATCAACTAAATCGCTGCCTCAATGCTTCTATGGCTTCAATGGTTTAGAAAACTTATATTTTCTATTTCATTTAAAATCACATTTAAAAAGTACTTTTTTGAAATAATGCAAACCTTTGTAGCATTCATAAAATAAATCTGTATTTTGTTATCGACAGTCCACTCGCCGTCCCTCTTATCTTCCCTCTCTATCGCATGATTCATGCAAGCGCAAAGTCCATTCCCTGGTTAGCCCACCTGTTCTAAATCCGTTATCTAGTCTACCGGTAGTCACTCACAATGCCTGACTCTTCATCGTTACGTTAGATATAATAAATTTCTTGATTCTCAAAAAATTCTGCTTCAACCTTCAACGATGCTTAATCTACAGTTTCTGTGCGTTTTAGTCTATAATGTTGGTTAAATTATTATTTTTTACGGCACAAGCTCACGTGATCTGCGACAGGATTTTCCAGGTACTGAACCTTACAGATTTTATCATACTTTAAATTTTTGTTAATGCTTTAAAATAATTTATTAATTATCATGTATTATTTAAAATATGTATTTCATGTTTTGTTTAATATTCAATGTTCTTTTGAAACTGAGTGATTATAAAAATTTACTTTTAAAAAACATACTTTACAAAACCTTGTAAAGGCACATTTTGAGTTTTGAACAATTATGTGAAATAAGTGCAAACTAATGTTGAACTTTGAATGATTAAAATATCTTATTGAAAATGTCAAATATAAAACAATTGGAGAAATCTGTTCTAAATCAGAAAATTTCGTTTTACAGACTTTGCAGACCTTGCAAGTCTTATACAAGCTTTGTTTCAAACAAAATTAAAATATATATAAATAGATTTATAATAATCTAAGAAGCTTTTAAGTACCATCTTAACGAATTTCTGTTATACCATCAATTTTCTTTGATTTTCACAAAACCAGATATTTTCTTTAATAATGAACATTAATGCTAAAACATGTCTGATTTTGTACAAGACGCTAAAAAACATGTTTTTTGCCATAGCTAATATGCTGGTAGAAGAAACACGGCTAAAGATCTGAACACGTTTCGCCCTGTTAACAAAACACGTTTTGTTTCAACATAGATTCAGAGTTTCACGTGCACAAAAGTGATGTTACAAAAAAAACTAACTTTATAGAACTCTAATTAAACTCATATTGTATATGTGCCTAAATCTATTTCAGCGAATATGTTTTCAAAAAAAAAACTATCTTTTAGATGTAGACTTGTGTAATTAATTATAAAATATATAAAAAATTATTGGGTGGAGCCTGCATGCAAACTTTCGGTCCTAACAACCTCCAAGAGGTTATTTTCTAAATTAAAATAATTGACGTCAATTAATAAAATTAAATATTCAAAATTTTCATGTCTTTTTTAAAATAAACTTCTCTTTTTTATAATAAATTCTTTATCTAAAATATATATATATTTATTGGCCAATATAGCATTTAAGAAATTTATAAAATAAGTAATATTATGTAACTGTTTTAGAAAGCTATCATTTCATAAAGTTAAAAGGGGGGGGAAATAAAAATCAGTATCTTTTCATCTTTTTTTTTATTTTGTAATTTTTACATTTAAGGGCATATAATCTTTTTTTTTTTTGGATTAATTATAATCCAGCTAATTGTTAAGCTGTGCTCATTGTCTTTTGTTAAATTTTGTAACTATAAAATATATAAACTAAAAAAGGGGGGGGGATAAATTTTCAGACTCTATTGATTAATTTTTTTTTAATTATAATATCTCACTTTAAGGGCGTATAATCTTTTTTTAAATATAATATTGTTAATCATAAGGTGTTTATGATAATTTTGTCTCAGGATGTCTTTCTCAGTTGTAAATGATAAAATCTGAAACGTCGAAATTTCTTTTTTTGTTCAATAAACTTGAGCCTTGTTAATTACTAAATTTGTCTTTGTCTTTTTTTTATTTCTATTTTCAAACATTGTTACCATTTGGTTCCGCCTTTCTTAAATATAAGTCCCCTGGTAACATGTTTCTGGTAGCAGAGCGTGGTTAGCTTTAAATTCTAGTTTGTTTTTTTTTAAATTACAGAGCTTGGTTAATTTTTTAAATTCTGGATCCTTAGTTAATTTTCAAAATTTTGCATTGGAACCATCTAAATTTAAATTCAAAATTATCTTTGTTAAACAAGGCTCATTTTTATGTTTTGCAGCTTTTTCAAATACTGCACAACTGTTGCTGATGAAATTTTTTTTTTATATATTTAGTTTAAATATTTAGATGTCTATAAATCTATAGTCTCTTTTTTATTATTTATTTATTTTTATAAACACTTACACAAAAACTTCTAAACCAATTTTGATAAAAATTTTTTTTTTATTATTATTTTGTCTGCTTAAATATTTTTATATATATATATATATATATATATATATATATATATTTACAAACACTGCACACTAGTCATTCACTGAATTTGATCCAGACAGCGGGCTCATTCGGGAATCCAAAAAAAAAATTTAAATAAATAATAAAATCCAAAAATAGTTAAAAACAAAAAAAAACAAAAAAAAAATTCAAAATCTCCTTCAAAAATTTTCTCGAGTTTTCTTTCGCTTGTCTGTATCAATTCATACTTACACACACACATATATACACAACAACTACACTACATATAATTCTCGAGTCTTTCTCTGGCTCTTTCTTTTTTGCATCATCTTAAAAGAAATTTTTTTTTATTACTTGGTTTATTTTTTTTTATTATTATTATCAGCAACAGTTAAAATGGCAGAAGACTCGTTAAAGAACACTGAGCTTGCTTTTGAATTTTTTTGTCATCTTGAAGGAAAATTATTTTTATTTATTTTTTTTTAATTTTATCATCATGAGCAATAGGCAAGATGGCGGTGGACTGGTTGATGCAGATGGTGGCACTTTCTTAATAATTCATTGAAATGTTGAACACTCTTTAATAATATATCATTGTGTGCTAAATTTTTTTCTCTTCCAAATTATAGGGGCCCAGTTTTTGTATGTAGGACAACATGGTTGGCCTGTTTGTCTATTCTTTAAATTATTCGGTTGTTTGTCTTTTTTATTAGCAGGTCAACATGTTTGTTCCTTATTTAGTTTTGTGTTAGGGTTGAGAAAACCGGAGTTGGGTTTTCTTCACTCATGGGTCACCTTTTTATATACATCTTTAATTTAGCTACACCTTATTTTACAAATCTTTCTTTGTACATCTTTTTTTTTAGAACACTTACCTTATTTTGATGAAATTTTTTTTTACACAATTTTTTTGATTAAATTAAATCCCTTTTTTTTTGGGGCACATGATACACATATAAGACCTTAAGTCAAACACCACATGCCCTGCCTTGTGCAGTAAAACAATCTTGACTTCCCAACGTTTCATACTGCTTCTTTGTTTATTTTTCAAATGGATTATTTGTTTAGACCCTTCAAAATTCTTTTTTTTCTCACGGAAATTGTTAAGAGCCGTGAATAGTTCAAATTTCTCTTCGTATGGGAGAAGAGGAATTTAAAAATAACGACGCTGAGCATGATCTGACCCAAAAAGGCTTCAGGAGTTTTTCTTTTATTTTTATTTATTTTTGTAATTAAATGTTAAGGTCGGCTCAGAGGATACTCCCCCCGTCTGAGTCCGACCTTTCCTGAAGTCCTTAGTGCTATGCACTTTTCCCTCCCCTGGTCCCCGGAGTGGTCACCTCCACTTGGTATCCCGAGGTGCCACTCCACCCCTTTCCCCACGTACCTTAGAGTACAAAGTCAGTTCATGCACAGCAATGTCGACCTTTGCGTCACCCTTCAGCTCTTTCTGTCCTGGGCTTATCCCAATCATAGGTGGGAAGAGCTGAGACGCTATAGAAATTTCAAAATTTAATAAGTAAGTGCCGAAGGAGGCTACACCCTAGAGTGGTGATTATAAAAGCATTATGAAGCGTTGTTTCTATCAGGTGCCCCGTTTCAAAATTTTGTAGGAGGCCCTTCTGGCCCCTTTCTTCAGAAGCTTGTAGGAGGCCCTTCTGGCCCCTTTCTTCTATCTTTTCTTGGAGGCCCCTCTGGCCCTTTGTCCCTATTTTTTTTTTTTTTTTCTTTCAAAATTTTGTGGGAGGCCCTTCTGGCCTCTTTTCTGACTCCACCCTAACTCCGTCTTTCGGGGGGGGAGAGCTGTAGCATTCATAAAATAAATCTGTATTTTGTTATCGACAGTCCACTCGCCGTCCCTCTTATCTTCCCTCTCTATCGCATGATTCATGCAAGCGCAAAGTCCATTCCCTGGTTAGCCCACCTGTTCTAAATCCGTTATCTAGTCTACCGGTAGTCACTCACAATGCCTGACTCTTCATCGTTACGTTAGATATAATAAATTTCTTGATTCTCAAAAAATTCTGCTTCAACCTTCAACGATGCTTAATCTACAGTTTCTGTGCGTTTTAGTCTATAATGTTGGTTAAATTATTATTTTTTACGGCACAAGCTCACGTGATCTGCGACAGGATTTTCCAGGTACTGAACCTTACAGATTTTATCATACTTTAAATTTTTGTTAATGCTTTAAAATAATTTATTAATTATCATGTATTATTTAAAATATGTATTTCATGTTTTGTTTAATATTCAATGTTCTTTTGAAACTGAGTGATTATAAAAATTTACTTTTAAAAAACATACTTTACAAAACCTTGTAAAGGCACATTTTGAGTTTTGAACAATTATGTGAAATAAGTGCAAACTAATGTTGAACTTTGAATGATTAAAATATCTTATTGAAAATGTCAAATATAAAACAATTGGAGAAATCTGTTCTAAATCAGAAAATTTCGTTTTACAGACTTTGCAGACCTTGCAAGTCTTATACAAGCTTTGTTTCAAACAAAATTAAAATATATATAAATAGATTTATAATAATCTAAGAAGCTTTTAAGTACCATCTTAACGAATTTCTGTTATACCATCAATTTTCTTTGATTTTCACAAAACCAGATATTTTCTTTAATAATGAACATTAATGCTAAAACATGTCTGATTTTGTACAAGACGCTAAAAAACATGTTTTTTGCCATAGCTAATATGCTGGTAGAAGAAACACGGCTAAAGATCTGAACACGTTTCGCCCTGTTAACAAAACACGTTTTGTTTCAACATAGATTCAGAGTTTCACGTGCACAAAAGTGATGTTACAAAAAAAACTAACTTTATAGAACTCTAATTAAACTCATATTGTATATGTGCCTAAATCTATTTCAGCGAATATGTTTTCAAAAAAAAAACTATCTTTTAGATGTAGACTTGTGTAATTAATTATAAAATATATAAAAAATTATTGGGTGGAGCCTGCATGCAAACTTTCGGTCCTAACAACCTCCAAGAGGTTATTTTCTAAATTAAAATAATTGACGTCAATTAATAAAATTAAATATTCAAAATTTTCATGTCTTTTTTAAAATAAACTTCTCTTTTTTATAATAAATTCTTTATCTAAAATATATATATATTTATTGGCCAATATAGCATTTAAGAAATTTATAAAATAAGTAATATTATGTAACTGTTTTAGAAAGCTATCATTTCATAAAGTTAAAAGGGGGGGGAAATAAAAATCAGTATCTTTTCATCTTTTTTTTTATTTTGTAATTTTTACATTTAAGGGCATATAATCTTTTTTTTTTTTGGATTAATTATAATCCAGCTAATTGTTAAGCTGTGCTCATTGTCTTTTGTTAAATTTTGTAACTATAAAATATATAAACTAAAAAAGGGGGGGGATAAATTTTCAGACTCTATTGATTAATTTTTTTTTAATTATAATATCTCACTTTAAGGGCGTATAATCTTTTTTTAAATATAATATTGTTAATCATAAGGTGTTTATGATAATTTTGTCTCAGGATGTCTTTCTCAGTTGTAAATGATAAAATCTGAAACGTCGAAATTTCTTTTTTTGTTCAATAAACTTGAGCCTTGTTAATTACTAAATTTGTCTTTGTCTTTTTTTTATTTCTATTTTCAAACATTGTTACCATTTGGTTCCGCCTTTCTTAAATATAAGTCCCCTGGTAACACCTTGATGAAATTATACAATTTTCAGTCCTAGATATAGAATTAAGCTTGTATTTGAAAAAGTTGGAGAAATAAAATAGTACAAAATCCTTAGATAAATCCAGTAAGGTCTGCTTAGTTATTTGTAAAATGAGACTTTGAACACTTAAAAAAACAAATTTCGTTTTTAAAAACTACACCTCTATTAATACAATTATTTATTCACTGAGTTTAACACGACTTTATTTTCAACTGTATTGAAGCTTAGTTTTGGTTTTAGTTTTAAACTGAATATTTTACAATTTCAACAACTTTTTGATAGTGACTATATCCAAAACAGTTGTACATATTTTTAATGTATTTAAAAATGTGATTTTATATTTAATCTAATAATAAAAAAATACAGAATTATACTTTTGAAAATGTTGACTAACGAAATCAGTATGTATATACTAAGGTACCAATTTTACAACCAACAATTGTAACCCAATTCTTGATTTTCTTCTATTATTTGTTCAAAAGTTAGAAGAACATTTTCAATAATTTTCCATCACCCTGTATTTATAATTTTAAATATGTGAAAAATAAGACATAAATGTAAACAAAATTTATTTAATAACATTATAAAAATATCCAAATTAACAGGATGCAAGTTTTCTGACGTCATTTCTTTGCCAGACTTAAAGTGCATTCTAGAATGAGCGAAGCGAAAGAGAAAAAAAACTTTTTACTCGACTTTACTTCCTTCTTAATGTCATTATAATATAAAACAATATTTCTTAGAAGCTGAGTGTCTTTTTATTGGCCGAGAAGTTGCAACTCTCTATAACTTCGAGTTATTTTAATTGGAAACAGTAAGGTTCCTAGTCTAAGTAACCGAGGTGGAATATTTTGCATAAAAATAACTACAGTAGACTACAAGAATACAATGCTTCTTTGTTGTTGGAGAGAATAACTAACTAGACAAGATGGCATTAATATTCATTACTGTGTTGGTGATGTGCTAATGACATAATTAAGTCTACAATCTACGCAGTTTCAAATACAAATCCATGTACAATTTATAAATATACAATTTTACCTGAACAAATTACAATAATCTCTGAACGCCATTTTAGTTTGTACAGTTATTTTTGACATTTAAAAATTTAATAGAAAGCTGTAGAATAAATTTTAAGAGATAGCGTCTACTAAAGATACCAGGTTCCCAAAATTCTAGAGGATAATTAATACCAGGTCGTGGAAATAATGATAATACTGGAAGAGAGTAAAGTTTTTAGTTAATATATATATATATATATAGATTCCAACTGAACAAAGTTCCTTAACATCTAAACTCATCTTTTCATTTACATAATTAAGTATGTAAAATGTAGATTTACATGTAAACAGCTGAAGTAATCTATTGATCTTTAGTTTTCTCCTTGACAGTTTGTATGAGAAAGTTTTGGACATAATTTTGTAAACTAAAATAGAGAAAACACCAATAGGCCTGTGTGTGACAAAAAACATGATTTATATTTATGATAATTTTCTTTCATGGTTTAAATTGGTGAACTTAACCTCAAATTGATTTAATTTTAATTGATTTAAATTTGAAAATGAGTTGATATAGTAACGAATATTGTAATGGTTTAAATTTTCAAATAACAGAGTTTATAAGTTCCTTGAATATATTTAGAATTGTTGGTCAACTTTTGCATAGGTCAACAATTAAAAATCTCCTTTCGTTACGACCGATGGATATGTTGTGAGTAAAAAAAATCATGATCGGTCAAAGAGTTTTCATTGTTATAAATTTGATTTCAACCCTCTGCCGAAGGACTTCTCTCAAAAATGTTTTATTTCCGATCTTGTAAACGTGGGATTAGAATAGGATTTAGTTAAAACTTTAGGGAAACCATTTCATGGCGTTTGTTCTTATACCATAGAAATAGTTTAACATACAACAATCCGTTCATTAATTTACACCCGAAGTTTTTGTACATAAAATGCCAAAAAGTATACTTTCTTCTTTTTCCAAATCTAGGAAAACAAGAATTGTATCCATCTTGATAATAGTTTTATATATTATAGGACGCTATAAATATGATAAATTATAGGAAGTGGTCGCTAGTTAAGACCATACTTCATAAATGGGCAGCGATAACCCGACCCCTTTCATATCTTCCTCACCACAATATTTCACTTTGAATTATTATTTTAATGTAACACCTTACTTTGTTCTATGCCTGGTCGTTATTACGATCCAGTATCAACCTGCCTTATAGGTTAAATTATAGAGGACGGATTAAATGTGGTTTTATAAATAAATAATAATCATATAATATGAATTAGACACTCTAATAAAAATAAGTTATTACATCCGTAAATGAAATAACAGCGTCTGTCTGTAATTGATTAAACCGTTCAGAGCTTGGTAGACTTTATTTATTACGCTTAGAGCAAAATTAGGAACAACTGGAACTCAAATCAGTAAGGCCTCCAGAAATTAAATTTAAAGTGATTTTTTCTTACACTCGTACGGAGTGACATTTGGCCAGAAATGGAATTTAGCTACATTTGTATATAAATGCGATCCTTCCAAAAACAGAAATATTAGAAAGTATATACATAATACCTAACCTAACCTTTTCTCAATACATTATTCTTTTAGTCTAAAGCTTAATTAAAATTTAAAACTATTATAATTTAAATAAAAAATAATACAATGTCTATTTGGTTAAAACGGAGGGCGAAGTTCCTTTTTTTTGATAATCATTCCGGTCAAGTTGTCAACCTCATCTGTGACTAATGTGGACTAATGTCACCAATTACAAGTGACACTCTGGGCTAATGTCACTATTTACAAGTGTCAGTCTGAGCTAATGTCACTATTTACAAGTGTCACTCTCGGCTAATGCCACTATTTACAAGTGTCATTCTGGGCTAATGCCACTATTTATAAGTGTCACTCTCAGCTAATGCCACTATTTACAAGTGTCACTCTCGTCTAATACCAATATTTTCAAGTGTCACTCTGGGCTAATATCACTATTTACAAGTGTCACTCTGGGCTAATATCACTATTTACAAGTGTCACTCTGGGCCAATGTCACTATTTACAAGTGTCACTCTGGGCTAATGTCACTATTTACAAGTGTCACTCTCGGCTAATGCCACTATTTACAAGTGTCACTCTGGGCTAATGTCACTATTTACAAGTGTCACTCTGGGCTAATATCACTATTTACAAGTGTCACTCTGGGCCAATGCCACTATTTACAAGTGTCACTCTGGGCTAATACCACTATTTACAAGTGTCACTCTGGGCTAATGCCACTATTTACAAGTGTCACTCTCGGCTAATGCCACTATTTACAAGTGTCACTCTGGGCTAATATCACTATTTACAAGTGTCACTCTGGGCCAATGTCACTATTTACAAGTGTCAATCTGGGCTAATACCACTATTTACAAGTGTCACTCTGGACTAATACCACTATTTACAATGTCACTCTGGATAATGCCACTATTTACAAGTGTCACTCTGGGCCAATGTCACTATTTACAAGTGTCACTCTGGGCTAATACCACTATTTACAAGTGTCACTCTGGACTAATGTCACTATTTACAAGTGTCACTCTGGGCTAATGCCACTATTTACAAGTGTCACTCTGGGCTAATACCACTATTTACAAGTGTCACTCTGGGCTAATATCACTATTTACAAGTGTCACTCTCGGCTAATGCCACTATTTACAAGTGTCACTCTGGGCTAATATCACTATTTACAAGTGTCACTCTGGGCCAATGTCACTATTTACAAGTGTCACTCTGGGCTAATACCACTATTTACAAGTGTCACTCTGGACTAATACCACTATTTACAATGTCACTCTGGGCTAATACCACTATTTACAAGTGTCACTCTGGGCCAATGTCACTATTTACAAGTGTCACTCTGGGCTAATACCACTATTTACAAGTGTCACTCTGGGCTAATGTCACTATTTACAAGTGTCACTCTGGGCTAATGCCACTATTTACAATGTCACTCTGGGCTAATACCACTATTTACAAGTGTCACTCTGGGCTAATGTCACTATTTACAAGTGTCACTCTGGACTAATACCACTATTTACAATGTCACTCTGGGCTAATACCACTATTTACAAGTGTCACTCTGGGCCAATGTCACTATTTACAAGTGTCACTCTGGGCTAATGCCACTATTTACAAGTGTCACTCTCGGCTAATGCCACTATTTACAAGTGTCACTCTGGGCTAATGTCACTATTTACAAGTGTCACTCTGGGCTAATATCACTATTTACAAGTGTCACTCTGGGCCAATGCCACTATTTACAAGTGTCACTCTGGGCTAATACCACTATTTACAAGTGTCACTCTGGGCTAATGTCACTATTTACAAGTGTCACTCTGGGCTAATACCACTATTTACAAGTGTCACTCTGGGCTAATGTCACTATTTACAAGTGTCACTCTGGGCTAATGCCACTATTTACAAATGTTACTCTGGGCTAATGTCACTATTTACAAGTGTCACTCTGGGCTAATACCACTATTTACAAGTGTCACTCTGGGCTAATGTCACTATTTACAAGTGTCACTCTGGGCTAATGCCACTATTTACAAGTGTTACTCTGGGCTAATGTCACTATTTACAAGTGTCACTCTGGGCTAATACCACTATTTACAAGTGTCACTCTGGGCTAATACCACTATTTACAAGTGTCACTCTGGGCTAATACCACTATTTACAAGTGTCACTCTGGGCTAATACCACTATTTACAAGTGTCACTCTGGGCTAATGCCACTATTTACAAGTGTCACTCTGGGCTAATGTCACTATTTACAAGTGTCACTCTGGGCTAATACCACTATTTACAAGTGTCACTCTCGGCTAATACCACTATTTACAAGTGTCACTCTGGGCTAATGCCACTATTTACAAGTGTCACTCTGGGCTAATGTCACTATTTACAAGTGTCACTCTGGGCTAATACCACTATTTACAAGTGTCACTCTCGGATAATACCACTATTTACAAGTGTCACTCTGGGCTAATGCCACTATTTACAAGTGTCACTCTGGGCTAATGTCACTATTTACAATGTCACTCTGGATAATGCCACTATTTACAAGTGTTCCAACAACTCAGTTTTAGTCTTTAAAACTTTTATTTCATACCATACTCAATGTTTTAACTTTTACGAAATTGTTTATATAACCCAAATGTATCAATCTGTCCCAAAAGAAATACAACCAATCTAAACGTCTTACCTTTATTGACGATTTGGGTTATTTCTCAAAAGCTTAAATGACAATGAGCAAGAAAGATTATGATTCACAAAAAACTTCGGTATATGAAGTTGATGTGGCTGCAACAAAATGAACATTTCCTCTATTCCTCATTAGTTTCATGAACACATTTCGTGTTTCTTTGTTTTCATGCATCAATTAATTGTTTTGTCACGTCCTCATGATCACTTCTTCTAAACAGCCACAGTCAATGAATTTAATTTTGCAGGCCAACGAACACTCTGAGTTTTATTTTGTGGTGTTGACATAGTGGATATGTTAAGATTACAGTATAAACTAAACAGTTGATTGCTAGGAAGGTCAATTCAAATATATTGCTCATAAATTTTTTAATAATATTGTTAATTTTAAACTTGTTTACTTTGAATGTTATTTCATAAATAGTTTTAAAAACCAACCCGATAGTCGTTTTCTAGGATACGCATTAAGAATATACTTTGACTTTAATCTCTCAAGATTCAAAAGAATTAAAAAAATTTCATATTACCTTTTCAAAATTCGTTTATACAACATTGTTACCAAATATAAATGTAAAATCACCGAAATACTCCTTCTCCTCTTCCAGTTCTATTGACCAAAGTATCAAAAGCAATGACGAAGATGCTTTTGATAAATTGAACCTTGTAAATAAAAAGAAAGAAAAAAAAGAATCCAATAACGTAGCAATCTATCGAAACTAGAACCAATCCATAAAACCTGTTACAAGGTAATGTCTAGGTGAAAGAAAACTGCTCGGGAAAATTGGTTTTTCTTTTCAATTCCAATGTCAATAACGTAGGAAACAGCCGATACACGAGAGTTCTATATGGGTTTAGTATTGCCACAGTCTTCAGCGGCAAACTCCAATGTGCAATCCTTCAAGATTTGTCATTTGTCTTTTATTTTAAATAAGCGAAAACATCTGTTTTAGTTTTATAAAATTGCCATCATGATCATTATATAAAATATTGCGTCACATATAATGTATAATAAATTGTAAATACTTTGTAAACATATATTCTGTAGTGATGATGACGACTTATTTTGTTTTCGTTACAAAAGTCATTTTAACAACGTTATATTCAAAGCAGAATTTTTATGTATTATGTAGAGTTTTTTATTTTTAATATTTTTAGATGAAGCATTTGTAAAGCAACTGTTACTGATATTATGTTCTCAGTTTTAAACGTTTGTGGACAAACCAAAAACAAATAATACAGGATGTCCTGATGTAACGAATATAGCTTAAACGGGTGAACAGATTTTCGTATTGTTTTCACTAACATCTTTCTTCGCTGGTCTAGTTGTGCTCTACGAAGCCCAATTTTAAAACGTAAAATTTTGATTCTTATTTTTTTAAATCTGTTAAAACTTTATGTAAAACATTTCGACACAGTTTTATGGTTAAATTACCACTAAACATGGGATAATATTTTAGAGATGGGTTTTGTTTATATTGATAAATCTCGCTATTCTCATGACTATTGTCATTTTGGACAAATATTTAATACTAACTTTCTCGATTGGTTCATGTTTCACTGAATGACTATATGTAATTACATTTCTGTCTTGGTATGCACATATAGGGAAAAGAGTAGGTCTAGAAATTTTATTTAACTTCTTAAATATTAAAACGCCTTCTGTATACAGTATAACAAACACACAGAACACAATTCTCACAAAAAATACGCCTAAGTATCAGACGCGTTTCAACGACAAGGTCGTCCTCTTAAGTGATACACGAGCTACACCAATCAAACTATAACTCAACCTTCTGTATGTAAATTGTTTGTGTAGAAAGAAAATACTCCATATTTCGGTTTATTTAAAAAATCTTTATCAAAAGTACAAAATTAGGATTATTACAAAAATAATATTTTAATTTCGTTGTTGTAATTTTGATAAAGGTTATTAACATAGATATAAATATAAAGCGTGTTGTATTTATTTTTTCATTTACATGTTATGCAAATAAACTAAATATAGTATATATCTCAAAATTAACTGAGCATTAATGTTATTGAAAGAATGTTAAACAGCTGTGATTATGTATGTCAAAATGTAAATGAAAATGAACAATTACTACAGACAAAGTTATAATAATCAAATTGATTTAAATAATAATGATTGATTTGAAAAATAATAAAAACCTGTTTTAAAATCTTGGTATTCAATCACTTTTGGAACATCTGGTACATTAATAGCACTGAGTCATATAATATATATTATAACTTAATTTTAAGCAGAATATGTTGAAGGATACATTAAATTAAATTGTACGTTGGAAAGCCGAGATGTGCTGAAAATTAAAGAAGAAATTCTATGATTTAATTGAACCCGTCAGACCCTTTTTGTTTAGTGTTTAAATCATTTTGACATTTGTTACCATAGCAACCAATTTTATTAATTTAATAAAAGCTAATTCATCCCCCACTAACCATAAAATTAAATTGACGTTAGGTCAACCAACTAGAACCACAAAAGATGCTCATTGCACATATATTATGTGAATTAATGTGAATGTGTAATATTAAAATTCTAGCTACTACGACTACACTCAAGAAAACGCCAATACTCTACCTATTGGAGTAATTTGACACCAATGTTTTTCTCACTTTATGCGCTTTCAAGGTTGCAATTTTAGTTTGACATTGATCAACATATGTAAACTATCGGTTTTACAAATCATTGGATAAACTTGTTGATCAGAAAAATCAGTCAGTACATTTCTAAATGGTGGTTAATTTTTAAAATTTCAAAAACAGTTTTTTGAAGTTAATTTTTTACACCAAGGTCGTAAAATTTTCCACAACAGATCATTTTAAGGCGTTTTAAAAAGTGTATAAAATGTTGCTCAAACGTGTTATCCAATTTACTTCAAATGAGCAAGACTAGTGGAAACATCAATCACCAAATAAAGGAAAACACAAAACTGTCCTCAAGAAATATTTTAATTTGTAACAATACGACATCTGGTCATCTTTAGTTGTTAGATGTATACAAACGTGCAAGTTTACAAATAATATAGTTTATTAAGGTCGAGGCACCAACACGAGAATAATGATAACTACAATTAATTGAGAGATTCACTATGGCTTGTATGTCAGGGTTGTGCAATAATTACATCTTCCTCAAACACCTTCACAAGAAAATATATTCATTACAAATAAAAAGTACGCGTTAAAAAAATACGATATCGAAGTGGCAGCTGTTGAGGTTCCCTTACAATTTACTTTCTAACATACTTAGTTCATATACAGTATTATGATAGCAGAAAATTGAGTTTAATAGTTGTTTGTTTCCATTGATTTCTGTTGTCTGTCTGTGTCTTAAAATGTAGCCTAAACGCTTGGGCCGATAACATAAGATATACGGTAATATTGACATATCTTCACAAGAATTTTTCTTAATTTTTTTAGGGTCCGTAGGTAAAACCAAAGATCCTTATAATAAAAATATATAATCTCATGCGCGTGTCTGTAAGTCGCAACCAGTCTACACAGACAAGACGATAAATCCTATATATTTCAAAGTTTATATTTACATTCTTTGTTTGTCCCGCACATAGGAAAAATATAGCGGGGAAAAATAACCTTGATAGTAAGGGGCAAAACTATTGAATTGAAAAATGTTTTGGAAATATTATGTGTAGGGTATAAAAAACAAACAAACTAGAAGTTATTGTGATGACGGAATGTTGTGTTTTTTAACGAATATATTGATACGAGACTAGGTGTCAGATATCACCTAACTTGAACACGGCGTGACCTAACATCAACATTATTTAGTATAAAATGAAATCATATATTATAGATTTTTATATGCCGAATACAACACAATGAGGAATAGGTAGGGCATGTTTTAAAATCATATTTTTGTTAGATGCAAGAAAACAAACAATTCAATAGCTATTAAAAGATGGATTCAATTTTCGTTGATAACTCTTGTTCAAACTGTTTGTACAAATCAAAATGCCCCTTAAAAGACTTCGACTATAAAAAAATAACTGTTCCTATATGCGTACTGAGCCTAAGACGTGTGGTTTTAGCACACCCTTGACCCTTTTTATTTATGACTAAAATTATGAGGAAGTTTCAATAAAACCAAATTCAGGTTGTTTTAAAATCGACTCAATAATTATAACAAAATTTGGTAAAATTTAGCAGCTACGGCCCAAATAAAACATACCATCTCTACCCAAAAATACAGGACCAGGGAACTAAAATGAAAAATTAACCGTGTTGAAAGTTCGAGATCTATGTACCAAACCTCAAATTACATTTACTTAATTGTATAAAATTCATAAAAAGAATTCTGACTGCTGCTAACTATCGATCCTAGTCATTGACACTAGTAAAACAAGATTATATGTAGTCTACGTATTTTGTCAAAGGCCAAGGAAATTACAAATGGTATTACCAGTAGTTTTCCTATTAACCTAATTAATTTTAAAGAAACTTTTAAAACAATAATTGCGAATTAAACTTACATTAAATTATAAAAACAGAATTTAAAATAAAAATTAATATCTACATATTTTTAATAATTAAATATATGTAGACAATACACTTTAAATAGTATTAAAGTTGATATAATAGCGTACTTTAAATTCAGTAAAAACACTAATTTAGTATCTAACTGTATTCTATCTTTGTATAAAACTGTACGAGATAATGTTGTGGAAATTGAGTCTGAACACTTTTCAGCTCCGTCATCCGGCAGGATGAAGTCTGCTCCATTTAGCCGGCGCCTGCAGAGAGACGGTGTCATAAACTTCCATGCCAAACATAAGGGCTACGAAATAACCTTTCTGTTATGTACACCCGAGATTCAAAAATACTTTGCTCAAGCTTTCGTAGCTCTTAATTGTTAAATAACAATCCCGGTCAGTTCAGATTTTATTCAGTTATTTAAAGTAACCCTTTTCTTGGGAAATGACTAAAAGTAGTAAATTTTATAAAACACTTCTAAAAACTATTATGAATATGCTGTTTACAAGAAACGGGGAAAATGTAATTCTCTTCAACGCCGAGTTTTTCTTCATACAGGGAAAATATAGTAAATTTTTATAATATTTTGAAATACATTTGTAGTAAAGAGATTATGTTGCTACGCTTGTCAATAATTGTAAATCATATTTTGGCTTATTTTGTTTTTTACTCGTTATTTACACACTGGTCATTAATAGTTACATTTCATCAAAATTTGAACGAAATTGGAAAATAATTCCTGAACCGGCATTTTTGGGGAGATCAATACGTTTTGTCTGGGTCGTTAAAAACCATAACTTAGCAACATTTTATCATAATCAATAATGATTTGATCAAAATCGGTTTCTCGTTTGGGCTGTAGAGCATTGCACAGACGACAAACCATCATTTCAAAACCTACTTTTTTGAGCTCAATGGATTCAATACGGACAATTAAACTTTTTAAACTCCACATCGACCACTTTATGTGAAAAAATAAATTGTTTCGTCTCTTTATATCCCATTTCAATAGCTTATTAGGCCTACGTGAGCTGTATTTATTGAATAGATACAAATAATATGATAAGACGTCACAGGTCAATATAATATTCGTTCACTAAAGATTCTAAGATTTCAACATTAACAAATAGATCGTGTTGTATACACTTAATTCGGCGTTAAATGATCTCCAAAGATTGTTTCTACAAAATAATAATAAGCGACAGTTGACTAAAACAAAACTGTTACAATCATTAACAGAAATAATAGCTCCAGTAGCCATTTTAATTGATTTTTTGTTACATAAGCTAGGTTTTGCTAAGCTCGAATATTATTAATATTAAAAACACAATGGTTGGTATGTAGAACAAAAACTCGAACACAAGATCTCACAAAAACAACGTTTATTCAATCAAACGCGTTTCAACGACAAAGTCGCCATCCTCAGTGATACATGAGCTACAATAACAGAACTATAATTAATGTTATTGTAGCTCATGTATCACTGAGGATGGCGACTTTGTCGTGAAACGTGTTTGATTGAATAAACGTTGTTTTTGTGAGATCTTGTGTTCGAGTTTTTGTTCTACATAATATTATGTCACAAGTCAAGCTCGATATTTATTTATAACAATGGTTGGAAATTTCAAAATCAAGGTCGTATGAATTGATTCCTAAACGAGCTTAGCGTTCCGTCAAGTTAAAACAATGTACATAGACGTGAAAGAAGTGCATACGAAGATATATGAGACTTGTCATATCAGCTTCATACTCAGTATTCTCAATCTGCGATTAAATATAAAACAAAAAATATATACTGTAAAGCTATAACAATTCTCACACAGTCATAAACAAAATCAAGCTGAAAATTTAGAGAAGACAAAATTATAATATTCTCAATATTAACTCCAACGATTTTGATAGGATATTACTAAAATATAAGCCCTAAAGACTCAAATTAAATACAATTGTCGTTATTTAATCGGTTCAACAGTTAATGCTAAAAATGTGAAAATGAACCATGGGCGTCGTTGTAAAAATTTGAACATCTCAAAATCGGTGGAAGGGATTTCGATGAAATTTTGGCGGATGTGATGATTTATAGCAAATTATAATTAATTTATAGAGAAAATTATTGGTTTTTTACTTGTAGTTTGGCATAATGGTGTTATGATTAATCTTCATAGTACACAAAATTGAATAGAAATGGTTTGGTCTGATTTTAAGATGTTTGAACTTTTACGATGATGGAGGCCATGGTTCATTTTGCCTTTTTAACCGATAACTGTCAAATCAGCATTTATATGTACTTGGCAGGAAATAAGGACTCTTAGAGGTTAAATTTGAGTGGAATGTTATAAAAGTCGTTCTAATCGCGATTTTGAGAAAATCAAAATTCAGTTTTGCCTCAAAAATATGAATACAATATTGTCATTATTTGCCCACATGTCATATTTCATCAAAATCAGTTCACTCCTTTGCACCGTGGAGCACTGTACAGAGGTTTCCAAAAATTCGTTAAAACGGATATTTTAAGAAAAAACTGACATAGATTTATTAAAACTATCAAATAACTTTCACTATAGCCTACTACGTATGTATGACATTTTTAGATTAAAACCCTGTTTAATTTCTATTGAATTCCTGTTTATGTCCATTTCTGTTCATTTACTGAATAGAAGCATTATTTTTTTCTAAGGATCGTGTACCCTACAAATAACCCCATAATATAAACAGAGTCCATCTAGTTACTGCTTTAGAAGTAACTATTTTGAATGTTCAAAGAAATTCCGATTTGTCAACGTCCTCTAAGGTTCATTATCTTTTAATTGTTGCTCGTAAACATAAATTTATTTTTCTGCTCGTAAATTTAGTTTGACCTTGATGAGTTGTTAATGATTTATGTGCTGGAGATAAAATGGCATTCGGAGTTCAGCAATAGTATTAAAATTTAATACAGGTCTTCTTTAACATTGGTTTAATTTTTTTTTTTTGTATATTTTGAAATTTTGTTCACGGCTTATTGCTTGGGTATTGTGACGCTCGAATTTTGTCAACGTTTTCTAGGATTAAAGAATTTTCTAAACTAGTAATCTGTTTAACACTTCTAGTTAGTATCCTTTTAATTAAATTGAAACTACAGTGGCGGCGAAAATAAAATAAAATTTCAGGGAAATATGATTTTAGCAAAATCAGCTCTAACGGTTTAACGGCTGAATCAATGTATATCTCAAAATATATTTACTTGCTTTTACTCAAACCAACGGCAGTTGTAAAGGAGCCACGATGAGCTAATCTGTATTTGTTACAATCTTGGCATTTTTTTAATATATGCGCATCTGTACGTTTGAAGATGTAACGAGAAAGTTTGTATACTTGAACTTTTTATTTTAAAGTCCCAATACATTAGTTATTTAAGAGAAAATAAAGAATATATCGTGAAAACCTCATTTTCTGTAGGTAACAAACGAACGAAAATCAGATTCAAGGATAAAATAAAGCAATAAAGCTTTAAAGTTTCAAAATATTTTAATAATATAAATGAGCTCATTTATATTTTGCTTATTTATATTATTAAAATATTTTGAAACTTTAAGCTTTATTGCTTTATTTTATCCTTGAATATGGAGTTTCAACAAGAAATATCTGCTGTTACATTAAAATTGAAAATCAGATTGTTACCCGTTAGAACAAAATTTAAACAATGGTTGACTGATGAACTTTAATTTATTTTTTGTCGATAATTTTGCTTTTATAAGTTATAAAAGCCACGCAAAAGCTCATTCTATGTAGCACGATGGGATTTACGATAAAAATGAATAAGTTATGGATAAAAACAAAAATTACAAAATAAAATGTTACACAAACCAGATAAATAAATACCGAAGCTGTTATTTCGGTAAGACTACACAGCTGGGCTGCATTACAGTACACCTTAAATATCATACAAATATAGGTCTAATAGTAAATTCAATATTCAAAGTAAATTATTAATAAATATTAACTGGAAAAAAATATAATCAGTTTATTAATTATGAATTTGATAAAGTTTCCTTTTGGAATATTATGAAAATGCATTAAAATCTAAAGTAAAGGGCGCAGACTTTGAGTTTAATTGGAGTAAACGTTGCTCCACTAAAACAATTAGGCGATGAAAATATATTCTAAAACCTTTACAGAGTAACGTCTTGTATTTTGCAACTAATTACTGTGGTCGAAGCTAATTAGGCACAGCCTACGGGAATCAATATCCCGGATCCCTCTATCCCTACTCCTCTCCGGGATTAGCTAAAGATTGGGATGTGATGAATATGCATGGAGAGCCGCGCCGCACCACACCATCTTACCACACTTTCATTGTTTAATGCAAATTTTTTAAATTATTTTACGTCTAACTAGCTGCTGCTCGTATAACCGTCAGATGATGAATTTAAATGAATGAGAAATATTCCCTTTTTATTTTACTCACAAAAGAAGATAATATTTTTAAACCAATTAAACTTTTCATGAGAAATCCTAGGGAAATTCAGGTTTACTAGTAATTATGATTTCTAAATTATTTTGTTGGGCTTAAAAATATTTGCTTGGTAAATGAAATAAAGTTATGTTAGTGTACGTATGTGTTAACTTAACACATATGTACAAATTTGTGTGTTTGAGTAGGAAATAATTTTAGAATTTCGCTCTCTCAGGAACTCATTGTAGTGAGTACAAGTACAAGTATGACAATCCTGATATCCTTAACTGGATCTCTACACTTTCTACTTTCTACATGTAGTTTTGAGTTAAACCACTCTTTTATCTTTCTTATTTGCTCCTCTTGGCCAAGTTAAAAACGTTATACAACAACTACACTGTTTCACACAAAACAAAACTAAAAAAGTATCTTTGAGCCGGAGTTCGATATTTAGACTCTGAGTAAGAATTGGTAGATTGCAGCCAAGTGGCCAAGCAAAAAGGGGGCGAGGGGAAGATCGAACATACACACATTCCCGTCTCTGATTTAAAAAGTGGGGGAGGGAGAGATCGAACATACACACATTACCGTCTCAGATTTAAATAGTGGGGGGATCGAACATACACACATTACTGTCTCTGATTTAAATAGTGGGGGAGGGGGAGATCGAACATACACACATTACCGTCTCTGATTTAAAAAGTGGGAGAGGGAGAGATCGAACATACACACATTACCGTCTCTGATTTAAAAAGTGGGAGAGGGAGAGATCGAACATACACACATTACCGTCTCTGATTTAAAAAGTGGGAGAGGGGGAGATCGAACATACACACATTACCGTCTCAGATTTAAATAGTGGGAGAGGGAGAGATCGAACATACACACATTACCGTCTCAGATTTAAAAAGTGGGAGAGGGAGATATCGAACATACACACATTACCGTCTCTGATTTAAAAAGTGGGAGAGGGAGAGATCGAACATACACACATTACCGTCTCAGATTTAAATAGTGGGGGGATCGAACATACACACATTACTGTCTCTGATTTAAATAGTGGGGGAGGGGGAGATCGAACATACACACATTACTGTTTCTGATTTAAATAGTGGGGGAGGGGGAGATCGAACATACACACATTACCGTCTCAGATTTAAATAGTGGGGGAGGGGGAGATCAAACATACACACATTACTGTCTCTGATTTAAATAGTGGGGGAGGGGGAGATCGAACATACACACATTACTGTTTCTGATTTAAATAGTGGGGGAGGGGGAGATCGAACATACACACATTACTGTTTCTGATTTAAATAGTGGGAGAGGGAGAGATCGAACATACACACATTACCGTCTCAGATTTAAATAGTGGGAGAGGGAGAGATCGAACATACACACATTACCGTCTCAGATTTAAAAAGTGGGAGAGGGAGAGATCGAACATACACACATTACCGTCTCAGATTTAAATAGTGGGGGGATCGAACATACACACATTACTGTCTCTGATTTAAATAGTGGGGGAGGGGGAGATCGAACATACACACATTACTGTTTCTGATTTAAATAGTGGGGGAGGGGGAGATCGAACATACACACATTACTGTCTCTGATTTAAATAGTGGGGGAGGGGGAGATCGAACAATCACACATTACCGCCTCAGATTTAAATAGTGTGGGAGGGGGGGAGATCGAACATACCCACATTACCGTCTCTGATTTAAATATTGGGGGAGGGGAGATCGAACATACACACATTACCGTCCCCGGTTTAAATAGTGGGGGAGGGGGAGATCGAACAATCACACATATCCGTCTCAGATTTAAATAGTGTGGGAGGGGGAGATCGAATATATATACATTACCGTTCAGATTTAAATAGTGAGGGTGGCTGAGATAGAACATACACACATTACCGTCTCTGATTTAAATATTGGGGGAGGGGAGATCGAACATACACACATTACCGTCTCTGGCTTAAATAGTGGGGAGAGGGGGAGATCGAACACACACACGTTACCGTCCCCGGTTTAAAAAGTGGGGGAGGGGGAGATCAAACATACACACATTACCATCTCTGATTTAATTAGTCACAGTAAACGGAGAACTAAGGAAGAACCGCTTTAAAATGGACAAGAATGATACTTTAGGGCGTACGAACTTTAATTAAAAGTGTCCAGTGGTAGAAAAGTAATTTGATAAGCTCCATGAAAATCATTATACTACAAGATCCGTATTTTAAGAAGGTTTAGTAATAAACTATTAGTATTTATTTCAATCGCTTTTACAATTTTTAACAACTGAAAATTGATTTAATCTAGCTACAATTCACTTTACTATTTGTTAGTGTTTTAATAGTGCAATAAGTTCTAAATAATGATAATGCAATAACAATACTGAATAAATTTAAGTTTAAAATGTCCACTTAATCATAGTTTCTACATTTCAAGAGTAATTCTAATCAAACTTTATGCCATTCCAAAAACATAATCGTAATTACTTTTGAAGAGATCAAAGTAACAACGGAATTAATTCAGTAATCCAGTCACAAAGAAAGCTTAATAGCGTTCAAGTCTTCTTGTAATAATTGCTTCGCAAATACAATACTTCTAAACGCAATAATAAATGATTTTATTTTACAAAAGTCACAGAAACTACAACACGCACAAAATATAAATAACTCTTACACCAAGTTAACCTAAGGAATTAGATTACTAATTAAATATAAAACACTATTTCCATTACTTTAAACGGTGTACAAACTTTCTCATATCATTTCACGAGTACTTACTCACATAAATACTACAATTTGAATGATTAACTTTATTAGTCGATATAATTTTTATAATCTTAAAAAGAGAAAAAAGAGGAGATTGCACCTGACTGAAATTACCTGAATAATAAAGTAATTACAAAATATTGCAACTACAATAATTCTAACATTAAGCAATTAATATAAATCCAAAACATGGTTTTACGGAAGTATTTCATTAGAATATCAATGTACAAAAATAAAATTTAATTCATACTGGAACCAAAAAGTATTACATTACATAACAAATAAACGCTAAAAATAGTAACGTAATATATATATATATATATATACATATATATATATATAGTTTTAAAAATAAGAGGTAAGTAGATAAAGCTTGAGATTATAATTGTAGGCGTTCAGGAATCAGATGTATATTTTCAAAGCTCTCACAAAAGTTAATAATTTGAGTTACGTCATTTTAACTTCTCATACTCTTCATTATAAAAGATTTGTAACAATTTTCATGGAAGAGTTAATTTACATTTAGGGTAAACTAGTTTTCACGTAAGGGTTACATTAGCTTCTCATTCTGAAAATAGAGACGCTTGATAAGGGAAACATTTGTAAGCGTTATTTAAATATTAGTTTGTGTAGTTATCGTCTATGAAAATACATGGAACTGAAAACAAAAATATCAGAGAAACAAAGAGTTATTTATTTAAATTTTCATTACAATGTAATCTTTAGATCTACAGTTTTCAAAATATACGAGATTATTTTATCAACGAAATGTACGAGACAAATTACTTATTTAAATGTTTTTATAAGTACGAAACTGTGTTGTTTTGATAAATATATTTTTATATTATAGATATTAATATTATTCTGTTGAATTTCTGAATAAATTTATGTCTGATTAGTATTAGAAAGAACAAAAAAAAAAATACATTATAAGCATAAACTGAGTCTAATAGACCGGTTATAGTGATATTTAAGTAAATATGCTACAATAGATTATCAATAATACTTTAATCTATGATTTGGATATTTTTTTTAAAACACAATTGGAATCAATTATCTCTTTCACAATTCAAGTAGTCTACATTAGAACTTAAAAACAATGGTTTAAAATATAATTTATTGTTAAGTATGAGGGATTATAATAATACTGTATGTGTTTCAATAGTTTTGACAAACTCTTATTGTAGGTTAATGAAGCTGCTTTGAAAAGGAACACAATGGTTTCAAAGTGAATATAAGAGAACAAATATTTAAACACCCAACAGCTGACACCAAAGTTAAAGAATATCTGTTGGTTGGTGATATTTGATTATCCGCTCATTTACCTCCTCCCCCCTGATATTAACATTTGCTAGTATTATATATCAAAATAAACTCTTATAGGCTCAAATCACTGAAAACCCGCTTAAAACTGTTGTCATTTTAAATAAAAACAAATTCAAGAAATAAAGAAATATACGCGTAGATTATGTGTTAAATGTGACTAAATTACTAATTTCTTCAAATTTTATAGTTGTGTTAAAATAAACAATTTTTTTTAATTATTTTTTTTTAGTGAGAAATCTCTTATTTTTGTTCATATAAAACTCGCTAGAACATCATCGTATACTGAATTTAAAGCTGCACTAAATGAACTATTGTTGTAGAAATGAACAGTTATTGTCAAAGAAACAAAAATATTTACGCATTTTGTAATTTACTAGTCGACTTTTCTGATTAATGAAATTGTTCAATGATTAGTAAAACCGAAACTATCTTCAAAATTGTACCAAAATAAAATTATGTATAGTGATGAAAAAATAACTTAAATTATTACTTATTTTGTGGTAGGTAAAACCCCATAGTGACGCAATTAGACCACCATGAGACATTTCTGTCTTCATACTAAAGAGTACTTATCTCCTTCAGATGGTCAGTTCCACAGCTCCAAACGTATTCCAGCGGATTTATAACCATAATACTCTTTAAATATATTAAAGACGTTTCATTGTCCTCTAATCTATTATGCAGTGATGTCTGTTCAGGGTGACTATACAAAGTCTTTTCTTTGTTGTTTAAAGCCAAAAAACTCTTGATCATCATCGCTTTATAATAAAAAAAGGAACATTAAAAAAGTGAGATCTGACAAGAAAGAGAGAGAGAGAGGGGGGGAGAGAGAGAGAGAGAAAGAGAGAGAGATATCTAACTAAAGATTACATGAAAAAGGTGATCCAGCTAAGGTCCCTCTAGCTAGATTGTCAAGCCCGTACTCTTCATTGATCCCTTTCACCAATTTCCTTGTCATTCTAAATTCTATCTGTGGATTCCAACTTCATTGATGCTAATTACAAATCCATATCACCAGCAAATAACCTATGGTATAACTGGGATTCTACATGATTTCAGAATACTACTGACGATGACATAATGCCGAAACGCGTATAAGAAAAAATACACAAAGATTGAAAAAAAAACATCATAAGTAACCTTATAACACTGAAAACTGATTTAGATAGCAATGAACCATTACTTTAATCTAAATTAGTTTCTTACTATATAAACACATGACATAGATCAACTACTCAATAGAGGTAGGTAGGAGTATTAGAAGAAATTGTAAGCATCCAGGGGCTGTATAGGTGCTTTATAGCTTCTACACAGATGCAACAACGATATAATGAAATAAATCTGTTACGTCATTCTCTTTGAAATAAATGATCACTATCGCCATTTGCATACTTGAGACAATGAAATGTCCACAAAGTAAAATAAAGATCGTCTTTAACCATAAAATGCAACAATTTAATACAAATGTGAAATACAAATTTAAAAAAAACAGAACATATTATAAATTTTAAAACACTCACATCTTATTCAAAACCTATTCAGAATGAAAAAAATGTTTTGAAAATGTTTAAAATTGAAAAAATAAACTATATAAGTGTGTTATTGTAATTTTCTTAAATTTAGTCTTTGTGAAAACCCGTTTTTGGTCATCATTTGATAAATTAAGTTTTGCTAACGTAGTGAACCTAAACAGCAGAACCTAAACAATAGCTTATTTCGTGCACAGTTAAAATATACATTGAATGATGTCCAAAGAGTATTAACACAAATTTGAGAGTAAAACAAATTTGAGTCTAATCTCAAAATTATTATTTTTAAACCCAGTGATAACAGTATCAACTATGTGTCTAGTGTACCATTAAAACATTATTAATGAAGGTTAAATTTTTAATGAATCACGCTCCCATACATTTCTATAACGAATAGAATAAATTACAAACAAAATAATTCAATGACATAAAAACACTAACTGATCACAAACACATAGTAAAACAGATATTCCATACATATTGCACTGAAACTAAGTGGCCAATCCCCCACCCCTCACTGCATACCGTTCATAGCTCTCAATCATAGCATACCGGTCATAACCAACATAGCTAAAGCGTTTGTGATATTGGGTGATTAGTTAATGTGTTTGTGTCCACATTCTACAACTACTTCAATTAATTTTTTATAATCACCTATATACTATCCACAATTCACATAGTAAAAGGAGCCTTAGCCCAGCTGCGTCCTAAATTGTGAGGAAGACAAAACTATAATAAATCTAAACTTTTGTTAATAAGTGCCTACATAATATGATGGCCCAGAATTATATCCAATGAAGATCTTTAAGAGATCATAGGCGAGAAACCTATCGGACAGCAGATCAAGACGAGGAAATGGTGCTTGATACAACACCCTTTAGCTACAACGATGTCGTATTGCAAGGCAAGAGTTGGACAAGAACCTCGAACCAACAAGACCAAGTAGGCTACGTCATGGTGAAGGACAGCGGAGAGAGTAGTGAACAAGTTTCAAGACATGGGCAAGTAAGGGTCCAGGCAAGGAGGGTCTATGCTCCGCTTATGGACTAAATGAAATAAGTCAAATATATAAGAATGAGCAGATTCGTTCAAGAAATTATAAACGTATTTTTCGGTCATGCCAAATAAAAACCATGGCTCTGATATTTTCTTATCGGCTCTTTCTTTTTTTACAAGACAGCCAATTGGCCCAACTGTATCGTCTGTATACACATACGAAATAATACGTTGATAGAGATAACATGACTACAAAGTAAGTCGAAGAAAGAAAAGATAACAGGAGTGTAATATTATCCAATCAAAATTCAAATTTAATGACCAAATATTTGTCCATTAAAATATTGACATTTTTTTATGGTGGTAGGTTTTCCAGCTATAACACGGTTTGGCAAAATTTACTGATAATTTTTTAAACTTATGAATGGATAAAGTTTTTGATAGATTCACAACAAAATTGTTTTTTTTTTTAAATTTTGAAATGTGGTCTACAAAATATGAAAAGTTCAGGAATGTGCAGGAATTGTGTGTGCAATGCTAATCTAAAAAAAATTAAACACAATATTGTATTGCTTAGTCTTCTTATTTTGATATAAAATAGTTAAATCCATGATTATTGCCACACTGAACAAAAATTTGAGTTTTTCATTCTTTAATTCTAATGGATAATAAACCCCACTTCAATAATTCTTAATACGTTTGGCTTATTCCAAAACATTTCCAACTAACATTAAACTTAAGTTTTACCAACACCATAGAATAGATTTACATTATGTACGCGTAATAATTTGCAAAAATATCATGATGGTATTTTATAAAACTATTTCAGATGTTTTCGCTTATTTAAAATAAAAGACAAATGACAAATCTTTGAAGGATTGCACATTGGAGTTTGTCGCTGAAGACTGTGGCAATACTAAACCCATATAGAACTCTCGTGTATCGGCTGTTTCCTACGTTATTGACATTGGAATTGAAAAGAAAAACCAATTTTCCCGAGCAGTTTTCTTTCACCTAGACATTACCTTGTAACAGGTTTTATGGATTGGTTCTAGTTTCGATAGATTGCTACTTTATTGGATTTCTTTTCATTTAGAAGCTTCAATTTATCAAGAGTATATACGTCATTCCTTTAGTCATTCAGGTCAGAAGAACTGGAAGAGGAAAACCAGCATCTCCTCTTGTATTCCATTGTACAATTAAATGTTGAAAGTTAAAAAAAAAAAAAAAATTATACCTTAAAGTTGGCGTTAACCGGTGATTCCATCCAATTCCAAAAATGGGGATGAAAGTTTAAATAACTTGCACAATTCAGTTAATTTTGTATAGTAATACATTTATCACTTATTAAAGCCGTTAATAAACAGATTACAATGGAACATATTTGAGTTTCCGTAGAATGCAATAAATGTTTAATAACTACATCTAAGGTAACGCATAAACTTATAAAATAACCTCAATTTCATGTCTTCTAATACTATTGATAAATTGACAAGCTTCGGAAAGTGATTCTTTACATAAAAATAAATAAAAAATTGCTATAAACATGTGTCCGAAACAGCTTATTTTATATACAGGGTGTTTCCCAAAACTGTTTCAAAACTTCAGGAGCTTATTCATCACATCAAAACAAATGAAAAAAGTTTAAATGAACATATTTCCTAAAATCTTTAAATATTTCCAATCTAGCAGCCATTTTGTATTTAAAAAAAAATCATATTTTAGTAACATTAAATGATATGGAGTTAAAACTTTGGATACTACTTAGTGTTATAAAGACCCAATTTAAGAAAAAAAATCAACCAATTTCCTTTACTAATTTTAAAATGGCGGCTATTTAAACTCTTTAATGTCGAATATCTGATAAACCGATAATTTTATAAAATGAGACAAAATATTTTTCTTTTTTAACGACAAACAAAAATTTTTTAAATTTTATTCTTTATGTAACTTAAAGGATAACAAAAAAAAAAAGAAAAAAAGAAAACATTAATTCTTGGTAATTGTCTACAACATCCAAGTTAGCCAAGAACCAGAATGTGTGTGTGTGAATTCTGCAAATTGTTACCAAAAAATTTTCCTGTAACTTAAATGACAACCGAGTTATCCATAGACCCAATAATAGTAAGGAACAAGTAGTACCCAATTAGAAAGCTCTTAGCTTTACACTGTTTCAATGCGCAATTCCGTACATTAAAGGCATGTTCGCCATTTCTGAGTTTAAAAATACGTAATAATATTTTATGCCATTGGTGCACGATAATATGAAAAATACTATTTTTTAACACTAGGATTTCACTTATTTTTTGTGATGAATAGCAATAGAGTATCTGGGAATATGTTATTTTTTACTACAATGTCAACAATACTATCATAATTTTTAACATAAATATTATTGTTACACAATGATGCTGTTATGTAACATTAAAATACACTTTTTTAACCAGCTGTAGGAAGTTCAATTAAATGTGACTGAGGAAGCATTGGAATGTTTATCAATATGTTGATAAACATTGTTGTCTGCCTTACAATATAGGCCTAAGCCTTATTACTATAAAACACAAAATTTTATATACAGTATTACATATTATTATTGGGTGTGAGGATAACTTAGTTGTTCTTTAAGCTACAGAAAGATTTAAAATTTTACAGAATACAAACAACAATTTTGGCTCTAGGCTAATCTTGGGAGTTGTATATAATCACCAAGAATTAAGGACTTCAGTCTTTTATCGATAACTCGGTTATCCTTTAAAGCTTCAGAAAAAAACCATTTTGATTGTCGTAAAAAATATTTTTTAAATGCCTCTTGTTTTGTAAAGTTAACGATTATTCATTGTACGTTAAAAACTTTAAATAGCTACCATTTTGAAATGAGTACAGGAATGGGGTTGATTATTTTTCTCAAGTTTTACGTTTATACCACCTAAGTAGCATTCAAAATTTCAAATCCATATCATCTACGAATAAAAAGATATGATTATATGTTGGTGCTAAATTTTCAAACTTCGATTTTGCTTTGACGAATTATTCCTTCCTACCAAACAATAGCCCAAAATAAGACGCCTTAAAACTGAGTATTACCGAAATAATACGGGAAAAAACAAATATTTCTTTTAACTGAAAAAAATAAATAAATAAAAAAATGTAACGAAAGAGCGACCAAAACTTAAAAGTTCCAACAGAAGTATGAGTGTTTCACTGTCATTGTTGTGAAAAAGGAAAGTGGAGTAATATGGGGGAGGGGTTGGTAATATTCGTTTCCTCGCATCACCCCAGGCTGCAGCGGAGAATTCAATCAAATCATACTCATTCGTTTTCAAACAGAGACAATAAAACAAACTGGCACTCACCGATGAATGTATTTATATGCTTCAATGGCTGTACTTGGTACGTGAAGGTCACCTGACGTAAGGGTCAATTGAAGAATGAAAGGTTGTATAATCAATTACTCAACCGCTTCACCAAGTTGAGAATAGTTTGCAACCCGGTAACGCAACATGCACACGTCTTATCAGAATACCTCCTTTCCCGACATTACGATAAATTATCAAAAGTTTGCAGAGTTTGAATTTCAACATTTTAAATTTATTTTGGAAATTTGGACTATTTATAAAAAAATATCTATACCGGAGAGTTATCCAATATATCAGTCGATCCAGCTTAAATGATTGAAAATGAAATAGAAAATTTAGATTACGTTTTTGAACATTTTAAACGCCATTTTGAAAGGATATTCAGGAACAAATAATCTGGAGCGTTTGGTAAACACGAATAAATTCAGAATAATTATAGACGAAGCGTGTACCAACTTATAAAAGTGATAAATTATATATTGGATACACAGGACGAAGTTTTAAACAGCTAAGAACACAAGTTAGTAGGAACACTTAATAAGCGGAAAAGAAAATTGTTTAAAAAAATAAAAATTTGCTGATCACGTAATTAACGAAAATCATTTATAAACGAACACCGATTCTAATAAAAGTACAACATTAATGACATAAAAGAAAACTTACAAATTGTATTTAAAATAATTTCAGATTTATCCTATTTTTTATCTTGTAGTAAAAATTTATTCCACTACCCTACTATATAAATGAGTTACATCCGTTAAATATATGGCACCCTTATTTTGTTGAACAAAAAGACAATCCGACTTTGATAGGCTCAGTTAACTGATAGTGGAAACAGCAGTAGGATTTGTGCATTCGTAAACACAAATTATTATAAACTTTTGACAGTGTGTGATAATAAATCATTAAAATATTGATGTACCTGAAGATGTATCTGTGTAGATGAAACGTTGGTAGTAATTTTAAACAAACGACTGTTACAGATTATTTATACAATTTATAGATTATTATTATTATTGTAACAGAGTATATATTGAGGAAGTAAAACTTGCACGTCTTAACGTTCATATTATTCCAATTTAATATTTTCACCGAATGTTGCATTTACAACGGTAGCTAAGTTAATCGATATTTTAGGAAACTGTATTGTTAACCGAATCTAGACACAATACAAAGTGTGTACCGCATTATTTCACTAAAGTAAAATAGTGATATAATTCACAAAGTTAAGACTGCGTACGCAGGATTCTTTAGTTACTCGACGCCGCTCTTTAAATTATTACTTAACACTGACGGGTTATTTCTCTCGGGAAAATAAATTATTCTTTTTAAATTTGACGTCACGGGATAATAAATTCTCCCAGAAAGTGTACGGGATACCCAGCAGATGGAAGCAGAAGTGAAACTATTGCCAGGAGTGATTAGTTATAGTTAGAAGGATAAATGGACATTCTTTATCTTCTCTTTGTTCTACTTATAAACTTCTTTTATGAAAGAATGATGTTTAGAAACGTATAAACGTTAGGAATAAACTGGAAGTGACGACTATAACATGGAGCTGTTTATTCAAGAGGATGGAAGGATAACTTCAAATTTTGAAAATAAATGAAGATTTTTCCTACATAGGATACATTTTTAAAAGAAAAAACTAATTTTCTACGTAAATCTCTTTAAAATAACGATGGTGAATGCCCCAAAGCGTGTTAATATTTTGCAGTCGACTACAGCCAAAAGCTTGAGAGGAATTGAATAGGGAACTATGGAGTTCGCTATTTACTTCATTCCATGGTCTAGTTGTACAGTAGGAAGTACGATTTTTTTATAATTTGGACCCAAAGTGGGGTAGCTTTTGAGAAAAGATATGTTCATTATATTTTTTCCCCCTTTCAGATTTTTGTTAAAATCCATGTGGTGTCAGGACAGAGGAATGATTTCTAAACAAACTTTCAATAATCTCTTTCTTTAACAGTGTTTACCGCTTGTCTCCCATTGTTTTACATGGTTAAAATCTAGTTAAATTCAACAACAACGAAAATTTAATAGTAATTGACGACAAAAAAGTTTAAAAAATTTAATATTTTCAACCAATAAAAATCAACAATGGTAACAGTAAATTTAGTTTTTTTCATGTACAGATTTTGATAAAATTCAGTTAATAGCATTTTTATTGGGACGCTGGTGTTTATCTAAGAAGCGAAAATAACCAGTTGAAATTGAAGACCGACAATTTAAACTCGAAATAGCGGAGAATATCGGTACATCACAACTCCTGTTTTCTTTATAATTATTTGTGATTGAATTTATCACAAAATTATGTATATAATATGTGGTTCGCCGTATTGTAATGGTGAGCAGTTTTGATTGTTGTGATATAATAGTGAAGAACTTATTTCCCAAGTCTACAAAATATCTGTCTGTGTAGACCGTAAACACACAGATTTACTAAACGTTAGTCAATGAATGATTGATGAGGCTCTTTCACTAAAAGAAAATGAAGTCAATTGCAAATTTATAGTGTCTAGTTTAAAAGCAAATACAAATTCCAATTTTCTTAAAATCAACCCTAAAATCGTATACTTTATAGCGATAAAGAAACCCCAAAAAGTTTCTCTGCACATTTCAAATATGTAGTTATCGGTTAAAACCTTCAAAATGATCATAACACTAAAGTCATATTATTAAGTCAAACTCGTTTGTATTTAATACTATTAATCTTTTACAAACCCCATTCGTGTGTAATTGAGGGTGCTATCTTAGGCGTCGAAACGTCGTTATCTTGTGGAAAGTGAGTTTTTACTTTTCTTTACTGATTCATATAGCTGACACGTGTAATACGCATTTATTTGTGTTTTAAAAGACAAAATAGGACTACATATTTTGATCTGTTCAAGTGATAATGCAAACAATATATCAACCATCAAAGACAATTGTGTTGAGATACCTGTCATACATCTATAATGATATTAACGATGGGATTTAATGCTGATTAGATACAAGTTTTCACCAATTAAGAAATCGTACAACCTCGTGGAAACATGATGTCTACTCTTGGCAGAATTTAAAATAATAATAGTAAAACACTTAAAATATACAAATAAATATTATCTTGATTATAATAGATTAAATTTCTGTACTCTTTTTGTATTTACAATATAAAATATAATTTCAATCTTTTTGTTTGTGGCTACAACTACTTATAAAAAAAGAATATTGTATTTATTCGGCGAAGGATAAATTCTAAAATATTTTCACATTTTTAGTGAAATATATTTTTTATAGAATTCTAAACATACTTGCCAAACAATCGCAGTCTGCCCTAGTTGTTATAAAATTTAATAACGCATACTTTCTTAGATCACTGTGGCCACCACGAGTAGTAAAACAATTTTATTTTACTCTTGCACAGTCACGAATTCAGTATGGAATTTTGGGGAATTGTTTATGAGGCTGTGATTGAAACCAGTTTTAAAATTCAGAGGCATTCAGTAAGAATAATGTCACTTATGAGTAAAATGTAACACTCTTTACCAATATTGAAGTTGAATAAACTGATGTGAAGAATACACTATCACAATTTATATCAATTATTTGTTTGGGCTTTTATTGTATGTTTTAATGCATTCTTAACCAGATTGTTATTGTTGGGGTATTAACTTTGAGATACCGCTATTATTCTGTCTCTGACAAAGAATTAGGAACGCACTTATGTTAAATCGACCCAAAGAGTCGATTCATTTCAACTATGGACGTTGCATAAATGGGAGCTGATTGTGTAATTGAAAAAAAAAAGTTATTTTGTTAAAATGAAAATTAAAACCATTTGGGAGGAGAAAATAAGTTTCCTAAAATGTACACAAATAAATCCATGAGTGTAGTATTAGCTTCAAAAATATTCTAAATCCACAATTTAAATGTATACGGTGTTACTAAGTGGTGACAACTTATACATACATCATTCTCAAGTGTAATGGAATAGAATAACATACAAACAAACAAACAACTTTTATAATATTCTGGGAATTCAGAAAGCTAAATCATTTTAAAAGTAGGTTACGTACCAATAGTTTTGTGCGGTTTTAACTTGATTATTAACTGCAATCAAATAAATCACTCGAAAAACTTCCTCTCTAAACTGAGCGTCTTTTTTCCTTTATAAAAAATTGTTTCTGAATTTTGTTTGTGAAATAACTTGTCTGGGCCATAATAAATTTCAATGTATCCACCTACAATAAAAATTGGACCAAGAGGAAAAATCTGTGAAAAAGTAACTTTTGATTTCAAATTTTGTTTATAGGGACCAAACATGTTTAAGTATTACAAAACAAATTAAATCTGGTGAAAATCTGACAAAATATTGACATGTAAAGCGAAAAAATTAGTAATAATCAGTCAAATTATATGAATATAAAATTTAATGTTTTCCATGACTTCTTTACATATAGTCAACCTATTTATATTTTCTAATTTATATACTAATATATATTTTCTCCTTATACTTGCATATTGTTTATTAAATGATTTGCTAAAACAAGTTCTAGATGAACTGTACAAATAACATGGTCACGGGCCGTGTCAAGGTATTATTACCAAGCAACGGCCATAAAATAATAAAACATTTTCAGTATGAACAAATAAATGAAAAAAAACAAGGGATACAATTTTTTGTAAATAATGTGTTTTTTACTCAACTCACAATATCGTAATACAGTAATTTGATTGAGCAAATTATAAATTCAATTTCCCTTTACATGACAGAAACAAAAACTCAATTTGTTTAAGATATGCCAACCAGGAGCAGACTGACAGATGCGAATTAATGGATTCTACGCTTAACTAATGGCACGATATCTCGACAAAAAAATGGAAGAACAGAGAGACAATTTCGACTCCATTAGTGCGAAACGCATTGAAAAATAATTGTACTTTACATAAGTATACCGTATCTTATTTATGAAACTTTTTGTAAAGTGTGATGGAAATAAAATAGAGTATAATACGCCTTCTACAAACATTCATACGGCGAAATCACTCAAATGTAACAAATAATTGAAAAAGTTACGTATTGTTTGATCACTTCTTAATTACTGTTAATTTTGTTAAGCATTTCAAATTATATATGAAATAACAATTTTCAATTTAACAGCTTCAATTCAGTATTAACTGAAATAATTAAACCCCAAAATGTTGTTTATTCCTTTTACCAAAACGTACTGCCAAAGTTTGAAAATTAATTATAATTTAGTTTGAACGAGAGTTTTATGGTCACACAAGTTTATTCAAATGTTGAATAGTAATATATACATATTTATTATGAATTACGTAATATAAAATAACTGAATGCACATTACAAATAAATAATTGTTAGCCAACTAGACCATAACTGACACGTGGCGTTACATATTTTCATCAATTTCTAATGTCCATTATTGTGGCCATGACAATAATATAGATTTTTATATCGATGTAATATTAAAATCCATGGAAAAAACAGAAATTGGGAAGGGCGTTGCTCATTTGGTAGAGGGACGCGTCAAGCTCGCGCAGTTCGGATATGTGTGGATCTTCAAAGGTTCCGCAGGTACAAGTAGAAGAATGCGCTCATTTCTCTATCTTATCCAGCACTACGTACAATAAGAGCAGTTTTCGAGAGGAGTAATGTGGAGCAATAAACTGATAAGGTTAGCTCGGATTTGGCACAAGTTCGTGCCTAGGTGCTGGTGTTTAGTTTTTACTAGCATAATATTATTTCTCCGTTTCCATTATAAACATAATGATATAAAGCATAAGACAAAAAATTTTTAAAGTTAAAATAATAACAAAATATAGCATATTGAGACTTAAATAAATCTACATTGAAAAGCAGCAAAGAAAGATGTTTGCCAGAACCTATTCTTTTATATGGAACTAAGCCCCTAACGAGAAATTATAGATATCTGTACAAATATCATCCATTCAAATTTTTGGGACTATTAGCCAGTTTTTTTGGGACTGCGGGGAAAACGTTTAATTCATGTCAAATTCCAACGAAAACACAGAAGTTTCGTGAAAATTAGCCAATAAAACATTATATTATTTTGGATTTTAATAAGCGCTCAAATGACAAAAAAATGTGGTAAAATCATTAAGTGACATTGTTTGATATTATCGTGTTGTGATGAAAACATTCCCAAAATAAGTAACAATTTGAAATAATTTTTAAAATAAATATTGGTTGTGAGAATGTTTTGTAAGACAAATAAACATATAAACATACAAAATCATATATTTGTTCAATATTTAGAATAAGAAGTTTATAGAAAACGTGTTTATTAAAATTATACATTTTTACATTGAAGAGACTGAATAGTGTGGACTTTATTTAAAAATGTATGGCTACCTTATAACTAAAATAATGTACATAAAAAACAAGAACTCTTTAGGTTTGGATGAAGGAAAGACAAAGTTTTCAGTAAGTTTATTACGTTATCCATGTTATGGCCGACTATATCGGAAAACACTTTATGGCTTTGAACAAAGCGAAAAGGGAAAGGGTGGAGGTTAAGAGACAAAGAAAAAAACAATTCGGATTTGTTTCTTGCGTTAAGTTTTGGTATGCATGGACTCTGTCGTATTGTCGATCCTTAGGGAGCGAAACGATCGGCGTTAGCTCTTGCATAGGCAACGAGCCCCCGTCCCCATGCCCCAGCTTCAGAGAATCTTGTGAACATCGATTAGGGTCACCGCTCAAAGGAGTTAAAGCGTATGTATCGTTGGTTAGCAAAAGCAAAGTTTACGCAATTTATAACATGAATCTAGATATGGCCGGAATTAAACCACTGTAAGGTTGAAGAAATATCTTATTTAAACAAGCATATTCATTTTACAGAAACACAATTAATTAGTTAAATTAATTTAAATAAACATTGTAGTAAGCACAAGCTCGTAAACAAAGCAGGAAGAGTTTAATTTTTGTTTTAGTACAAACATTGTCATAATTTTAGGTTAAATATTAATAACAAAGCTGTTTGTACATTAATAACCGAGATATAAATTAATAACATAAACATTAATAACTATGCAGTATTGATATAGGTTAAACTAATTTTCCTTATGGGAACAAAATAGTTGCCTCGTTGTAAAGAATGCATAAATTGAAAACCTGGTATTATATACTTTATATTGTATACTGTATATTGAAGTGTTATATACTTTAACCACTTTTCAGCATATACTCAAAATCAAATTTAAAATTTGAGAGTTCAAGGCTTGAAATTTTAATTTTAGATAATTTTATATTGTAGAAAGTTGAGATGCAGAATTATGTACGTTAAAACATATTTAAAATTTTTTAATTAAATTGGAAAACTAAGGAAATCAAAGATTTTTAAAGGTCGCCATTTTGAAAATGTTTGAATGATTTTAGCTGATCAAAGAATTTATTCAAGACATAAATAAAACAAATTGGGAAGATTAGTGTAAAATATTTGTTCAGTGTTATAAAAATGTTTTAAATGAACTTGCTGATTAACGAATTTGTCTAACACATTGAGAAGACATGAATGTTAACAGTGATTAGAATATTTACAGACAGCTTAAAAAAAAAAATTCTTTGAAATCAGGGAGCGTAAAAAGGATAGTTCCATGAAAAACTGAATTCTATTTTATTTTTGTAGCTCTCCAAAAATTTTCTCCAAAGAGTCAAACTGATATTGATAATTTACTACCTTTAAATAAAAATAATTTTATTGTTCAAATGAAGTTAGGCCACTGGTTTTGTTACCAACTAGACTTCAAAACGATTTGAGAGATCAATTATTTGAACGTAACACAAGTCGATTGGTGCCATCATGGTATTTACCCAGCCCCATCGTACAATACAATCAGATCTTCTAAATGTAATGCCAAAAAGTTGGTTTCTTGTGCCTTGTAGGAAATGTTAAATTGTATTGGTAGATCAAGGAGTCTTGCACAAACTGTTTAAAACAATTGTTACACAGGTTTTCTGAACAAAATCGTGTATATCACTACTTCCTTGACCTTGGCTAGACACTGACGGGCCCTCACTTCGCTCGTATCGATGACAGCCCTACCGGATCTTGTACTATGCGAATATCAAAAAAATTTCTTGGGAGATCAGAGTCCGAAATTACATTTTTAACAATAACTTCCACTATTTGTCATCGTAGATATGTGAGGCTAGTACAAATACTTGCAAAAATGAAATCGAAAAATTTGTATGTAATTTATTATGTTATAAACATTTTCAATTTGATTTTTCTGAATTTAAATAAGGTTCTTGAAGATACATTGGAAAGGGGACACTAGATAACAGCAGTCAAATAAATAGGTTTCCCACACATTCAAAATATAAATGGCGCACACAGCAGGTTCAAATAATCAATACAAGGAAAATTATAGAGGGTGTATACTTACTAAACTGATATCTTGTATATTACCTATATTAACATTGTTTAACTATATTTAACTACACGCATTAATAATTAAATATGTTTAACTCTATGTAGGAATGCATATATGTAGTCTTATGTTTATTTTCTTGAAATGTTTGCTTTCTTTGGATCGCAGATGTCAATGTATGTAATGCCGTCCAAATTGAAAGTCAGGAATAAAATTTTATATCGGTTCCTAGAACACATGGAAAGGCTGAAAAAACGGCGTTGGAAATCTCTGGTCTAAGGTTATCTAGAGAGTGTTCCAAAATTAAAATCCAAATATACAGGGTGTTTCAAAAATTATAAAATGTGATTTTTCTGAGTACTTTTAAATTATTTCAAGATAAGTAAATTGCACATTCAAAATTAGACTGTTAAGCATGTAGTGGAGTGGAAATGTTTATCGACTACTGAATGGCAATTTAATTACCCCAAAGACACAGAAAAGGAGAAACAGTCAATACAGTAGTTAATACCTTACAAAGGGTTAAACGTACGCATTGTATATTTTTGTTATATGAAGACCAGACCTGTCCAAAGCCGTTCTTTCGGCCTTTTCATGATATCTAGAATCTAGGAGCCGAAATAGAAAGTATAATCCTGACTTCCAGTCCATTAAATGCTTAACAGTCACATTTTATATATGCAATTATTTACATTTATTAAAATATCATGAAAACTAAAGCAGTTATACAATTTTATTTTAAACCAAAATTTACGTCTTGTGGAGAAGAAAATGAATATTGAAAAATATTAATATACTAATATTTAAAACTTTTTAGAAAATACCGTACGTTTTTAGAATTTGGAACTCCCTGTAAATTTGACTTTTAGTTTTGGAGCACCCTGTAGATAACCCTAGACTAGGGGAATTCTAACAGCGTTTTTACTGCCTTTATATGTCAACTAGGAGGTGATATAAAAATTACATTCTAGACATTCTACTGTTCCTGTATACGACGCGAGTATTTAGGCAAACCATATGATGCGAATAAAACATTTAGACAAACCTATATGATGCGAGTAAAACATCTAGTCAAACCTATATGATGCGAATAAAACATCTAGACAAACCTATATGATGCGAGTAAAATATTTAGTCAAACCTATATGATGTGTGTAAAATATTTAGTCAAACCTATATGATGCGAGTAAAACATCTAGACAAACCTATATGATGCGAATAAAACATCTAGACAAACGTATATGATGCGAGTAAAACATTTAGACAAACCTATATGATGCGAGTAAAACATCTAGACAAACCTATATGATGCGAATAAAACATCTAGACAAACCTATATGATGGGAGTAAAATATTTAGGCAGACATATATGATGGGAGTGAAACATCTAGACCAACCTATATGATGCGAGTAAAATATTTAGGCAAACATATATGATGGGAGTAAAACATCTAGACAAACCTATATGATGCGAGTAAAATATTTAGACAAACATATATAACAAGAATAAAACATTTAGGCAAACGTATATGATGCGAGTAAAGCATTTAGGCAACACCTATGAGATCGCATACATTCAAACTTGAGCTAAATGGGACATTTTGAGTATGCAGATCATAAAGAGTCTGTTATTTAAATTTAATTCACTTCAGATCTATTGCACAACCGCATCGAACCGGGCTATCGCACCACAAATATCTAAAACATGTTTTAAATTCTTTTGCTCCAGATTATCGTATTAACAAGATATATATTATGAGATGTCCGCAAAAGTGGGTTGATCATTTAAAAACCACTTGGCCTAGTTATACTGGGTGTGGTTACTTCGAAACATTGAACCTGGACGAATTAGTCTCAATTAAAATAATTCTTGAAATTTGCATTGCACAATAAATTAAGAGAAAGCACAGGAGCTAGTCTTGAATATTCATTACATTTGAGAACTGTAATATGTATTGGTTTTGACAAGCTATGCTATATAAACTGTAGTTCTATAATGCATTTCATTGTTCTATAAATCTTGTAAATTATGTTTTTATTATCGGTCACAAATATTGCACCATCTTTCTTAGACACCCATGGTCTAATTAAACAAAAGTATTCGTTAAAATCTCCCCCAAAATGTCGGTTTGAAAGTTATCAATCAAAAAGTAAAAATTTAATTATAAATCAAAGAGAGTAAATTGAAAAAAAAAAAAAAAAAAAAAAAAAAAAAAAAAAAAAAAAAAAGGAAATAAACCCGATGGCTAATAGTGTTCCGTTTTATTTTCTCATTTCCTAGCAAACAGATATTTTCTTATACTTGCCTCTTGGCACATAAATCACATATTTTACCAATATTTGATAGAAATTAAATATGTTCATTTTATGACGTTCAAAAAAAAAACTAATGTTTAGTTACGGTTAAAACACTATTTAAAACCTATGGGTTTTGTTTGTTGGTTGTTAGGATTTTATTTTGATCAAAACAGTTGCATGATTTGAAAAAAAGTATGTAAATTTTGTGGTTTGATCTTGCAGCGTTAAAATTTAGAGTTCTTTAAAAAAAAATAGGAATAAAACTCGAAATACGGCCAAAATATGTTCTTATTTTATCAAAATTGGTACACCCGGTTCAACTTATAACATGTACAACAGACATATTTATAATCTATTTAGGTTCAAAGCGGATATAGGCATGAAACGACATCATATTGTAGCCCTATCACAATAGGGCTACAATGAGTTACTCAGATTGTCATTTAGTTATTCTCTTTCCAAATATCTGCGATTTTCAATAATCGAAATACCTACTTTAACTACATTACTAATATGATGATTGGTAAATAAATTATTAATAATAGATATGGATAATATGCAGATAGGTCTATTCGTCTAATATAATAGAAGTATGTAGGTACATTATACTCACTAGGTAGTCTAGATGATTGCGACTGTATCTTACCTGGAATCAGAAAAAAACAATACTTTATTGATCGATATACTTACAGTATTTAATTTTGGATTATTAAATGTATTAAAGCTTACATTATATACTAGTAGTTAAGAATTTTAACAGTTTTGAATAACTATATTAGTATCAATATAGTAACGTTTTTCCAATCTCACAATGGAACATTAAAGCACTGCAATATCTACATTTATAAGAAAAATCACCTACAATTTTAATGTCGATGTCAGAGATTCATATTGGCAGTTGAACTTGTTGGTTTACTTCATTATTCAGTACCTTTCGATATCTGCCAATGGCATTTTCTCGTCGATCAGTAAGTGTTCAACGTTTTCCACACGGTCTTCCTGCGGCCGCCATTTTGTTTTATACTCTGTAAAACTTAGAATATCTTAGCTCCCACGCAAGTGCCATACATTAACAATAAGCCATATAAACCGTTAACGTTTGTGAGATGTAAACAATCAATTACAAATAAAGTTAGCTGCATACAGTATGTATAGTAGTTGTTTTATACTGTGTAAAACTTGGAATATCTTAGCTCCCACGCAAGTGCCATACATTAACAATAAGCCATATAAACCGTTAACTTTTGTGAGATGTAAACAATCAATTACAAATAAAGTTAGCTGCATACAGTATGTATAGTAGTTGTTTTATACTGTGTAAAACTTGGAATATCTTAGCTCCCACGCAAGTGCCATACATTAACAATAAGCCATATAAACCGTTAACTTTTGTGAGATGTAAACAATCAATTACAAATAAAGTTAGCTGCATACAGTATGTATAGTAGTTGTTTTATACTGTGTAAAACTTAGAATATCTTAGCTCCCACGCAAATGCCATACATTAACAATAAGCCATATAAACCGTTAACTTTTGTGAGATGTAAACAATCAATTACAAATAAAGTTAGCTGATTACAGTATGTATAATAGTTGTTTTATACTGTGTAAAACTTGGAATATCTTAGCTCCCACGCAAGTGCCATACATTAACAATAAGCCATATAAACCGTTAACTTTTGTGAGATGTAAATAATCAATTACAAATAAAGTTAGCTGCATACAGTATGTATAGTTAAGGCGATAACTTTTGCGAGATAAAATATTCAGACTTAATTGTCACACATTAACAATAAGCCATATTATATTATATACGCGTTGGTGCGTAAAGCCAAAGGTCCTGGGTTCGATACCCGGTCTCTAGGTAAGTTTTAGCTTGAAATAATTATTTAACCAAGCCATATAATGGTTTAGTTTTGCGAAATGTAAGCAATCAATCGGAACACAATGTGAAGGTGGGGACAAAAAGCTATAAGTTAACTTTAAAATAATTTAAAACAGTTGTTATACGTTCTCAAAAGGAACAACAAATAAATGTAGCCTATATAGATTTTATAAAAGCTGTTTTAAATTATTTTTGTTGTAAAACAAAAATGTTATTTAACTATAACAATCATTTTATTTAAATGATACATTTATTACAAAATAAGTGTTTTCAAATAAAATGAACAAATTTTGGTAAATTTGCAGGTAAAATTGTTTAATTTGACATCTCAATTATGAAAATCGGCCTTATAGTAAAGAAATACAGGACTGTCGCAGAAATTCCTTAGTGAATTAAATATAAAGACATATGTACGGCCAAAATTTAAAAGCTCTTCTCTTCAAATTGGCTACGTGATTTCTATCAAACTGTGGTAACTCTGAAGGTTTATGACGATCCCCTTTCTTCGACAAAACATTACGTAGAAATAAATAAGGAAACACACCCTGATAGCCTCAATTTGTTTCCCTAAAAAAACACAGATAAGGTTTTACTGTTAGTGATAAAGTATCTAAAGTCACGGTCAATATATAAAGTGAAGGGTAATAGATAAATAGATTGGTTGGATGCATACATTTATATTGGAAAGATTTTCTTGAAATAACAAATTTCCACTGAACCATGCCTTACTGAGCGTAAACGATGTTCCACTTGGCAAGACACACAAAAGTATTAAGAAACAAAATCATTCTAGAGTTCAGAGTTTTGAACAAACAATTTCTACTTCGTTAAATATTTAAATTTAAATTAGAGGATGCTGCATTGAAAGCGTTGACTGTAAAACAATAAACATTAATTGTTAAGTTTCTTCTAAAGTTGTTCTTCAGAGAAAACAATAAAACAATTAATTAGGTGAAGGATTTAACGAACAAAGAAATTGTTTAATTCGTGCATCTTTTAATTCAACCTATATAAATATCCAAGGTAACAAAACGTGTAAACTGTAAACATTATTATAAAGAAAAGTATAATCCGATTTGCAAACGAGGAAATGAAAGTTTTGTTTTCTTACTTTCAAGTACGATTTAGGAGTTTATATTTCTCGACAAAGTATTTAGTTACTTTTAATTCATTTTGTTATCTGAATAGTTTCTTTTACAATTCAAAGTCTTAGTAAATTATAATTTCTTAATCCATTTAATTTCAAAAGATTTGGGTCCATTCTCGTCCTCATTCTTAGCTCTTAGGGGCTCACGTTAATGAGTACGGGTTTAGCAGTTCCGAGGTTCCTAGCTGGATCTACATATTGTTTCACGTAGTCTTGGGTTAGATCCCTCTCTTTCATAATTCTTATTCAGGTCTCCATTGACCAACTCTGTTGTTTTCCGACCCTGACGCCATTAAAATATTCGAAGGCTAGACGTTTAATTTTATACTCTTTTTTCTTCTACTTTTTTTCCTTTTTTTTCCCCATAAGGCGATGATGATAAGCGAGAGGTTTTTCGCCTTTAAATATCAAGAAGATAAATCGTCCTTATTCTCATTTAAAGGTTAGGGAAAGGAGTGTGAAGGCAGTTGGTAAAGTCGTTCGCTTACCTCGCTTTAAATTCGGATTAGTGATCCGTCAAAAGTTATGCAGGTTCGAGCCCTGTGTATAGCGTGGGGATTTTCCGCAGGGATCCTGTTCCCACGTTTTAACGAGTTAAATGCGCAGAAAAGTAAAGAATATAAGTGACAAAAACACGCAAACAAAAAAGACCAATAAAATTCAACGTTGACTTCTTCACAAAAATGTATCGCAACATTTATACAAATCACAATATCCGAACAAATATTCCATTGGAATTAACCTTCCCTCCCTTTACCACAGACATATTCTTGATTTATTATACAGTACGTTCAAAATGTCTCTCTGCAGTGAGTAATTTGGGTTCTCCGGAAATAAAACAAATGTATTTGCAAATAACAAATTTATTATTTTGTAACTAGTATGCGGTGTTCAAAGTGTCGTCCTTCAATATCATACATAACTCTTTACAACTTCTAGACTTCCGTGTTGCGAGCAGCGTGTAGGTTATGATGATTCCCTCTTTCAGGTTGTTTATTTTTGACTATTCTTGTATAATGATTCGATTTGAGCTGTGATCTTGTGGAAAGTTAGCATTATTAATTTCACTTTCTTCGAGTTGGCTTACGAATTGATGAACAACAATATCTGGGCAACATCTCTCCGAGATGATGGTATGTTCAAAGAATATCAGTTGCACAATACGATTTCGCAAAATCACAATTCCAAACTCCAATTTTTCGGAACGTAGAGTATACCTGGATTCCCAATGCTCCAAGACCTTGATTTTATGCATTTATTAACTTGACATATAAATCTAAGCCTCAAGCGCATCAGAATGTCTATTCATTGTTCTGCTACTAAGTATTAAATCATTTTAACGTGTTTGGTTGGTTTCAATTCGTGTATAAACTGAACTGAACTTTGTAAGGGATTTTTATTTTTAATTTCCGTATGAGCTCTTCCTACACTGACTAGTTTCTTTTTCTGAAGACATTGACGTGTTTGCCACAAGATCTACCGTTTCTTGGTGCATCTGTTAATGTTCCGATTACCAAATCCGGTACAACATTCTGTATGGAAAGTATTTGGAAATATTATTTTTCCAGTTCACAAAATGTTCTCAACCAAAACAGTACGTTCTACAATGTTTAACATATTGACATAATTAATATGAATACCACAGAAAGCATAGAACAGAGATTACCATTAATAGCATAAACAAAAATGCGCACAATCAAAGATAAAGGTCATGACATTACTGGGGATGGACTTTTGTGATAGGTCAGTTTGTGATTATATATTAATATTTAACATAATATTTTATATTAAATATTATTTAATAGATGTATTTTATACTGGTCTTCGGAATTCGGGAATACGATACAGCGTAGTGAATATATCAAAACTGACATTCTGACCTGAGTCTAAATCAAATCCGAAGCTTCCCGAGTCTTATATTAAAGTGGAAAAGGTAATTTTCATTTTTATTTACAGTTCAAATAGGTTATTCGTTAAGATTGAAAACCATCTAATCTAAAACTAAGTAAATTCCTGTCATCTAAGGGCTCAGTAATCTCAGTCTTGAAATAAAATACTAAGGAAAAGCTAATTAATGAATTACTGAAAACTACGTATGTGCGAAGTTCTACATCCGAAATTGTTATTGGTTGTGGAAACAAATGTAATATGGAGTTGGTTGTTGGTTCGGGATTAGATGTTGGTTGGAATAGATTAAGTGAATTAGAGCTGGCGGAGAGCTATAAATAAGAAGTGATTAACGTAATGAGGTTACACATGATGTACAAGTCACAATGAGGATTAGGCTTTCCAATTTCAAAATGAATGGAAAGTAATCTACTGGACCAATAAAGTTTTGCAATTTTAAAGCGATCTGCTCATTTAGTACAGTTGATGGAAACTTAATCCAGTCTACAGATTTTTCTGCGACTTTGTCCAGTTCTTTGTTAAATATCTTGCAAACTGTAGTCTAATATACATATACAGAAATCCTCTGCCACTCCGCTCTGAAATCCTGTTCACTTGCATCCTCCCCTCCCCCTTCAAGAGGATAAGTAATGTATCATACAGGTTTTTTAAGTACGTCACAAAAGTTACATTTAAACTTAGGAAGTCTTTATTTTAGCCTACCTTCGTAGTTTTCACTCATGATTAAAAGTAGATTATCGTTTCAAAGAATTTCAACTTATTAGAGTTTACGATTTTCTTCGAACGAATACATAGGCCTATATAAACCTAGTAGACCTAGGCCTAGTAGACTTTTCTACTGATATTATATTTGTTATAACGGATGTCTTCATTTTAAAACCCGGCTATCCCACATTTGTACAATTCAAAATGAGGAAGAAGGGCGGGGTTCTAGGTGTCCTTGCTCTGAAAATCATTTGATGGAGATAAATATCAGAAAATATTTTACGTAAATTTTACAACACCAGTTTAATCAAATTGAAACAGATGTACATTTTGTGTTTTTAAATCGACAAACGTAAACATTTCCCAAATGTTTGTCAAGAAGTTAAGAAGGAAGCAGTAAAACATTTCTCTGTGACAGGAAGAATTTTAAAGCGATTTTTTTCCCCTGTTAATCAAGAAATATTTCTCCATTCATTGATACATTTTAAATACTGTATACTAATCTTGCAGATTGTCAAGTTGACTAAAGTGAATTATTCTGAGACGTTTTAGAAACATTACACTTAAACAGAATTTTTTGAAATTTAAATATCAGGCGCCATTTTGAAATTTATTAAACTTTTTTTCTCTTTAGTCGAACAATACGTAAAACCGAGATTACATAATAATTAAAACATAATCGGAGAAAAATTTTGGCTTCTACTAGAGCGTTTACTAACAAATATGTAAGATCAGTAAGCATTTAATACGTAGATCAAGTGTCTAAGGTGTAAGTGTTTCTGTGTGCTATTACTACAATTTGTAATTAGAAATTCATCAATAAGAAATATAAAATTTTATATTCATTTATGAGCTGGAAAGATAACTCTTATTTGAGATAGTCTATTGGATCTAAAAATAAATAATTATTATTAATTCATTATTTCAAAGTAAAATATTCTTAACTACAAAAACACATTATCGTAAAACAAAAAGTTCAAAATCGTCTGAAAGTATTGCATACCACCACTAGTAACTCTTACAATGACTGTCCTTATCAGTTGCAGTTATTGCTGTCGGCCAGGTGCAGTTATTTCCGGGTGAATCCAGAGCCTAAGCTAGATAGCTTCCAGGCATCCAATATACGGTGGTCCCAAAGCAAACTAAATATTTCAATATCTCGGTAAACATTTTCTCTGGCTCTTTCTACTAAAGCAATAACACAGTTTTATTGCTAGAGACGAGAGTTATTATACCAGAATATAAAATAAGAAAATGGAATTATTCTTCCAATATATTTGTTGTTTATACACTCAAAGTTCATGTGAGTGAGTAATGTTAAAATACATTTATGAAATTTGATTCATCTTTTGAAAAATAAGAATCTACTTTTCTTTAATAGAAATGTATTTGTAGAACAATTAATCATTCGTTAGAGAATATTATTAATAAAAATATATAAAACTGAATTTGGTAAATATATGATATAAACTTAGTTGTGATATGATCGTTAGGGGGCGGTGATTAAGACTTTAGATAAAGAGGGTAAGGGAAAAAATCCGTCCATCAACTCCTGACCATCGGGACAAAAACAACACTAACGACTCTAGCAGAAAGATTGAATCATGATATTGAATTAAATAAAGTTAAGCTTTAACACGTTACTTCTAAATCTATAGCTCGTTTGGTTACTCCCCCCCCATCCATTAATTATAGCAATTTTCCTTTTGAAAATCATTTACAATTTCTATATTCATTACACGCTTCTTGAAATAACCCTACAAACCATAGAAATATTGATAATTATGAGTACCTCTAAAATAAGTTAAATGTTACCTGTGACATAGATAATCAAGTTTTATATAAATTAAAAAACTGTAAGATTTAGATCGCATGAGCAATTTTAACCGAGTTAAATAGTTGATGCGCCTTTCTGTATCGTAAATAATTCAAACGCCGCACCTTTAATATTATATCATTTAAAACTCAAAATAATATTTTACATGCATAAATATTTTTGAAATTGGCAAAATTTTTAAAACCTTGTAAAAATCGGCTATATTAGAGATTTCGGCCCTTAAAAAAAATCAGTGGTTTCACATAATGTGATGAAAATCTAACAAAATTTGCTACCACTAGATAATAAGAGTACACTTACATAATTACAAAATAAAAATTTTGTAATAAAAAACCAATCGTGAAACACCGTTGGTACACATTTCTTGAAGAGACGACTGTTTTGTTCTGTTTTGAAAACCCTTGAGCCCAAAAAGAATTTTTTAAATTTATTTATTAAAAATTTTTTTTTTTTATTCCTGGCGTCTGTCATATATGCAGCCAAAACACGTAGAGCAAATTATTCAAATTTTGTAAGTGGGCATATTTGGGAGGTATCTGATATAAGGAAAACACAAAATTTTGATTTTCTCAAAATCGGCTTCAACGATTTTGATCAAATTTTATTCAAATGACCTCAACTGCCTCAAGGACTCAAACAAAACGTATTGGTCGCTATCTCTCCAAAAATTCCATTGCGTGTGTTATGAGTAAAAATAAAAAATTGGCCATGGAGCTGTTACAAACACGTTAATTTCTCAAAATCGGCTCTACCAAATTTCGTTAAGAATTTTAGTGAAATCTGAAGGTTAATGTCCGAAACCCGTGTGAAAAAATAGCAAGTGAAAAAGATAGCGGTTCAGGAATAATTGACAAAAGTAAACCTTTAATTCTAAGGTTAAAAGTTCGATTTAAATTTAATACGATTAAACTGAAGCTGGTTTTAGGCCCAATCAAATATTTTTTCAAAGACTGTCTTCGTGGTTTATTTTCACTTTTTGACCGGCAACAACCGAACTAATATTTTTGGTGACGAATAATTTTGGTTTGTTTTATTTTGGTTGGATGGGTGAGAGAGAGAGAGAGAGAGAGAGAGAGAGAGAGAGAGAGAGAGAGAGAGAGAGAGAGAGAGAGAGAGAGAGAGAGAGAGAGAGAGAGAGAGAGAGAGAGAGAGAGAGAGAGAGAGAGAGAGAGAGAGAGAGAGATTATACACCCTTTGTTAACATTTGTTTACATACAAAGCACAATTAATATAAATGTTTGTGGGTTTTAATTCCTAATGCTATGGTATCAATTTAAAGTCATTTAAATGAAAAAATACAGACGATATAGTCTAAATTTTAATTTCAGACCCTTACCATTGAAAAGTTTGAACAATAAATTTAATGTTACCTAATAGTGATGATGTAAAAATCACTACTACCTTATCACGTCTGTCAGTTGGCAGAGAAAACTATTTGAATATTCCAGACAATTGTCAGAAAACTGTCAATTTATTCCACAATACCTGTCTATGGAAATACACGTCTTTACATGTATTTATGTTTATCCTAAAGTTGCCATTACAAGCAAAATATAAATACCAACATTTCCACCTATTAAGTATGTTGAAATTTCAACTACTACAAAATTTTAGACAAAATAATAATTTATGTATGAAATATATTAATTGTTAATCAGATTTTTCTGATTGACTAAATAGAAATTCTGTGGTTGTCGAATTATGGAACGTTCTTCGTTTATTTGGTTATTTTTATAAAAACCATCCTGTAGGTTTTTCATAACTATGTAGCAATTTCTTTTCTTTTTTATTTCTATTTATTTATTTTTGAGCATCACATTGGTTTTGCTTTTATTTTTATAAACACAAAATGAGCGTAATTTCTGTTTGTTTGGATTTTGCTTCTCAATTCAAATACCATTCGAAATGTAATAGACTCTAGTAAAAGTACAGAAAGACAGGCAGCGGCAACATAAATGGTGAGGAAAGAAAGCTATACAAGTACCTCTTGTACGGATGGATGGATGTTGCAGTACATTAATTTTGGACCGTTGCCACCTCATCTATACAATCGGGCACGGTAACACAGTAACCTTTACTAACTTTCTGTCTTCCTTTCTTTCACTTTTTTACAGATTAATTAAAAGCGATAAACTTCTCAATTAAGCTGTTACTGACGCTCACACCATGTGGTTGATTTGTTAAATAGTCAATAGGACACCTTATGACCGATAATCTTATGAAGATCTTCTTGTTTGTAAGGAATGATGATGGTGCTAACATAAATACATTAAAACATTTGGAATGATGTCCTGTCACGCTTTAAGAACGGTTGTCAGATTGAATCTAAATTGTGCATTTTGGTGTTAAAAATAATTTGATTTTGGTCAAAATGGTTTAAATTGGTTTCTCCAATTTTATCTTTTAAAAAAATTGTAATTAGTTGTCCGACTTTTACTATAGTCATAAATTTATATATTTTTGTAATCTGAATATGATATTGGCTTGAGTGTACACCCATAGGGGCTCACTTTAGTGAGTACAGGCTTGGCAATACGGAGGGACCTAACTGGATGTACACCATTTTTTCACGTAGTCTTGAGTTAGATCCCTCTCTTTTCCTATCAGATCCAACTCTTATTCTCTTCTAACCCTGACACTACAGTATTCGAGGTCTATGGGTATTTTATTTTATACTCTTTTCTTTCTTTTTTTATAAGATGATAATGACTTAAGATTTTTCACCTTTTAAATAACAAGAGGGAAAAAAGGTTGTACGTACTTGGTTTGCACATACAGTACACCTCAAAACTTTTTTCAAAACAAAATTATAATATACTTGAAAAAAAAAACAATTTGAAACCCTACGCTACGATTAATTTCCGAGGTAATTAGCCTACTATGGAAATTAACGTCATTTCACGACACACTGTACAAATAAAAAATGTTGTCATAAGTTGAATTTAAACACGTTTTATATGGAAAACAAGCGATGCCCACGCCGAATATCGTTCCTCAATGCCTCTTTTGGAGATCCTGCATGTATGACGACATTCGATACAGACAGACGGAAGATATGTCAACAGTTAATTTCATGTAGGCCTATTTTTAATTCACGAGTCGTGAAACCAAGGTCATATGTGGTTATCACATTTACCCTACGTGTGCTAGAGAAGTAAAAAAAAAAAGAATAATCTGACCATTTTTAAACATCTTGCTGCTTATCAAACATATTTGAGGTACCGCATTTTAAAACAACATCAAACAAAAATGTATGCGGTTTGCTACACATTTTGTGTAATTTAATCTCACTCAAATTCAAATTAGTGAAGCAAATTTTTAGGTATAGATAAGAAAGACGGCAATTGCTTATTTATTATATAAATACAGTAAACTTGTCAGATTAAAAAAAAAGCTATTCACACTGAAAACAACTATTTGTACTCGACGGTTTCATAACTAACGCATGTTATCTGAAAGCTCATCGTGCAAACTAACTAATTTACATAAATTAACAATAGGTTTTTAGCCGTAGCCCGCGATTGGGTAAGAGTTACTTACACCACTACGCATGCTCACACACGCTGCACATTACAACAGTAAGCTGAACTCAAGGTAAGTCGTTCACCTGACCTACCATGCAACCTAGGCGCCTGCCGGCCATCGATTGTTTGGCAACCTAACCTAATGCGTTTCACCAATAGTAATCAATAAAAGGTCATGGCAGGACGCTGCTGAATGAGTTTATATTTGATTTATCGTAGTTCGATCCATCCGAACAAAGTAATCATTCTGAAAATAGACTGAATGAATTTGTCAGATGGCATTTGTTTCTTGAAGAGCATTGCCAATCAGTCTACGCCATGGTCTCAACAACAAACGTTAGAAATGTATTCTTTTACAATTATTATGAAAATTAATATTATGTAATTCTTTATTGTGCATTAGATGAAAATGATATCTCTGATACGCAGACATGATAGTATTTTTATATATTCCGTAATTTATTATGAGTTATTATAGGTAATTTAAGAACTACTGATAAATCGATTGACACCATAATATGAAATTTTCCGATTATGTTATAGAGTTATAATCATAATCAACAATTAATAAAACCTAATTTATATGCAAAATTTAACTTCAACAAAAATTTCAGAAACAGAACCAATTGATATTGTTTTTAATTTTGAAGTTAAGCCGTCATCAATGTTAGTTTTTAGTAATCTCTTATGTTGTAGGCTACTGTAGAAAACAGGTATGTGAATCATTAAAATATTGTAAGGTCAACAAGTGATAAGTTATCACAATTATTGTTATTTCATTTATTTAAAAATCGGCTGCCTTATTCAATTTATAAATTGATATTTCTGGATAACAAACTTGTCAAACGATTCGTAAAACCGAACTCACAAACCAAATTTGAGGCAATCGAACTAAAATTTCGACCTCTAAAGCGTTTACTTTAAGCCCGTTAAGACTAGGAAGACAGTGGAGTAGATAACACGGAAAAACGCAACTCATTACCCAAACTCCTGCGTAACCTGTGATAGAGAGTACGCGTTCTGCCAACTGCTCTAGGCTACTCTTCTAACCTTATAGCGTTTCCTAACACTAACATAAAATAATGGGTGCCCAAAGAATATCGGAAAGATTAAATAATTTTTAAATTTCTTGACACAGTTCTTAGGAACGATTTGTTAATTTAGACAAACAGAACATGCCTATCAATTGCTGCCACTTCCGACGGAATCATTTTGTGTATAACTAATTATCGCAGGATATGTTATGATTTTGGATTTTCATCAGGAAGGAGATCTCATAGCTAGAATATTTTAAGTAAATTTGTTATTACATTTACAGTAAAATAATTTGTATCAGATCCCGAACAATAATATTATTTTTTTAATAAACACTGTGATGAAATTCACAATAATAGTTAAATTTAGTTTTATTCCGTAGTAATTTAGATTTAATCATGATATACATTTCGATAACATAGTTATCACCTACAAAGGGTTCTGTTGCTAAACTAGAACAAACATGAAAAAATAAACTAAAATAAATGGAGACCTACCACCCCTCCCACACCTAGGATGTTTGGGCCAACCAATGTAATGTCAATCATTACTATAACTTGGGTATTATAAACAATAAATTGGGACTTATTAAAGATGGCAGATATAAGCCCTCTGAGCACTGACCTTAATCGATATTTTCGAGTTGTTCGATGAAGTTACATATATGCAAGAGCCAACTACTATATTTTGAATCCCAAAGGACAGGCTATAAGATGAGCCCATGCATATCAAAACTGAGTGGGAAAACAAGATTTCCTTTCTTCCAGGATTACTGTTTTCCCTAAGAGACGGACGTGCAGCTGCCGTTAATAGGTTATAGTTAAGAAAATCGCTCTGGCTCAATACTCTACAGGGAATTTAAATTTACTTTTAGAAATAAAACGATTTACAACAGAACTCCTGGATATAAGTTTTTCTGCAGATGACATTTAACTTGAAAGCATTTTTTACTTTCAATGTCTCTAATAATTGCTTAGATATAACTTAATTGCCTCTACATTGCATAATGAACTTTTTTTAAATTTATCTTAATAATACGTACAATAATTAAAGACAGTTATATAATTATGTACCTAATGTATTGAGAATATATAGAAAATTGTCATATAATTCCAAGGTGAAGTTTTGCAGGTCTATCTGTTCAAAGTTGAATGTGTAAACAGTTTTGATGTTCTTATTATGCCAATGTTTCTGAATATCGAAGATTACACGTGAAATAGTTCAATTTCGCTTTAATATATCGAGCGTTTCAGATCAAATGTATCAAATATATTGTGGGGAAAGGTCTGAATTAGAAAATTGGAATAAAGTTGTACCTTATTAATTGAAATTGCTTATGAAGAATTTATAAAACAAAAATATTTTTTTCTTTTCGATTTAGGGGCCTTAAAAGAAAATATATTGATAGAGGTCTGTTTAGAGAGATTTTCAAATGTAAACATAAATCAAGTAATATCGATACCTAAACGATTTTGAAAACCAAGGTTCTTCGTTCCAGCATCAACAATAACACATCTTTGAAAAGATGTGCCACATGGCAGCTATTATATTCCAAATCCTGTAACTATTAAAGTATTGTAAAATTTCTACTTCTTGAAAAATTTAAATACACAAATGTGAAATATAGATTAAACACCTGACAAAAAAAAACTTTGTCAAAATATTAAGTATTTAAATACCATTAAAATGAGGCATACATTTACCAATGTTTACTTTTGCAACATCTTTACAAATAAATACTACCCTCAATACATGACCTTATAGAGTTCTCAAATAAAACAATTACGATGGAGTACATTTTTAGCCATTCCTAGCTTTGTCATCTTATAATTACTAGACACATCACCACATAGACAAGGCTATGAATGGAATGAAAATATAAATATAATAATTTTTCGCGACCAAATTAGTAAGGTAACCATACACCATAGTTCTACTTATCCACAATATATTTGATACGGGCGGTCGAAACATCTCATATTAATATTCACATTATTTCTCATATCTTACGTGCTACTGTTTCATAGTTTTAGTAACTCTAAATGTTTGAGGAAAATCGGCATTGATAACCACATATTCAATTCGATCAAAATTAGCTCAAACGTTTTGTTTAAATCTTGTCCAAAAACCCCAAAGGATCAAAGTAAAGATTATGTGTCCTAGGTGAGAAAGAGAATGAACAGAGGGCTCAAGTTTAAATATTTTAACAGATTTGGTAATTTGATGTAGAGAAAAGATAATGGGATTTTACCAATCATTAAAATACCAACTACTCGAGCTGACCATTTTGTCAAAACGAAAATTATCCCAAGTCTAAAAACTGCTATTTGGGGGCGGGAGGGAGGTTCTTTAAAGCTTGTTCTTAGTAATCAGAATGAGGTCAGAGCATACAAAGTGATACAAGGTCAAGTAAAAATAAACAGGTAACAAGGAAAATATATTGCGTGAACCTCTAGATTGCTTGCATAATTAAATTGAGATTCATATCTTGTGTTGAATGTGAAAAGCAATTATATTTTAGCGATAAATGTTAGTGAACCACATTTGAAGTTGCTGTGTGTATCAATAAGAATTGCTACAACCATAAAACAGTTATAGTAAGTAATGGTTCTGTGAAAGCAGATCTAGCTACTTTGATTAAAATGGATTATTCTTCTACACTAAATGTGGCTATTTAACTACTAGCGCAAGACGTGACATGGGACACAACAATATTCATACATCAAGAAGTAAAGGTAAATAATTTTAAAGCTACTGTAAACATGAACAAAACACCACTAAACAGGATAAACAATAAAAATTAAAAGCTGTATTTGTGGGTTGCTCTTGCGTTGTGGTTGAAACTTTCCATTAACTGGGATCACAGTTGCAGTAAATATTGTGCGGTACTCATCGATGTTTACAGGTGTATACATTTTAAATTAATTCTTCTTCAGTAAAATGTGATTTTTTTTTAAATCGTTTATTTATTTTTATTTGCCTCATTTACATTTTTTTTATCATACGTCAAAAGAAAATTTGGTTTTAAGTTAATCTTAGTTATTGTAGAGGAATTATGAAAACCAAAAAGTTATTGTGTTTTAAATTTTTTGTAGATAGGTTATTGTTTAAACTAAATACCAAAATTAAAAAAAAAAAAACACATTTCGTTCGTTGTAATTTTGATATAAAGTTAACAGTTTTCGAGTTAATGAACGTTTTTATTATTTCGGTACAGAAATACGTCTTTGAAGTATGTTGGTTTCCCCATGACCCCCCCCCCCCCTGTATATACCCTGGATTACCGATCCATCTACTGAAAAACTGACATTTAACCTCACCGCTGTTGAGCTTCGGTGGCTCAATTGAAAAATTAATAAAACACAATTTATTTAATATTTTTTCTAAATCTATGAAACAGAAATTTTTTAAATTCATATACACAAAACGTAATGAATGAAAAGTATTTATTTTTTAGTTAGGTATAAAGACCGAGGAGGAAAGTTTCAGAGGACCGATAGCTATTATATTTAATACTTCGGAGATGAGATCACACGTATTCCATGGCTTAAATACCTGTGTATTACTTTATAAGTGGCCTCTATTTTAAAACTTGTACACACATTTGACGAATTTGCATAACAAATATACAAACGAAATGCCAGTGGTAAAGTTGAAGCTTTGCTCGATATGTGAAATAAAACTTGTATACACACAGGTCGGCCTTGTTGGAAAGTATCTGATATCTAAATTTCATTTTGTGTGATACATGGATTTAATGTAATTGCATAAAAAATACAGACAAAATACCAATGGTCAAGATAAAACTTCGTTCGGTCTGTAAAATAAAACTTTTATACAAACAGGTCGGCCTTATTGGAAGGGATCTTATAATAAATTTCTAAATTTCATAATCTGTTGTACACACATTTAATGTAATTGTATAACAAACATGCAGACGAAATGCCAAATGGACAAGTTAAAACTTTGCTAGATCAATAAAATATATTTTCTATACACACAGTTTGGCCTTGTTGCAAAGTACCTTATTCCTACATTTCATAATGTGTGGTATATGGACTTGATGTAATTGTATAACAAACATGCAGACGAAATGCCAAATGGACAAGTTAAAACTTTGCTAGATCAATAAAATATATTTTCTATACACACAGTTTGGGCTTGTTGCAAAGTACCTTATTCCTATATTTCATAATGTGTGGTATATGGACTTGATGTAATTGTATAACAAACATGCAGACGAAATGCCAAATGGACAAGTTAAAACTTTGCTAGATCAATAAAATATATTTTCTATACACACAGTTTGGCCTTGTTGCAAAGTACCTTATTCCTATATTTCGTAATGTGTGGCATATGGACTTGATGTAATTGTATAACAAACATGCAGACGAAATGCCAAATGGACAAGTTAAAACTTTGCTAGATCAATAAAATATATTTTCTATACACACAGTTTGGCCTTGTTGCAAAGTACCTTATTCCTATATTTCATAATGTGTGGTATATGGACTTGATGTAATAGTATAACAAACATGCAGACGAAATGCCAAATGGACAAGTTAAAACTTTGCTAGATCAATAAAATATATTTTCTATACACACAGTTTGGCCTTGTTGCAAAGTACCTTATTCCTATATTTCATAATGTGGTGTATGGATTTGATGTAATTGTATAACAAACATGCAGACGAAATGCCAAATGGACAAGTTAAAGCTTTGCTAGATCAATAAAATCAAACTTCTACACACACACAGTTTGGCCTAAATTTCATAATGTGTGGTACACGGATTTAATGTAATAATTGTGTAACAAACATCCAGATGATATGCCACAATTTCAAGTTAAAACAGGAGTTAATTTATGTTCAGTAAAAAAAAAAAAAAACTCACCTTCCTAATTGCAAATAAGTTCAGAATTTAAGATTATTAATAACATCTAATAACAACAGTAATATCTACCGTATAACAGTATATATATTAAAAAAGATAATGTAATATTTTTCTTTTATTATTACTGTTTCTTGGAATCATTTGTGTTAAGCAAGTGATACTGCATGGAGCAATTGTTGCTAAAGGCACTTGAAGTTGGTAAAATATCAAAGTTAAAAAGAACATTACAGTTCCAAACGTTTCAGCTGAACTTTGGACTAGAGAAACTATGTGGCGCACAAGTTTTAAAGTTGGGAGGTTGAATGAGATGGCCTAAACTTTATCGGTACTTACACTCAGTTTAATGTTAATAACAGCTGTTGAAACTGTATTTCACTTGGACATATATAGAGACGTTCTGTAAGGGGAATTTAAAGAAAGAGAAAGAAATTAAACGATACACAAACATTGCATTAACTTTCTTACACGTCATACATAAAACAAAACTTTAAATAACCAAAATTATTTGTCACCACTCCCCAAAATTGCCAGTTCTGTCAAAAGTGAAAATTAAATATGGACGGCGATTTAGATTTGGATGACGCGATTTAGATAAGAGTTGGAATGTGAAGGTTCGTGACATAAAGAAATGTATGGTTTACACGTTAATTTGAAAGAAACCAAAATGATCGGAATTTGGCGGTAGGTTCATTTTGGTTTGATCTAATTTACTATGAACCGTAATTTCGTTTACCTGTGTAAATTATGATTTATGTTATAAACCTTCATATTTCATAGAGTAGCACATTTCACAGATAGCAAACGATTGACTGTTTTGGAAATATTCGACTTCTAATTCTCTGTTAATGGATTCTTATGTCGTTTCACCAGATAACTCCCAATTCGGGAGTTGGCGACAAATGAGTTTCGTTTTGATGTCTAAGGAGTACATTTGAGCAAAATTTAACTGATATCGTCAAACTGATTTTGAAAGGACTTCAAATTTTGTGATTTATTCTTCATGGTTGGTGTCCCCGAATTTTGAATTATTAAAAAAAAATTATGAGAGATTCGGGAAAATATGTCCATTTTATTGGACCATACGTTTGGACTGTAGAGTACAAGGATGTCGGAAGTTTTATCACAGACCACGTTTTGGAACCAGGACACATCACAACTAATATTTCTATTAAAAAAAAAAAAAAAAAAAAAAAAAAAATTTGTTACCCAAAACTTTCTGTATGCTAAGTGAGGAAGTAAAAGCAGGAGAAAAACAAATTCAAATAAAGTATACAGTTCATAACATATTTTTAGAGTAATAATATATTCTGCTTTAAATTATTCAAGTTTAACGATTTTACTATTTCAGAAATTAATTTATGGGAAGAAAAATGTTGACGAAAAACTGAATGAAGTACAGTAATCATATTTTTGAGTAATATAAAATATTTGAGTTGAACGTTTACATCCTTATTTATACATACATCCTTAATTCATATTGTAAGAAGTAACATATTATCATTTAGATTTCATTTTCAAATCTTTTTTTTTAAATATGCGACAACGTGCAGCCATTAACGTTATCTGTAGGCTTGTTGTTTACACAGTACAGCTACGTAGAAGCATGTTAACGAGTTAATAACCGTTAATGAGTGTTATGACCAATTACGCCTCATGACGCAAAAGCGACCCAATTCATATAGTTTAATACAAAAGAGAAGGAGCCCGGCGAAGTAGAAATATTTCAATTACAGATAAATACTTAATTTATTACATTTAAGTGCGTATGTAATGTGAATAGTGAGAAGGCGGCACTATAGGTTGAGAAGAAAGTTCCTTAAATACTTTCCAGAAAGTTTAATAGCATATTATTACCAAGTTATTAAATCTAAAGGAGAAACAGATGTGACACATATTAAATAAATCTATTCCCGTTCCTATATTCAATGTTTTTTATTTCTCACATATAGGTAGATTTAAATTATGTGTCGAGAAAAAAAAATCGAATTTTGAGTAACATTTTTTCGCGAAAATATCGATTTTAGGTCCACTGAATGATGTGTGTCCATCGTAGACAGTTTCTACAGCTCAAAGGAGTGTACCGACAAAACTTTATTTGTGGTTGTATTTTGGATGTCCAAACTTTATATATTTTGATAATTTAAAATTTTGGGAATAGCTATTTTGGGAATAAAATTAAAATTTGATCAGAAAGGGATGAAATCATTTTCATCATGTTTTGCTCAAATACACCATCTAAGGACCCAAAACAAGACGTATTGGTAGCCGTTGCCCTAAAAATTCGAGAAAAAAAACAATCGTCTGGATGCAGTTGTTATAAAATACCCAATTTCTTTAATATTAAGTTTGTTACTTCAGTAAAAGGAAATTAATTTTGGTTATTAATAATCCAAACCAGTATGCTAAATTGTAAGAAAAGTAGGGTTCTGAAATAGTAGGTAGAAAACAAAAATTAACATAGACAGCAGCCATTATTAAAAACTAGATTTAAGTGAAATGCGATACACTTAGAACAGGTTTATCGTACAAACGTAGCAAACTTAGGCTATATTTAAATATATAAATTTCGACTGTATATATTTTTGAATTTCACAAAATGTTTCTATATCAACTTATGCCCCATAAGAATGCATTTTGAAAAACTCAAATAATTTTTTTTTTCTCTTTATACATGTAAAAATGTATTATAGAAACATTTTTGGAGGATGTTTATTTTGGCGAATATTATTGACAAACTATATAATATTTTTGGCGAATATTATTGACAAACTATATAATATTTTTGGCGAATATTATTGACAAACTATATAATATTTTTAGCGAATATTATTGACAAACTATATAAATTTTTTTGGCGAATATTATTGACAAACTATGTAATATTTTTGGTGAATATTATTGAAAAACTATGTAATATTTTTGGTGAATATTATTGCTATACTATATAATATTTTTGGTGAATATTATTACCAAACTATATAATATTTTTGGTGAATATTATTGCCAAACTATGTAATATTTTTGGTGAATATTATTGAGATTGTGGCGAATATTATTTTGAATTAGTATTTGGTTTTATGGTTGGGTTGTGAAAAAGTTAGTGCAATGTTTTTGCACCGTATGTTTAGGCTTCAATATAAAAACAGTTGACTCTATGATATTAGGAAATCCCATAAAACAATGGAAATAGTAAATAATTTTTTGTTATTAGATTGAAATAAAATTTTGAAACATTATATAAGGGGACTAAAAGCTGATAGTTTTATTGAAATGTCTCTGTGCCTTGCAAATGGAAGAAATCTAGATTTAAGTTTTGCACTTGTTCCGTGACCCAGGCATAACGACAACGGGCAAACTTAGGACGATTAGTCGCGAACGTGCTGTTCATAGTTTTCTCAGAGTAAAATATTTAAACTACAAAGTTGAAATGAGTTTTACCGAGAAAACTTTTAAAGTTTCAACGAGTTTCCCAATTCACTCGTAATTTACGAGGTTGCCATTGTTAGGCACATTCTCGTGACACCTAATCATTGAACAAGGTTTGTGTGAGGTACGGTTTGTTCCTAAATTGGGTTTTCGACTGACAAACAAGTAGACTTGATATGTTAACAGATGTATTTCACAGCTGATGTACAATTATACACATTCTAATAATGAGAGGTTGGACAATAGAATGTTTAAAAGCTTTGAGTCGCTTTGATTTTTGTTTGTTTTTGTTTTACACCTTCTGATCAAATGAGAGAAGATTAGCAAGAATAAACAGGATTTAAAATCGTTTCTTTTCTTGGATCAAAATGGTGTTTATTAAACAGACATCAATGATAAATTTTGGTACAACGACAAAACTCATAACAGAATTCCATTTATTAAAATGGTTTAAGTAAAAATTGAAACGGAAAGATTGTTATGTAAATGTTGAAATTTACTTTTAACATATCCGTAGTATAAAGGGGAAATTTATATAGGAAAAAAAATAAAAAAATAACACTAACACCATAGTATTTTGATTTTACCAAAATTTTTGAGTGCTATAATTTCATATGTGCTATAATTTAATTTCTTATGATTAAACAAAAAAATATTAATCCCCTTTTCCTAAAAAAAAAAAAAAAAAAAAAAAAAAAAAATCGAGTTCAGGAGTTATCGGTAAAATAGTGAAAATGAACCATGTATTTGACGCCTTAAAATGTCAAATATTTTAAAATCGACCCTAGATATTTGAATAAATTTTGGTAAAATATGAAGAGTTAAACTATTATACCAAATTTACACCCAAAAAAATTATGATTTGTAAATTGGAAAATACCCAAATGTTCACAATTTACAAATTATCCGAGAATTGTAATTTTCTATTAACTACAGTGTTGAACATTGGTTTAGGTACATAATCTTCACATTCCAATAACATTTGATCCAAAAAGCTTTGACAGATTTAACTCTCTAAAGCAGCGTCCAAAATTCAATATCAAATTTTCTCTCCCTTAGTGGTAATTTTGGGAAGATGGCAACTTATTTGTTTGCTTAGGCCTAATATTCGTTTTTGTGTAACAATGAATCTTAAAGTTTTTGCAATGTTTTTATACAGATTATTTTAAGATTTTTTGGAGAATCAGAATTCTTATGGCTAATCTTGAAACTTAGTTATAATATCTTACGTTAAGTTAAATCACAATTATCGATGAACTTTTATCTGACAAAATCAGTCAGTTATAGAAATCCCAGATGGTTTTGCTAAATTTATATTCTTGGAACTTTGATAGTGATAATATTTATACAGAAAGCTCATTATGAATGTCTAATAATAGACAGTAATTAAGGAATAGGAAGTGACTCGTAAATAAAGGTAATTTGTTTATTTAGAGTTATAAATACAATTTTTTTTTCTAATTTAAATATTTATTAGTTTATATAATATAATCCCACAACCGGTCAATCACAATACACAGATGAGGAAATAAATGTACACATCTATAGTACATCTCAGTTATCATCGCTTTACAAAAACAGGAAGAAAAGACGATAAAATAAGACTCTGGAATACAAGATCGCTCACTTTGATTGAATACCATGTATTTTCTTCTTAGTTTTAATGGGATAGGGGGGGGGGCAATTGACTAGTATTCGTGAGCATGTTCGAGACCATTGCTGATGTTGGGTTTTTGTTACTTAAAACAAAATCTCAATTTTTAAACTGAAGGAAGTTGTAATGTATTCTTATTTAAGTGATGTAATGTGTTATTTCTAACCAAAAGTGTGGAATAATTGTTTTGTAATTGATTCAAAACAAAATTATAGCTATTTCTGACGCCGAAGTTCATCTAACAAAATGTACCTCATTTCTGACAATACTTTTTGTATAAACCGTTATACAATTATGTCGTTAACAACAATAACAACTTGTAGGAGTTTTTAAAGTTATAAACTTTTTTTTTTAAAAGTAGGACATAATTATAAAAAGTAAATTCCTTTGTAACATTATATAGGTTATATAGGTTTGAAATAATATAGGTTACAGTCTTAGTCCATATTGTCCTCTATTATTTTGTTGAATTATTGGATTTTTCAACGTTTAATAGTTGGTTCTCTCTCTCTCTCTCTCTCTCTCTCTCTCTCTCTCTCTCTCTCTCTCTCTCTCTCTCTCTCTCTCTCTCTCTCTCTCTCTCTCTCTCTCTCTCTCTCTCTCTCTCTCTCTCTCTCTTTTTAAGAATATTATTTACAGTTTCTTGATGCTTTATGTGAGGTGATATATTTCGTACACTAATATATTTTCCTTTTAAACATTAGGCTATTATCGTTTATTTTTAAACCGTGCACAAACTTCACATTATATTTTTTTTAAATGTGAGACAAATCATTATAGATAAATTAATTTTACTTAGCAAATATCAAGTTTCAAATTAAGCGGGTTTTGATATAATTTCTGCATAGTTAAATAGAGTAGAGGAACTATAAATGTTTCAACGAAACACTAAAAAAAGAGTAACAATTCTACAGTATTCCTTGAAAACTGTGAAAGTTTTGCATTAAATACGTATTCAATGAAAAACAATTAAGGACACATTTTTGGCAGAAAAATCTTTGTAATTTAAAAAAATAATTTCTATAATTATGAAGTAATTATTCATAAGTTTTAATTGTTTAACCATTATTGTTTATAACTTACAAAGTTATTTTCCTTTTCAATTTTTTAGTGAAAGGAGTCGTTCAATTTTTTCTTTAACGTTTATTTACAAAGAGTCGAATTTGCAAGTTGTTCCAATCTAAATTAGTAACCATTAGATTGTGGTTGAAGGATTTGCAAATTTGAGTTGGCCGAATAGTTTTTAAAGTACTATGCGAATCTCAAAAATCTTTGCAGACTCATAAGATAGTTTTAGTACTCATAATAAAGAACGCCTGCTATTACATTTACGAACTTTGTAGAGAGCATACCCTGTCAAAATACATGTGGTCGAGGTACACAAGACAATGTAACTGTATTTTCTTCTAAAGTCAACATTTAACTTCACGTTACCAAGTTGCACAGTTTACTTGCTGTATTTATCTTCATCTCAGCTTTAGCAAGTTACTGCAAACAGGTAAGATCACCAGTCAAGCCTTTTTATTTATTTTTTTAAAAGGAATATTTATTTAAAGAATCCAAATAATTACAAGGAACAAAGAATGAGATGGTAAAATAGGCTAGTAATGTGACTTTTGTCTGTATAACGAATATTCTGTCTTAGGGTAGCTCTAACGAGCAAAATTTAACTCTTAAGTACTCGCGCGGGGTTTTTGCAGACCGTGGGTAAATTTAGTGTTGCTATCCGAAGTGAGTTGGCTAAACTGATGTGCAGCTCTGTACCTTCAATAATAACTGTCACAGCTGCCAAATAAATATAATATATTTTTAAACTACTCTGCTTATAATTTATACTGTACAGCAGCATTAAAATTGAACAGCACTCTACGTCTGTACTTAACAATGGAACAATCTAGACATGCTATATTAAAACAAATATGATGATGTTAATCATGCCAACTTGAAAAAAAAATTTAATATATTAGATATTAATTTAATATCTTTACAAACTCAAACCATGAGTAAAAGAAAATTACAGTTCCGGAATATTTGAAAAAAAGGATCCTAGACCTCCAAAATTGAAAACTCCAATCATATTAAAAACAAGCTTCTTTATGATTTGCGTTTGTGCATTTCGTACTATTGAAAAGGTTTGTGTAATGTTTTGCAATATTTATTTGCTAAAACGTCTCGTTTGTAAGCCGATGTTAATGAAACTTCATTTTATAATGATTTTAAACTGAATAAAAACACATAAAAGTAAAAAAAAAAAAATTATAAAATATAAAAAAATCAGAAATCATGCTTGAAACACATTTTTCAAATTTTTGATTTTTTCTAAAACCAAATATTTTGTTAACCGAGAGGAATATCATTACTGGAAGAGGAAGAAATACTTCATTGCACCGACAGCAGGATTTTTGTTTCTTATCAGGAGCTTTATGTTCTCTCTGTATTTTTGATATTGTATGCCCTGTATTTAAATAGTGTATTAGAAACATGTCTTCAATTGGTGTTAAGTCGACTTTATGTAAATGCAAACTTTTTCCTTTCCAGGAAACTTTCAAAACACAACCAACCGCAAGACAGATAGGAATTGAGTTAAGTCTTGAAATCAGACGTATTGTTCGTCTTTCACAACTTGGACGTTCCCAAGTTTCTACAAAAAGCTCGGCTAACCCAAGTAACCTCAAGGTTTACCATTCCTTCTCTCTCCCCCCTCCCCACTACGAATGACCCTAAATAAGTTTGTCAGGACTTTAGCTTTAAAACTTAGTCTTTTCTTCACAATAAATTTCACAATGCCGTCAGACATCTCTGTAAAACTTTGCATTGTAAAACATTTAAGATTTGTTTTATACATGTATAAGTATTTCTACAAGTAATATCGCAGTGTGGAGACGGACATTGCACTTGTCCAGCTAATGAAATTTAGGATAAGAATAAACACAAATAAACAAAATTATTTTTAAGTTAGTAGAAGAATTAAGGAATTAATGTTTATTTTAGAGAAGCCCTCCGTCTCTTGATGTCGTCAATTTTATCATGAAAATGGTTGCAAAAATTACAATAGATTTTTAAAATTTGGTGTGGAGAAATATTAAACTTAATACAAATATGATGGATAGTTTTTAAATTGTTTCTGCTTGAAAGCGTTTTACGTAACATTATTCTATTATTTTACTTTACAACAAAGGTAATAAATCACTGTATTTAAGTGTTAATCAAATCTAACTTCCTATCGTATGTTAGACGCTGAACCATCCACAACCTGTATACAGTACGTAACGTAATACAGGACACCTTAATACGTTTTTAACATTAAAATGAAAACTTAAAATTTACATGATATATTTTGGGTTATTTAAATTATATTTCTAAATAATTACTTTTTATTAGGGGGATGCCGCATGGTGCAACTAAAAATGTTTCAAACGATAACCCCTAACCCGTGACAACTCACTGAAAAATATATCATAAAAAAGGTCTAATAAAGTTTACTTGAACCGAACTGTGCACTTAATTACGTTATTGACGCCATTTTACATAGAGACTTAGGATCAACACATTAATGTAATCTTCAGTTTATTAATTATATGAAAAACCCCTGTAGATCTAAACTCAGTGTAAACTTTATTCTCTTGAACTTAATTGTCTAAAATAAAATGGCGAAATAACGTAATTACCCACTTGGGTAACTTTCAATTTTGGTGAAATGCAAAGATTAGTAACCTAAAAATGTGTGTGAAATCGCAAAAAAAGAAGAAAATTACGGTGCAGAAATCATTAGGAAAAAAAACCACAATGAGCTATGGTAGCGGGCATTAAAAGGTTGATTTTAATCATAAACGATCGACGCTTAGGACTAGTTTACAACAGAATCTAATATTATGTTGTATAGCCTAAACATGCCACTGCGTCTAAGGTACATTTTCATATTTTGGAACTGAAGTATTTCCTACGAATTGATGTTTGGTTAGTGGGTGGCTGAGAAAGTTTGTGTAATGTTTCTTAAAGATTACTTCCTTTTTATTGTAAATAGTTACGGTTGGTACCTTTGTCGAATTTATATTTAGATATTTCTGAGTTCAATAAATATCTACAAGTGCACACTTCCGATTCATATATAAATTTTAAGATTTGTATAATTTGTAGACTACATGTAACCAATCGGAATTTTTACAACACCAATTTAGATTCTTGAGGTCAAATTTAGTTTACGATCTACCAACTCCACCTTTTTGAGACACTTTTGCCCCTTGCACATAATACGAAAGTCAAATTTTCTTAAGAAGTCAGTTTCCGAAATTACAATTTTGGCAAATTGTTCATTATTTTTTTATCGCAAAGAATTGAGTGTTTAGTGATAATTTTTAACTAATTTAGTGTGCTGTTATTGTTATCAATTATTCAACGATACAGAGAAAAAGCTGTAAAAATAGCTATTGAAAATGTTATTGGTTGGATTTCCAAATTTGAAGAAGGTTTCTACAACCACATACCATACGTCCTCCATACTAAATTTTAAGCTATTATTTTACTTTTTGTAGTCGTTATCGTGCTTACATACTGAAAATGGTAGACGGATTACATTATAAAATTCACATTTAAAATATTTTTTTAGGTTATTTTAAACGTGAAAATCAGTCATATAAGAAACCATACTTTAAACATAGTCATAGGTAAGGAAACTGTTAAACATAATTCACAATTAATTTATTAATTACTAGAAGCGTCTTAGAGTAATTTAATACAGTTCAACGCCTCATTAACTATTAAGAAACAAAATCTATTATATTTGTAGATGTTTTAATAACGTTGGTTATCTTGGAAGATTATTCTGTATGTCATTAAAATACAAGATGGTGTCCGCAGGGACGTCGTTACGGCTCGTTCATTTCAGTGTAATAAGTACTACACAGTGGCATCCAAAACATAATACAGTTTTTACTACTTAAAAAATAAAATAAAATTTAAAAAAGAATAACAGTTTTGGAAATAAATTCGACTGATTAACAAACTATAACAATAGACACAAGAGATTTATTTTAAGTATATATAGTATACTTTAAGTATATATGGTTGAGCTTTTGTAAGTTTGTAGACTAAAAATTGGAAAGGAACGAATACTTGAAAGTTTTGATTTTTAAACCATTCTAAACAGCAAATGAACAACAAATTTAACACGACAGACATAAACCATCGGATGCATTAATATTAGCCCCAAAACGCTAAACCAATATTCATATCGTGTTTACATTTATTTTTCTTCATGTAGAGTGTAACTAAATCTACGAAGCACGATAATTCATTATTTGTATACACCAAAATAACCAAAAAGGAAAAACACAAAATATTGAAAAGAAGTCATTACCAACACTTCGGTTCTCAATAAAATTGCGAAGGAAGAACATAAACGAGCTCTTACTTATTTTCATGAAACTCAATTTAACCATATATTGAGATTGTGTACTCAAATTCAACATTGGATCGAGTTCTGTAACCAACAGAATATTATTAATTGAGCTAGCACTACCTACGTTTTTAATTACTTTCAAAATCATTTCACATCAAAGCAAATACTATGTATGTAATAGCCGAAGTTAAAGTTTAAAGAACTGTTGGCGTTTGGTGTAAAACATTCAATATACCAAATATTTTCATTTGCTCTTCAAAAGTTATTATAAAACCTAACGTCTCGGTTTTATTTCTTACAGTCAACCTCTAGCGTACGTTTCTACAAAAATCTTTGAGTTTGTGAAGATTTCTTTCTCATAAAGAGGGAAAATTATGTTAAATACTGTAAAATATATAGAATCTGTCGAGTTTTTCTTAGAAATATCCGTTTTAAGTGTAAGAAATATAGTTTTTATAATATAATGTGCACAGTTTTTATTAAATTCGATATATTTATTGTTTTTGGATGTTCATTCCGCTTTAAAATTTTTTTAAAAATCACGAAAATTGTTTTGAGTTGGAATATCTCAAAATAAACTAAAACCATTTAATGAAATGTAAAAGTGATTTTACCACGCCTCATGTACATACAAGCTTTATTTCTAATATTCCATATTTACATCGCCAAAGTATTTTTTAGTACTAAATATCATTAGTTTGCGGACTGTTATGTTGACCATTAATATAATTTAAGGTGACGATCGACCATTTACCTGTAAATGATTGGAATAACGTGCTGAGGTGGGGGGGGGCAGGCATCATTAATCATAAACCTGGCCCTTCCGTCCTACACTAAGTATAGACATTAACTAGCTTGGATTATTCACCGACGTTACGTCATAACTCCATCCCCTCCCCTTCCATTGAGCTTCAGTTTATTAATTATTTACCTCACGAGATCGCTGAAGAGGTAAATACATTACAGCTATCAGCAATAGCTGGTTCAATATAAAGGGTGTTACTAAAGTATTAAAACAAAAATTTGGCTATATCTATTAGTCAAATTGTACTATTTATTTCTGTACAACTAAATATCGGGCCTTCCAGAGTTTTCAAACGTATTTATTTATTACAGGATTCCATGTAACACATTTTAAGATTATTTTATTGTAGGTTTTAAAAAAAAAAAGTTTTGTAATATGATTATTTTGTTTGTGAAATTGAACCCTGAAGCCAAAATTCATTTTCAAAAATGGCAGCTGTATTAAATTCAATTATCTAATAATTTTCCTATTTTTTAAAATTCGTGAATAAGAAGCTTTGGTTCTAGGGCCAATGCGATTTTATATAGAATTGTGTAATATAAAAAAAGAAAAAAGTTTATATTTAAATATTTTGACTTACCCCCTCAGGAGTTTTGTGCTTGCGAAATTAGGCTGTATACAAAAAAGACAGTTCAAAATAACCAATTCTTGTTTTTCTGCTTATTGTCTGTTTTGATACTTTACTCACACCCACACACATATACATCTGTTTTGATACTTTTGTTACACCCACATACATATACATCTGTTTATGATACCTTTCTTACACCCACGCACATATACATCTGCTTTGATACTTTTTTAACACCTACATACATATAGGACTACATCTGCTTTGGCACTTTTCTTACACCTACATACATATACATCTGCTTTAGTACTTTTCTTCACCTACACACATATGCATCTGTTTTGATACTTTTCTTACACCCACACACATATACATCTGCTTTGATATTTTTTTTACACCCACACACATATTCATCTGTTTTGACACTTTTCTAACACCCACACACATATAAATCTGTTTTAACAATTTTCTTACACCCACACACATATACATCTGTTTTGATATTTTTCTTACACCCATACACACATATACATGACTATATTATAGTTTAGAAATTCATCAACAGATTCATGTACAGAAACGTGTGTGTTTATAAAGGGAATTTATGTAAAAAAAGACATAGACAAGCATGTAAAATCTTTTCCCCTTTATTTATTACAAACAGCAGAAGTTTGTCTTTCGTTTGAAGTAATTCGATTAAATTATTGAAATTTCCATATTTAGAGTTGTATCCACTTAATTATACTTTAAAATAAACTATAAACAATATTGCACTAATTTTATAACCTAACCTAGCTTCCCTACACACCCATACACAAAACCAAGGCAAAAGCAAACAGTAATTGTCATCCGTCTACACGCAGACAGGTCGGGAGTAAATAATATATAAAAGCACTTTTACAAATCATTTGCTTAACGTCTTTATTTTATACAGATTGTAATGAAAATAGAAATACCAAATGGAAGTAACTGAGCTTAAACCTATGTACTCCGGCGGTGCCAAGTCTGCACTGCAATGAGCTAGACTTGCCTTATTAATTGCGCTACACTGCTCCCATATTGTAAATGGAAGGGATTAAATAACATTAAAATAACGTATGCAAATGAACAATGGATACTGTCTACGATGATCCACATCTTAAAATTGCTCTAATAATAGCAACGTAAGGGGGAGAAAAAGTAAGCTTATAAAAACGTCTTCGTCATAATACCCCAAACTAATCAACATCTCAAAACGTAAATTTCCACCAAAAAATCAATATCGACTTTTTAACAATTCGAAAAACAATTGTAGGGCCTATACTAGATATACGTAAAAAATTAAAATAATCACATAATAATTTTATTTAATTAGAAGCTGTTTTACCATAATTATTGTACTAAAATTATATTTTATTATTTGTACATTCTTAGCAGTATAACGAATAAAATAATATATAAGTGTAACCGTAAAAGGAAGGGAGAAGGAGGCGGCATAGAAAAATGTTTCTGTCTAAAAAGACTCTTGATTGCAGTGCGTGACTTCCTTTCCGATTAGAACACTAAAGTTCAATGACGAACCACTGTGTTGGGTTGATTTTGGCGAAAGTCCGAATTCGTACAAATATAGAAAAAAAGAAAATATGATTTGATTTTCTTTCCTCAAATTGGAGAAAATTGGGTTTAATTTCATTTTCTGAGAACTGTCATCTCAGATCTTTTGTAGACACGGTGACATGGCGTTACAAGGGCGTTGGGAGCTGGACTAAAACAGAATTTTAATACGCGAAGATTATTTTGAATAGATACGAGTTTTGAGTTGATAGGTTGTATATGGTAAGTCTGTTAATTATAAACCTCCATAAGAAAAACATTCAGATTATAAATTTCATCTAGATCAGCAGAGTAATTTCGATTGTAATTTTAAAACACTGTAAACGAACTCAATGGAAATGATCTCTTTGAATTGATCCGTTCTCTAAAAGACGTCTTGCAGTAGCGACATAAAGGTCCGAAAAATGTGTCCTGCATCACAATACACTAGCGTTATCCAAATTTCTATTTTTCCTAAATGTAGACAATAAATGTTTCTATTGAAAAAACAAATTTATTACTTAGTAAGTAGTAGCTTCACATGGAGATGTTCACCTCTTAGAGGTTCACTTTATAGCGAGTAGGAGTGAGGCAATCCCGAGGTTGGATCAACACCTTTCTTTATGAAATCATAGATTCAATCCATTTCTTTCATCTTTCCTATCAGGTCTCTCTTTATCGACCTTTGTTATCTTTCTACATTAAGACTACTAGAGTAAAGGTCTAGGAGTTTTTTCACTATTTTTTTTCGTTCTATTCATAAAGGTAAAGACGACCGCGAGGTTTTATGCCTTTTAAACTATAAGAAAAAAATGATGTGTTCAAGTAAAGGTCATCATTTTCAATACACAACTCTTTTACACTTGTTTTATTCACAGGTCTTCAGTGTTATGACCTGTGTGGAGGATACGATTGCCCCTTTAAACTCCATGATTGATTTTGGTCAATTCTTGTACCGATCTCTTAGCTTCTCCCCAGAAAATGAAATCTAGAAGTATGAAATCAGACCATCTCGATGGAGAACGATCCATTCTCTAAAAGACGTATTGCAGTAGCGACATGGAGGTTTCAAAAAGTGTGTGCTACATCACAATAAGTTATTATTATCCAAACTTAAAAATTTTCGGAATGTTGACTATGAATGATGGCCCATGTGGATTCCCTGCGCTCCACAACTTAGGTTTTGAAAATTTATCTAAGCCTATATCCTGTATCTGATATTTAAAAGCAAGCCTCCTCGGTGTAAAGCATTCATCCAGCATTTTACTTCTTTTTGTGATACAAAGTTTTGAAATCATCGATAGTATTGAAACTTTTTAGTACGACTGGCAGGTTTTAATTCTTTGACGACCAGTCGTCTGAGTACTTCTAGTACTCAGTTTAGTACGTCTAGTACGAGGCTGGCTTTTGTTTCTTGTGGTTTCGTAACGACTTTGATGCGCTTGTCATGAACACTTTTTATTCAGATAGAAGACTAGGCATGCTAATGTTCCAAATTTGCTTATCAAATCCTGCACAGTCATGACGTGGAGCGATAGGATTTTGAAAAATTTTGCGATTTTTTAGTCAACATGGTCCAATAAATATTTGGTCCAAGGTATTGTAAAAAAGTATGTTTGTGTTAAATTTAAAGATAATAGAATCACAATTGTGAGACAGCTATATAATTTGAAGAAATACGTCTCTTGGATGTTTGTCCCTTTGATGGTAAGTTAACCTAACAATAGTTAAAAACAACAATTAGATAATGGTAATTAATTTAGAGCTAGCTAATTTGAGTTCATCGTCCGGATAAACTATTTTGACTGCAATTTAGTTGAAATTAAGTTCATCTGTCATAATATAATCTATGGAAAGCGATGTTTCGGTTTCGGCTTGTCAGCTTCGATACGCATAATTAGTTTAACTCCGGGAGAAAACAATAGAAAACGCTACAATAATTCGTTTCATGGACAAATGGACAAGAATAACAAAGTAGACATTATTGAACGTTATAATCAATACATCGCTCAACGCTTGTTAAATTATTATTTAATATCTTTCTGGATCCGGGGAGATTTAACTGCGACAGAGTGGTAGCTTAATTTTACACAAAATTATCGTTTGGTTTGTTAACTCTGTGTATTGTAGGTTACTTGTAATTTCATCCCAGGGGAACATCTCTAAAGTCCATAGAGCGTGCATCTTAAAGTAATCCTCAAGAACCCATTAGTTTAGAATCATGGTTAGGTTAGTTTAGATTAGGTTGATTACAGACAAAATACCAATAAATAGGAGAAAAATTAACAATCCATGTCTTTTCATTATAGTGACAGCAATTCCACAAATCCTCAACATCCAGTCATGAAAGACCACGAAATTCTTTTGATGTTTTTGTACAATAAAACTATAACATTGTGATTAATAATAATTGGATATCGGTAAGCTGCAAAAAGTAGCTTTTATAGACTTTTGTAGTAAGACTATGTTGAAATTCATCAACTATTTAATTTTGAGAAGTAATCATATTCAAAGATATGTACAACCTTCCAAATTAATTACTTGCTAAATTTGATTAACTTCCAACTAAGGTTACCACTAGTAGTGCTAACATCACTAGTATTACAGTTACAATTTTGTTTGTTAGTTGTAACAGTCTTGTTTTTTTTAATGTTATTTTTGAAAACGTGTTGTCACGTACACTCACGTCTATAACTTGAAAACTATCTAATCACTGAAAAACAAAATGGAAACTATAACATCCGTTCCGTTACGAAGTGAGAGCACAAGTCAAACGTGTTCCGACAGTAATTTATTACAGAAAGTAGTTAATTGATTAACACCTTATACAGTATACATTGTGACGCTATTAAAAATATTGATTTCTTCAAAGCTTATTTATACTTTTTACCTTATAAAAGAAACAAAACAAAAGGCTGGGCTCAAGTTAAATAAAATCGAGGTACGCAAATATTTTGACGTGAATTCAGAAAATATCCTAATTGAAGAAAAGAAAACCAGTTAAGTGGTAGTTGTATAGAATAAACAAGTGTATATATACTGTTGGTATCCAATCTAAAAGTTAAGGTTACAACATAAAATATAATTGTAACTTTTATCTTCATTTAAAATGTTCTAAAATCTATTATTACCTATCTTAGAAAATGGGGTTGATATCATTAGGTGCAGAATAAAGATCAACCTCCCAAATTTTAAACCCGAATAGAGAATATAAATGATTCCTGAATAAAATTCTTGCAAGTACTGTAAATACAGTGGGAAGGTACAGTAAGTAGCCTCAGACTAGGATTGTATCTGGTATAAGGGGCGTGTCCTCCCTTCTACTTGCTTCCCTAGCCTGACTTGACGGTACAACACATTCCAAGAAAACTAGGTAGAAAACTGCTTAGCTACATTTAATTCATAAAGTTACAACTTCGTGACAGACTTTTGTAAACTTTTTTTCTTATTTACATCGATAAAAGAAACTAAAGTAGGGTACGCGTTTACACAGAAGCATTTGAGGTCTATATTTTTTTATTGGTGCTGTACCGTTGAAAGTAAACGGAACAAAGTATCGGGACCCTCTTTTCCTCTCCACCCCAGACACATTACTACCTTGAGGTTGCTGTAAATGTATGTTCAAATACATCAAGCTAATAGGCTGCTTTTGAGATTGTGAATTTTTTATAACTATTACACAACCCTTTTTTAATCTCCAATAAAGAAATTCCCATAACTCACAATAGGGCATTGTAGCTGCGTGACAAAAATTATTTTTATTGTCTATTTAATATTGCTTTAAGTCTGGGTCTAGTGTTGGGAGGGGAGAGTTTGGTTGCGCTGTTGTCAAGTTTGGCGGTGACTGGGGGTAGGTTACTTTCACTTTCATCGCGTCAGTCGGAAACTTGACAACATAGCAGGGCTGCAGCTACACCCACCGGCCTGTTATTGGCCAGGCCGGCGACAAGCCCCTCAGGTCCCGTTACTGCGCCAGACCTAAGGCAATATTAAATAGACAATAATATCACTGCAAAACAAAAGGTAAAAACTAGTTAAACGACTGTCATTTTGAAAATGGTTTAACGTTCTGAGCGGTTAACGAATATTAAAGATGATCCTAAAAACAACATGTTTAAGAAATGTGAACAAATTCTGAAAAAAATTGTAACGAGTTTTTCCACACTTGATAATTATTTAAAAACTTCCAATTTCTATAACAAGAAAATATCTTAACGACTAAGCAGCTATATTCAGTTGCAATCAACAAATAAAATATTGCACTCAAGGCAACAGAGTGTGACAAAAAACAAGAATGCTTATATAAACTTCTACTTCGCACGGAAGGAGTGCGTCAAAGGTTTCAACATTATTAAATATATTAAATTTAAGTGTTCTATAATGCACAAGACCTGAACTTAACGCATGTCGGTAGAAAATTATACATTAAGGCCATGTCAATCAATAACTACTACACTTTGTCATCGCAAACAAAATCAACCGTCCGTTGTTTTTGCAAATTTTAAATTGACCGTAGAAGGTTACATAAAGAAACATTAATGTTCTGAATATTTTATTGTAAACAAAGGAATCGTTGGTTGTTTTAAATAATTTTTAAAACAAATGAATTTATCAAAGTAAGAAATACAAGTGGAGATATTGAGTAGAACTGAAATCATTCCTATAGCTTAATATTTATTAGCGAAATGTTTGAAATATTTTTTTAGCTAATCCTTGACATTTTACTCCCATAATCCTGCCAACATCGTTGCGACTGATGTATCTAATCCTTGACACATTACTGCCTTAATTCTTCCAACATCGTTGTGACTGATGTATTTAATCCTTGACACATTACTGCCCTAATCATTCCAACATCGTTGCGACTGATGTATCTAATCCTTGACACATTACTACCCTAATCCTTCCAACATCGTTGCGACTGATGTATCTAATCCTTGACACATTCCTACCCTAATCCTTCCAACATCGTTGTGACTGATGTATCTAATCCTTGATACATTACTGCCCTAATCCTTCCAACATCGTTGTGACTGATGTATCTAATCCCAATAAATTCTTATGAAACATAAACACTAATTGACCGTTGAACTTGACACTTTACTGCCCTAATCCTTCCAACATTGTTGCGACAGATGTATTAAATCCCAATAAATTCTTATGAAACATTAACACTAAATGACCGTTGGAAGTTTCTATGAAAATAGAATAATATTTTATAACCAGATTCCTACATAATTATATTCAGTTTTAAAATTATGTTAATACTTACATATTTTAAATATTTATAACGTATGTATAAATATATTGATTATTTACACATAATTAAACAAATCTCTTATCCCTATTCATAATTCCAATCATTAATGGATCCTTTTGACCAAATTTCGAATTCACCCTCTTGTAATATTTCTCTTAGAAATGTCGAAACACAAATTTTATGTTCACCTATTTAAACCATAGGATTAATTTACAAACTCCCCCCCACTCTCTTTATTGTATATAAAACACTCACTGTGTGTTATTAAAAAGCTCTGAAAATGGTAATTTTGGTCCGTTTTCGCTAAAATTGGGTCTTTATGAAATGTCAATTTACTAGAAAAACCAGCTATTAATTTTCAAAAAGGAGGCCGATTTTCAAATATGGAAAAATCTTTTTTCTTGTAAAACCTTTTTGTCTGTAGATTCTATAATTTTTAACAATATCTCATCCAGCGCAGCTTTAAAAACAACAGAAATTGGTGTTTATTACGATAAAAAAAAATTGAAAGTTACAATTAATAACAAAATTGTTATCAACATAAACTTATAACAAGAACAAAAATCTTTTAACAAATAAGAAACTATTTTTTGTTGTAATCGTTTTGGTGGGTTTTTATTTGATTGGTGAGTAAAAACGTGTGTGCAATGTTTTTGCACAGTTTTCCAACAAATAATAACTGTTTACCCCTAGGTCTAACAATAACATGATTGTTAATCTACATCCAATGTTACCACTAGTTACCATTTAAGGCAGAATATTAGTCGTATAACCTACAAATTCAAGCAAAATTAGAAATAAACTCTCCAGAAACTTCATTCAAATTTAGAAAGTATGTTTTTATAGCACGACCAAAGCAAGCTCTCGGTTTATTTCATGGGCAGACTTATAATTTCCTAGCAATATGACTATATACAGACATTTAGAAACACTTATCCATCGTTCAAATTATCTACCTGATGTTTAAACTCCCAACTGTTCGACTGTTCTGGATACTCGCAACTTTTCCAACGGAAAATCAATAATATGCCCCACCTGAGGTTGTTCTCATTAAACACACCGGTAACTAAATATAAACCTCTAAGTACGACTTCTAAGCACAGCAATAAATAAAAATGTTAAATTACAGCTTTTGCGGAGTACCTTACACTACTTGTAAATGTAAAGTTACCTATCAAAGTGTCCCGGCTGCAGCAAAGTTTGTCCACTATATTAAGCTAGTAAAATACATTAGAGCTACCTTAACAAACTTTTTAGATACAAACTTACGAGACGTTTTAGTTTTAAGCAAAACTTTATGCTTCGTCTTAGCTCGCTTAGCTTTCTTAGGTGTTATATTATATAATAGGTTTAGCTATAAACTGTAAATAGCTATTATAATTCTGTAATTAAGTCTCAACCAAATTAATTAATAGAACGAATGGAAATGTACTGACAGCATTCGTAGGTGTCGTATAAAGAAAACTATGGTTGTTGGATGCCTAACGTAAATTTAGGACGTCATTAAATGGACTGTAGCGGAGCAAGTTTCTTGATTAATATAAGTTATATTAATAATACTTGAAAACCTGACAGTGATTTCCTCAGAGTTTTTGAAGCGGTATGACGAAAAGTACTTTTATTTATTTTATTTACCATATAAGAATTGGCGAAGAGGATAAAATACCTGTAACAACAGGTTTAAGGGATGTTGTGTATTAGAAAAAAAGTGGGGGAGGAGGTTGCAATTTTAAAGTTCTAACCTAATTTATATTTTAAGTAGATACTAAAATGAATCTCTGTCAAATTCGGTCTTGATCCGTCATCAACTTGAGTTGTATGTAATTAGTATTGAAACATACTGAGGACAGACATACACTTTTTATAATAGTATATATACAAAGATATAAATTTCTTATTACGTTATCTTCGCTATTTTTCATTATTATTATTGTTGTTATTTGTGTAATTTAATTTATATATTTTCGTCTAAGAAGCGTATAATTTAGAATTATAAATTAGCCTAATTTGTATTCTTAATTTGTAGGTTAGGTTGTAGAAAATTAATATATTTACGATGTATCTTCATGGGTATACAGAAGTTTATTGAGAGCATTTTCAAAGATTTTTAATGAGGGAAAATTAGATAATTAGTAAATAGAAACGTGGATAATAATTATGAAGATAAGAGTTTTTGTAAGATTAGTAACAACCATATTCTGATGACCATCGTCCCAGTAAAAATATTGATTGAAATTAAGGATTTAAATTTTATCAATGATGTAAATATTTACGAAAAGATTAAAGAAAATTAATGTCTCATAAGTTTACATCTTATAATTTATAGAAGTTTCGGATGTTCGTTTAATAAATGAGGTATAATTTTGGTTGATATTAATTCCTTTGATTCATTCAATTATTCTTTCATATACAACTATACTAAATTTGTATATAATAATAGATTTTGTATTATAATAATAGAATTAAAAATTATAATTTTATTTTTTAAATAAATTACAAATTTTCTGTATTTACAAATTGCTTACGACAAATTCGCTTATTTCGTAATGTAAAAAGAATCTTCAATTAAGAAAACAAAACTATAATTTGAGCGCATGCGTCAACCAGAGTTTATTTCCAGTACGTGATCACTCTCCACGCTCACAGACGCAATTGATTCCATGCCATCCGTTTTAAGTGATACCATAAAAGTGGTTATAGCTTTTATCATTATATTGCGGTGCCCTGAAGCTAAATGGCCATTATGAACGTTTTAGATTTGGTTAATGCACAGTAAAATATACTCGTGGCTTTATATTCCAGGGGTGACCAAGATTTACGTAGTCCGGGAGGGAAAAAAATACACATTAAATAAGAGCATAAGGTGTAAATGGCTTAATGTCATTGTGGCAGGCATTCTTATGGTAATAGCAACATCAGGATTATTTCATTGAGCAAGGATTAACTGCACAGCAACCAACGTCCAAGCGGAATAAAACCGGGCTAATAGAAACCCATGCATTGCGAAGCTTAAAACATTTCTTATTTATCTTTTATTTTGTTTCAAAATCACTTTTCGTCTCCGGGAATAGTAAATGATTAATAGGCGTACTCTCAGATGAACAACACATGTGTTGTTGATGTAGGATGCATTTAATTGTCCAATTACCTAAGTAATATGTGTAATTTTTAAAAAAGGAAATTTTTACTCTAGGTATATATATATATATATATATATATATATATATATATATACGGCATTTATTTCAATTTGTCCCTTTATAATTTGTACTTAAAATTTACTGTATCTTGGATTGAGTGGTAGTTTATATACGCGCGCGTGTGTGTGTGTGTGACTTCATACAGTACTTCGAAATTACTTCAGATTAAATAATGTGTTAGAAAGAATAAATACATATGTTGTTTAGCAGTATTTTGTTTTGTGTATGTGTTTTGTTTTATTAGTAATAAACAAGTGATGACTCATTAAATTTTATATTGTCATTTATTTTCCATTTACGTTTTTATTTTCCAATTTTTGCTCTAAGTTAACTTATTTATTTTGTTAGTATGTTTGATTTTATGTAAAAAAAATGTAAGTTCTTGTTTTTAATAGAAATATGTTTTTTTTATTTGTTTTCTTCCTAAATCATATAGAGAATTATTTATTTACCTTTCTATTTCTCAAATGGTATTTTTTATGTGAATTATTTTTGTTCTATTTAGTGTATCGTATTTGTTTTTGAGGTGAAATAGTAATTTCACCTCTTTTAATAAAAAATAATCACATTAGAACTGAATACTCTAAACAACATACACATGATTTTTCAGTGGGGGAAAAAAGTAAGAAAACTTTTACCAAATATTAGTCTAGTCTCTAAAAAGCATGGAATGAGTTTTAATACGTAATTAGAAAAGAAAGACCTTTTTTAATTTGTATTGGGGAACCTGTACTTCTTATAAACGAAAAGTATGCGTAGAATAGGTCACCCCATTATTTACTCCAGATATGTTTAAGGATTTATTGATTTTTTTTCGTGTTAAAAAATAAATCTGACTTAGTAATGCACAACTAGATAATCCAACAGCTTAAGCCGGTTCAGCCAATCGTACATATTGACATCCAAAATCATCAGATTTGTTTATCTAACTCGCCCCTTAGAATCAAGTTTAACTAACAAACAATCAACTAAGCAAACTATTCTCGGAACACATTTTAGTTTAATTTCGTAGCCCGTTAGTAAAATAATGATGACAACAACATATCTTAATGAATTTACAACAACAACGGGTATTTGTTTTACGCCACAATATAAATGACTCTGTGTTGTCTAAATTCATAACCCAATCACATGTTTCACGTGCAGACATTGTAAGGTTCCATGGCATTCCATTTAACAAAAAATATGAAATAAATAGAAAGCAAGCAATAAATTCTATCAGGACGGCTGCAGATTAAATAGAACTAAGCCATCAATCGTTCTCTCATCTCTAACCTCCTTCCTCCCTCTCTTTCTGCGTCGAGTACCCTGGATTTCTATTATTTTAAAATATTTATAATCATTGGATTACACTTTTATATTTCACTACATATTTAACATTGTAGTTTTGGATTAGGAGCTGATGCACTCAATCTCTGTTGGGGATGTAAAAGATTATTGTATTTAACATTTAATCGTTTAATATCCTCTACATTATAAACTGTAATTTACAATCGACGAATAATTAGAATGGAAAGGCTAGAAAGTTTTATTCCAGTTGGAATAGGTGAATTACATAAATCCACCCTTTAATGAAAAATGTCAATGTCTGTGGTAAGAATCTTCTTGTTCGCGTTTTCCTGGTGTTGTAGTTCTGACTACGCAAATTCTGTTTTAGATTTTTCAATCAAATCGGTAGAAAAAATAATGGTAAACATAATTGGACAAACTTTCCACTCTTACATATTATGCAGTGAAACATTTGTATGTACTTTTATAGTTTGTAGAGCGGAGAACTCCCAAGTTTGTAAACTCACTATACATGTGTCGGTCACGCGGTCCTCGAAGACTTCGCAATATTTTATATTAACATTTAAATTTGTTTACTACTTCTTAGTAACATGGAATTTCGGCAGTGTGGATTAAACTCCTTATTTCTTAACGTAAATGTAATTATTTTTTATCCCATTATTAATACTTTTCATGCTAATGCTAAAAGGATACGCAATACGTTATGATTGAGATATGAAAAAAGATATATAGATAGATTGAAAAATTTGTCGCGAAACTTTACTAAATGATTGTACCTGGAAAAAATAAAGACGAAACCTTTCTATAAACATGTCCGAAATCGCTTAGTTTTCAGTTTGCTTCTTTATATAAAAATATATGGCAGGTGTTTACAATTTTATATGTAGAATTTCTTGAAAACTTTATTACACAATCAAAACAAAAAACTGTAAGAAATTAAATTTGCTGTTTTTAAAATTGATAACTTAGTTTTCATTGAAACCCAAAGAATAACTCAATTATTGATAATACTATACAAATTAATACTCTAAAGGTCAAAAGCAGGTTGAACCAAAACAATTTTGTAATCTGAGAATTTGTTCATCAAATATTAACCCTAATACAATGATTTCCTTTATTCATAACATTAATTCACTTATTCAGAGGGGGAAAAAAAAAAAAAAAAAAAAAAATGTAAACACAGATTACAAATTTTATAGGCCGACTTTATGAAAATGAAGAAAATAAAGTACCTATTGATTTCTAGTATATAGGTAAAAGGTTACAAATGTGTAAACCAAACCTGGACTCGATAACTCATCCACTTCCCAATTTAAATTTAGTTTTTAAAAAATACACAAACAGAACTACAGACAGAATATTAAACTTTTCCGGATATATGTTTAGAGTAACATTTGTATGTATTTTTGGAGGTATAATCATTCCCTGAAGTTTTAATATATATTTTGAATAACCCCTTTATGCTAAGATGTGAGCAGGCAATTAGTTAATAATGAAGAACTATCTCCTTTGTTTTTTACAATCTATTTGCTCTTAATATTTTGAAACACGCCCATAAATAAATAAAAAGGAATAAGTTTGGTATGTTTAACCGTATCTTCACGAATGTTTTAAAATATTTTGATAAAATTTTTGATAACATGAAGCTCATACAGATCATTATCTCCCCAAAACATTCCAGTTATAAAAGAATCGGTCAAAAAGGTGGAAATAAACAATGGTCAGAAAATGTCGAATATATTGTAGCACAAGGGAATTTGACACAATTTCGATGAAATATGAAAGTGTATTGGCTAGCCGTAAATCTGTAACAGTAAAATGTCAATTATCGGTATTAGGAAAAATAAATTTATTTTTTAAAAGGAAAGTCGACTAGTTTATCACCACTAAAAAAAGCATTTTTCGCATGATTATATTTCCACAAAGCTGATATATTATATCTATAAACTGGCGAAAAAGAAAAGAAAACAATAATAATGTAGAAAAGTTTTATTTATTATTGATCAAATTATGTTTGTAGATTAATTCTCAGACGATATTAATTTTCTTTATCGTAGTTTTCCAATAGTGATTGTGAAAAAAACGTCAATAAAAAATATTGCCGATGGTTCGCAACTCCAAAGTATTAAAGTTGGTTTTAATATAAGTTTCTCTTCCTAAATTAAATCGCTACCTTCTTTCTATAAGATTGAAGCAAACTTTGCTGAAACTTTAGCGTCAAGACACCTATTGCAAGATAAAACTTAACAGATTTTTGTAATTTCAAAATAAAACTGATTTAACTTCGTCGCAACGTAGGTTTTTGTTATTTTCTTTTGATTGGATTCTTAAGGAAGAAGAAGAAAAACCAAAACATAAGGGGATTATTGAGACGGAAAGTTGGCTCACCTGTGCAGAAATCGTAGTTGGAGAACTTGAGCAAACAAAATAAACCGACTTAATCAAGTTAGGATAAAACACTTGCGGCGTTTGTCTTTCGCAAAGGGAAATAATACATATATATAAGTTTGTTACAAAGGAAATAATATATCTGAAATACTGTAATTACATTTAAGCTTCATGATTTAATTCATTGCTAGTATAGTTTAGGTTTGAAACACTTTGGGATTCGTTTGAAACAAATCTTCAAATCTTGTTTGTTCTTTCATAATTTATAAAAACATAAGATACTTTATAATATTACTGTTTGAATTTTTGAAGAAAAGGAAATTATAAATGATAATAACAAATAACAGTGCAAAAACATTGTACAAACATTTTCACTCGCCCATCCCAAAAACCAAATACAAACCAACCCATACAAATTTTTCTTCAACAAAAATTATAAATGATAATAACAAATAACAGTGCAAAAACATTGTACAAACCTTTTCACTCGCCCATCCCAAAAACCATATCCAAGACAACCAATACAAATTTTTGTTCAACAAAAATTTCAGTTTGGGAGTTGTCAGTCAAAAAGTAATGATGGACCATGAACACAGTGTGAAAAAATATTTACATGTAACGATAAAGCTTTGACATTTTTGTATTTTTACCAATTATTTCCTGAACCTTAAAATTATTTTACCTCTGGGTTACTATTCACAATTCACTTTTATAACAAGTACATGGCTGATTTTTAGGTTTTTTACAAATAATTCACGAACCAGCATTTTTGGAGATATGGCGACTAATACGTTTTATTCAGGTCGTTAAGAAACTATGTTGGACCAAAAGTTGATGGAAATAGGTAGAGTCTATTTTGTGAAAATAGATAGTTTGTGGGTTTGTCTTATAACAAGTTTTAGTTATCTCAAAACAATTAAAGAAACTTCCTATGATATGGTAAATATATATTCACATACCAAATTTGATTAAAATCTGTCCACGCGTTTATGCTACACATACGATAGACAACAATTTAAAAACACTTTTCTGGGCTCAGGGGAACTTAAAACGGATATATCAACAAAAACCTCGACATACGATTTGTTTACCCATTACATAGACTACGCATCTATAATAATACACCTGATTTTAGTAAGATTTCAAATCCTGTATTTTAATCTGTTACAAAAATGAAAATTGTTAATTTTCAAAATGGCGGCTAAACGGTTTTTCGAAAGTGTCTTTTTAGATATTTTACATATTAGCCCATAATCTTGTTATCAGTGAAATTCACGCCCCATCTCAGCCGAGTATTGACCGAGTTAGTTGAACATCCAAACGTTCATTACACAATGCATAGGACACTTAAAAGTTTTTGCTAAATCTTCGGAATTGACAAGTTACGAAAGTCTACTTTTAAGAAAGCTACTTTGGATTACACGTCATGTTAGAGGAATCTACGACTGGAAGAAGAGATAAGATATGTATGGGCATTAAATGTGTGATTATTGTTTGTTTTTTACATCTTTAAAGTGGTTAGGATAATTAATTAAAAATGACCTCTCAATTACATGTTATAATATTCTCAAAAAGAGACGGAACGTTCATACGCTCATACGTTCCATAAAAACATAAGCCCCCAAAATTTGAGATTATTCGTCAAAACCACACATGAACTCCTATTTACAATATCCCACACTTTACGACGGCACTGGAAAATGTATGACTGTTCAATAAATTGTGAAGAAATTATTTTGTATAGATAACTGAGTTATCACATGACCTACAATAAAAATAAAAATATATTAATGCGTTTAACTTTAGAAGAGCAAAATATTTTGTATATGTAATTTATTTATTTAATTCAGATATTCTGGGGAAGATATTTTAAAAACGGGTTCGTGCATAATCAGCATGCTTTGTAGGCACATTCAAAAATAATATCATACCATGTATACAAATATTTGGACTAGATATTTAAATTCTATTTCACATGTTATTTTAACTATTTGTTTATTCAATCTGTACCATAATTTTTACCGTAATTTTAATTTTAAAAAAAATATATAATGCATGTTCCCAATTTCATTTATTTTATATCTTTAAACATTTCAGAAATACAGGATGGCTCAATCTGCTGTATTTACTAACATACCGAGATATATTAATATCAAGCAATCTTAGAGTTACTTACATTCATAAGGTTCCAGATAGTCACACTTACCTGAAAACAAAATACTCGGAATTAGAAATCAAAGCCTTAAATATAATTTATTTTATAATAAGAAAATGTAAAGATGAGTGTAGTAATGTTGGACAACGACGAGAAAAGAATTAACAAGCGAATGTAGTCAGTCTGCAAAATAAGCTGTATGTTTGTAGGAGGGATCTCATGACCTGCAGGAATGTACCGTAAATGTTTTTAAGAAGCAGCGATAAATGATAATGGACAGTAAATGGTACTAAAGATATAGAATGCAATTAAAATTTACACCCTAATAACAAAAGTTAGTTTACTAGAAAAGACATAGCCAGTACTTCTCTCCTTATGTTAACGTATTCCTTAGTTGATACTTAAACAATAGACCTAGTTCCTTGGACGTTTTAGTAGATTCAATAAAAGGTTGTGACACACAACAATATTCCTAGACCAACTGTAGAATCTATCACAGATATCGTAAACCTGAACAAAACACTACTAACACCGACAAATAAAAAGAGTGGCTTACTACTTATACACTTATACATGAAAGTATTATACGTGTCAATGATTTGTTCATAATGTGCAAATATTCTGTTGGACAGTTTTAGAAAATAATTCAAATTAAATTTTCAGTGGAAGTTTTTTTAATACTGTTCGTTACGCTTTGTTCAGATCATTGGATTTAATACTTAGGTGCAAGTCGGAGCATCTGTGTCCATGCCTTGGAACCGTATACAAAGAGTTTTGAAAGGCCGCCATTAATATATATACAATATTTCATTAAAATAACATGACAATATTATTATGTATAAAAACTTCGTACGGCTTAAAAGCAAACATCTTAGTAGTTAGTAAACACGCTTGACGGTAACTGTGTAACAAACTTCGCAATGTTAATTTTTTATATTGTTATGTTATAAATTTTTAAATAAACTTTTCCATGGAATTTAACTGATACACAGTTGTTATAAACGAAATTCTTGAACACGTTGTAGAATGAAAGTCTTGAAATTTATTGGTAGTCAGATTTTACGTGTTGTGGTGGAGCGAAAGTCTTGAAATAAACTGGTACACAGATGTTATATATTGTGGTAGAATCAAAGTCTTTAAATAAACTGGTACACAGATGTTACATATTGTGATTGAGTCAAAATCTTGAAATGAATTGATACACAGATGTTACATATCGTGGTAGAGTCAAAGTCTTTAAATAAACTGGTACACAGATGTTACATATTGTGATTGAGTCAAAGTCTTGAAATGAATTGATACACATATGTTACATATTGTGGTAGAGTCAAAGTCTTGAAATAAACTGGTACACAGATGTTATATATTGTGGTAGTCAAAATCTTTAAATAAACTGGTACACAGATGTTATATATTGTGGTAGAGTCAAAGTCTTTAAATAAACTGGTACACAGATGTTACATATTGTGGTAGAGTCAAAGTCTTGAAATAAACTGGTACACAGATGTTATATATTGTGGTAGAGTCAAAGTCTTGAAATAAACTGGTACACAGATGTTATATATTGTGGTAGAGTCAAAGTCTTTAAATAAACTGGTACACAGATGTTACATATTGTGATTGAGTCAAAATCTTGAAATGAATTGATACACAGATGTTACATATCGTGGTAGAGTCAAAGTCTTTAAATAAACTGGTACACAGATGTTACATATTGTGATTGAGTCAAAGTCTTGAAATGAATTGATACACATATGTTACATATTGTGGTAGAGTCAAAGTCTTGAAATAAACTGGTACACAGATGTTATATATTGTGGTAGAGTCAAAGTCTTTAAATAAACTGGTACACAGATGGTACATATTGTGATTGAGTCAAAATCTTGAAATGAATTGATACACAGATGTTACATATCGTGGTAGAGTCAAAGTCTTTAAATAAACTGGTACACAGATGTTACATATTGTGATTGAGTCAAAGTCTTGAAATGAATTGATACACATATGTTACATATTGTGGTAGAGTCAAAGTATTGAAAGAAATTGATACACACATGTTACATTTTGTGGTAGAGTCAAAGTCTTGAAATGAATTGATACACAGATGTTACATATTGTGATTGAGTCAAAATCTTGAAATGAATTGATACACAGATGTTATATATCGTGGTAGAGTCAAAGTCTTTAAATAAACTGGTACACAGATGTTACATATTGTGATTGAGTCAAAGTCTTGAAATGAATTGATACACACATGTTACATTTTGTGGTAGAGTCAAAGTCTTGAAATGAATTGATACACAGATGTTACATATGTGGTAGACACAAAGTCTTGAAATGAATTGATACACAAATGTTACATATTGTGGTAGACACAAAGTCTTGAAATAAACTGGTACACAGATGTTATATATTGTGGTAGAGTCAAAATCTTTAAATAAACTGGTACACAGATGTTATATATTGTGGTAGAGTCAAAGTCTTTAAATAAACTGGTACACAGATGTTACATATTGTGGTAGAGTCAAAGTCTTGAAATAAACTGGTACACAGATGTTATATATTGTGGTAGAGTCAAAGTCTTGAAATAAACTGGTACACAGATGTTATATATTGTGGTAGAGTCAAAGTCTTTAAATAAACTGGTACACAGATGTTACATATTGTGATTGAGTCAAAATCTTGAAATGAATTGATACACAGATGTTACATATCGTGGTAGAGTCAAAGTCTTTAAATAAACTGGTACACAGATGTTACATATTGTGATTGAGTCAAAGTCTTGAAATGAATTGATACACATATGTTACATATTGTGGTAGAGTCAAAGTCTTGAAATAAACTGGTACACAGATGTTATATATTGTGGTAGAGTCAAAGTCTTTAAATAAACTGGTACACAGATGGTACATATTGTGATTGAGTCAAAATCTTGAAATGAATTGATACACAGATGTTACATATCGTGGTAGAGTCAAAGTCTTTAAATAAACTGGTACACAGATGTTACATATTGTGATTGAGTCAAAGTCTTGAAATGAATTGATACACATATGTTACATATTGTGGTAGAGTCAAAGTATTGAAAGAAATTGATACACACATGTTACATTTTGTGGTAGAGTCAAAGTCTTGAAATGAATTGATACACAGATGTTACATATTGTGATTGAGTCAAAATCTTGAAATGAATTGATACACAGATGTTATATATCGTGGTAGAGTCAAAGTCTTTAAATAAACTGGTACACAGATGTTACATATTGTGATTGAGTCAAAGTCTTGAAATGAATTGATACACACATGTTACATTTTGTGGTAGAGTCAAAGTCTTGAAATGAATTGATACACAGATGTTACATATGTGGTAGACACAAAGTCTTGAAATGAATTGATACACAAATGTTACATATTGTGGTAGACACAAAGTCTTGAAATAAATTGATACACAGATGTTACATATTGTGGTAGAGTCAAAGTTTTGAGATAAATTGATATACAGATGTTACATATTGTGATAGATACAAAGTCTTGAAATGAATTGATACACAAATGTTACATATTGTGGTAGACACAAAGTCTTGAAATGAATTGATACACAGATGTTACATATTGTGGTAGAGTCAAAGTCGTGAAATAAACTGGTAGTCTGATAATACGTACGTGGTAGAGCTAAAGTCTTGAAAAAAACAGCTATATAGATGTTACATATTGGGGTAAAGCGAAAGACTTTCAATAAACTAGTATACAGATGTTACATATTGTGGTGTAGCGAGTTGAAGTTTAATTAAACTAGTTGAAGTTAGGAATACCACTACTGTTACAAATTGTGATAGTTGAAGATATATTTAGTCTACTTTAAATTTGTTTCACTGTCTATAACTTATTATTTTAGAATAATATTTGAGTAAGCCAAATTAGCGATACAATCTAAGATTATCTTTTTGTTTCCATTCTTAATGTCTTTGTTGATCCGCTGAGCTTCAGTTAAGCCTTTTACTAGAAGTTATAATCTAACGTTCGAATGCCAATTCAAGGCAGTACGTGTCGATCTGACAGCTTTAAAAGTTAGCGGCAAAGTTCGATTAATTGAAAATCTGGGAGTGTTATGACGCAATTGGAAGGCGAATCACGCGCCTGTTCTTTGCGGCAAGTTGGCAATTAATGCTTGGCGCGAAGAAATAGTATAGGATAGGGGGAACATAAGGTTTCTGTTGTGAATACTACAAGGCGAATACTTCCCTTAATTGAATATCCAATGAAATCAAGTGAATAAGAATTGTTAGAGATATAGCAATTAAAGAAAACTATATTTTAAGTTTAAATTCATTCTATATATATTTTAAAACATTTTTATAAGGTAGTAAAGTAAACTTTTCAAATGAGACTACAGTTGCAAGAAAAATTGGCAATATTGGATTTAAAAATATATATTTCGAAGATTATAACGAGATTTATTTGTGATAAGAAATTCCTAATAAAAATCACACGTGTTAAACATATTATTTAAATTCCTATACTTTGAAAAATAGCAATAAAAATAATTTAATTATAAACTTAAAATACTCTCGTACTAAAAAGAGTAAAAAAAGTCCCACTCATTTCAAAATTGGAAAGTGTGTAAAAAAATCGACTTATACTCAGTACCATACATGATTTATTTTTGGGTCTGATTCCAATTACTTTATATATATATATATATATATATATATATATATATATATATATATAAGCCTTATTAGTACGCCTAACTCCTAATTACTAAATTTGTATTGAAACGAAGCCTATTTTTGTTGGAACGCCCTCGGCTCAGGTGTGGACAAGGATTTATTTGTGCCGACTCCTATACGCTTTTTATCTAATCAATAAATTAAATTAAATAAACACAACTAAAGCAAAACTACAAACAGTTTTGATTTGCAATAAAAAATATATTTGAGTATAGGATTAACTTTAAAATTAATAACGTAAATAATTTCTATTTAAAATCCATCTTTCATATCTGAAAGGACATTCCGGAAGTGCTAATTTTAAACCTTTAATACAAGCTCAAGTCATACAATCTTTTTTTTTCAAAAAGGAATTGAAAAGATACTCGTCACAAAAATTTCACCTATTTTAAGTAACTAAATACTATAATTTAATTTCAACATAATTACCATTTATTCACGTAGCTTGGCTGCGGAGGGAGGATGGAGTGTTTACCCAGAGAACGAGGGTGGCGTCAAAGTAAACATCTCGGTGTTATTTCTTTGCTTCAAATATTCAAGTGCTTTTCAAATTTCATTTATAGCACTTGTGGTCTTTTTACTAAAGGACCTTTTTTTCTATCTATTTACGTTTAATTTAATTTAAAATTGGAACTTAATTTGTTTTAGTATTTTTAATTTAAGAAATCTGTTTACTTTGATTTCCTATTCCATAATTTGAGTTGCGGATGTAGTATTACGGTATGGAGGCTGTGTTTATTTTGCAATGAATATAGTTTCACGTCATTATTGTTAGATAACGAGGTCAGTTAAACATTATTGGCAATTGCAATTATAAACCGAGGTCAATTAGAGATAATATTGTAGATGGTGACTTGCCAAATAATAAATGAAAATGATAAATCAAGTAAATAGATGACAGTATTAAAAACCGCTCAATGTATATAGTATCTCACATTTACAATGAAATTAAACTCTAAAAAATGAACACACGTTCTGCTATTTTTACGAATATTTATATACAATTGGAACTTCTTTCGAAATGGAGAGTTAATTTCTTTCTTTCACCGATCGTGTCTTCTATTCAAGTTTCACCGTTGGTGTAAATTATTAACACAATGACTTAAAGTATATTTTCTTAACTATGTCAACAATTTATCATTTATTTTTTCCGTTCGTATTTAAGAAATAAATATCAAATGAAAGCAAATACAATAATTAATTTAAACAAAGTTTATTCGGTCACAAGTATGCATGTTCGGTATTTCCATTTGTTTACGCAGATATACAGATTCTATGAAAATCTGACATCGTTATATCGAACAATATTTTCATATTACAATTTAGTTTTATAATATGCATTCTCTTGTATATTACATAGGCAATTGACTAAATTTCCATATTAATGTAGTTGAGTTAAAGTCAAATAATTTAAAGGAACAACCAGGAAACAAATCTAGGGAATATATTGCTTTAAAGGAATTAGCTTCCAATGAAATATTTATTACAATAAAAATACATTTTCCGCATTAATATGTCAGAAAAACAGTTAATTCATATTTAACAACGAAGTCGATTGGGGCACATGCATAAATTGCATGAAAAAAAAGTAACAATAAAATAACGTATACAAATGTGATGTTAAATCAACACGTGAGTAAATACAAATGCACGAAAAAATACACATAGTTCTAAGCATAAATATAAATAAATATTGAGCTTGACTTGTGAGGTATAGGCTACTTGATGGAATAAAACTTAAACAAAAAACTCTAAAGAATAGTACGATTATTTATTCAAACGAGTTTCAACGACAAAGTCGCCATCTTCAGTAATGCACGAACTACAATACCTAAACTATAAACGCCTTTGAATAAATACACGTACTATTTGGGAGAATTTGTGTTAAAGTTTTATTCCATTACGTTTAAGTAGTTTAGAATTCATTACAAGTTCATTAGGAAGCTCAATATTTAAAGTTTATGAAGATAAATATAAGATAGTTTGGGCCATGAATCATGGCCTTCTTGTTTTGTTATCTTTGTAATAAACAACACAGATTAGAGCCTGTCATTTGCTTAAAGGAACTTCAAAAAGTTCTGAGTGAAGTCCGGAATTGTCTGATGGAAGTGACAGATCTAGTATTTTAGTTTGTGGTTAATGCATTTCTTTTATTCTATATCCTCAAAAATTTGAAAAAAAAACAAATAAATGGAGACAAAATACTTTATAGCACACAATAGGCCTATTTATTCAATCTATAGCGAGTAAAGATAACGAACCTTTATAGCTCAACATACAAAATAGCAGTAGTTTTGGCAATAATTAAGAAATGTGTTTAATTTTATAGATAGTTGTGAAATTAACTGTTTGAACTTACTTGTATAGCGTCAGTAACCCACAACGAGCCTTACTCCAATTACGTGCAAATACGTACTGAGTGTATGTAAACATTGGGAAATGGCTAACGCGTATCGAGTTAAATAAAAGTGCTAATGTTAGCTGACTAACAAAGACCTCTCAGATTCATTCTATGTTAGTCTCGTATTTATGCCCCACCCTTAATGAGTTCTGCTCTGCACATGTCTGTTCTACAACACAAGATAACATCATGAACCTAGTTCTTTTATAATTTCGCGTATTATTAATTAGCAATCTAAGCGAAAATATAATTTTGTTGTGCAATCCGTTAGCAGTTATTTCATTGGTGATATTACAGGAATTCCTGTTACCAGCCGTATATTATTTGGGACAATATTTACGTGTTCAAAACCTGTTTGTTTAAAAATGAATTAAAGCGCTAATTGATTGCGTAGGAAAACAATGTTTATACCTGGATTTGTGTGTATATTACCAAGATTTTTTTAGCCATACATAACTTTCTTAATTTGTATTTTAGAAAGGTGAAATGAGCATCACTGGATGGTGATTTTAAAATGGTATAAAATAAGACACTGTGCGATTTTATATTAAGTATATAAGAAAAGTTACACACGAAAACATAAAGCTGCCGCCATTTTAAGACTTACCTGCTAGCGATGTAATGGGAATTTCGTAAGAAACCTGCCTTATATTGTGACAAAAATAATTTACGTGTTGGACCATATATGATTTTAACGTACTATTTGACCGGGTAGAGAAACAACAATTGTGCCTGGATTTTGGGTCATTTTAACATACGAACTTTTTTGGGGATTTTTTAGTGACTGTAGAAACGTCACATGAATATCGTTGGATGCTAATTTTAAAACTGCACAACATTAGATACTGCAAAATAAATATAATATTTTAAAATGCAGTTAACGAGGGAAAGAATTTTAAGTTCTCGCCATATTGAAATTTTGCTCTCTTGTTTGAGTCTAATGCTAAAAGGAATGGGAAGTTTTTATGTTATAGTGCTTGCTTTCACACAGATAACTGATTGGTTTATTGTTTAGAGCCAACTTCAGAGATATTATTACACTTATAACTAATCACTTAGGTAAATAAAAACACAACAATATACTACAATTGATACACAACACAATTTCGCTTAGCAGAATCAAGTATCAGTAATGGACTATAAATTCTGTCTGTAATTCCCGTCATTAATGGTTTCGCTTTAAATCGGTGCTCATATTTCATATCCCAGCTATCTGCCCTGTGCTATAATATACGGTAAAAAATAACAAAACCCAGTAATCACGCAGTACAGAAGGGGGAGTGGGGGAGGACGACAATTTAAATGCAAATCCACTCTGACTGCACAAGGCCCCCGGGTCCATACCTGAATATAGCGACGGAATAGGAGAAACAATTCTGACCGGTTCAATTTCTACAATAATTTATTTATGTTTTATTCTTATATTATATACATAACAGTTGTATATTGAGAAAATACATAAACAACTATTCTCTCTACTTAATAGTTAGTGTAAGGAATAATATATTTCATCACTAGGACCAAAAGTGAAGCTTTACGATACAAGCTCAAGTTTAACTCAAGAAAAACTTAAGCTCAAGAAAATTGAGCGAGGATCGAAAAGCTTCTTTTGGTCTTAGTCATGAACTATATTTTTCGTTATTCAGTAAAAATATAAGAAAACAATTTCACAAAAACTAAAATGTTATAATCTATTTACCTTCAAAAGTTTGGACAAGTTACACACGTTTGCAGATATTACAGCGTTTTAGTTTGTGTTAGTGGTATTTATTTATAAAATCTATGGTAACAGCTGTTTTATCTGTTATTTATAATCGAGAGTATCGGTTGTTTTTATAGATGCTTTACAATCGTTAATTGATTCGTATAAGCGAAGAAAGAGTTGATGATTTCGACCTCAGCTTGTGTTTTAAGGTCCTAGGACTAAAAAGAACAACTTTAGCATTTCAATGCATGTATTGAAAACAGTTGCTTATGAAGCATTATGACGAAAAAATAATTATATTACTTACAACAAAATATACTCTAGTGATATGGCATAGATACCACCGAAAGTGACCTATAGTAGTATTCTAAAAATACTTACAATATTTGTTACATATATAGGCTATTAAAGAGGCAGACATAATATTACCTTTTCTAATAATACCATTGGATAAAAATAATTAAAAACAAACACATACTTAATAAATAAGATTTAGTTTTAGTTTTGGGGAACTCATCATGTGTAAAAGAAGTCACTTGTAGTAAATTTCAGAACGTCTAAGATTAATAGTTAAGGGAACGAGTAAAAGTCCCCCCCCACAGCTTTCATTTTTAGCTAAGTCTGTACGAAAATTTTATGACTACTGAAGAAGATTCATTTTCTACATTTTAATGTATAGTTATTAGGCTATATCCTTTTCAATATTCGTTAAATAATCCTTCCATAACCCACAAGATTATAGGTTCCGACATGTCAGACATATGATTATCAGATGCATTTTTAAATAAAAACATTAAAAAAAAAAAATTATTTATTAAGAAGTTGAGAGAACAATGCTAACATTTGAAAATACTATAATAAGGAATCGAATCAACAATAGGCTACAATATTTAAAAGGCCTTCCAACGTATTTAGGATACACAAAATCATAGTTTCTCTGAATAATTTGTCTTATAAAAACAAAGACAGAATAGTTTTATTTGAGCGTACACCAATTTAGTATTAAACTAATCAGTTAATCGGACACAGATAAAAACAAAAGACCACTGGAAAGGCCAGCAAGGAGAGGCGGTAGAAAGGGACAGAAGGCAATTTAACAATAGCACGATGTCCCATAAAATAATTGCACACTTTTAACACACGAATCCTATTTCAAGACAGATTGCTGTAAATCAAATGACATTATTAAAGTCGAAAACTGTCGTGAGGTTGACTTTCTCTTGGTTATTTCACACAATAAATGAGAAACATTACATAAAGGATTAGAACTGCGTGATAAGTCTAAGGAAAAACAATGCTTTTTCATTAGAGTAACTTTTTACTTTCTCCACTCATGCAGGGAAAAGAAATTATATATACAAACAAATCAGCGTCTTGTTTTTTCCTCAAAATATATATCTGTCCAAAGTTCCTCACGATAAAGTTATTATATTTTCTCCCTGTCTGTCCAACACCAAATCAATGAATTAAGTTAAAATCACATTCCGAAGTATTGTAAGTTTGTATTGAGCAATATGGAATGAAAATGTAATTAAAAATTAAAATAAGTCTTCCATTGTATCTTTATTACTTGGGTCATATTACCTCTTGCCATGAAGATCTACAAACAATCATGTTAATATTTATTTTATTTTTCCATCGCAATGTACATTAGGTTCTATTGGAAATCATAATAACCTGTTTATTAGTAAATGAAATACAGTAATTTATTTAAAAAAATACTTCTAAACCCGTCTACTAGAATTTAATTAGTAGTACAATTTTTTAACTCCTTGTTTAAAATCATAACTAATAATACCATCATCAAAAATATACAAATTCTGTATGCGTATTATTTTTTATGTAGAGGCAGAGGCAGACATTTTAAAGAAAACTTAGTCCAAAGAAAGTATGCTTTATACTAATGGCGTATTCAATATGTAGTATAGAATTACAAGATCAACATATTCAATATCTGTTTTATTGTATACTTCCACCATAACCCATATGTTTACTGTGTGCAAATTAAACTTACCTATGCCGTTGTGATAATGCATATGAACCACGTTTTCTAGAATAAAAAATAAGAGATATACATTTTAAAAGAGTATAATTTGTATTTTTGATAAGAGAAGAAGAAGTTGTATACTACACTTAAGTTCCATTCACAGACTCCCCCCCCCAAACACAGTTATTTAATCTGCAAGATTTATTACAATACTACAAAATTATAATACTAATAACTATTGGAAATGTACCAAATTTGAATTTTCTGTCTGAAACTCAATACCAAAATAGAAGTATATTTATAATATAAAATTCCGACTTTGAAGTTGTAGCTCCCCTAAAGTGATAATAAGGCTAAATGAGCTTAATCCACGAATTATCGATGACTTTTGTAAAATCTTTTCCGATACAACTGTAGATATGAAATTAAAGATAATGCAATAATTTTGTAGTATCAGAATCAGTGCACATTTACTGCCTCGGCTACCAAATGTATTCACAAATACAACATGCTTCCTTCTCCCCTTGCCACATATTTCATTTGGACAACAGTAACGAGCTATTCAGTAATGTCCATAATGTGCGCCCTGTTTACTCTGCAATTAGTATTGTTGTTTATGTTGAGAGTGTTATGTTGTTTACAATGGTTATGCGTTTTGTGAGCGGCTTCTAATTTAAATAAATTTTATTCCAGAACATTGTTTGCGTGGTTCTATCATTTGTAGGGACACCTTCACAGGATAATTTACTACACACGGCTAATTAATAATTAACATGTTTATGAACGCCAGGTTTGTTAAAGAATTAAACAGGGTGATGGCTACTTACTGTACAAACATTTTTTGGACGAAAGTTCACATTATACGAAGGAAAACCTCACTCTTGAAAAAAAATTCTCTCAATTTACCTAGTAACTGCATTTTTTACTACTGTTTTTGGAAAAAAATATTGTTAATTATCGACGAAAATTTCATAATTCTCAACTTTTCACAAACAATTTTTTCTTTGGTATTATTTTCTAAAAACGCATGCAATTTAGAGTAAAATACAACCATTTAATTTTGAAAAGAAATAATACTAGTGTATTTATTGAGTTTGAAACAAATAGGTGTTTTTGGAAAAAACCTGAAATATTCAAAACACTATTGTCGGATTGTTGTTTGGCTAAACATTTTTCAAGATGTATAAAAACTTGCCCTTTGTAATAAGGGTTCGTTAGATATAAATATAATTTATTCTATTTAAATTGTAAGAGAAAACTAGGGTAAAATTTAAAAAAAAAGTTTTGAACAAGGGGTCACACATAATCCAGATAAGGGATGTACTATGACAACTGATAAGATAAAGGGAATGATAATAATACATTGCAATTGTCTTGTTGTTTAAAGGTAACATACTCTCTCATATTTTATATTGCATCAACTATTTCCTCTATCATAACCTGTTAAACTCCGTGTTAAAACAGTTAATTACAAAACGTATTTTTAACAACATATTTTAGGATTTCAAGCTGGTTTTCTCTTACAATTTGAAAGTATAAACTGAAGTGTCTTGTGTCAAATGAAAGCTTTTATAAGGGCAAGTATTTGGTATAATTTGACAATTGTTATGCATAACAACAATCCCACAATAGTGTTTTGAATATTTAAGGTTTTAATCGAAAACAAATATTTTGAGTGTTTCGAATTAAATAAAAATACATTCACGTTATTACTATTCAAAATTTTATTTGCTTTCAGAAAATAATACTAAAAGTAACAACTGGTTTCAGAAAAATGATAAAATTGAACTTTTCTTATAAAAGTCAGATATTATTGAAAAACTGTAAAAGATTCATAGTTCCAAGCAGAAACTACATGGTTAAGGTCAGAAATTTATTTTCAAGAGTGAATTTTTACTTCGTGTAGTGCATACTTTTATCCAAACATAATTTTATAATAAGTGCCAATCAGCCTGTATAATAAGAACCAATATACATGTTGGACGTTGCAGTTCAAGATTATAATATATTACTAATTAAAGACTTGTTTAAAAACATTTCACGGTCGGTTTTGATCCGGAAGATTAAAATTACCGATTGGAACTAACTAATCAAACTGTTTTGATTGATTTAAAAAGTTTAGGTTAAGCAAAGAAATTGACAAAAGTTCGACTTCTCTTTTCATGGCCTAGGGCCTCAAGGATCTGTAAAAAGTCATTTTCTGTCATACGTTTGTGGTTCTCAACTTCTCTACCTATTTAATAGCGGCCATAACCAAGTTGATTTATCTTTATTTTCACACAACTTTGACTTTTAACTTCATGTCTTTACAAAAATAATCCGACAAACAATTTCACACATATAGACAAGGCAAACCAAATACCAATCAATCTAAAATAGGCAGTATCTGCCATAAGAACAAAATTAAAAATTCCGATTTCCTTAAAATTGTCTGTAATGATTTGACAAAATTTTGCTAAAGGTCCCAAATAAAACGTATTGGTTGTCACCACCCCTATTCTGGACTTAACAAGTAAAAGGGTAGGAAATTAAACTTAAGAGGGATGCCGAATAGTTTTGCGCCGATTTTGATTTACTAATGCAAATCCCACTTTCTAAAATTATAAATAACCAACCCAGTAGTGAGAATAGTTAGAAGTTATATAAGATTAAACATACACAGATATGACTAGTAATCGAAATTATTATTATTGAAACTAGTGAATGAACTTTTCAAGTGTTTATACGCAGTTTTAACAAGCTTAATTCATGACGTATAATCGACAAACTTTATAAACAATTACAAGATAACAGTAACTTTGCTACTATTTCGATCAATAAGTAGTGGATTGATGTCGTTGAAAACGTCTGCAACAGAATTAATACAGAGACTTGAAACTAAAAACCACAGGAAGTACAGATTTGTTTTCTAGATGTAATGATATTATGAATTGGACAATACGTCAACAAAATTAAGGAGGATATTATGTTAATTATGCAAAATTAACGATAACGAAAATTCATGCAGAGACTTGGATAAAATATTTGAATATCTTGTGAAATAGAAATAACCGTTTGCGTAAACGAGAAAGGTATTTATAGAAATACAATAAAAGAAAAAATGAATGAGGAATTCAAAATGGCGGTAATTTTAAAACATTTTTGTTCATAAATTTCTAGTAGTTTAATTTACTACATACTAAATTAGCTCAAGAGTACAAATTAAAATTCTGCATGTTATTGTTTTAACAACAGCTCTCGATTGTTTATATAACGATGTTATTCTCCAGAAAATACATTTTAAGACAAAAATGATATTTGTGAGTTGCCTATACGAGTTGAGTAATTACTGTAGACTTGTGTATGTGTGTGACAATTACTTTAATTAAAAACACTCGCACACCCTATGCCCATAAACAAAGCGGTTCAGCTCAGAATATCATCACTAATGTTTGAGGTTACAATATTGTAACACACTTTGTCAAAGGCGACATCACTCTTATTACGAAGATTAACAGACAGAAAACAATTACGGCCCTTGGGACATAAAACACCGGGGTTCATTATAATAAAGTTGTGCAAAGATTGAGACTTTTCGCTTTCATACTTAAGTTTATTTACCCACTGCCTTAAGATAAAGACTTGGCAGGGTTGATGGGTTAAGGGATGAAGGGTTGATGGGATTAAACCTCTACTCTATGCTTACATATTGCCGCTTGGGATTGCAGCCTAGCCTTTTACTCTACGAAATTACTCAGCAGAGCAAATCTTCTAAAATCTGATTCTATAACACACTTTCGTTCATTGGGTTGAGTGTAGTATATTGTCACTTCTATGTATATTGTTACGTAGTTTGTTTCCTTTTAATTAACCTTAAAAAAGTCTTATAAAAATAAATTTTAAATATGTAAAAAAGTTTTATATTGGAAGTGGTGTTTAGTACTACCGGCTACGTTAAAACAAATTAAAAATATTATTTCAAAGCGATCAATGTCATGGTACTGTTTAGAGTTATAATAACTCTGTTACTTATAAAAAAATCCTTTATAGGAATACTTCATAAACCATGTTCATCGTCTACGCGTAACAAAAAATATAAACGCGATTGCTGGAAACTAAGTTTTTTTTCTTTCGTAAAAGGTTACAGTTAATAGAGATAATTATTTATATTATAAAATTCACAGTGATTAGTAAGATTTTAAAAGTTCTTAATTTATAATGTATTATACTCAAACTTCAAAAGGTTTACAGCATGAATATTTCTAAGTTTAGATTTTCCTTCGTATTTGCTGTTAATGAGTGTTCTAGTAACAGCATTGCAAAATTTCAATATTGTTTATTATTAACACAGTTTCAATTGAGAAACTTGGAAAAAGTAATTAGTTAATAAATACGAGTGCTTTTCTTTAAATTCTCTTGATATATCTCATACATGTACAGGATGTCGTGCCAAACTTTAAGGTTAATTAGGTTAAAAAAAGAATTAAAGTTACTATAAACATATAAGCAGTAGGTTACGTTTTTTGTACAAACAGTCACTATATCCGCAATTTATAAGATAAAATTTAGATTTTTATGTATTGATAAAAATGTAGCATGTAAAATGTGGAATACAAATTTCGACTCGAAATTCCAAAAACATAAAATGACCGACAGATGGAAAACGAAGTGTTTCCCGACACATGTTTATAGGAACATTTTTCTTTATTTTGACCCATATAACCACAATCTAAAGTTTGGCACAACATTTTCTGAACACTCCGTATAAAAATATAGTTAATAGAATAAAAATCAACTATCTTAAAAAAGGTGAAACAAATATTATTTGTAAACAAACAACAATATATGTTGTTATTATTTTTTTTATAGTAATACAACTTAAGTAATACAATATTTTTCAGCCGTTTGGTGAATATTTTATAGATAACAGGCGTCATAAAAACACCTTTCGCATAATAGTGACATCAAATGAAACATACACCCTAATACCAGTTTATGGGACATAAATCTAGATTTTGTTTAACAAACCAATTTAACGGATGTTTTCTTATAAACGTGTGCACAAACGTAAATGAATTAAAAGATAGATGGCAAGTTAGTTAACAATCAAGAATGTTCATATATATAGAGTTGTGCTTAAAAGAAATTAAACCAAAACTTTAAAATGTTATTTTTTTTATTGTTTACTTTTACAATAAAAATGAAAACTGGTCCCAAGGGACGAACCATTAATTTTGTTCACATAAATGTTAAATCTAAATAATAACATAATAAAACACTCAAGGTCCAACCAGAGATGACCTTATTATGTAAATGTCATTAAGTTGCGTCATTAAGTTCGATCACCAGTCAAAAACTAATCTAGACTAAATCCAATGCTTTTTTCCCTCTTCAGTCTTCTTATTTGATTCTGAGTATCCAACTGCTGAAGAGCTTCCATGTTACTTACTATAGACAAGACGTCAGGGCACTTGGTTTCCAGTGAGGCGATTTCTCCTGATACTGCGGAGATTCCGAGATCCCTATGTTGATCTTCATTAAGTTTGATCACCAGTCAAAAACTAATCTAGACTAAATCCAATGCTTTTTTCCCTCTTCAGTCTTCTTATTTGATTGTGAGTATCCAACTGCTGAAGAGCTTCCATGTTACTTACTATAGACAAGACGTCAGGGCACTTGGTTTCCAGTGAGGCGATTTCTCCTGATACTGCGGAGATTCCGAGATCCCTATGTTGATCTTCATTAAGTTTGATCACCACTCAAAAACTAATCTAGACTAAATCCAATGCTTTTTTCCCTCTTCAGTCTTCTTATTTGATTCTGAGTATCCAACTGCTGAAGAGCTTCCATGTTACTTACTATAGACAAGACGTCAGGGCACTTGGTTTCCAGTGAGGCGATTTCTCCTGATACTGCGGAGATTCCGAGATCTCTATGTTGATCTTCATTAAGTTTGATCACCACTCAAAAACTAATCTAGACTAAATCCAATGCTTTTTTCCCTCTTCAGTCTTCTTATTTGATTGTGAGTATCCAACTGCTGAAGAGCTTCCATGTTACTTACTATAGACAAGACGTCAGGGCACTTGGTTTCCAGTGAGGCGATTTCTCCTGATACTGCGGAGATTCCGAGATCCCTATGTTGATCTTCATTAAGTTTGATCACCACTCAAAAACTAAACTAGACTAAATCCAATGCTTTTTTCCCTCTTCAGTCTTCTTATTTGATTCTGAGTATCCAACTGCTGAAGAGCTTCCATGTTACTTACTATAGACAAGACGTCAGGGCACTTGGTTTCCAGTGAGGCGATTTCTCCTGATACTGCGGAGATTCCGAGATCTCTATGTTGATCTTCATTAAGTTTGATCACCACTCAAAAACTAATCTAGACTAAATCCAATGCTTTTTTCCCTCTTCAGTCTTCTTATTTGATTGTGAGTATCCAACTGCTGAAGAGCTTCCATGTTACTTACTATAGACAAGACGTCAGGGCACTTGGTTTCCAGTGAGGCGATTTCTCCTGATACTGCGGAGATTCCGAGATCCCTATGTTGATCTTCATTAAGTTTGATCACCACTCAAAAACTAAACTAGACTAAATCCAATGCTTTTTTCCCTCTTCAGTCTTCTTATTTGATTCTGAGTATCCAACTGCTGAAGAGCTTCCATGTTACTTACTATAGACAAGACGTCAGAGCACTTGGTTTCCAGTGAGGCGATTTCTCCTGATACTGCGGAGATTCCGAGATCTCTATGTTGATCTTCATTAAGTTTGATCACCACTCAAAAACTAATCTAGACTAAATCCAATGCTTTTTTCCCTCTTCAGTCTTCTTATTTGATTCTGAGTATCCAACTGCTGAAGAGCTTCCATGTTACTTACTATAGACAAGACGTCAGGGCACTTGGTTTCCAGTGAGGCGATTTCTCCTGATACTGCGGAGATTCCGAGATCCCTATGTTGATCTTCATTAAGTTTGATCACTACTCAAAAACTAATCTAGACTAAATCCAATGCTTTTTTCCCTCTTCAGTCTTCTTATTTGATTCTGAGTATCCAACTGCTGAAGAGCTTCCATGTTACTTACTATAGACAAGACGTCAGGGCACTTGGTTTCCAGTGAGGCGATTTCTCCTGATACTGCGGAGATTCCGAGATCTCTATGTTGATCTTCATTAAGTTTGATCACCACTCAAAAACTAATCTAGACTAAATCCAATGCTTTTTTCCCTCTTCAGTCTTCTTATTTGATTCTGAGTATCCAACTGCTGAAGAGCTTCCATGTTACTTACTATAGACAAGACGTCAGGGCACTTGGTTTCCAGTGAGGCGATTTCTCCTGATACTGCGGAGATTCCGAGATCCCTATGTTGATCTTCATTAAGTTTGATCACCACTCAAAAACTAATCTAGACTAAATCCAATGCTTTTTTCCCTCTTCAGTCTTCTTATTTGATTCTGAGTATCCAACTGCCGAAGAGCTTCCATGTTACTTACTATAGACAAGACGTCAGGGCACTTGGTTTCCAGCGAAGCGTTTGATTTCTCCTGACACTGCGGAGATTCCGAGAACCCTATGTAGATCTTCATTACGAACTTTACTATGGTTAGTTTGCTATATTCCTCATACTCTGTTCTGAAATTTTTTAATATTAACGATATTTGTTTTGCTAGTGCAACCACAAAGTTGAGTACCATAACTAACCTAACCATACGGGCTTAATAATCTGGATATATAGCAGGATGTTATTATAAATGGACAGTTGGGAATTCCCCCCCCCAGTAACACATTAAGTTGTCTATATTTTATACCAAGTTCGGTTTTTTTTAAAGTGCTCCATCCAACATAAACAAGCATCAAGAGTTAAACTCAGATATTTGGTATTATTTCCGTAAAATACAACATGAATAATATTATTTAACTGAGGTGGATTGTCAAGCCTCTTGATTGTAAAATTAACATATATCGACAATGTCTCATAAGTCCGATCTTTCAGTCTTTGGTCCAATGGTATTTTTATTGCTTGATCTTTGCAGCTTAGTGCTGGACACAGTTTCATTAAATACAATGGCTTTTCATGCAGTATCATCTATAAAGGTGGCCAACAACGTCTCCTCTATTTCCGGAAAATCACACTTAAACCATAAAGCAAACAGAGGATTGGCCTTAGGACATTTCTTTGTGATAAATCAACTTTAATTGTCTTGAAGTTCCAGGGCGCTTCTCCTGGTTTAACCTAAATAATTTTATCGGAAATTTACAATAGTAGAATGTCTACGTGATCAGCCCTTCACGCCAAACTTTATCAAACGCTTGCGCTACATCGAGAAAATGGCAGGGCAAACTTTTTGTCTTATCTTCAAGAGCATATAGAATAACATTTATGAGTCTATGCACTTGATCTATTAGAGAATACTTTTTCCGAAAGCGAAATTGATGGTTTGTATTGGTTTGGTGCCATTTTCAAATAGCTTTTTTCTTTTCTTTAACTAATTATTCTATTTACAATTTATATTTATTGCCTTTTGTTACGTATCTAATCTCTCTAATATCGATGATTGCTGCTCCTTAGATAAGTTTGATAAAGTTTTCTGCAGATTCTTCTAGTTCATCCTTAGTTCTTAAACTAATACGCGGTTCAATTTTTTCTTACGCGGTAGGTCTAATCTAAAATTTATCCAATTCAGGATTGCCACGTCGTTACTCACTATAAATGAACCCACGAGGATGGCGGATATTGTCGTTGCAACCGGTTTAATAATTAAACGTTATTTTGTGAAAATGCTTGTTCTAATTATTATTTGTAAAACATTATTATTTATAATTAGCGTAGTTCATTAGGCCTCTATAATATTTCTATAGCGACGTTAAATAAAATAGTTTTCATGTCATTTATATATACGTGAAGCAAATTTGTATTTGCATCCTATTGTAATTATTCTGTATTCTGTAAACTGTAGACGGTTCAGCCCACTTTATTTTCTAGCACATTCCATGGCTTAGTTATAATTTGCTTTTGTTATCAATGATAATGTCGATATTGTCCTTGAAACACATAATAATTAACCTTTATTTCGTGAGATTTTGTGTTCACTCAAGAGGTGAAAATAAAAGTCAACTTAAATGTTATCTAATCGCCTTTAAATTTATTTTTGTGTGGATTAATGCACCTGTAGTTTGGAGTTTACTCCATTTCAAGGAAGCAATGATAAGACTTCGTACATTCATATAGTAAAACAGTTCGAATGCATATAAGTTTGATTTTGAATCTTGTCATTACAGTACAAAATAGTTAGTGTTGCTTATATGCTAAATATCGCTTTGCTTCGTTTAATTAAACTACATTGCACGTTGTCAAAAACCAATACAGTAGATGTGTAACCTACAAACAGGTTTGATAAATAATTTTTCATCTTGTTGTTTACGGGCAAAACCTTCTCGGTCATCATCGAGATGAAAAAAAAATATGAAGAAACGAACATAAAATAAAGACCTCAAAACTACAATCACGTAATGGTCGGAAAAGAATAAGAGTTGGTCAAGAGAGACTTGATCGAAAACATGAGAGGGATCTAACTCAAGACTACATGGAAAAAGTGTAGATCCAGTTAGTGTCTCTCGAGATTGCCAAACCAGTACTCAATAAAGTTTAGGGCGGATTGACAAATAAACGGTTCGATCTAGAAACGATACAAAAACAATATGAAAATAAAAGCTTTTATAAGATTTGTACATTTACAGTCAAAGTGCCAAATATCCAAACTGATTTAATGTAGCAATTAGTTAAATGTAAACATTACGCAGTCCTTCTCCTCAGTTATGCAATAAAGGAGACAGTCAGGTAAAGCTACAGTATGACCGGCAAATCCCCATGATTTATTTACATTTTGGGAGTCGTGGGACCAACAAGAATTCATATTTAAAACCCCTCACACAAAACACAAAAGAGTTAAACGTACAAAACCGTTATAAATATATAATAAAGTGTGTCCAGATGATCTTACCTAGGCCTATTCTTTGCAGTTTTAGTGAACATTTTATATAGTACAGACAAACGTATAGCATTGATATGCTGGATACAGTGGTTATATATGGCATTTAGAATAAATACACTTTACAATATTGTTCAAATTAATGGGGGAAGTATTTTCAGATCGAAAAAAGGATAAATTAAGTGTTTCTGCACGCCTTTCAAAAAAAAAAAATAAAAATTTCTTTACTTACAAAATCATAGTGCATAAATAATTTATGTACAGACTTTCTAACCTATACGATGAAACACCAAAGTTCGGACATTTACCCATCATTGGTTTATAAAAACTAATACGTCGTCAGGGACTCACTTTAGGTAGCAATCCTGAAGGACCCTCTGGTATTTATCCATCTTTTCCATTGTAGTGTTCTGTTAGATTGCTATCTTTTGATCAACTTTAACCGGCTCACTTATAGTGAGCTTGGCAATCCCAAGGGAAACTATCTGGATCTACGTTTTTTTTTGTTAGATCCCTCTCTTTCATTTTTCGTATCAGGTCTTGATCAACTCTTGTTCTTTTCTGAGCTGACGCTATTTGAAAACTGGGCGTTTTTTTACAAAACGATCGAGAGAGATTTCGCCTTTAAAGAACAATAAAAAAAATAATAAAATAAAAATAATACACACGTGTCAAGTGTTCTATTAAAGTATATTAAAAGTCCTGAAATTTCCAAGATATATTTTTTCTTATTAAAATATTTTTCCTCTATATAGAGAGACGTGACAATAACCGGTAGACAAGTTCTAGTGGCCGAAGAACGTTTGCCTGAAAATGCTTAACAGGGTTCTGCATGTTTGTTTGTTTTTAAAGCTAAAAACCTTTGCAGTCATTATCGTCTGCAATTTTTGTTGTGTTTTGAACTAACCTTCTTTGATAGTGAAATAAATACGACCTCAGTCTAAATCGTATTCGATTTATAATTTAGGTTTTAATTGTGGCAGTCAAAGTTCATTTAGTTTTTGTCAATTATTCCTGAACAGTAAAAATGTTCTTACTTGTAATTTTACACGGGTTTACGTCATCAATCTTATCATTTCACTAAAATTTTAACGAAATCTATACAGCCGATTTTGAGTAAGTTATAGCGTATTTTTTTAGGTATTTTATAACAGTATTAAGCCCGATTAGTGGTTTTTTAACTTCAAAACTGGTTTTTTCGAGAGATTGGTGATCAATACATTTTGTTTGGGTCGTTTAGAGGCTTATACTTGAGAAACGTTTGTTCAAAATCGTTAAAGTATTTTTTGATAAAACGGTAATTTTGTGATAAGACAGGCTGACCTCTATATAAAAAACACATTTTTTCAACTCAAAGGACCTCAAAATCAAGATTTCCGCAACGAAACTCGACATCGATTTTTTGACTTATAACATATCATTACCTATTCGGCGTACTTATGTAAGTAATGAACAAAAAATTATACAACTATAGTAGGAGGCAAACTATTGAAGAAACGCTAACTACGGCCATCAAGGTTGACCCCTACTATAGTTAATGTTCAATTATCATATTTTATAACGATCTAAGAAACTAATAAATTCTAGGCGTCTCTAACGATCACATTAAATCAACTGAAAGGTCTACATATAACAGAAGCCGTTTACAACATGCACACCTTCTGAACAAACAACTTAAGAAAAATAACCTTATGCGGCCATAGGATCCCCAACCTTAGCCATTACGTGATCACCCTAACTATTTTATAGGTCTATATAATTGAATCAATGCTATAAAAAAGTAGTTTAATACAAAGTTTATATTGTTTTATCTGGGCAACTGATATGTAAACAGAAATTTGATTTATTATCATCATAAAAGAATACTTTTGATGAAATGGAAAGGTAATAAAAAAGTCGTAATTTAGTCAGGTTAGGTTGGTAATTGAAAATTACTGTAGAGTGTTCACGAACATCATTCAGGAGTTTATGTCGTTATTTTCATGAAACAAAAAAGACTTAGTTATCTTTGATAAAAACTAATCAAAAATTAGAATTTAAATATAAATTGTGTTTAGAAAAACAGGTTTCTGATCTAATCTCATTATTTGACCAAAAATAATCAATAGTAAACATTAATATAAAAATTAAATAATAACCAAATGATTTCAACCATAAGGTTGAGTGAACTAAATAAGTTACAGTTTTGAAATTAATGCAACCAAATAAAAGAAGGAAGAAGAAGACAATATCTTTTTTCCAGCAACTAATTTTTAATTTCAACTTTTTTGTAAGAATTTCAAGAAAGGAAAAAACACCATGTTTTAACTTAACCTTTAATAGGGTAAGTCCGAGATGGATCGTAGAAGCAATTTTAAACTCATAGTTTTGCCATCTCAAAATTCATATACGAGAGGTCATTTTTTAAGTAAGAACCGTTTGCGCATAGCAACCTTGCATGCTGTCAGGTGACGCCCGCTCAAGGTTAGCCACTTTTGCCCAGTCCCCAACTATGCAGTCAGTTGATTTCATGTCTTTACCACTGTTGGTTCTATAGTAATACTGCTATGTTTGTCGCCATGTATATCAATAAACCCGCCGATTGTGACTATCTGCCAAGAGGAATTACTATACACGCAGAGAGATATTGCGAAACACTAACCAAGCTTAGGCGCGCTATCCAAAACTGCCGGCGGGGACTTCTGTCTAGCGGCGTCATGCTTCTTCACGATAACGCTCGGCCTCACGCTGCAGCAATGACCAAGACGCAACTGGCCAACTTTCGATGGGAATTACTGGACCATCCCCCCTACAGCTCTGACCTGGCACCATCAGACTTTCATGTGTTTCCTAAACTCAAAGAATATCTTGGTGGAAAGCGATTTGAAAATGATGACGTGTTGAAAGAAACTGTTACTAACTGGTGAGGCGGCAGAGTTCTATGATGAGAGGATCCAAAAGCTAGTGCCACGACTTAACAAATGCTTAGATATTCTTGGTGACTATGTAGAAAAGTAAAAATATGTTCACAATTAAGTTTTGGATACAATTTATGTTCATAAATAAAATTGCTGTTACTCCACTTAAAAACGGTTCTTACTTAAAAAATGACCCACGTATTTATTTTTACATTTACATAGTGATTTGATGAAATATAATAGTTACGTTATTAAATTATTTGGTCCATCTATACCGGATATGTGCGGGATAGATGGACTACAGTGTTGTGAAAAATAAATAAGTAATAACACATAATAAATTGAGTATAATATTTATTATACATATCTTTATATATATTATATATATATATATATATATATATATATATATAAATTATCATATCGAAGAGTCAACATCCTTCATGGGACCATCTTGAACAAGATACACATTTAACTCAGTCTTCGTCCTTTTCGTGTCATTATATTTTTCCCCACACCGAATACATTCGTCTTCGTTCTAATCACTAAAACTATCAGATCCGTCATCACAAATTTCATGAATAGACATAACTTTCGTCTGAGTAAAGAAGTAACTGAAGTTTTCAAACTTTTTTTTAGTTTTCGGTGGCTCTGTACTTTTTTTAAATTGATCTTTATTTCCAATTTTTCTTCTTCCTTTCTTCTCTTTTTTTTATTCTTTAATTTTTTTTTCATTTCTCCATTTTTTCTTTTAGACAAGTTATGTTTTTTGGCGAGCTCAAAAAGGTGAAACTGTTTGCGTTCTCCTTTTGAGTGTCTGTACTTTGTTTACGAATGGTATTCAAAAGGAGAATGGTAACTAAAGATTCCTTTTCGGTATCCAATAGTTTTGAAGGTGTAACCCCACTACACCCTTCAACTTCTAGTAAAACATCTGCAGTGTTACTTTCAGAACATGAGTTAGAATTAGCTTGAGTTACAGGGATATTGTTTTGTTTTGTAAGTCCACTAGGACCTGCAACTACTAGGGCTTCAATTGTAAAGGTAATGCTATTTTCTAAGTAGTAGGGTTAGCTTGTGTTGTTTCTGAGAGAAAAGCGTATTCAAGAATTGCATTAGGATCGAACGGAATGTTTACACATGTTTTTAAACAGCTGATTCCTTGGTTTATAAATCCCGGCGCGAATGCTGGTACTTGGGTTATCGCTAACAAACCGCTACTAACCTGACTACAAACATCAGTACTACCGGCGGGTAGATAAATCAGTTCCTTATTCCAATTATATGCATTTCAGCTTATATCTGAGGTCTTTTGATTACCTTGACATGGTAACAAAGCTTAGAATCGATCACATTTAAAAAAAGGGCAAGATATTTTTCGTTGGAAAAATGAGTCACATTAGATAGCGGGTTTGAAATTTTTTTCTCCACTTCCCCGCTTCTCCCGCACCCCGCCCATCGCGCAAGGGTAAGTTAAAGTGCCAGCATCCGCGCCGGTATCTATACACTTTCTGATTTCCCCCATCCAGAACGTAAAAACTTGCCAAACTAAAGAAGAGTGATTTTGCGTGTAGTAACTACAGGCTAAGTAAAAGTGTGCATTCAAAAATTGGAAGAACAAACGATCCCATGGCTGTAGCCAATGGCTTGTATGAGAAGGTATACTCATTAAAATGATGTCGTTCTCTTCGACAAACTCTAGCATTTGAATGAAACTGGTGTGAAAAAAAGAAGAAGGTCTCCTGGCTATGAAATGGGTTTTCAATCAATCAAAAAATATTTTAGTATTAACATAAGCTGACTCTTACGACATCTTAACTTGAGAACCAGATGGCATTCCATCACAAAATTATTGATTTAGGTTTTTACCTTTCATTATGGCACAAAGCGGCAAGAAAGTGGTCTCCCCATTTACACAAGCTAAACAGATATTGTTTCACCTTTCTCTCTCGAAGTCGCACAAATAATATTCCTAGAACCCTTAATCCCAATAACGTTTTCCGGTTTACTGTTAATTTGCAGACCCGTCTTGTTCATATTAAACACATTTTCGTGATTGACTATTACTTTATGTTTCATGAGAACACTTCGTAACAAGTTAAAATAACTTCCAACAATATTTTTATTCTGTCTCTTGGTTCTATAAATAAAAACGCCTTCCGCCTGTCGAATTGAAAGTTCCGGGTTTCGAGAAAGGAAATATGATAGCCAGTCGTAGCCAGCTCGCTTGGTTTCTTTATTAAAAGTTTAGTGTTCCTTCTAGCTCTAAACACATGGAACCTATTGAGTCATTGTCAGGTGCGAAACCACGTGATTGAACATTTTTAATGTGTGAAACAATTTCTTTTCATTCATAATGCCCAAAGTTTTACACTTCCCCATAGAACACTTAGTATAAGTTTTGACTTAAGGGGCCTTTTTAGAGTGGTTTTCGGGATTCCAAAAGGATTAGCAGTTGCATTGACATCCATATTTTTTGTTCAACTACTTGAATTGCTTTATTTAAATCTTTCTCGGACATTTTTCCACGCCCCGATACCCCTGTTCTTACATACGTTGCTGGCATTTTCTGTAACAAAAAATAACCAACTTTATGATTTCAGAGAAAAAACTAGTAAGCGGCTTATTAAGTTTGAACATCAAATTTTATTTTATGCGATATTTTAAATAGTATAACGCCTGGTCCATCAATCCCGAATTCCCCTGGTCCATTTATACCATTTGTCCGGTATTAATGGACCACCTTTGTACTCACCAGCGAGCGACGTACAGCCCACCATGTTAGATTAGGACTAAACTAGACACTCTATGAATAATACAACAAAATTGTTCAATCGAAATAATTTAACAAGAAATATAAATTGATCTTGAAAGGTTTTCTACTTACCAAAACAGGGAAATCGCTTTTACACAAAAACTATAAACAAAATCTATCTTAGAAGGAAGCACATACAAAACACGACTGCAACAACTACGACAGCACTCGAGAGGCTAGTTTGCGAACTATAACTGGTCCATCTATCCCTGACTTAGGCCTACCCTACTTTTATTATCTACTCTCTGATTAGCATAGAAATGGTCAATGAGCATTAAACAAATGGAAATAGTACACAGAGTTTTTTTAATTTATTTTTATTATTATTTTTTTTTAAATTTTATTATTTTTTTTTTATTTATATACATTGTTTTATATCAGTATGTAGATAGATATTCTGAAAACAAATTCTTGTAAATTTCAAGGTTTAAGTGAAACCCAAAACATGCCACTTATACTTTATGTATTTCACAATCACACTAATGATATGATTTGAAGGTGTACCGTAAGACACGTCAAATTGACAACTTAAACGGAAAGGAAAAGCATCTGAAAATCCAGGACAAAGAGACTTTTTAATAAAGCCCAGCGTATTAGCTAATGGGTGTTGGCAGAGTACAGTACTTTTAAATATTGCTTAGGAAAACTTATTCGCATAGCTTGCCGCCTACGACCTTTTTTTTTTTTTTTTTTTTTTTTTACAAAAAGCCTTTATCAAAATTAAATTCTGTAAATAAGTTTTTTCTGTATTATATTTATTATTTGAGAAGAATTTTGGAAAATGTTGTTATTTTCTCTCATACAAACAACACAATCCCTTTTTGATTTGGTTTTGTCTCTACTAATATACATTACGCTTATTGACAGATTAATAATTTAATTTTGTTGTCATTGTAAACCAACTTTGAAACTTTATAGGTTATCATCAGATTTGAATGATGGAATATCCTACATGGTTGAACAACAACAAAATATCCTAAAGTTTCTTTTTTCTATCTTTTATTTAAATCTTGACAATTTTTATGTAAAATGCATACGTAGAAACTGATTTTTGAATAAAAAACAAAAAGAAGCATAATTTCAATTGCTCTTTTCTTGATACCATGACTAACATTCGTTGGGGTGTTTTTTACAGTCTTTTATATCAGTAACACTGAATCAACTATTTACAATACTCAATAGCTTTGGAAATTGAATGAAAAGGATTCAGTTTTCCAATTAGTGGATCCTTGACTACATTTTCAAATTCTTCCAAAGAAACAGATGTGAATAATAAATTACTAGTTGTTCTCGTATTTACATGATCTGTGGCTCCATAAACTTCTTTGTATTAGGACCATATTCGTTAGTTGGTTTTGAAGTTAGTTGTGTATTGTGATCCTTTCTTAGCAATTTCAATTTATACTTCATGTGGGAAAATATGAAATTTTAAAACTAATATATTTTCAAATCCATAAGATAATTTACATTATTAGGTATATAAATGATATAGTATTATTTCATAAAATTGGATTAAAAATAACATATATCCGGATTCAAAAACAATAAGATTACATATATATATATATATATATATATATATATATATATATATATATATATATATATATATATTACTATCCATAAGTGCAAACAACAATCATGTAATTACTTAACAATATATTTTTTTATTCGTATTTTTACTCGTACATCAATAGAGTAATTTATTATCAAGATTTCAAACAGACTAATTTGAAATTAAATATCATAGGTGTAAGAACATTTTGTGTTAGCAATATAAATGAAAAAGTCCTCACTAATTTAACAAATTTCAGCTGATGAGTGTTGCATATAAAATTGTTAGGAATGCTAGAGTTTTCACATAAACCGATTACTTGCTGAAAAATTCATCTAAAACCCACTTTAGATTGTTCCAGACAAATTTTCGAAACAGGAGGATTGTTTTAGAACTATATCAAGTTTGTTCATTCTCGTGATTACAATTTAAAATAAAGAGAAATATGTTTTACTCGTAGAGTAATGACAGCTGAGAACAAAGCTTTATCCACAGCTCAGATGTCACACTTGCATTAGTGTCTTGTGCGAAACATGATACAACATTTCTCTGACTGAGATCCAACTTCCTTATTGTGGGTACAAGGAGAAAGCCTGTACTAGTTCTACATAAAATAAAACATGTATCCTATCCTTTCGTTACTTCCAGTTATAATTAAGATGTGGTTTATTATTACATAGAAGCATTGAATTTGGAATTGTAGAATAATTAACACTGCAGCAAACTTTGTTTTCAATCTGACATAACATAAAGAAAATATTATTTTGATGGTACCGAAGAAAAGTTATAATTTTGTTGCATTGTTACATTCTGATGATACGTCTCGTAAAATATATAATTCTATAAATAGCTTAAATTTGCAACTCAGCAGTAGTAGTATCCTTTAGAAAAAGTGTGACGTCAGTTATATTGCCGTTGATCAATTGGTGTATTATCAAAAATCAATGATTTTTTTTTTAAATTTTCGCATATAATAGTTTGGTGGTGATACATTTTCTTTTAGAAAATTGTGATCTTTCTCATGACAGAAACTTGTTCAATTATTTATTTATACATCTTTCACTCTTTTACAGTAAGGTCCATGTGCGGAAATCAAATGCATTTTTGTTTATTTACGTACATAACCACTGTCTAAGTTTGTCAGTTAAAGATTGTTGCGTATCAACTAAAAATTTAAAACTTTCGTCTCATCTTACATTATTAAGGTAAGTATGAATGGCGTAAGTTTTTATATTGCTATTGTCATGTTCTCCTTTCCCTTTTAACGAATCCATATTACAGTAATTCCAGCTATTATGAATCTCCCACATAATATATTCGAGACTATAAATCTTGAACTATTTATTTTATCATAAAAATGTATTGGAAAATTACATTGTGGTTTCTCAAAAACAAATTGGAACCTTATATGCCAATTTGTGCAGTCTTAAAATCCTCACCAAATGATACAAATGACACCCCCATTTTAATTTTTTTAACCATTACTTTTAATTTGAAAAAAAAAAAAACTTGAAATAATAACTGCTCTGTGGCAGGCGTTGACATTTTGGTAAAATTTAGCGTATTATCTAAGTCTTTCTATTCATTAAATATGATTGGAAATAAATAAATGTTAATAATGATTATTTTTAAACGTAAATTTTTACAATTAAAAGTAAGAAAATAATTATATTAATACAAAGTGAATACTAAACAGAACAACAACACGAACAACTAAAATACTAGAAAATAAAAACTAAACTTAATAAAGAAATAGTCTTTGTTGTTTTAACTATCACGTGTGAATTAATTGATTGGATAATTGACTGAACAAAATTAAAATAGTTCTATAGACAACTATAATTAACTTTTTGCAACTGAAAATCTTTCTTTCTTTTTACAAGACACTGAATAAGCACTATAACATACGACAACGTGAAGCTCAATATGTGGGTTGAACAGTTTTGTGGGTTCAGACTGTGGCTTCAGACGCGCTGTCTTGAAGTTAGCAGAAGTGGAGCGTTCGATTAAGCACTAGAGCCTTTAATATCTGAGCTTCAACATATACTATAGAGTTGGGCAATCTATTTAATATTTAAAATCAATGACATAACCTACAAGTACAGATAGCACAACTAGGAACGTGTCTGCCTCCTCGCGCATGCGCTGTCGACTTGTTTCTCCCACCACGACTATCCTGGGTCACTAAATATTAGATTATTGGCTCTCCTATTTGTTGTTTATCAGTCCAAAATTTTTCATACGGTCACTATTTCTTATTGACGCAAGAACCCTAATTTTCAGAAACTAAAATTTTTTAATTCATTACAACACAAAATATACAAAGATACAGAAAAAATGGTTCAATATTATGTCAAAGTATTGAAATTAATTTTGGCTAAAAAATAATAATCCCCCCCCCTTCCACAGAATCCAAGACCTGAAAATAAAATGTACATAAAAAAAAACAATAATAATAAAAAAACTAGCTTTGAGAATATGGGATTTTCAAACAACAATAGCAATAAAGAATTGTTTAAATAATAAAATACGTACCTACGGGTTTTGGGGATATAGTCATGTTTTGTTATATCAAATTATATATATTCTCATGTTAAGTCAAATAAATTACGAACATTTTTAAAATTAAACACAATGTCTACTTAGCAAAAAAGAAGTGTGTAACTTGAAAACTGTTTTTGTGATGAAGGTTGATTAACACACGTGGAAACAAAGACACGTTAAAGTCGACATATGAACCACTGGCTTGGAACTCAAGATAATAATAGTTGCACGACACAGATATAAGTCACCGGCCAAACATAAAACAAAGCGAAACTGTTACACATTACAATTAACGAACGATGCTCATTTTGATCTTTTGTTTAAAAAGTTCCTCAACTGGAAATGACATTCAGTTTTAGTCTTGCTTCCACGCTACACGCTCTGTTTGTTTTGCTGCTTTACAATTGACTTTTGTTTATTTACCATCTCCCGTGTATTTTTGTTTGCAAATGTTGACTTATTGAATTTTTGTGAAATTAGTCTTGTTATGAATTTAATGACAGAGAATGCTCAAATTGTTCGTGATTTGAATATTTCTCGATACGTTAACTCGTTCATTTGACTATGGTTCAGCTCTAATGGGAAATGTTAGGTTAGGTTTAAAACGCAAGGCAACAAAATAATAAAAAGTTATGGACAGTTAAGGAGGTGATTTAAATTTCATCTCTGTTTCTCTACAAATCAGAGATTATGTTGATCTTATCCACTGTAGAGGCAGTATAAGTGTTTTTTTACTTTCTCACACATACGTTGTATAGAGAAATTTCCATTTTTTCGAACATTAAAAATTTCGGCATAAAAAACACAAAATGTTTTTCTCTAAAAATCAGCTCTGATTGTATTCAAATTTTACACTAAGGATCCAAACAAAACGTATGGGTCATATTGCTTCAAAAAATTCCGGTTCTTGTGTTATCGGCAAAAAAAGTTTTTTAAAAAATCGGTCTAATGGCCGTTATAAAAGAGGTAATTTATCGAAATACGCTCTACTGATTTCATTCAAATTTTAGTGAAATATGAAGATTTCTGATTCAAACCCGTGTGCAAAATTGAAAATTAAAAAAAATATTACGTTTCAGAAATAATTGACAAAAAACCAAAATGAACCAAAAATCGCCGTCATTAAAGCTCCATTTTAACATTTTAGTCATTAATAGATGGGTTTTTATTTAGCTTTGGGGATGAGTGAGTGAGAAAGTTAGAGTTATGTTTTTTCATCGATTATTTCCATATGTTGGGAAAAAAATGTATTTATATTTCAAAAGTTCTGAAAAGTCCCACTTAAAGTACATAAGTAGGCCTATTACCGTAATAGCTAAATAATTACCACAGCGATGTGTATAGAAAGTCTAGCTCAATGTAATTACTGATTTTCTAAATAGTTCTCTATTTATTAATAGTTTAATTTTAAAACAATGTTTACAAGATGTACAAAATAAATTCTTTGAAGATGAATGACTACATTATCGTATAAAATAACAATAACACTATTTATATTGTCATTTACTCTGAAATAGGTTAACATTTCAAACTATAATTTTTAGATTGTTCCGTTCTGTTCAGTAAGAACTATTTATAAATTTTGTTAAAATTTTACTGATTGTCGTTGTACAATTATTAGCAGCTTAGACAACTTTGTTAAAACTTCACTATAGTCATTATGTTGTCATCTGTTTTTATGACTTTGAATTTTTGAGGTTTTTTAATAAAACTACCGAACTTTTTTTTTACGAACATAAAACTATAAATATTTTTGGTGACAAATAATTTTGGTTCGTTCTTATTTGGTTTTAAGGACGGGTAGTGAGAAGGTTTGTCCATTTTTTTCTATGTTTATTTACTTTTAAAATCCAAGTAAATATACAAATATTTAGTTATGATTAAATTTTCTATCTACCGTAAATTTTGTCTTCTTTCTCTGAGAAAAACAGACCCAAGATGTGTCTTTTTAACAATATGTGTTTAAATTAAACTGGGATCAATAAGTACAGTACTTTGCAATGAGAAGTTAATTATTCACTATACAATTTTGGTTATAGATGCAAATAATAATTAAATCAATTTTTAATTTTTTAAATTTCCATACGAATGAAAAACCATAGGAATTTACTTCAAAATTTTATATTCATATATAATTTTATTAACATTCTATCCAAAAATGTATTGGATGGTTTCAAACATTCTCCAACTAAATCAAGGTTATGAGCTCCCACTGAATTATATTTAGACATTTTTGGCTAACAAGGAATTGTAAAACTCAATACTCATTATATATTTCCAGTTATTCGACGTATTGTTCATATTCTTGACAAAATTTATTAGGAAAATTAATTTGCCATACCAAGTTTGCTCAAATATACTACAGTACCACTAAAGTGGAAATTAGATGGAAAACTGCAAAAAACACAAAACACAGATTTTTGCAGTTAACTCGGATCTGTAAACTACACACAGAATATGTACAATGAGTATACAATTTCATAAAAATTAAACAACCGTTCATAAAATATTATATAAGGGAATGAATAAACCCTCAACTCTAGTTGTGGTCGTCAGGATCGTACCGGAAATGTTCTGAATTTCATAAAAATTAAACAACCGTTCGTAAAGTATTATGTAGATGGATATATGCATATATAAGAGAATGAATAAACCCATCAACTCTAATTGTGGTCGTCAGGATCGTACCGGAAATGTTCTGAATTTCACAGATCAGATATCTCTAATGGTTGTTTTGTTATTAATGTTATAATAATATTATTAATGTGCTATTTAATGTACATTATTTTCCCTGTTTGTAAGTAAACATCCTGATAGTTCTACTACAATGCCATATTTGAGCTAATGAAAATGGCTGATATATAATTAAAACCAAATTAATGGATTTTACCAAATTAACATACAATACCTATGTAAAAAATGTCATTAATGCGATTAATTTAGGGCATTTTTCTGGATACTGGTCTAAACAATACAATCGTAAATAGATACGTTTAATTCTACTAATTCACTAGAGGAGCGTTATCACAAATGAAAACATAGCGCAGGTCCTAAATAATCTAAGATACGAAATCTATTCAAAAGCTAATTCCTCTGAATTTGTAAGCTTGGGGCAAATTGTCTGTTTGTGTCTAAGATCAGAAGTAAATAACACAACATTTGGAGAATGCTTTGATGTAAATGTCCAAGTGAGTTTACTGTTCCTCTGTGTTATTTCATAGCTTCAGGCCTTACCGTGAGACAACGCCTTGCGGTTCAACAATGGGGTATCATTAATCTTGTAGTTTATAACAAGGTAGTTAACAAAATAATAAAGTAAAATTATTCAGGTTCTATATATATATATATATATATATATATATATATATATATATATATATATCGTAATTAATATTTTTATAGTTTACTATCTCCAGTCTTCAAAAGACAAAATTGAAATATACAAGGAGACAACCGTAACAGAAGTAAAGTTTATAAAAAGAGGACTATGTTTAAAGACTAAGGTAAAATACTTCTCCAACTAAAAGTTTACTTCACGATTCAGGCTGGCAGTATTTTGATCACGAATTGGAGCAAACCTCGCGTGTCGCAAACAATTTAAGGTCAACATGAAGGAAATAGGGTTGTTTTCCCGATAGACAAACAGAGTATTTTACGGACAAAGGCAAATCCACTTCTACATTTTGTTCAATGTTCGAGTTACATTATAGATGGGATTTATTCCAAATAAATACACATACAAAATAAAATTACTTTATATTAAAAAATAAAGAACAAAATTATTATGGCATTTGAAACATTTTGAAATAACCATACAAACGTTTTCAAAATGCGCGAAAGCAATAAGTTACGAGTTTAATAATAATTAATGAAGTAACGAGTATAATGAGTCACATTTTTATTATTATTTGTTTTAAGAGATAAGGTTCATCCTTATCCTGACTATCTGGGTTGCAGACATATTCTGCTCCATCACATAATGTTAGAGAAATTCTTCTTCTAAAACATATGAAAACTTCAATAATCTGTATTCGATTCAGCTGAATATAAAACCTAACGTAACTTGTTGTCATATTACCGGAGGAGCTTACGTCATACATGTAATATTTTTCTAGGTAAAATGCAATTTTATGTTTAGAAATGTTTTTGTATTTTATATATCTAAAAATAGAGAATATTTTATAAGTCATAAAATAAATACTATCTTAGAATATTTTAATATAAATGATAAAATTGATCTAACTATATAAATCGAAACAATGACATTTTTCTATTTGTTAAAATCCCAAAATTTCATACACTGTCAAAGTCATAAAAACATGACAACTTATTCACTAGAGCAATGTTGTTTAAACTGCTAATAATTGTACAACGAGACTTAGTAAAATGTTTACAAAATATATGAACAATTACACTGAACATTTGTAATAATTATAAATTAGCGTTTGTAATTGTAAGGGTTTCAATTTTTGTTCACTTCTGGACCGTTTACTTCAAATTTTGGTGGAATTTGTAGATTCTACGACTAAAATTCGGTTTTAAACGATAATTCTCACAATTATCGTCATAGATGGTAACTAGAATATCACTTGGATGATTGACTACTATGTAATTACAAAATTTAAAGATTAAAAGATATTAAAAAATGAACTGCGCAAAAATATTGCACAAGCTTCATTCTTCACTCACAAACAAACAAAAACACACTAAAACGATTGTCACCAAAAATGAGAATAAACCATGAACGGCGTTTTTGGAAAAATAGGTCCTAAACTTGTTTCCTTTGTGTTAAAATAGTAGGCCTATATTTCATCACTAGAACAAAAGTGAAGCTTTTCAAAGCTTCAAGTTCAAGTTTAACGACCGAGGCGGAGTCGAGGCCGGAAAATGAGTGAGGATTGAAAAGCTATTTTGGTCCAAGTGATGAACTATATTTTTCGTTATACTGCAAATAAAAAAAAAAAAATTTCAAAAAACTTAAATGTTTTAACCAATTTAACTTCAAATTGATGGTAACAGCTGTTTTAACGGTTATTTACAATGGAGAGTAACGGTTGTTTTTATAGATTCTCTACAATCGTTAATTAATTCGTATAAACGAAGTAACAGCTGATGACCTCGACCTAAGCTGATGTTTTTAGGTCCCAGGACTAACAACTTTAGCATCTCAATGCGTGTATTGAAAACAGCTGTTTTTGAAACAGTATGATGAAAAAAATTATTATTAATATTATCCTTATTTTTTGTACCGATAAGTAACAAACCCACTTTTTTTTCGTGAGATGGCGATGTACACGTTCTGCTTCGGTCCTTAGAGGCTACACTGTAGTAAAATGTATTCAAAATAGTTACAGTCGATTTTGAGAAAAATATAATTGTTTTCCCCCCCTTCCTTACGAGACCTATTCCCAAATTTTCATTTGATAAAAGGAATGGAAAAGCTCCTGAAAAATGGTCGTCTTAGAAAAAAAACCGGTCCACACATTTGGGCTGTGGAAAACACTTTACAGAAGACAAATACCAGACATACAGATATAATTCCCAAAGCCATTTTTGTAACTCAGTAGACTTCAAACCGGTTACATATGCAAAAAACCGACAACTAAATTTTGTACCATTATATAATTTTTTCTTTATCTCGTATAGGCCTACGTTTGAAATTTAAAACGTATATTTTTCCTTAGAAATCTTTAAGAGGAGTTTGAAATGGTAACTGTGAGTTTCAACCTTCACAATTTTGAAATAAAATGAACGCTTAGAGAACTAAATACAGAGATATTTGATGAATACATGAAGTCATCATTTAACAATACAGATAAAAACTAAACTACGCCATGCAGTAAACATAATTTAGTCATGGTAATTGTATTGAACATGCTGTCTGTAGATAATATGCCATGCTATCTCTTTGCTAAAACGTCACAGGAAGTCTACTCACCATGTAATTGTGCCAGCGACTGCAGCGCATTCGTGTTGCAATTAATGAAACCTGTAACAGAAAAAAAAAAACAAATAAAGTAAAAAACTGTAAACCAGACTTGACAATTGACGACATTTCCATGTGCTTTCAATTTGTTAATTAATTAATTGTCAAATAAACATTTTGCTTTTCAAAATGAAAAACAATAATTAATTTTCCAGTCTAATAAATGAAACAACTTGTATAAATATTTGTAATTTCAAGCAGACACTACGCGTATTAGAATATTTATGTTTACGTTAAATTTAGCTAGAATTTTAAAATAAAGAGAATATTAGTAATAGAAAAATAAATACTAGTAGATAATGGTACATTTAGTAAATGACAAATGGGTTAACCGATTTGGTTCAAATTTTACATTGGACACCAAAAAGGGGTGTGTAAGTATATCTTAAAATATCAATATTATTTTAGATAGAAAAAACTGGAACACAAGATCTAAAAAAAAAAAATTACGTTTATTTATTCAAACGCATTTTACGACAAAGTCGCCATCCTCGGTGATACATGAGCTACAATAACTAAACTATAACTCATATAAGCTATAGTTTAGTTATTGTAACTCAGGTATCACTGATGATGGCGACTTTATCGTTGAAACGCGTTTGATTAAGTAAACGTAATTATTGTGAGATCTTGTTTTTTCTATCTAATATTATCTCACAAGGCAAGCTCAATGTTTATTTATAATTTTTGTTTGTTTCATACTTCAAAATAAAATCAAGTTTTTGAACATTTCAGTGATATAAATACAATTTTTAATTACATTTTATGGGTAATCACGGTTCAGTGTATTGTTAAACGCCCGTTGCATATTTACAATAATATGAAATAAAAGTAATACCTTACAAGTGCGTTAATTTGCATACAGTAAAGTGTTGTGCTTGGGAATCTTTCAGAAGCTATTAATCGTTTTCAATCAAAATTTATTTAGAAAAAATGTTCTTTGATATTTGTGATCATAATCTTCTGTGCAAAGAATTATAAAAAAAAACACAAAACAAATTTTTACAATTCATGTTGTCCATAGCCTTCTAGAAGATGATGCGAATAAACGAATTGGTTTTGCTCTCAAGCCATTCAGTTCAAGTGAGCGACAAGGGTCCGAACGGAGACAACTCTCATTAATATTACACTAGAAACCCTTACTAATGGGAAAATCCAAAGGATTTTCAGTTTGTTTGATAATTACTGCTGATGGTATTTTGTCTTATGACACCTGACGCCAAAATGGCGGCTTTAGGCTATTTTATGCGATGGATCATTTTATATCTCTTCTACAGTTCCAGAATTGAGCACTGCTGTTTTCCAAACAAGAGAGTGTCAGCTAACTATACAAACATTGTTAAAGTGTTATAAATGAAGAACTGATAAGGTGTTGAAAATGGCTGGGTCAAGTTTTGGACTGATCACTAACTATTGGATAGTTAACTGGAATCGCCAGATTTAACTATTTGACCACAGTACTTTTTTGCTGCTATTTAAAGGAGAAATTATTTCGAAATAGGGAAATGGTCTTAAATAGGGCCTTCAAAGAAAAAATTCTCAAATGCAGAGGATTTTATTTATGGATATCATTTACGAGCGATGATATCAATCTGTAACTGTGGAGGGATGTTGGTAGGAATGGGCAATTTAACATTTTTTTTTTTTTTATAATAAGGTCAATTTCAGCTTCTATCTATTATTCTGACATTCCATCGACTTCATTATTTTGTGTATAATAAATCTTTTACATTATTTAAAGATCGTAATTTTGTCTGCATACAATAAATAACGCTGATATTTTTAATGCAATATTTGAATGCCCATGCAAAATTTCACTTAAATATATCTATAAATTAAATGAATCAAATCCAATCGAATAATGAAACTCCTCAGTAGGACGCACTGTAAATATAACAACTGATTATAAAGTTTCGGTAACCAGATTGTTCATACGATAAAATCACAGTAAGTTGAGGATACAATATATATTAGCATATATGTAATAGCAACAAAATCCCGGCAGTGGGAGCAGGAATGTGAAGCGTGTTTACATTTCTAAGGCAGTTATTGCATTCTTAACTTGCTGTTGTCACTTGTTTACCTAGAAAACTATTTATGGTTTAATAACAGAAGAAACAAGCTGACATTATACATTTTAACTCGAGTGAGTTTTATAGTGCAGTCACATTGTATTTGTAAAACAAGCAGTTTAGTATAACGTCAACGTATTTTGGAACAAATGTAGATTTATTAATAATTTATAGACTTCTAGTTATATAATGCATAGTAGGATGTTAATAACAATAAATAGAAAATGTTTCAGACCATCTGTATTGAATGTATTAAAGGGAATTAATAGATCTCCCAGAAAATTGGTGTGGTATGAGACTCCCCTCTAAATGGTAAATGAAAATTATGACCACATGCCATTGTGAAAATTGAGTTCCAAAGATATTTTACAGAACAAGTTCGTTTTCAATGGTGAGGGTCGACTAACACACCTTTTATATTAAAGTTCTGGGAAAACAAACAAAATATATGTTCAATGGTTTTGATATATTAAACAAAATGTACGTTTACAACAGAAATTTGGCAAGTTTGTTTATTCCATTATAAACGTAAATTTTCCATATGCAGTTATGTCATACTTTAATGAAAATTGTTATCATCTCTTCTACTGATATTGAGTGTTTACTTATACACAAAACATAATATTGCGGTCATCAATTAAAATAAAACTATTGATTTGTTAAACTGAAGCTCACATCAATGTCTTGATATTTAAATTATAGAACATACTTGAAAGTTTCAAAATGACTGCCAAAATGGTTCTATTATACTCTGTTTTACATTTAGTAAGCAGCATACGATATAATTGTATTGAATCTTAATATAATAAATGGCGGTCTATTGAAAATGAAGTTTTAGAACTAGTAGCTTCAATGAAGAAAATATGGTCGGTATATAAACTTACATTCACTTTTTAAGAGGAGCGGTTTTATTTTATAGTTTAGGGTTTTTTAGGATACAAATTCTTGTATATGGGTTGTTTTTATTTCTTACCACGTTGTATCTTAGGCGTATAATACCGCAGTTAATGAAATTACATTAAATAAAAAGACTGTCGAACAGAGTATAGTAAACAACGGTTTTTAAATCACTATACAAATCATAATATTTTAAACATTAGATAATGCAAAGAAATTCACATCTAAAGACGGCCTAATAGATAAGTTAGTTTCAACCAGAGAGAAGAAATGACAGACGTTAAATTTTATTTAAACGATTTTTATTATTATGTGCTCAAAAAGAATGAAAATGAAACAAAATCACCATAATTTGTTTCAATTGTTTTGTTTTTGACTACTAAAAGTTTGTGTTTTGTAATGACTAAGAACGTAAATGATGATAATTTGTATATAGTTCATATTGCGTCATAATTAACTTACAACATTACAGAAAATAATATAAATTAAAAGAAATGATAGATATGTTTACAAAGATTTATTAAATTGTAAGATATTTAGTTGGAAGACATAATTTCACGGAAGCTAATGCAGTGCAACGTGTTATTTTATTTACGTGTATCTCGTGGCAAGAAGAGAAAAGGTATAATAAACTCAGAATTCGCTCAGACTCCAGGGGAGAAAGTCAGGACGGGTCAAGGTCAGAGAAGTTGTCTTCCCCCGCACGTTATATACACATTTTATTTACACACATAACCTTCAAAGATTTTATTAAATAACAACGTAATTCAAACCATTTTATGTAGTCATAAAATTGATCAAATAGGGTGACAATGCTTCAGATTATTTAATATAATACACGTACGTCACGTTATTTTATTTGTTTGATTTCCCAATATATATAATAAACGTTACCGATGATATACAAATATTTTTTTCTTTTTCAAATTTTGTTGAATAATTTATTTAAAAATGTACGTGTATTTAAAAATACTAAACATATTTGGGGTAGTACCCAAAATAAAGTCTCGAATAAAATCGATGAAACTGAATTTCATAAAACAGCTAAAGCTGTTTTTATTGCAACTACGAGTTTGTTTAACGAAAGTACTACATGTTTGTTTAAAGTTGATAAGTACAATTATTATGATACGTGACCAAACCGAACGACTAGAGTGGAGTAATTTTATCGTCAAAAAACTCCGATAAGTGTCTCTGTGTGTGGGGGGGGGGAGGGGAACGATTCTCGTACCGATCCCATTGCTATTAAAAAAACTCCGTAAAAATTTATGATTACGAACGAATTGCTGTATCTTAAAAAATAATTGATAAAAATCGTTGCTAATCAGAAATAATGTTGCTTGTATCGACTAAAACAATATTTTAAATACCAGATCACAAATTGTACCTAACATTTGCGATTATTCTTTTAACACAAGAACATATCTTCAATAAAAAACATCGCACAATCTTTCTGAATCATCTATTCCCAAAAACAAATACAATAATTGCCACCAAAAATCTCATATTGGTAGCTTAAGTTTTGAGGCTTCACAAAGTTTGTCATTTTCATAAAAATATTCCAAATGTCATACAAACAAGGAAATGTGTTTCAAAATGCTATCAGAGCGTGTCTACAACAAGATCCATAACTTAGGAAACAACCTGTTATAGTACTACTCCTTGCTCCACAATTTCTTGGGTCTAAATATCCTACACAACCGCAGGGGGTTACACGACTTATGGCTATGTGAAATTGATTCGAAAGTGGTTTTAATTGAAAGTGCACCTGCCCAGAGCAATAAGAAATAATTAACAAAGTGTGTATCTATTCTAGCTCTACTGTTTTAATAGATTCTTGTTTTACTACGACCAAATAGCATGTTACTACAATAATGAGGAAACGACTTTTTAAGATTGTTTTCATTGCGTTTATCGGCTACTACCCTGGTTTTGAGGTTACTCTGGTTTTTCGATTAATTCTAGAAAGTTCAGATTCTTTGAACTCTTTCATAGTTAATAGATAATGAGTTCCTACAAAATCAAATTAGATGTCAGCCTTGAGATTACAGTTCCTAATCTTAATCCAAACTTTTGCTTGGAGGAACTTTGTTCGGTAAACGGTGATTCTCTTCGCTTAGTTTTTACATCGAGAATAAATTATGGATAAACTAATACGAAAACAACAATTGTTATAAAACACTGCTATAACAAAAACATTAACATGTTATCATCTTTCTTTCTTTCCTTGTTTTAAATTGAAAACAGAGCTTCCAGATTATATTCAATTTTGTTATTTTATATATTTACCAAATACATAATACTTATATTTAAAAACCTCTAATTGGAATGCAGATCAAAACATATTATTTTTCAATGGAGCTAGAATTAAATATTTAATTAAATTCTGATAAATATAATATTTAAAAAAAGGAAATAAACTATGGAATAATATTGCATAAACTGTCTTATAATCGCACACCCCTAAAACAAATCAAATTTAATCGTCCTCAAAAATGTCAATTCGCTAGTTGTCAGTCAAAAATTGAAAATGATCTATGGACGCCATCTTCGAAAATATATTTATATATTTAAATAAAGGTCCTCAATTTTCGTCATTTGTGCCGTAAACGCGTCCTCAGCATATTAAAATTGAGATAATAATAACGGCGGCCAACCTCCCCCCTCTCCACCTGTAAAATTATATACATATTCAATTCATTTATAACAATAATTATTAGTTAAGTTAATAGTTCTGATACATGCACGAATGTAACAAATACAAAGGTATATTATATAATGTTAAATTCGGTATGTAAAAATAAAGTGAAAAGCTGTTACTTTATCACTCATATAAAAGGAATATATTTGTCACATTTTAAGTATTGTGAATATCAATGCCAGTAATCCTTCTGCAGTTTGGATTTGATCTCTTGTCTTGCAAACTTTAGCTGACACAAGCATCCCAGGTATGTATGTGACTTCATATTGTTTCTGAGAAAGTTACATAATAACAGAGGCCGTGGAAAACTTGTCTCGTTCAAGGTTCTGGATGAAGAATGGCTGTCTGGACGGAAGAACATGTTATGTCTTATCTGCATTGTTATTGAACACATCTTGCCAACAATACTCATGGTTATGAGAGATTAAGAAAACATGAAATTAAAAAAAAAAATTAATACCAAATATTTGTTAGGATTATTATTAGTTATGCGAATAACAAGTTTTACAATTAAATGAAACACAAAAATGTCATTTTTGTTCATTTCCGAGATTTCCTCATGTGGTAGAAAAATAGATATAAAAAGGTCTTTCTTTCCCTAATTATTTAATAGTTTTTTTCCTTCTTTTGTTCAGGGTTTCATAACGTAATATTTTCGTGGTGCACAACTAGACCACACTAGGAAAATATTAAATGAAAAAGACATCAACACTTAGCCGTTATTGTTGTAGAAATGGTATATCAGGAAGGTTGTGTAGGCTATGGTCATCTGACTAATTTTTTATGGATTTAGTTTAGACAGGATTGAAACAAAAATTGAGCTTTAAAAATATGTATGTGCTACAACTAAAAATGTGAGCGATTATTGATGTATTATGTTCAATTTAAACTTAAATATTGTTTAAAATAATTGTCGAAAGTGGTTGAAGAGGAATAAACTGATGGTGTGACAACAAAAATGGGTAATACACGTAGTTATTAGACCTATTATTGCAATACAAAATATCTCCAACCACCAATGCCTAATATTAATACGCAGAATCAAATTCAAACAAGATGTTACTAACATATTCAATTTTTGGAAATATTGGATTGGGTGTGAAGTGTCACAGCTTGTAACAAACTCTGGTTTCTTTTACTCTTTAATATTTTTCAAAAGATATTGATTAAGTAATATTACATATGTGTGTGTATGTGTAACTTATAACACTAATAATATCCTTCTTAGTTAATGATATTTAATTTAGCAGCAGATATTTCTTGTTGAAACTTCCTTTAATACCCTTCTTTATTAATATTACTATTTGGTACCATAGCTTAGGTCTTTAAATAGAATTTGTGGAAGTTTTTGTTTGTTTAAAGGTAAAAAAACCATCGCAATTATCATCGCCTTAACAAATAAAAACAGAGATAAAATACTTCAAACACAAAACCAACAACTTTTCAAATTGAAAACATAAGGTATAAGAAAAAGATCACTAGCCCTCATAGCGCTAGAGTCGGAAGAGAACAAGAGTTGGTCAAGGAATATCTGATAGGAAAGATGAAACAGATCTCACCTAAGATTAGATGAAGAAAGGTATAGTATCCCACGATTACAACAACCGTACTCGTATTTCACTATAAGTGAGGAACATTCATGTAAGTGTACGTATGTGTGTTTAAATATTTCCTGATAAACGATAAAGTTTGAACAAAATTTATTAGCTGATTTCCATTTTGGGGTAAAAATTATTAGAAAGATCTGAATCCAAGGACCTATGTACAATGCAAGAATGTACATGATTTTAGGGTCCCTTCGTGTAAATATGCAAAGCTTGTGTCAATCCACACGACAATTTTCGAACGACTTATCGAATTTTTATAAAATTTTGTATAGCTGGTTTTACGCTCTAGGGTCGAAACTTTTGTCAGATTATCAAAGTTGTGTTTTATCATATCTAAAACATGTTAGGTAAAATACCTTATTGAAATTTTTATCCCATTTTCCCTCCTCTCTTCTAAAGCCGATTTTACTAAGAGGGGTTTTAAATGTGTAAAAAAGCGCGTGTGTGTTTACAAATTATGACTGTGGGGTGTTTTATAACTCAAACGAATGGATTGATGTTTATAAAATTTGGTATGTTGCGTTCTCGATAATATTAATTAAGAAGGAAGGCTAGAAGCTGTCATTTTGTTCAAATGTAGTCTGTAAGGACCCAAACAAAATATGTATATTAATAGTCACGTCTTCAAAAATGCCGATTCCAGAATTATCGATTGAAAAAAGTTATCCATAGAATTGTTATAAAAAGACCTAACTTCTCGAAATCTTCTTTAATGTGTAAATTTCACAAGTAAGTATATAACGAAATGCACTGACCGCCTTCATTTAGTAGGCTATTTAATTATATTTGGGAACGAATATTATTTTTGGTTACATCTGGTTTTGTAAACAACTGTATAAGAACGTATTCTGCTCTGTTTATTTGCGATAGATACACGATTCCATATCGTAAGCAAAATATTTCGGGATATACAAAATACCTCCACTGATTGTGTTGTTTTTAAGACAGAATAACTGAATATTAACACACATGTTTATTTAACACACGGTCCGATAGACAACGAACCTACAATTACCCCAGGCTAACACAGTTAGGGCCACATTAAGACTACAATTATTTTAATTAAAATTTGAGTAATTGTAGCCTATGTTTCATGTCTCACTAATTAACGTCTTGTTAAGGAAACTCTAGTCTACACCGACATACGTTGTCAAGGAGTCGATTACAGTTATATGGTAAAGGTCACTAAAACAACTTGGTAATATAGACACTGTCTGGAGAAAAATCAATAGAATCGTTTTTGTTATCGTAGGAAATTTAATTTATATTTTGACATATAATTTACCTTGTTTTGTCAATTTCTTGTGTTTTATTACATTTGAATTACTCAGGTAGAAATTAAATAAACCGGAAATGAAATGCACTAATTTTCTTGGCAGCCTATCGCAAAAGCGAAAGTAATAAATATCTACAAATATGTCTACATTTCTTCTACAAAAGAAAGTTAAATACCACAAATGAAACGTACCCATAAAATAAAAAAAATAACTTTGTCACTAAACGTAAAACATCAGTTTACCTGAATTAAAAATGATAAATTTGTTCAAATAAACAACGGAGATTAAAAATTGCCGAAAAAGAAATGATACAGCCTCTAAAAAGGCTTAGAACAAAACATTAGCTCAAATGAGCCGTGATAAATTTGGATAGTTAAAACACAAAGGGTTATAAACATTATTGTTTGTATACATCCATTTATCCCTAACCAGTACGATTGTGTTTTTATTGGCATAGCTTCTTGTTTGGCTTTGTCAATTAATTTATCGTTTTCAAATACTTAATCTTCATTCATGGCGTTTTGTTCTCCAATCCTTGTGTACTATGCCATTACGTAACGATTATGTATAACATATGGAGAATGCAGGAGCTAAAATGCTAACAATTTTGTTTACACAATCTGTTTTGTTTTATTTTGCCAATTTATGTCATCCACGTATACAGAGTGGTTTAAAACTGCCCGCTTTAATGTCTCACAACTTTCGTTGATAGATTTGGGACCAAATTACGTTTAATATATGACTCTTCGCACAACGGTTAATGTGTTTACATGTTTGACCGTCATCTTGGATTTGAGTATTATAAAAATAATAATAAAAAAAAAACTATAACCACGTATGACCTAAGATTAAATATTGTCTTCCAACGCTGAGTTAAGTGGCACAAGAGGTTTTTCATATGGGCCTCCTATCTCTAGAATATATTGATGAAACAAAATATTAAACTTATTTATTTCTTGTTTTTCATTTCCAGCTACAAACTATTTGGATAGTTTTTGCTTTTAGGAAGAAATTATATTTTTAAAACTTATTATCAACTTGAATTACATAAAATAAATAAAAGTAAATAATGAAACACAGATTCAGTCATTAAGATAAATATTTAAAACTTAGTAGGTTCTTTAAATATATAATTGTATTTAAAAAAATTTTGAGTCTCTTTTGGATAAACTTATTTCCCAAAATAAACACATGGCCAAAAATCCAGTACAGAAATTTAAAATTTTGTTTCTATATCTCGTAAAGTTGTTTAGAGACATATTTAAGGACATTTTTGTTTTTGTGGATTGGTGTGAAAAAGTTGGTGCAATGTTTTTGCACAGTTTGTTGAAGTTTCTGCGGGTGTAATTATAAAGCACGAGGGACTTTTAAAAGCAAGTAGGGAAAGATAGATTACAAACTTTACTGTACTTTTATGGGACTTCGTACCATAATCACTTTACTTCATACTAGGATAGGGAGGGACACTATATTTAAATATGGAGAAATAAAGAAGTCTGTAAGAACCGCGTCAATAGTGACTGTAAGCCATTTCAAAGAAAGAAAATTGTCATCTGCGTCAGGGTGGAGCAGGTGATTATTCTGTGAGCCCGAACATGTGAAGGTTATCTTCAAAAGTCTGCAACTGGCAGTTTTATTTATTACAAATCCACTAACACTGTTGTACATTGGTTGAAATATATAATCTTACTACAACAAAAATAATTGATGAAATCTGCTCTAAATTCTTATGCTCAAATTGTTCACGACATTATTATTCATATCTTTCAATATGTTAAATATCAAAGGAACTATTTCTGGAATACATTAATTAAATTTCTATCTTAGTAAGGCTCTAAAAACAGTTATAAATTATTAAATCAAATATATATATATATATATATATATATATATATATATATATATATATATATATATATATATATATATATATATACAAAACGTGTCCCGCTATTTATATGTTTAAGCTAGACTTAATCACATAAAGTTTATTAAATCTTTATGTAAATTACTTTATGTAATTTCATTTTACATAAATTTTAACTCAACGAAGATGAAATTGTGTAGCTTTATTCCAAGAACAGATAACTAATACGCATACATTTTAAATGAACACTGTAAAAATGTAATTTTATTCTAACAATTTCTAGATATTGATATAAATTAGATATTGATAAATAAAGTGGAAACAAAACCAATTTATTATTAGACCAAAAACTAAAGCAATACGTTTTAAGGTTCTATTCAAACTAGCGCCAACTGTAGCTTTACTTTAATGGCAACAAACAAAACAAAAATAGACTTACAATACCCTTTAATGTAAATACTAATGTGCTAAAAGTCAATGATTTTATTCTTAAACAAAGTTATGTGTAATTATTCTTTCCGAACATAACTATCAAATTAGGGCTTTGTTGAGTTTTATTTACATCCAACATAACCATTTAATTATTTATTTAACCCAATTTTACAAAAAAAATCATGAATAGTAAATATAAAATATTTAAAAATAGCGAACTCTTCTTAGAGCACTCAGATGTATATAACATCTTAAACGTAATCACCATTTATTCTTTGTCTGAAACTCTAATATAAAATCCCTATCTTTTACTAGATAGATTAAAACTATGTTAGTTCCATACTTGCACTTGAGTTTTTATTTTCCACAAAGACTGAAAAATTATTATTATTAAAACTATTATTTCCCTCAACAACTTATCCGATAAGGAGTAAAAATATTGGAAAGAACGACTGTAAGACGACGACAAAAAAGATAGGCTATGTGAGAAGGTAATATAACAGTTACGATCAGTGAATTGGTCTTTAATCAGAGCCCGAGACCAGAGTTGCGGAAGAAACAGTTAATTGTCACGAAGGCCCATAATGTCTTGTCTTGTGCTTGAAGTGTTCTGCGCAGGATATCTTAGTAATGGAAAGGAAGGAAGCGTTTCACGGCCGGAAGTCTGAACTAAATGCTCGATAAAACTTATTTCCTGGGAGGGGATAAAGGGCTCTACTGATATGGAAAGTACTTTATATTTGTTTCGTTCTATTTGGTAGATACTGTACAAGAAATTATTAATATACTACACAGTGTGTTAAAATAGTCCCTCCACCCCATCTTAATTTTTGTATAAACTTAAATAGAGCAAAACCCTTTTGGGATTGTAAACTACACCTGAAGTTTCTTTAACGACAGTTTGGAATTTACACCTCTCTCTAAAATGGGTAATGTTGAAGTACTCAAGATTTTCAAACCACATCGTGTGACATATCAAATTAAAAGACAAAAAACAAAACAAACAGTGCTCATAATAGTATATTACATCACTAGGACCTAAAGTGAAGCTTTTCAATACAAGCTCAAGTTTATACTGTAAATAATATAAGAACAAAATTTCACAAACACTAAAATGTTATAACCTATTTACCTTCAAATCGATGGTAACAGCTTTTTCAACGGTTATTTACAATCGAGAGTTTCGGTTGTTTTTATGGATGCTTTACAATATTTAATTATTCGTATAAACGAAGTAACAGCTGATGACCTCGACCTCAGCTGATGTTTTTAGGTCCTAGGACTAAAAATAAGAACTACAGCATCTCAATGCATGTATTGAAAACAGCTGTTTTTGAAGCAGTGCGACGAAAAATATTGTTTGGACAACCTTAACCAAAATGTTGGTACAAATGTATTTGAGAATTTAAAATTATAAAATAAGTAAATATGTTAAATCAGATCACTAAACAGTTTTAAAAATGTTCTCTAAGTTAAACTTAGAGAAGAATTTATTGTGGAACTGAATTTCAACTGTCCACCAAAAGTGTCGTACTTTTGGGGACATTCAAAAAATATTAAAAAAATAACCACGTCACGTGACATATTAAATTAAAGGTCTTTTTAAGGCAAAACCAATGGTGCCAACAAATTTAACTTTTAACTTTATTAAAAATATTATTTCAAACTGTGGATGACACTTTCATTTCGTATAACCTCTAGATGAAAATTTATCATTGATCGGAATTAATGATTTAGTTAAAACTTAAAAAATACTTTTGATATTTTATGCTAATAAAAATCTCAAATACATTTTGTACCCCCATTTTGGTTAAGGTCATCCAAAATAAATTTGGTGAGATACGGATTCCTATTTGATAATTTTGAGTACCCCCAAATTCCCATTTTCGAGAAAGGCAAAATTCTAAACTATCATAAAAGAAACTTCAAGTGACTTAGTTAACAGTCTCAAAAGTTCTCTATTTAAGTTCATACAAAAGATGAGGTGGAAGGGAGGGAGGAGGGACTTTATTAACACACTATATAATTTTTGACTAAGCTATGGAAGTTTCACTTTTTAAGTACAAAAATCGGCTAATAAAAACTGTATTATGAATGAAAAAAATTAAATTTATTTTAAGAAATGTGGATACCGTACAACAGTATAAAATGGAGACTTATCAATCTTGCAGACTTATTGATTCTGTAAAATATTTATAGTGCAATTATTACTGTAGTGATTTGATTAAAACATAAACAAAAGATAAATCACTTTTTTTTATAACTAGTACGAACTATTAAATTGCCCAATAAAGTAAATATTATATTGCGTACAGTATGAGATAGTACCAACCATTGCAATCTCCGTCATAGAAGCCCCGATACCTTTGACTACCACGTTGCTAAGTGTCCTAACTGCAGTAATTTAAGACGATATTATTCTATATATTACTAAGTATTCTAGAGATTGGTCCGATTTTACTCAGAATTGTTATTTCGGCTCGAATTTACTAATCCTGATTCAATAACCAGGAAAATGTGTTAGTAAACTTATAAGAAACAAAGATTTTGAAAGTACAAAATTTTTTGTTAATTATAAATATCTTTTAATCAGTACAATGTTCCATAACAGCTCATTTAGTGAATACGGATGTAAGAATTTTGAGATACTCACATCTATCTTCATTTAACTAGTCTTGGGTTAGATCCCTCTCTTTTAGCTCCACCTTGACCAACTCTTGTTCTTTTCCAACCCTGGAGCTATTAGAATAATCTAGGATGGACTAAGAGTTATTTATTTTATTTTATTCTACTTTTTTATTTTAAGACGATAGTGACTGCAAGGTTTTTCGCCTTTAAAAAGTAAAAAAAACTTAATTTTTTTATAATATAAATAAGAAAATATTACCCAAAAATAAAATGAGGAAAAAATCATCATTAATAATTAAAGAAGCCTTAATTTTAGTCAAATTTAGCATATAATCTGGGTTGCGTACATATAATAAAGAATCTTGTTTGTCTATAATCTGTGGTTCTAGCATTGCATGAACAGGGTTGAAAGAACAATCACAACATTTAAAAATGGCGGCAGTTTAAATCGGTTTTTAAGTAGTTCTTTCTTAGAAGCAATAATAGTTCATTTTGTCCTGCTTAGAGAACTGCATATACTATTAACAAGTTTGACAAGCGAGCAGCTAAACAAAACTGAAGGAAAGAAATTCGCGTCTTATCATGAAGAGAATAATGCTATTATTTACAAAGTAAAGATAAAAGACCAAGCCTAGGTGTCTGGTACTGATAATAATGATTATGATTCACATCCATCATGTTATGTTTTTACTTTGACGATGCCAATAAACATGGAAGTAAAATACTAAAATAAACAAGTAATGAATTGATGCCGACAAAGTTCACTTCGTCTTAGTTATATTACGTGAATCAAAAACATGCAAAACAGATGTTGTGGGATTAGCTAAAGTTCTAACCTAGAAAAACAGAAGGGACCTTCATAATAAAGTTGTGCTTTGAAGTGGGAAGTACTTAATGTAAAAGTTTCACTGTTCCTGTTGAGCAAATTGGTTGGCTTATAAAGACTCGACTAAATTATGTGGAACAGATTGTTCTCTTATATAACGTCTTCTTTTGTTATGCAATTAAATGTTTTCAAATTGTTCAGCGGCTATTTTCGTGTTATCAAACGGAAGGTACGCTTGATTAAAATAAACGGCGACGGAAAGTGCAAGTATTGTGTACTAGAGCGAGGCGTCTTGTCTTGCAGCCTAAGGCTATTTTATTTCGCACGTGGTAGAGAGAAAGAAAATCAATACTCTGGTGGGTTTCATTCGCTTGTGGTACGTTATTGTAATAAATTACGTTATACAAATGTAATTTAAAATGTCCATTTACTTTGGGTCACGAAGTTCTTGTCATACACAAGTCTTTAAACATATGGGCGCCAGCAATGGGTTTAATTACTTAACAATTAAGAAAAACAAGGATTCCCCGAACCACAAAAACAATAAACAAAACTAAGATTATATTAAATCTAGTATGTTTATTGTGTACAGTTCGATGGCATAGTCATTATCCTCAGAGGTTTACAGCTAAACCTAAAGCTAAGTACCGAGTAGCGCCCACACCAGCTCTTAATCGTCCAATCATAAAGAGGCACGGCTTTCCTCAGGCACCTGACCCGGATTTAGAAGGGTTGATCTCTTGGCAACCTTATGGACTACCTGGTACAATCAACTAATATACTGAAGGAACAAGTGAATACACTTTATCTAAGAAAATATAAATTTGGTTGAAATTCGGTTTGAAATTACGTTCTCTGAATACTGCTAAAACTTAGGATTACTCAAAATTTTGAGTGGCTATCGTAAAGAAAATAAACCATAAATCTAGCATTTCTGACAAACGTATTGGGCAAATTAAAACAAAATGTCGTGGCAGGAGTTATCGTTCACATGTAAAAATAAACCGTGGATATCATCTTAGAAAGTCAAATATCTGAAAATTGGCCAAAGTGATAGAAGTGACAAACTAATCTACCAAACTCAAAGGAGCAGAAAATTACCTTTAGCAAAAATTTTAAATGTTTCAAAATTAATTCTACAACCGACAGGGTCAATTGGGTTATTTTGTAACTGTTCGTATTTCTTTAGCACGTTAGTTTGTACTATAAAGTTTCACATGTCACCTAAATTTGATCGAAATCGTTGGGGGTAGATGTTGGGATAACCGACCTTATAAGACGGAATTCACCTAGAACAGCGAGTTTTCCGGAAATGGGGAATAATGGATTTTCTTTCTTAACATTATGGCTTTGTGTGCGAGAATTTGTGTCACACCCTCACATACCTGTAAATAATGAACGCAATTACAACAAGCGACAATTATATTAAAGTATTGTTTTATAACTATTGTTATTTTTGTGTCATTCCACCATAACAAGGTATTGATCAATTTAATCAAAATTACAAAAAATAAACCAATCGGAAATATGGAAGCCATGATTAATAACACAGACAGTTTCAATTCAACCCGCGAATATACTTCCTCCATTTTCAAATAAAGCTCTAATGTTAATTATGTGGAAATGGAATGCCGTATTGAATCAAGAAATCAATCGAGCCGCGATGCACCCATCAGTCGCTACTGTTATTGGGTTGTAATTGATGATGTTCCATTATTTAAATGTCCCTTTAATGAAGTGAAACCAAATAACCACTACCGCTTCTCCTGTATTCAAAAGGAAATTCTAATTGAAGTTAATTTTACTTCCTTATTCCTGTCCAGCTCTTGTTTTACTTTTAAATTACCATTTCACTGTCTAACTATTTGACTCACTCCAATTTAACTTCAAAGTTAAAACTGTTTGTGATTCGTGATGGAAATATTTAACTTCAAGCATGAAACAATGTTTACCTTTGTTGAGCGTTAGAACGTACATGCATTTAGTATAAAGACGTAATGATTTTGTTTCAGGTTTAAAAGTATAAAATTCATTCTTTCTCTAGTGAGTAATATAATATTAACCCTCCAACTGCTTTGTATACCGCAGCAGTATACAAACTCCCGTCCCTTGTAGCTGTAATCACTTTTTATTTCAATTCAACATTTACCCAAATTAAAATCATTGTTCCGCAATAATTTATATCCCATTGTAAAGCTAATCTTCCAAACATTAATATGCATACAACTAAAAGTCCATAAATGTTACAAATAATATTTAATTAATTGGTAAAGTTTGTGTATTTCGTAAAGCAGCAACATTCGAAGCAAACATAAAATTACGCCATTCTTCATATAATTTACTCAAGTCCATATTTCTGTTCAACAGTAACAGTCTAGTATAAAATATTTCTACATCTTTCGATCTGAGCTTTCTAAATCGTTCTAAATTATAGTTTAGGATCTATAAAAATTATACAAAATCAAGAATTCATAACAAGATTTTTCATCCTAAAAATCACACACTCTTTCAATTCAAGCTTAGTAAAAAAGTTCGTATTGGAATAATTTATATATCATTATAAAGCACATGATTTATATAACCTAAATGTCATATGACGAAACATAAAAATCTAACAATTAGATGAAATTGGTGTGTTTTGTCGCTAGGAATAGTATCTTGTAACGGAACGTTGCAATTGTTCATATATTTTTTGTAAATATTAATACTTGTTCTCATTACCACAAACTGAGAATATTTTATAGTATTTTTCTTCCTCTTTCGAACCACGTATTCATATTACTACGTTGCATAATACTAACTTTCCGCTTACCAGTGTCTTTTAGTGTCTAGTACAGTTTAGTACGTTAGAAATTATTGTTTTGTTGCTTTGTAATTTATTGTGAATTATTTATTATGTTTTGATGATATGATGTATTGATACAGATTTATCTTCGCAACTATATTCTACAACTATTGTAAGTGTTTGAAAAGTCTAAACAACTTGACGTGGGGACAACTTTTCTCATTCTTGATTACTTTACGGTAAAATGTATCATTGTAGCAAATTTATAAAATTATAGTTCAATTTTACTTACATTTCTCTAAACAATGGTGTATAACAAGTTGGATTTAGCATTAAATAAATAGTTTTGGTGAATTTTTCAAAAAAACATAATTTTTCAGCAAATCCATTTTTTCATCATAAGAATTGATTTTTCATGTACATTTTACAAATTGATTAATTTTTTTTATCAATATTTATTCACAACTACATTATAAAACTTTTGTATATTTTGAAAAAAAATGGTTAAATAATTTGTTGTGTGGTTTATATATGCTTTTCTGTGGCATTTTCACTTAATTTTTTGCACATTTTCTGATTTCTAACATACTAAAAAATCTAACATTTTTTCATTTCACAGATATATTCTATGAAACTTTCTGAGAAAAACGATTAAGAAAGGAGCAAAATTGGCCGTTTTCATAGTAGGTAGTTGTAGGGTTTTAAAATAGTCCTGCCAATCCAGTATTGTAAAGATTTCTGTATTGATGGAACTAATGGCATGGTCGTAAGGTTTTTTTTATCTATCCATAAAAACTAGCCATACAATTTTCATTAGTGTGCAGTTGGTTTAATATATTTTAATACCATTCAGACCGATGCATATTTTTTTATGACGAAATAGAGATTTGTCGACTTTTGTCAATAATCAGTATAAGTAAAAGAGATTGGACTTTTTTCTCTCGACAATTAGCTTCTCACTTTATAACATTTTTCATATTCGACATTAAAACTCTAACACAAGATCTCACAAAAATTACGTTTACTTAATCAAACGCGTTTCAACGACAAAGTCGCCATCCTCAGTGATACATGAGCTACTAAACTATAACTCATTATTAATTTACACTCGAAATCACAATATAAACATTAACTCGAAATATAGGGCTAATACTAAATATCAATTTCTGTAAACCCTATAAATATAATCTTGCGTAAAAAACAAAAACATAATTTTGTGTCCACAAAATTGTCATACATATTTTGCTTCAAAATTACTAACAATAAATCCATAATCAAAGTTAGTTCTCTTTATTTATACGTGGTGTTTGTGTATAATAAAATGTGTTTTTTATCTACTAGAACAGTATTACTATCGGGATCCAAAAAGTATATAGTTTACTCTAAAATTTTAAAACTGCCATACCTCAATTTAACAATACTTTATTTCTGACATTGATAGACTAATTTGGAAATGAGATTAAACTTATGGGATCTATATTTTTAGATTGATAAATATTGTCGTCTAAACAATAACTAAACGTAATTTTTTGCTATTCTTTCCAAATTTGGGTAAAATAGAAAAAGAGACTAGGGAGTGGGTTGAACGAAGAAATTAAATTTAACGACCCTAAGTTAATTTAGACAGTGAATTAATTGTTGTTTTTGCCGATTTTGATTAAGGTATATTCTACTAACAGAAGTAGAAAGCTATCAATAGAAGGAAGAAAACAAAAATCTAAAGTTATATCTCACATTTATGACTTTTGATAAAAATGTCACAAATGTAAAACTTTCTCTATGAAATTTGTTTTGTAAAATCATTCTAAAAAGGTAAAACTTTAAGGACAAAATTATCTGAAAGTATCAAAACTGTGACTGAACGCAGGTTGTAAACTTATTTGTTTTCAACTTTATTAAAAAGAGTTTCCATAAAGAGTCTACAGGATTTTTTAAACGAGAGTTTAAAATTGAACACTACAAGTTTAGTATATTTTTATCTAAATACAAACTGAGAAACTGAGTAGATTATCAACTGCTAGTCGTCGAGAAAGAATTTTTTTTTTTTAAATTATAATAATACACGAAACGAGTGTGTTTTACTTGTTCAATCCGAATATATTATCAAATTTTACTACCAACTGTCTATAATGGATGTAGTTAATCTCAACTAATCAAGAAATTAATAACTTAGCTATAAATCTGGTTATAAATATCTGCTCCGTTAAATACTGACAGTTGGTTTATGGAGCCGATATTTTACGTCACTTTCCTCAAAAAGATTGAAAGCTGTAAAATCCACTACTCTTTAAGACAATTCTGGGCTAAGGACTTTTTTTATAGAACTATCAAGTTCATGGCTTCTGAAAGTGACGGTGTTTTCCAGATTATCTGTTTTATGACAGTTTTAAAACTCGATACTTTAACATCCTTCATTTCGATTTATTGTATGTCGATTGTTGTAATCATGAAGTTAGAGGGATTCGTTTTGTTTTATCACCATTCAGTAGAAACACTGTAATTTCGGCCTAAAAGTTAATCAATGAATGTACTTAAATTATTTTACTTTTATGTGTAAGTATTTAACTTTTAATAACCCTGTATAATAGATTTGTTTTATCTGGCCTAAGCAGATCTAACAAGAAAGGCAATGGCGAAATTCGAAAAAGATGGGATAAGGAATAAGTTTCCTGAAAACATTCTAAAAGTCGATTTAATATTTTTTAAACGCCGACGAACGCAATAAATATGTTTTCATTTTAGTTCAAAAAATATTTTGTTTCATCTCGTAATATTAGAAAATTAACTAAAATATAAAAGGAAAAGTTCACCAACATAAAACTCTCCGCTATAGATACATGCATTAATTAGGTCAATCCATGTGTTGGTAAAGTCCTTGTAAGTTTTGAAGATTCAGGACAGGGCCTGTTATAATCTAGTGGTACCCTTATAGCAATAATTGATACATAAAATTATAGCATTCACAAGCTATCTACAGATAGTTGAATGAATGACCTCTTTTTTTTCAAAGTTAAAACATTTCGGTAAATGTTTCTGCATCCACTTTAATTGCTTTACCACTAAGATGTGGATTGTTTTATGATATTGCAAAATTTTTGCGTAATCCAACTGTGAATAGCAATTCATTTAGCTACGCACAAATGTCTGAAATGTTTCGATAAAAGTTGTAAATATTGTATTTAGTTTAAGGAATATTACTCGAAATTACGTCTACTTTTTAAAAACATTTTATAGATGGATGATTTCCTTCTAGTGACATTGTTCTTCAGCGACTTACAAGGAAGCCTTAATTTCTTCCGAATACAATCTACACGTTGATAATGAAGGAATATGCCTAGGTACGTATTTATAGAGTTGGGGGATAAAACCACGAGATTGCTGTCGAGAGGTAAAGTAGCTCCCTTGACAATCTCCAGTCTATTGGGATTGAAATAAACACTGATAACTTGTGATCCGTTTATCAAGTTAGGTACATTATTGGTAAAGACGGAGTTCAATCATATTATTGAATCTAAGAAACAACCTTTATACAAGAAGAGAGTTCCTGTGCATAGACTTATTACATTCATATCTGAAACTAGTTTCAAATATTTAAAATTGTCTTCATAAAGTTTTTCTAAGCGGTTTTACTTCACCGATTCTAGCTCATTCTTATCTTCTTAGAAGTGTGTATGACAATATTGTAGTAGTGCTCCTAGACTAGGATTAATAGGGTTTTAAGACTTCCAAATTACGAATATATTAGTCTTTCAAATTCAAGTTTTTATAAAGACCTTTGTAAAGAATATTCACCCCATCTAACATTATGGGATGGCTCAAAAATAATTTTACTGAAACATTTAGCAAAATATTAAAATTAATGAACAGAAATTAATTCAAAATGGTGTAAACATTTCGGTGATAAATTAAATATTTTGACATTAATCTACGAATGATATTTTTTTAATGGAGTAAAATCTCAAAACACTGTCAAATTTTGTACACTTTTTAAAGATTGATTTCGAAAAAATGAAAAATTTATATCTTTTACGCACTAGAAAAGCACGCATGGACTACTTTCTATATATGTTACAAGCAAACACAACTTGTTGGGTAGTTTGTTCCATATTACACAGTTCATTAGTATATTTCAGTTTATTGTGCTATACAGGAAGTTTGTTTTCGAACTAAATAAGTTTCTTTTCGTTTTCAAATAGGTTACCCAAATTACGAAAATATGTAATTCATTTTGAGACCAATAAAAAAAATTGTCTTTTTAAGAAACGATATTTACTTATCTTATAATTCCCCGTTATATATACTCATGGCTCTAGATAAAGTTTATTGCATTAAAACAACAAATCGGAAGTGTAATTAAAATAATAATTATACCGCTATATTTTATAGTAGACATTAAAATAATAAGAAAAAAGTTTAGTGTCAAATTTTTGTATTTGGCCTCAATAATGATATAAATTTTTATATTATACATAAAGAAAGGTATAATTAAAACAGGCAAACGCCCAAACAAATGTTAATCCTCCTTTTCATATTTTTATTGAAAAGTTCCCTTATCAACTATTTATTAAAATTTGTACAGAACAAAAAACAATTTTTTTAAAAATCTGACTATCCAATGCACAACCAGAAAATGAAGGAAGATATTTGTGAAATCGTAATGAAAATCGAGTCAAACAAGGAAACCCGGCTGGATCGGAGATATGAGAGTTACTGAACATATCCTTCTAAATGATAAGTTCTCAATGATACGGCCATCCTCTGATTTTTGTTTCGGGGATTTAGTCTTAGGTCAGAGACGTAAATGGTTTTACTCATTATTATTGTATAACAGATTTGCATGAAAATTAAAATTTCAAAATAATTTAGATTTTAATCTTGCGACTTTTTAAATACAAGGTTGTCGAAAGTTGGTCGAGTTGTTGCAATATTAATACTTTTCTTCTTAAATGCCACTTGAAATTTAAAATGTGCCTTCGTAGGTCGAACATACAAGTAAAAGTGTTGGTATTGCGTGCCAAAATTACATTTACGTTCCAGCCAAATGTAAAGACATTGATTCATTGACATAAAAAGATTTCTCTAACAAACGAAAGGTCAGCGACGAGTTGTGCTCAATCCCACGCAAGCGCATGATTTATTCATTGATTTAACAAACAGATGTGTATAGCTGTTCCTCTTCTGTGATTTTCCCGACAATTCCAAGGGTGAAACTATTGTTGTATTAGTTCTCATTCTTTACGTAATATCGGCAAAAATGTTCAAAACTCGCTCATTTCTAAGAAAGCCGGGGTATGTACGGGTTATATGTTTTACCCAATCTTCCATGATAAAATTACATTTTGTTGTAGTAAGTTTTGTGTGTGTATCTTTCAAGTTATAGAGAAACTACAGTCCAAAATAGGGGCGATTGTTCTTCGATGAAGTATTGAATTTAATAAACTAAGACTGTAAAGTAGATACATGGTGGAATTTCGATGTACATGAATAACTTTTTTTTGTACTTTCGACAAATGTATTTGAGTCGTACGCCAACCTATGTTTCGACAGTTTAAAAAAGACTAATGAAAACAATATTACATAGCAGGTAAGACAGTCCCGTTACTTAGCCCAGGTCAGAGGCGGGGAGAGGTTTAAGATAGTGTAAATCCTTGGTTGGGAATTGAGGATTTGGGTTAACTAGCAACACTTTCCATCCTTAATCAGTTCCTTGCACCACTTAAGTAGGGCTGGTTTACCTATTATGCAATATTGTTGTTACCCTTAGTCTGTTACTATAACTGCCTATGAGTAAACTGGTGGAGCCTAGATCATCACGGCTCAATAAATTTGTAGAAAGCACAAAAAACAATTTTTCATTTATTGTAATGAGTTTAATTGTAATTATATTCTAAAATTGTAAATACATTTACTAATCAATAAGGAAAAGGTTTTGTAACAAATGTTTTTAAATTTAAATTTTGTGATTGCAATTATTAGAACAATACCATTAAATGTTAAATCGTTGATTTTGGGTTGTTCTGAAATAAAATCATGCATTCAAGAAGTTTGGTTTTGTATTCAATTCATATTTGATTTTACATTCATCTCTTACATAAATCGAATATTTAATGTAGTCTACAATTGTAAAAATATGTTACATATGGCAACATTTACCAACCAAAGAAAGTATAGATGTCACTATTAATTTGTATTTGTTTAGTAATAACCATATGTTTATCACTGATTTTAAGGGTTTTCGGCGAGCTTCGCCTCTAGTAGATAATGTAGTGGTGTCTAACGGGTAGTCTCTATTTCACCTATGTCGTTCATGCACAGTTATTCATCTTTGTTATTCATGAAATTTATCTATATTTCTTCTCTGTATCTGTATTGCAACTCTGGAATTCATGAGCTATAATTGTAGTCCATCATTTCATCATGTTCATACAGTTCTGTATGAACTGTATCTTTGTAATTCATGGAGTGTATAGGTTTTTCATCTCAGTTGTTCTTTATCTGTATCTATATTTCGTCTCTATAATTCAGTACCTGTATTTCGTCTCTGTAATTCATGAACTGAATCTGTATTGAACTGTAAGTATATCTCGGAATTTGTTATTACTTTTGTCTAAAAGATTGAGTTAAATAAACAAAACACTTTATCCATTTCAGATTTTAATATTTCCGCAAAAGGCGTTTTTACATTAAAACTTAAAATCTAGATTAAATTTGATACTTTAATAAAGGAATATCATAAATAATGATATTTGATAATACTTTTAAGATTTTAATTTATTGTTTTCTGTAAGTAGTTCTATCAACAAACCTTGCTTTAATATTATTGCAAATATTCAACTGTCGGATTTTAATGCAATTTGGAACAAATGAACGCAAGATTGCCAAGCCTTAGGCTATCTTGGAGACAGCTAATCAGGTTAGGCTATTGTACCGACCATACTATCCAACAAGCAAACAATATGCCAGAAATAATACATATTCATGATTTAAGTTGGAAGAGTTTCTGCAATGTTAATAATAACAAAATTTTATTAAAAATCAAATATATATATATATATATATATATATATATATATATATATAACATAAAATTTTCACGTTCATTTGAAAAGGAGTAATTGGTAAACTGTAATTTAATACGGATTTAAAATTGTCTCAGTATATTTTACTCCTTTCTTGTCTGTAGACTTTTATTTACACCTTTTTTGTTAATTTTTTTTTTCTCTTCTTCTGCACTACATTTGGGATGATCTTGGCCTCCTTCATTATTCTGTTTCATGTTCCTCTATCCAAGAGTGCTTCTCTTCAATTTTTGACACGCATTGCACGTAATTTTTTTTTTTAAACCAGCTTATGAGAAAAAATGTTAATTTGATCAAATTGTGTTGAGGGAATTTTGAATGTGCATTCAATATTTGTATCCCGCTTGTTATGAATTCCACTTGTAACCACAGAACAATTTGTTTTTGCGATCATTTTAAAATTATCGGTAGTTCGAAAGATAAGGTGAAAATTGTACAGTTTTGTTTTACAAAATGGTTTACTCCAAAATGAACATTAAAAAAACAAACTATCACTTTAAAACACAGAAACATTGTCAATCTCAACCTAGTCAAATAATGGACCTTTTCCTACAGTAGTGCGTAAAGCGCACTTTTACACACTCCCACCACACAGTGAATCGCCTAGAACATTTTATTGTTTTATTGAATAATAACGCCACCAAATTAAATTTTTTCTGAAGATTCCGAATTTTTCTAACGAAAGGAGCTATGTTTCTGTGAACCGTGCTACTTTAGCAGCTGTGGTCAACTCACTGCCACTTCCAGATCGCACTAAGTCTTCAACCCTACATGTTTTGGTTTTGAAAGACGAGTCTTCAAAGTTATTTTTGGGCTGACTTCCTCCAGATGAGAAGGAAGAACAGGGCTGATGCATACTTATGTTAAATTTTATATCCACGTTCTCTAAACATATTTTAATTTATTTAAAAACGGCCCATCATCATATTGGATGGCAGCCCAATTTTTAGAGAAATTTGACGGAAAAATTTTGAAATTTTTAACTGTAAATCAGGAGTCACATCCGTAACACTTAATTTTAGCATAATAAAATCCATTAGACGAGAATTTCTTTCTTCTTATGTTTCTGCCATTCTACAAATGACTCCATTTTTTAAAGAGAGCACACACCATATGAAAAAAAATTAATTAAAAAACATTGGAGATATTGATATAATTCAATTATATATCATTGTACAGCTTAGGATTATCGCTATATAAAATTAAAAATTACCCTGGATACATACGAGTATGGATAAAAAAAATTTATACGTTGAAAAATTAAAAGCTAAAATATATTACAATGTTTATGTAATTGTTTCCAAACCTTATTACAACACATATTGTCTCTCATTTCAATTAAATTTTTAATGAAATTTTAAAAACACTTATTCTCTAACGTAAAATTCATCATAGCAACAGTAATAATCTTCACTTCAAATATTGTTAAATGTTATTGAAAACACTGCAAAATTGAAACTAAATTGTTTACATAAATGGAATTACCTTTGAAAATTGTAATTGTTGCATAACCGTAATAAAATTGTTAAAAATAAAAGCGTGGTACTCTTATTAAAACTGTAACTGTAGGGAAAAAACTGTGTGGGTGCAAAGTATCTCTGTCGCCCTCGAGAAATTGTCGTCTTCGGTCGAGCTCAGGCGTCAACTTTTTGTGTCTTACGACAAAGTAAGCTTTGCACCCTTATGGTGTACAAAACTATTGCGTACTTTTACTTTGGCCTACTACTAAAGCCAATCAGTTAAACATTTATTTTTAATACGTTTTACACTAGAAAAAGATCAAATTTACTATTTTCTTTTTAATAAAACGAACGTAACTTCCAGCACCAACTTAGCGTTGTTTTAGGGGGGGGGGGTCACCCTAGTATTAGTCATTATCCTGTTTTTCCAGGCGTAAATAATTAATCTCCTAAACTACCTTCGGAAGTGTTTTTACATTTTTCTTCCACTTAGATAATAGCAATAAGAAATGGACGCAAGTGATACTGATTTTAACTCAAAGAATACTACATAAAACACAAATATATTTTTTTTAAAATTCTGTTTTGCAAACCCATTGGATCCTGGCTGTCTAGAACCAACTCTTAGGATTCAACCTTCAATTTCTAGAACTTTTATAAGATTGATAGAAAAAACTTATTTCGACATAACAACCTATCAGGAAATTGACATGGTTATTAAGTGATCCCTACAGGTTAAAATATTTTTTAAAATATTGTTCTTTCAAATTTTGTAACTTTTAATTTTTTACTCTTTGATAATAGTTAAACACAATAAATGTTCGTTTCTTGTTGGGAATATTTTTGCCTCTAGTAGTACTTATTGCAATAGTATCAAAATTTGGAATTATTTTTCAAGTGTACAGCTGGAGCAAAGCCTGTATTTATTACGTTTTTAATGTTTTAATCAGAAACATCTTTGTCATATTTTCACTTCTTCCTAATTTGATGAACGTCTTCTACTATTCTACGTAAAAAATTCTAAAGAAATGAATTTTAAGAAAACTAATACCTATATTTAAAGACTAAATGAGTATATTAAAGATTATACATTTCAAAAAAGAGATTTTAAAAACTTTTTTTATTATACACAAAATGATAAGTATTTTTCTAAACAATAATCTTCTGTTTAAATTCGTAAATATGCTGTTTGTGTTGTGCTTTAAAGCCACAAAAAAAGCCAATAATTTTCAATTCAACTACACGTGCAATTGTAATCAATATTTATTGCAAGTGAATCGAATAACAACCGCATGCAATGAAATTAACACGACTATCGCAATATCATTTACTCTCTAAGAGTATGAAGCAACGGTGTTAAAACATCAGCATCTACAACTTGATCTAGATAAAAGACAATGCCTCTGGTGACCTAACTGACACGGCTAATGCTATCTACATTTTGTAGAATAACAAATCTAACCTGATAACAAATTGTAATAAAGATTTGCCTGCACAAATCTATCAGGATGTTGAAAGAAACAACATTTCTTTCTGATAAAGTTTATAGCCAAGATGAATATGTAAAGACCTGACAATAGAACACAGTGGTTATTACTCGTAAATACTGCATTTAAATACTCGCTTCTACTTAAATATTTAAATAAAAATAAGTGATATACATAATTAAGTTAATAATTGTAGTCATCTCGAAAAAGAACAAAATGCCTATTTGTGAGTTATCAGTTAAAGGTTCGACTGATAACCCTTCGGTATTTTCATTTTCTTCTTTGAGATTTTAAGGAATAATGTTCGTGTGTTTCAGTTCATTTCAACAATAACTACGAAACTGTTATATTGGAAACATTTACTAAAAATATTTCAAAATTTAGAAACTCTATGGAGGAAGAGTCTGAAGATAAAAATCAAGAAGAAAGCTCTTCAAAGAGAAGAAAGACTGACAAAAATGAATTAAAAAGAAAAGGGAAGGAAGTGTGTGACGTTTTAACCTAAACAAAAGACAGATTTCCATTCTCTGGACATCTTGCAGGAGCGACTTTATTTATAGCTAATAAATTCTCTCACTTTGCCTCAGTGTTCCCAGAAGAGATCTTTAAGAGCTGTTTGTGAGTATTATAAATGTCTGAATTTAAAAAAGCTTAGAATAGAGCTTGAAACAATCTATAGTGCAAAGGGGTTTAGGACAATGTCAGGTGCAGTTTGTTTGTTTAGTTTCCTCAAGGAATGTGACTTACAAGACACTTTCAATAAAGTTATTAAACTTTTAGAAATTTCAATTACTGTATCTATGACGAGTTCTGAAGCAGAAAGATGTTTTTCAACTCTCAAAAGAATTAAGACTTTTCTACGAAATACCACTGGTGAGGAAGAGACTATCAGCATTAGCCATGTTGTCAATAGAAAAGGATCTTATCATGGAAACCCATGATTTCAATAAAAGAGTCATTGAAAAGTTCGCCCACCAGAAAGAGAGACGAATGGACTTCCTTTTCAAATAATGTAAGTTCTAAATGTAAATATTATAATTTATATCCTTAATACAAATATGTGCTCCAATTCAAAAGTACAATCTACAATAGAAACATATATATTGTTATTTAAAACACTTCCAACCACCAAGTGTTTCAAGTACCAGCCACCACTGTTTTGGAATCATATTTTCTATCTTATATTGTCAAATTCCAATACCAACTACGTTTATGAGCGAGCCCTCCCCTGGTCTTATTAATAATAATAAACCGCTGGCAATCTCTGTGCTATATAAACGACTTAATACTATATTGTGAAGTAGACTGGCAGATGAATATTTTGGAAGTTGTTAAAAAATAAAATATAAACATTATTAAAAAAAAGTTAATTTTTGCCGATAATTTTAGCCGTAATATACAGTAATATGTTAAACAAAACGAACTATTGTAGCTATTTTACATGTATGCATACATTTCCTATAGACAACTCCTAATTTAATCAGATAACTTCAATAACAAAACATTATCGGTGTATTAAATGAAACTTAGAATTTAACATTAATTTACTTGATACACAACAGTTTCTAGTGTCTAAATAAATAGTTAAATTTGTAATTGTCTGACTACAATAGTCACAAAATAATGAAACTAAGTTAGTGGAGTGTTTGAAACATTCCCTTTCTTTGATTGCTGCCCGACATTCATATTCTCGACAGTAATCACAGTATACTGTACCGGCTTATTTCAGGCCCAGAGCGTGAATTGTACTCGCGGCTTGGGGATGAGCTAAGCGTCGTGTTGTACTTATCAGCTTATATATTACAGTCTGATTGTACGCCTCAGGCTTGCTTGTGAACATGGGGAAGCTTTCACTGTGTTAATTTATGCGTTCATGGTTCGCTAACAATTAAATGTAGCCTATATTGATTGACTCGCACCACAAGCATTGTTTGTACTTATGTAATCGTTGAGAAATTTAATTAAAAGTTGATTGATTAAAATATTGCTTAATTATTTAACATCATTATGAATATTTTCCTGTTTACTTTTAATTAATTGTCAACAAATATACGCCCTTCCAATATAGACAGTAATAATGTAATGGGAAAATTTATTGAAAATTGGGTACTTGCGAATCTCTATGAGTATTTTTCACAAGATAGAGTTTCCTCCAACACCGTTGTTTTAAATTGATACCCACGGGTTTTAAGTTAAAAAAAAAAAAAACAGACTATTATGTACCCTATTACTTATGAGCTCAAATATTTTGAATGTGAATCCAGAAATTTTTGTTAAAAAGAAAAAAACTACCTAGTTGCTGTTAAAAAGACATAATTTGTAAAAATTGTTTCACAGATTTCGATCGAAGCATAATGCTCAAACTAGTGTGCCAAAGAGTAAGAAAAATGGAAATACGGTTTGGAAGCAATCGAAAATAATAATAATACCCACCGATATTAAAAACTGGAATTCAATAAACTACGATATACGCCAAACAGTTTTTTCTCGACACTAGCGAAGCCAATGGAAGATTTTTAATATAAACTGATGCGAAGACCATTTGGATTGACACAAGCAAAGCGAGGAATCCCTCCCCCGGTACGCCTTGCAACGAATTCAAAAAATTTCCATTCAAGACGAACAATAATTATGATGCTCGCTAGGGCCACCTCTTATTATTATTTTTTTGTTGTTGAAATAGTCGTTATCTGGTGCACAAATGGATTCCATTTTGCTCCCGGGATGTAAATCGGGCAACATCATTATTAACAGACACTGTACTTTATTACTGAATAACTCTTAATGGATGAGACTAAAAGGAAAAGGGGAAACACTCAGTTTTGAAGACGGTTATTAAAACGACGACAATCAGACGGCCTTGTATTGTTTTAACTAAATATAAAAGTGAAACATTTTATGCGCTCTACACATATTGACGCCTATTTGAAATTAGTTTGACAAAACATTAATTCTGAAGATGCATTGTGGAGAGTCAGCTGCTATTAGTAGATTGCAGGGCTCTTCTAACATTTACTCAGGAAATTGCTTTCCATTGCGCCACCCACTTTCCTTTCCTACAACCGTACCATTAATTATAGCATCCTAATAATATAGTTCACAATGTACAACGGAACACCTGTCCTTTTAGGTTCTCATTATATATTTACTAATATTTAGTTGAGTTATTAGTTGTAACACTAATTAGGTTAGGTCAAACTAAGAAGTTGTAAAATCGTTTATACACGTGACAAAAAATACAATTATCATCTAAAGTATTTAAAATGTATGTTTACCCAACTAACTAAAAACAGTTAAGTCAATTAGTTATGGTAAAATCTCACATAATATGACTACGGAATCTTATATTTTCGTAAAATTTTTAAGATTTTCACAGAAATACAAGTTTTAACAATATTGAAATCAAAATGATCGGTTAAGAAGTAAAAATGAACCATAGACACGTTTAAAAAATAAGATTTTCAAAATCAGCCTATTGTTTAAATTTTGCTAAAATACAGCAGGGAAATGTATTATAAAAAGATCCTGGTTGAGAAGTAAAAGGAAAATGAACTAGTTACGCCAACTTAAGATTTATATTTAATCAGCTCACGAGATTTGGTTGAAATTTTAACACAATTAGAGGTAAGCCTAGAAACCAAACCAATGTCTAATCGCACGCACAAAACATTTAAAGCTAACAATTAATTTGTAAAACAGTAGGCCTAAACCAAACCTAACAGCTTTCACTTTTTTAGAATTTATTCGAGAAAAGTAATTTTTCTTTCACAAAACAAGGAAGCCCCAGAGAAGAATTGGAAGTGTGTGCGTGTGTGTCTTCCTAACTCCTCCATTAAAGCACCACTAAATCGATAAAAATCTAAGACACCTAAACGACAAAAAGTAACATAACCTTACCAACTTGTCAGCCGACTCAATTTTTTCAATTGTCTTAATGTGCAAGAGGTCGCAACAATAAGTTCAAGGCAACATTATCAACAAACTGATAGTTATTAAATTCCGTCTTCATTGTTTCGATTTTAGTTAAAAAAAGTCAGGTTAAAAAAGTCACTATAAATACTTTTTATGGAAGTATTATGCAGGTTTCGAAACTTCTAGTATCTTCATCAGATCATCAAAAGAGTATCTCATTAATTTATTTTACTGTTTATTAATTGATTGATAAATTTGCATAAACATATTTAAAAAAAATTGATTGGAATGAAGAATATAACATCAAAATCATTTAAATATCCTTATTTTCTTTTTAAAAACTTTAAAATTCAAAAATCAAAACTGGTTAAAAATAAATAAAACAATAAATTAAAGTATGTCACTAATTTAACTTATACCAACCAGAACAAGAGACTTGCAACCTTTAATAATACAAATAAATGGCGTAAAAACATTGGACTAAGTTTCTTACACACCCATCCACAAAACGAAATACATTCACCACAGTCTCTTAAACAATGTCTATAGTATTACTTTCCTTATGCGTGGCAAATAAATGTATTTCTCTTTATTAGGGAGTTTTAGGGGAGATAAGTTGGTACAAGTGATAAGTGGGCCCTCTTAGTAAGTTTTCGTATTAAATAAAATACATATTTAAAAAAAAAATTTCTTTATTTAATATTGCCTACACTTGCTTCGGGTGTGCTATAAATTCATCGTATTTGAGTGAAATCGAGTTTATTATGATGTTGCTCAAGCTTACGACATATATATGTTCCCTTACACTTTTACATACTAATTTGTGATTAATCTTCACATTTCACAAACCCTTGAATTAGTCGGTAGCGTCAATTTTGAGAAATTTTGTTTTTTGTCTGTTACTAGCGAATCTTATTGGGGGGGGGGGGGGGTGGTATTGTTTAGGTCTTAATGCTAACACTTCAGCAAAATATGATGAATATCTATAGGGAAATTGTTTAAAAATTTTGTGTTTTGATCTTATGCCAGCTACCCCATAATTTTGAGTTTCCGAAAAAAGAAAAGAAGAAAAAAAACAGCCATCGACATATGATCAAAATATACCCACATACCAAATTTGACCAAAGTTTCAGAAACAGTCCATTCCACTGACGACAGATGACAGACATCATATCAAAAACTTCTTTTTTGGGACTCACGACCTGTGAAAAACTCGTATAACTTTTTCTGTCCTGTATATGCGAAAAAGTAAAAAGAACAAATGTTTTGAAATATGATGGCCGTTATAACAGAACATTTAGTAAAAAGTAAACTGTGAATATTGGAATTAAAAGTAAATAATCTTATTTAACAAACCTAACTTATAGAAACGTTATAAATTTGTTTAAAATAATTTCTAAATAAACAGTTGCGTCGGGAAAATAAAACTTTCGTTCAGTGGTTAGTTAGTAGACAATAAAAGACAACCAAATATATTAGGACTTTCCCTCCAGACGACACGCTTATCTACAGATAAGATAAACATTTTAGAGTCGGATGTGTGTAAAAAGGATCAGATTACATAAGGTTCAAATGTTCATTTTGTGTTTTATTAAATCTCGTTTATTTAGCAACTCTTACGTTTCAACTTCTGTATACACACCATTTAACCTAAAGATTTTACATCATGAAATAAATCCATGAAATATATTAACAATTTAAAACAAAATTTGGACAAATATATGCGTTATTCACTCTTCGCAAAATATTAGAGGTGTATAAACAAAAAGTTCTAGCTACTCTAGGAAGAATATAAAACTTCATATGTATTTATTTTCATTATAAAAAGACTAGAGTAAAAAATGTGAAAAAGTTAGTGAATATATATTCCAAATGTCTGATAGATATTTTTTCTACCAAATATTAGAATTTTAAATATGTATGTTTTGTACTCAATTAGTACAATAATTACTTTAAAATTTAAAATAAATACTCACGCATTCAAATGTATTTAAAAGCAAACTGATATGGAACATTTGCAGTAGAATGTACATAGAGATCAGAAGTTAAAGCACATATAGGGCTAACTTAAAATGAACGGCAGAAAGCAAGTTACGTAAGAAGGATTCATTGTGTGGTTTTTAAACTTCATGTTAATTATTTATTTAAGAAATTTAACTAGTTTTCTTAATGAAAAACTATAGTTAAATCTAAAAATTTAGTTAATGAAGTAAGAAAGTTTATGAAACATGCAACACAACAAATATGCTAATACATGACATAACATAACATAACAGAGAGAATACATGACAAATGTCGTTTTGAAAATAGGTAAACGTGTTCCTAAGGCTGAGAATATTAAACAAACTTCAACAATAGATTATAGAATTATCACATATTGACAATGCTTTCCATCTTATCTAATTTTAAAGAAATAAAAGACAAGATTTCATCTCAAAGCACTATACAAGTATTAACATTGAAAAATTAAACAACAAGTCGGTCACTAACCGTTTAAAATTTCACAACTATTGAAGGCCAATACTGATCAATTTCTAATTATCGTTACATAAATCGATTGCACAAGCAGTTTTGCTCTGGCACGATTACATTGCTTCTAAATATTGAATTACATTCATAGATATATTCAATTAATAATAATTTATTATTAAGAAAGCAGACTCATTAATTTATATGCAATTAATAAACAAGTACTTTGATCAGTTTTAAACTGATTTGTGTTCATTACTGTATAGGAAATAATTAAAAATCATAGTAAATGCTTCAACTCTAAAATGTGATCAAAATAAACCAAATACAAGATTTAACTTAATGTTGAAGTGAATCGCTAAATACTAATAATTGTTTCGTTCTGTGAAAAAGAATAAAATAATCATTGATCAATAATAATAATTGTATTAAAAATATCTGTCGTAGCATTAAATGTCTTACATACATAATAATTAAAAGCCCTAGTAATGTAATGTTTGTATTTTTTTCAATAAAATTATTACTACAGACGAATAGAAATACCTATATTATTTTTTCTATACTACTACTACTAGTTATACCCTACTAAACCGTTATTTGCGTAGTTAGTTACACTGAAGGAAAACAAACTTGGGGAGTTGCTATTTCTGATTGAATTGTCCTTTTGAGGTCGGGTTTACGACAATGTGTTCTACGAACAAAGACTTTTAAAATGAGGTACTACTCGACCTATGCCTACATTGAAGATTTTCACTACTTCCTCTGCAGGACGTTCCCCAGTAGCTAAATGTGACAGTTTTATATGTATCAGAATGTTGAGAACCATATTTATAGTTGCATTGTTGTATGCAGTTTTAATACACCCGGTATATATCAGAGTAAATTATGAATAATAGTTGGATCGTTTTGGCTTCCAACAGGGAGTGAAGTGTACTGTACACAGAACCACCATTAAATAAAACGATAAAGAAAGAAATGTACCAAGTTATGTCACGATAATAACCTGCAGGTATTTAATTCCCTCTAACAATTAAAATAATCTCAAGATATTAAAGTTTCGTATATAAACAGGAAATATCAAATGATAAAACTTAATTATAGCCTGACATATAAAACATACTGTAGCAGAAACACTATCTGGGAAGCAAAACACAGAGAGGAGGGAGGTGAGGTGATTTTGGTTTTATTACTAAAGCTGACGCCAATTTGGGCGTCTACTCTCGTTAAAATGTGACATAGCACTAAATCAAACGTGATTACCAATTATTTCAAACAGTCAGATATAGAAGAAGTACGCTGTTTAATCAGCGCACAGTAAGTCGATAAATATATAAAGAATTAAGTTTGAGATTTTTTGGCTGTCAATAAAGCTGTTAATAAAGTTGTAAATTGCACTCTATATATGTATTTAGAATAACCTGATATTAGAGTGTTTTATTATCGTAAACAGTTTGAACTTATGTTAAAAATGAATTTTGAAATAATGTTCTTTCATAACACTATAAACGAGGCTTACCAAAAATCAGAGAGTAAGGTACATAACCGGAGCAAAATAAGAACAAAACCCATTTAAAAAATGAATGTTTTCAAAGTGAACGACTAAATATATTTACCTCGATTTAATTTAATTGTTTAAACATAAAAATCACCTAAGGAGATGAAAGTAAGATGTCATCACAAAAATAGTAAATATGATTTCAATTAATCTATAGTTTCCACCAAAAAAAGTACAATTTAAAACTATTCCAATAAAGTGCCACTGGAATAATTAATTAGACGGTTGAGTGGTTAATTAAATAGTTCAACATGAAATATCATTATTTGTAGTAAAGCTCTAAAACCATCTAAGTCTAGACACAAAAATATTAAACAAATGTTTTATAAAGATTTTTCATAAAAAATGTAAATAATTGTTCCTAACCTGAAGGCGAGAAATATTGCTCCTTAGAAGACGGAAAACTCTTGCCTCCATTACCTGAAAGAAAAAATCAAAACTAAAAATAAACAAAGATTACAGTTTTAACTATATCCAAAATATAAAATAAGCAATAATATGTAAATTAACATAAAAATAATTGGAAAAAAAAACACTTGAATATTCATACAAAGTGTACTGGAGATACGAATAATATAAATTAAAGGACTGTAGAAGAATCACAGTAGAACAAGTTGAGTGCCCTCATAGGTATTTACCCAATCCGATCATACAATGAAATACAAGCAGATCTTCTAAAAATAACGCCCAAAAAATAGATTTTTCGACTTTGTAGGAAATGTTAATTGTACTGGTAGAATAAGAAGGTAGGGTAAGTTCGCTTAAAACGATTGATACACAGGTTATCTGAACCTCGTACGGCTATATCACTCCTTCCTTGACGTCGCCTCAAGCCTCCACTCGCTTCGCACATGTCTCGGAGATGGCGGTCATCGAGGCTGTACTCGCTACGCTCATGTCGGTGACTCGTTCCTGCTGGATCTCGTAACTATACGAATATTAATTACCTTCGAAGATTAAGGTTCAAAATTACATGCACAATTTAAATCTGTACTTTTTATCTAATTTAATCTGAGATAAGGTGAATAACGCACGAGGTATGCACAGAAAACGGTTTCAAATAACAGCTATTTTGACGGTTTAGTTATATTTTTCTGAATTTCTTAGGATTTTATATGAGGGCAATATAGTCCAATATATCAAATTATTTCCCTTAAATTAAGTGGCTGCTATCGTGCTTACGTACAAAAATAACAACAAAGGACAGAAGACATGTGGAACATTATTTTTTCGGTTTCGTGACGTCTCGAAACGTGAAGTTCAGTCGAAAAACGGAGGTGGAAATTTTGTGTGATTACAAAACTAAGTAAAAACCGGAACTATTAACAGGTAGTCCTTAAACAGTGGAAAACAGACGAATAAGTGTAGGGTATTTTTAAATGTATACCTGAGAAAAAGTGAACCAATCACATTCTAAATGATTTGGTTATTCGATAAATCACAGATAATAAACTGAATAACCACTTTGAAAATAGTAAATATACCAGAGTTATACACGTAACTACAATTTATTTTATTCTCTTGGTGTGCTTAACTTGGCGTACTACCATGAGAAAACTCTACGCTAGCGATATGTCAGAGTGCAATTATAACAATCACCTGCACAGTGAAATCGCTCTACAATAATAATGCCAGCTGGAACTTGAACAAGGAAAGAATTGACAAGTATTCAATTAATTGAGACTAAATTAAGTCCGCTCGAGTTGAGAAGATATGAATTACCTGAAAATGATATATTGTACTGTATTACTATTCACACATGACTTACATACTTCAATATTATGTATATTCTAAATGTTTGGGCTTTACTGGATTTTTCAAATTGATTTTTAAAACTAAAGCGTGTCTGTCAGTTTAGAAAATTACCACCTATATCTTCAGCTATAGAGGATGAACTTCTATTTCCACATGAACACGGTGCTTCAAAAATGATTTTACAGCTTTGTAAATTCGGATAAATTTATTAGACTACTTAGAGCTGATTTTGGTGTCATTTTGTGGCAAAATAGTTTATATTGTTTGTTATCTTATAGTTAGTTATGTTCAATGTGACTTCCATGGGTCATTTTGCAGACATCTCATTTCAAGACGATTTCCTGCCAAACTTGCAGCATGTAAGGCTATATTTCTTCAACAAAAACGTAGATCCTTTGCGTTGAGCTCATCGAGAGAAGCCGGTAACGGTGGTTTATAAACTTTATCCTTGATAAATCTCCAGAAGTGTCAGTTCTAAAGAACAAGGAGGTGACCATGCAATCGGCCCACCTCGACTTATCCATGTACCTGAAAAGCGGTTGTTGAGGAAATAACGGACTTCGGTGACGAAGTGTAGTAGTCCTCATCAATCTGTGGGATTAAATAATTTTATAGTATATCTAGGTTCACTATTCCGTTGATGGTTTTCTCAACCAACGGTCATATATTTTGCTCTTGCTTAAGGACAAAAGACATTAACTACCAAAGAATGTCCTGGATTTTCACTGATCCAAATTCTACAGTTGTGTGTGTATTCACTTGCCACTTATCACTTTTAACATTATATTTCCAATGAAATCCTGGTCTTAAGTACAATCTATCTAACACTTCCGCACAAAATAAATACCTTACGAACAATCCTATCAGTGACTGAGTTCTGCCACCATTACTGATTTGTACTTTTTGTAATGCAACGTTTTCTCAACGTACGGCAAACAATCGCACGTAGAACGCCCAGCTCGCTAGAACCTTATATTAGAAAACGTTCTAATATAACACAATATGATAATTCCACAAAATAATTATGGGATATCGAAAAATAGATAGTGATTTTTATTTCTAAATTTTCGAGTAAATACCTAGAATATGCAAACAATAATGATGACAGATAACAGCTTTGAATATCTAACGTCTTGGCTGGAAGGTTTGTTTTGACAATAATATTAGTATATAGATAACTATTATACTATTATCAATATTTCTAAACATTAAAGTGAATAATAGATCGGTTTAGAGAGGAAAACTACAGAAAATTAATTGTAATAAAATACACAATATTTTGTGGAAAATATGTAAGTAAAGGTTCTTCTTCAACAATGCTTAACTATCTACGGATTAGGTAATAAACTCTAAAAGAAAAGAGATTAAATATAGTGAGTCATTAGACGAAGAACTAAGCTCAGTAATCTGTTGGAGGATGTTATTTTTGCCGTAGCGTGCCAGCTCTGCATCAAAGTACGCTAAATTACTGCTGTGGGAGGTAAATTAAGTGATTTCTTCTGTTAAAACTAGAGTACAATCGCGAAATTGAATTTCCAACGGTTAGAGCCCTTAGATATTAAAATGTTAACAATATGTTACTATCTACAATTTAAAAATTAAAATATACTGAAGTCTATATTTTTTCTATGTAATAAAAAACTGACAGTTATGTGAAAAATGTAATTATTAGCATGACGCCCTAAAAATGAAAGGGGGGGGGGGACAAGTAATAATAAATCTAAAGCCGGAAATTTGAGATACATTTCAGTCAATTCAGGCACTCAAGATAGATTTTATTTTCCAAAATAGCGGAAGTTTGAAAAGGTTTGTGGACCTTTTCATTTATAAAGCTTGGTGGTCTGCAGATAGTGATATCAAGGTGGCTAAGAATTACCAAACTGTTAAGTACGAAGAAGGTTGTGTACCCTACATATAATAAATGAAACATCGTCTTGCTACAAAGTGCATATCTTAGAAAATTGTATTTTCTTTCATTTGGTGATTTTGCGATTTTTTTTCCTTCAAATTTTGATGTTATATTTTTAATGATTTTGATTTTTACTTATTACTCGTAGAAAACACGTTAGGGCTTTATTAGATGTAGATTTTAAATTGCACAAAACAGGCTATAATGCAGACGTTATACAGCTTGGAGGTAAAAACGTTAATATATATATATATATATATATATATATATATATTAATTTGAAAATGGGCAACAATTTTTAATATTTCTGACTGATTTTTTAATTACTAAACTAGATCAACGATTCGTAAAACCAAAATTTTTAAAATACCGAAACTACATAAATATATTTATTTAACTTTGCTCATTTAAAGCAGGCACACCCAAATTGGAGTTCCGGTAAAACTTTATTTTTTTCCGTATATTGAATTTGATGAAAAATATAATATTGGAAAGTGAGAGACGAAAAGAGAGAACGTATGTTAATATTCCATAATTAAGTTTGTGTCAAGGATTGTCCTCAGTTCCACCTGACCGCTTGTCATCCGTTACTGTGCACTTTTGCAGTTTCACCACTAATTCTGTTACTCAGCAAGGCCTTCCTGTTGTCTAGAATTAAGGTCATACAAACTCAATTGACCGCAACAGCGCACCTTACCTCCCAGTCGGAATCTCGTGTATTGCGATAATCTGCAATGTTTCTATTATTATTATCGTCGTAAACGAAACTATCATTTTAACCTAAAAGTTATTACACTATCTTTGGCGGGAAAATTGTTATTATTTTCTGTCTTTATCTGATATTTCCCCTAATGTTTTACGGTTTAATGTGATTGCAAAAGTTTTATTACGTTTAATCAGATCATATTTTATACGTTGATTTTATAACACGTATTCCAAATAGATAAAAGTACATTCTCCCTTCTAACGCCTTTTATAATAGAAGAAAAAGAACATAACATTAAATTTTTTTTTAATACGGGTTTTAATAACAAAATGATAACATAATATTACGTTTTTTAAGTTTATAGACAACATTACAATTTAAACAAGACAAAAAATCCGAGGATTTCCGATTACGTCTCTACAGATCAAATGGCTGAATCGATTTTATACCTTCTTTTAATCTGTATCTTAGCTTGTATGATCTAGATATGCACCACAAAGTCTGATCTTTGAATTAAAAAAAACAAAAAAAAACCTTCTAATAAAATCAAAACATACCAAAATAAATTCGCAACAATTTAATAAGGGTTTTATGGGTATACTTCTTCTGTATCTATTCTCTCATACCAATACACGGGGAAAATTTCATAAATGAAAAGATGATATTTTGTATCATATTGATAAAACTAGCTTATTATTAATATTAACAAATGACTTTAAAGTATTTTGTTTCCATAATGATCCACATTTTTGAATTTATAAATCACCGAGAAACAATCCAAGGACTCATTTTTTGGGACAATGTTGATTTTTTAATGTTTATGTATTTTTACGGGAGTTTTCATGAATTTTTTTCACCAATGATTGTTTGTATTTCAAAGTAGGATGAAGGATTCAGTCAGGTGCTGTGAGTTATGGTACAGTGTGATCACAAAGTCTCGGCTCCCCCCCACCTCTATTTTTGTTAATAATTGGAATAAAAAATCCAAACTTTGGGAATCTTAGTTTAGGAATAGACTATACTTTTAGGTATGACTTTTTTTTTACGCCATTTCCTTCTTGAGGGGGGGGAGGGATCAATTCAAATATCTTAAATGGTAAGGAGGTCGGGTAATACATCATTTTAAAGGTCTTGATGAATAGAAAAAATAACATAATTTAACATAACGAAAAGATAACATAATTTGGTGTGACAATCCAAAAAGACTACCCGATCTATGCAAACTTATTTTTCATATAAGATACGGTTTACGACAAAAGATTATTTAAATATAATGGTCCTTTTGGGGTATTTTAACCATGAACAATGTTGTGTTCCAAGTTCTACCATAATCAGACGGTGAAAAATTTGTAGATTGCCTATTATTCTGTTCATGAGTTTTCAGCACGAACCGTCTAAGAAGAAATCATCAATAACATTTCCAGACTCTAATTATCTACCTGGAGCTGTTCTGTACAATACCATTAATTTTAAAATGTAGGTAGGCCTGCTAAATTTTGTCTTCTTATATAAATAAAGCCTTACATGTTACAATTACAACTTTTCATTTGATAAATTATTCCAATCTCAATACTTTCAAATTATTATTTTTGTTGCATCTAAATTGTTATTCCACATCCTACAACAACTACATTCCAACTACAACAAAAATTACAATTTTTTTTTTTTTTTTGTAAAAACTGATCTGCATCTTATATGAAAAATGCATTTTCAGAGCACGCTTTAAATATTTGTCCGACTGCAATTTTGAATTGGGTCAACAGAATTACTTTTTTTGAGAATTTTCTTTACTCACCAAGACTCTTAAAATGATGTTTCAAACAACCAATATTACTATTTAAGATATTTCAGTACATTTCCTGCATGGAGTGAATGGGGGGGGGGGATAAACGTTATATACAAATGTAGTCTACACTCAAACCAAGAGTTCCAAAGTTTTGATTTTTAATTCCAGTTAATTAACAAAAACAAATTAGAGGGGTTGGGACTTTATACGTTAAAGATAAACTTATTTAAATGATAAAGGCTAAGAGAAAATAGAAATTAAAGTAAAAATATGTGGTTAGAATTGAGCATTTTAGCGTTATTTAAATATAAAATATATAGAAATGCATATGACGTCACAACATTAAAATCAATATTTCAACTATAATAATTATATACATTAAAATTTGGAACAAGCATATAAAAGATGTTTTATATTAAATCTCCCCCCCCCACCCTGTATGGTTACAAGCTACAAAATAATATAATCCCTCAACTAAAGCATTCTCCCTTCTCCCATGAAAACTGCAAACGTAACAACACTTTTGTAGAACGTTTCTTCATTAGATAGAAATTAGTGAATCCTTATTAAAAACAAGATATTTTACGTACATAAAACACACAAAGGGTTATGAAGGGAGCACGGAAATATCCGAAGATCACCATAAATCATTGCACAAAAGTAAGCTACGGCTGAAGCTATTGCTTAATTCATGACCAGGAAATTCATTCAAAACATATCTAATGTAATGTATATTTAATGGGAAGAAAATCTCCTATTTAATTCCATCGTGAATACAATCTAATCACAACAACTCATGAATTTACGATAATTTTGAAATTGCGTGTCTTATATTGCAAAAACAGTCACAACACTTCATATTAAGTGTTTTGCTCCTTTTGTTATTTCACGACAACTTCACACTTTTATGAAATATTTTGTTTTGTCCGAGAATTAGATTCCGCAATATTTAAATATTTACTAATTGTATACTGTAAGATATACTATTATTATGTAGGTTTTCATTATTTATCATAAACCTAATCTTTATAATCATTATTTATGATGATTTTTCATATGGTCATGATAATTATTATAAACTGTAAATTCGTTTTAATAAAATTATAAATATGTATTATAAATTTAAAGATTATAAATGGGTATGGTTGAAATTAAAAAGAGTATACAGTTATACCGGGATCGTTTATTTTTAGGGGGGGGAGTCTGTAGACTTAAAAACAAACATGTCTACTGATTACGCAAAAAATCTACACTAAACAAAATTCTATATTATTCCTATCTTATTGTAGAACGAGATAGCGTTACATAACACATTAAAAAATACTATAGTAATTCCACATATTTGAAAATCTTTACTACCTAAGCTCGTGTCGTGGCGGGCCTCAAAGCTGTTCATTGTATATAAAATTCAAAAGTACATTTGGAAGGCTTAAAAAATATGTACATAAATTTAATTCCTACTTTAAAAAAAGTGGTTGGTGTACACAAATTATACAGTTGTCAAAAATTAGTATGAACATTGGAATTAAAAATGAGTAGGCTACCAAAATCGAAATAATTTTGTAAAATTTGCGTTCTACTCGTAACGGACATTGGAATTAAAAATTAGTACCAAAATCGAAATAATTTCCTAAAATTTGCGTTCTACTCGTAATGGACATTGGAATTAAAAATTAATGCCAAAATCGAAATAATTTTGTAAAATTAGCGTTCTACTCGTAATGGATATTGGAATTAAAAATGAGTACCAAAATCGAAATAATTTTGTAAAATTTGCGTTCTACTCGTAATGGATATTGGAATTAAAAATGAGTACCAAAATCGAAATAATTTTGTAAAATTTGCGTTCTACTCGTAATGGATATTGGAATTAAAAATGAGTACCAAAATCGAAATAATTTTGTAAAATTTGCGTTCTACTCGTAATGGATATTGGAATTAAAAATGAGTACCAAAATCGAAATAATTTTGTAAAATTTGCGTTCTACTCGTAATGGACTTTGGAATTAAAAATTAGTACCAAAATCGAAATAATTTCCTAAAATTTGCGTTCTACTCGTAAAATACACTGACTTTAAAACGTTACATATATGGTCGTAGAATTTCTAAAGTTTAAAAGAATGAAAAACAAAATAATTCAATAAGTTTGTCTGCGCGTAACGTAATTTATGTTTTTAAATTTACGAAAGTGATTCAAAAACACCTTTACTTTTTTTAAATTCTTAACTTAAGTGTCTGATTTTGACTCTTAGACCTACGTGGTAAGTCTAGGCAGACAGAGGACAGACAGATTCGCAAATCTCACTCACTTCATGAAACCTTAACATGAATATTTTCGCAAAAACTAGTAATTGATGATTTTCCTACTATTCCATAACGCACTCTTTTTTACTTAATTACACAAGACGGTAATAATTCGAAATTTCTTAAACAATTCATTTTGATGTGCAACTTTTTGGAACACGAAAGGGAAAATAAATGGAACTAAAATTCTATAAATCTACCTAGAAAATAAATCTACTGTTTCTTATTAGATAATATCACGGAAAATTATATTTTATAAATTGTGTGCATACGAATATTGTGAGTGTTTTTCTAAAGATTATTATTTTAATCGATACCACGGCTTAAAAAGAAATCGCCAATATTATGAACTGATCCAAGTCTAATGACTATAATGACTTAAACGATGACGCGTGCTGTAAACATGTTCAAATCAAATCCTCTTAAACAAGTCTAAATGCAGACTGTAATTTATTTAAACAACTACGGGAATGGGAGTGACCGCGAGGTCATAATGCAGTCAACGATTTTCCATACAGAATGCATTTATCAATAAAATGCAGATCAGCGGCCGCTGGGGACACAGGACGGGACGTATAGCTTCCGGGCAGAAGCGCCCACTGCCATTCGTCATGCAGCAATAATATGCAACAATTTAATTTTTCAGCATTTAATATGAAAACAAACTAATGTGGCTTCAATTTACAAAACAATGATAATAACAATTTACTCGTAAAAGTAAATGACTGGCAAATCAAATATAAAACTTGCTTGTTTTAACTAATTTATCTTAATTTCTAAACGGTTATAAAATTAAATATTTGATTTCGATATTGGCTGTATTTATGGCGACGAATTAGAAACATTATCCAAAACACCAAAACATTTTATAACTAAAAAAATACTAAGAAAGTATATCTTTGAAAGACGACGAAAAATCGATCTAAAGGTAGACTGTAGATCCATAAGGTGACGCAATGCGAAGAAGAAGAGGACTATTTGTGCCTTTCGACGCCAAATGGAGGGGAAGGGGCTAACTTTTAAGCTATAATACATATTTACCTTCTGGATTGGTTAAAACATGACTTTTTCTTTCTCATAGCGACCCAATAACAACCTGAACCAGCAATGGACACCATACTATTTTTTTATGTAGCTAGTACTTGTAAAATAATAATAAATAAATCCTTAGCTAAACTGTCTGACTAGGCCTTCCATTGGGTGATTTGATTCTCGCTTTCACTACTGGGATTTACTATTAATCGTAACCCCCCCCCCCCCACTTTCCCGCACGACGCTGGATTAACAACAAATTTTTTTAAGTCTTCACGGGAATCGAACTCTTGCACACAAAGCGACAGCTTTGGTATTCGTTGATGTATTTATATCAAATTCACATAATGAAAAAAAGAATCTGTTAATTTATTTTACAATTAACAATAACCTTTTTAAGACTATAGATGTAACAGGTCATTTATATTGGGTGCATCTGCAAAAAGTTAATGTTCCTTGTAGCATTCGGAATGTTTTTACACATATTTCTACAATGTTAAACAATAAACCTGAATTCTGTCAATGGTGCTGCTTTCATGAGTCTATCTAGAACTTGGAATTTCGCGTTACTCAAAAAGTATCACAATACTAAAGTTGCACGTCTATAATAATATAAAGTCAATGGAAATAATGTACATTTAGGTAAAAGTAATCTGAAGTTTGTATTGCTGATTTATATATATATTCTTTATTGTAAAATGTAATCTTAGTTCCGTATACAAAATAGTCAATGCCGATACGAAGCGTAAAAAGAAGATCCGAGAAGTATACAGAATAGAGTATGATAATCAAGGATATACGCGTAGTGTGCAGAGTGTAGAACCAGCTCCTTACGAACTTGATCCTGTGCCAGTCAACCCATCTGAGAATTGGATTTAGTTGGATATGCCTACAAAATCACATTATAAAAAGGGACACGTTTAATATGGCGCCGTAACAAGATATAGTATGTGTTTATATTATTATGTAAATCGGAGAACAAAATTTTTGTTTTAGGAGTAAAAATTGTTATGTTACAGGACTAAATAATTAGATTATGTTATTGAAAAAGAACAATCAGATTGACTTGTTTTTAAAAAAGGAATTTTTATAGTAAAATACCAGAATATAATATTCCCGCTTTTTAAAGTTTCTAAAACGTTAAAACTTGAAAAGAAAAAAAAGAAAAAAAACTTTTCGTATAGAAATTATATAAAATTCCATATAAAAATCGAAATGTCTGATCGTGTCTTTTAGAGAACAAACTGTTAAAATATATTTTAATGTCGTTTTATCTGTTTCCTTCGGTGGTCTAATTATGAACCACCAGTTCCGATTTAGTTCCCAATAAAAGGGGAGGGGAGGGGAAAGAGAAAAAAAAACATATATAAATGTTTAAAAAACTTTTACTTTTCTCTACCTAGTTTCCTTTCATACAAAATACATAAATAAAATTATGACATGAAAAAAGACAATATTAGTATTTATAGTAATCATATCATATTTTTTTTATATAACTACTGAAAATAAACCCCCCCATCTGTAATTATTGAATTACAAATAAAATTGCGAAGGAAGAGATTCAAATTTAAAAAAAATAATTAAGATAAGCGTATTAAAAATACAATTTATTTTTAAAAATAAGAGTGTAAACTTCTGAATTTGGTAAAAGGAAACATTTTAAAGATAAATTTATGTTCCTTGGTGATCTAGTCAGAAGCTAGTGTGTCCAATCTATCAAGAATCCAGCTTACATCAGCTCAGCAACCAATCGATAGTCCCGGACAAGATCCAATTGTTCGTAACAAGCCGCCGGTTTGTCTGTATTTGCTGAGTTTCAAATCGCTAACCTTCCTTGCTGCCTGGGGCATGACATTCATGTGACACATTGTGATTCTTCTCAAGGAGACGCCGACACTAGAGGTTATTCTCCAATTCTATTCATAGGAGTAACTTTTGAATCACCGTACATATGTTTTGCTACTAAAAATAGCTACCTACCGATCTTAAGTTACATCTGTGATATTTACAGATATCAAAGTAAGTAATGTTATCCCCACTCCATTTTTAGCGTTTCTAAAACAGTGGTTGAAGCTATTACTATCATCCTCATTAAAACGGTAACACCTTATACTATTAAATGTCCACCGACACTAGCAGGTGTAATGTGGCACCATTTTAAGTTAACTGTGTAAATAAATAAATGTATGTATTAGGAAATGCTCTAAAGGTTTTCAATTGTAGCTCAATTTGATATTTAGGCTCTGTTTTACGAATCTTTAACAGGAAAAACTATTAAATGAAAGCTTATTTTTATATTTAAAAAATAAAAGTTTTATATGTAAATCATAAATATAACGTCTCGGAAGGAAATTTGGTGCAAAGATAACATCTGCATCTAATGACGTACCAAACTTGAAATACGAAATACGAAAAAACGTAACTTCAAAATAAAAACAAAAAAACGGGTAATCTAGAATTAGCAGCTAGATGTTTAGTATGATTTAGTCTAATTTGGCACGAAAGAAGGTTAAATATGATTGAAGAAAGGGTCATGAAATTTAAAAATAGAAACTTTTTCGATAAATTCACAAAAAAAAAATATTATAAGCCGGTTATAGTTCATTTTGTGGAACTTAGTGTTCTACATGTATTATTACCAAGTTCGAAGTCGGCCTATGAGGGTGTAAACAAGAAAGAAAAAAATTACATCCTAAGAGAAAGTGCAAGACGTTTTCTTTTTTCTTCCCATGATAAAATATTAATTATTACCTAACAAAACTTTATTTTCACATTAGGTTACTCAGTGCAGTCTAGTATTTACGATTATTAACTGGAAATAATAGAGAGCAACGATCAAACCGAAGACTAAATATATAATTTTTTTTTTTTTTTATAAAAATTAGTTGAATTGCGATTTCATATTAAAATTTTCATCAACTAATTGGATTTGTTTTTTCTTATTTTAATTAGGTTAAAATCTGTAACCGTTAAATCTGATTTTGAGAAAACCTGATTGTTCCACTTGCTTTAACATTATAACAAAGTTAAGAATAAGTTTGATAAGATTCTCAAAATATGGTTAACATACCAAGTTTGATTAATTAGTCCGTTCATTCATTACAATTTGGCTGTTCACCCCTCTACATAGACAATATCAGTTATCATCGTAAAAATAATGTTTGTGCTCAGAGTACCTTAAAAGGGATATTTCCACGAAAAACTCAATATTAATCTGTTAATCCAGCACATAACTCTTTCTGTACTTAACGTATATGCAAGAAAGTAAAAGTGGGGACATAAATAATATGTACCACCCAAGTACCGTATATCTAAGAAGTCCATAGAACACTCGTTCCGTTGTATAACACAATGTTAACGATGCAATTTTACATTTAATCCCGTCGCGACCGCACTCTGTCTTTAGTTTAAATGGAGACCATGTATGGTGTTATTTTTCTGGAGCATAGAGTGCAGTAATTATATCGTGAACACTAGCATTAGTAATACGTGTGACCTACTTCTGGTTTAAAGTTAACTTTTAGGTTACATTAATGTAAAAAACAATGGAAAATAACTTCTGCTGACTATAAAAAAGTCGTGTTGTGTCTGAGTTTATGAAGTGCACAATCAAAAGATTTTATTTAGGGGCGTTATAAAATGTTTAACTTAACACAATCAGTTATTATAAATACTAGAAATATAAATGTCCATATATATTTAAATGTACAAATTGTTAAAGAAATTTATTGTTTAACTTCGAAAACTACAGATTATCAACAAAAACAAGAAAGGTTTCTAATCACGTCTGGTAAAAAAAAAAGAAGTTATTTTTCCATCAATCAGTGTTTTTATTCTCTCTCACATATACACGTAGTATAAAGAAAATTATGAGTGAATAAAAAGATTATCGTGGAAATACAGTATCAGTTTCGAATTTCCAGATTAGATAAAAATAGGTTATTCAAACGCCTGTCAAATGTAAAATTTGTTAAGCAGGTAAAAATTAGCAGATAAAATTTGTTAAGTAGGGATAGTTTAAAGGTGGGATTTGTCGACATACGTTTCATAATCGTATTTTGAATATTAAGGGTACCGATATCACGAAATAATTTATATATTTCAAAATCGACCCCCCCCCAAGTACTTTATTTCAATTCCAACCCAATATAATCACTAGGTTCAAGATTGAACGAATTTTGTCTTCTGGACGATTTAAAGTCAAAAAATTGAAAATTAGGTACAGACATGAAAAGTTGGTGACCAGAATCAACATACAGAAAAAGGTGTTTCGTGAATTATTTAGAAAATATTACAGTGAATAGTGGCCTGTGTAAACTTGATATATTAATTTTCATTCACATAAAACATTCACATAGCTACCAAAATTTTATTAGAATTACTTATACAATTTATGAGATATGTTCTCATGCCGGCCTTCATTTTCACTGTTGATCAATAACTCCAGAATAACAATAAGAAATGTAGTATAATGTTTTACACAAACTATGTTTACAAATAAAATAATAATAATATAAACATCTCGATATAATTTGTATTTAACTCTAGATAATATACACATAACCATCATCTTAAAAGGTTGGTTCAGAAATTGAAGTGAAAATGATTATTAATATTTGAAAATTATTATATAAGTGAAAATTAATATTTGTAATAACAAAATAATACATAATTCTTATTTATTTTTTAAAATTTGTTTACTTTAAGTCTGTTTTACAAATGAAGAGAGGAGAGAAAGTAACATACATTAACTTCATAAACTAGTAAGTAGTTTTATATTTATTTTAAATTTAATAGGTACCTTTAATAATTAAATGTAACTAACAAATGAGAAAGAAAAAGATTGGCAGAAGAAGTTAAAAGTAAAATTAAAGTTATAGTTGCACAGGCCTGGAATTGTTATCAAGAAAAACACTACAAAAAAGAATACATTATTAGTATGTATCTTTTTTTAAATTTGTTTACTTTAAGTCTGTTTTACAAATGAAGAGAGGAGAGAAAGTAACATACATTAACTACATTAACTTCATAAACTAGTAAGTAGTTTTATATTTATTTTAAATTTAATAGGTACCTTTCATAATTAAATGTAACTAACAAATGAGAAAGAAAAAGATTGGCAGAAGAAGTTAAAAGTAAAATCAAAGTTAGAGTTGCACAACCTGGAATTGTTGTTAAGAAAAAACATTAAAAAAATAATAAACAACCTAGGTTGTTTATGTGCCTACACCTCCCCAAGTAATGTAAGGTCTATCATATTTTCCTTCAGTTCAATAAAGCCATACCTTGGAGTAGAATATAATATAACGCCAACTTGTGGCCTGCCGTAATATGCGTGTTCTTCATTTAGGAATTTGCCATTAAATATTTCACAGCCTCCTGTATCTCGGGTGAAATAGGTAACGCTGCAATGTGAAGTGGGCTTCTTCATACAGCTTTTAACCAAATGTACGATAAAATATTTGTATATTTAATGTATTATGAGGTTTTAATCGATACCCACCCCACGTCACAGTTTTCAGTTGGTTGAATAAAAATATTTTACGTAATTTCAGATTTCCGGTTCTCGTATAACCTTGTTTGTTTCCAGCAGCGTCTTACTCTTGAAACTTTCCATAAGTTTGTTAATTTTAAGTGATTAAATCCTCTTAATTTGGCCGTTCCGTTGTCCAAGCTATCGTTATTATTATTATTATTATTAAAAAGAACAACAGGAAACTAAATAATCAATACAAAACCTTTTCCTGTTGAAAGTACCCTTATGATTTGAAGGTTTTTTAGTTGTACTGTATATTAAAGTAATATATATGTTAGCTTAAATAAACGTTTTAAAAATCAAAATAAACGGTGGACAACTTTTTTTTTACACAGTCATTCATAAACCTTTAAATTGCAATACAATTTTAGTTTAGACGGACTTAGAGATATTCATCCTTCAAAGAACAGTAATAAAACTCCTTAATTTTTATTTTTTGACGTGATAGCTCTATTTTAAAGAAACGAATAGGTTTTTTTTTGTCCTTAAGATGCAACAAACTTTGTCATCTAGCAGATAACTTCAAATTTTGAGTTAAAACTTAATAGTGTATTCACAATATATGCCTATATAAAATTGTCAAACTGATAAGTATGCATCAATCTTCAATGCATAAACGGACTGACTGGAAGAAAATCAAACTTTATATATTATGTAAAGAATACGTTTTTAGGCTCAAAACGGATTTCAGTTACAATTTCATAATCTATTAATTACGAAAAAACCCCTTTAAACTAAATAAAATGACAGTTCCGGTTAAATTAAATCTGTTCTAAGAAATCGTTGAAACAGTATAAAATCACATATACGGTACTAAGATAAGCAGCTTACACAGAATGGAAAGGTATTGCTACATTTTAAACTTTTATTTATACCATAAATCATTTCGTACAACAAGGAAACAAAAATATTCGAAAAACGGCCGGGGTATAAATTGTACACCATAAACAACTTGATCTATTTTTATTTGGTTTTTATATTTGTTTGCCTATTTCAAAATTTAGAATCATGTTAAATCAAAAATAGATCATTAAATTAAGGAGTAAAAACGTTTTACTTCAAAGAGGATCAATTTTTCCTCCTAAACCGAAGGGATTATTTTGCTAAACCTATATGTTATGTCTAATCTAAAATATGATTTTGTGATTGACACGGAAGCGAAGATTGCTCACCTCATGTGCGCCTTGAAGAATACTGAAAAGAATATCGTGTTTCACGTTCTGAGTGAAGATTATTTGAATAAACAGCCTTGCATCAGTGTTTTGTAATTAGGGATCGTGAAACCCAACGACAGGTTTGTAATGCGTGTAGTGTTGTGTTGTTTATGTTCCAACTGGATTTAGGCAAGGTTAGAATCACTGACCTTCTTGCGTACAACGGGAGTCTTGTGTAAAGTAAGCTTCTACTGAAATCTCCAAGGCACACTTTAAAACTGTTTCTTTCAATTTGATCATTGTAATAACCAATCATAATTTAGTTTATACTGATGACTGATGGTACTTGATAGAATTACATGTTACATTTATTGTAGATTTTGTGTGTGTTTTATTTGTATAATCATTTTTATTTATTTTTTTTAATATCGATACTTATACACTTAGGTAACGGTTGAATTCCTCAGGGGCTCATAGTACGGGTGTGGCAAACCCTAGGAACCTAGCTGGAGGTATTCGAGAGCTAGAGGGTATCTTATTTTATATTCGTATCTCCTTTTTCATAAGGCGAAGGTGTCCGAGAAGAAATTACATTTATCAAATAGAGAGAAAAAGTAAAGGTTGAATGAAATTGGAGAATATTATTTGCTTAATTTTCTTTTTAACCATAGCGGTCATAAAGTCAAGATAGAAATGAAATATACTTGTAATCAACTTCCGAAATCAGAACTATGTGAAGTAAACACTATGTTTCTTTATCAAATTTGCTTCATAATTTTAAATTAATTATTGGGACTATAAATTAAATTATTAATGTTAATTATTAACTGTTATTATTTATTTACTTTAAAAAATATTCGCTCATTTATAACATTGCCTTTTTAATATCCAAGAGAGCATTGTTAGTTTTTGAAGATGGAGTTCAACAAAGGAAGTCAAGAAAATAAAGCTAGGAAAGACCAAAAATTTTGCTAAAAGTAAATGTCCTTGAAAACAAAGAGAAAATTATCAATTATTTATATAAATATAATATTAAAACACAAAAATGAATAAACATAACTTATTCCAACTTTAATCGAATTGTGCCCAAACAATTTAAAGTTAATATTAATAACGTCGTTAGGATTGTCAGTCTCTTTAACTGTATATGAACTGATATGTTTAGAAATATCTACTTCGTATTTCTGTATATCTCATTTTGTTTCTAGGTCTTCTGTATTTTTATAATCGGCGAAAGATCGGAGTTATATTTTCAATTCGGTTATTTTCCAAGTTGACCTTTCACGTCTAGATAAAAACAAATTATTTAAGTTTTCTTGTCTTTAACTGTGTGTTGTTATTTTTTATGGATTAATCAAATTCTTAGGCGCAATTTTAATATAGGTTTTGATTTGTTTTAGATTGACAATTTTCTGGATTAGTTATAATTGGGTCGGAAAATATTAGATTTAGAATTTGTTTTGATTCGAGTCTTATCTTTTTGCCGCTAGGCGCGTGTATGTTGACGTTTAAAATTAAATGAATAAAATTGACTTGTTTTTCTTTTTGTACTTAATACCCTTTAAAATTAAAATTTCGCAAAATCCTTTCTTAGTGAGCGTCTATGACCTCATGCAAATATGCCTTTAAATTTTGGTATCAATATCTTTGTTGGTTTTTGCTCTACGTTGATTCTCTGTCAGTTATTCATTCATTCAATCAGTCAGGACAAAGCCGTTTATATATATAGTGATAGTTCTGTCTCTCTGTACAATGGTGACGAGGTTTATTATAATTCTAAATAGAATTTGTACGGGTGTTGTATACTCATATTGTTTCACTCTTTACTTTCGGTTTTCTTTATAAAATTAAAATAGTAAGATAAAGTGTTTTAAATGAAGAAGAAGATATTAAGAATACCTTACGGTTTGACAATTCTGAGAAAGATGCACGAATTCAATATCTCTTTAATAAATAAATGATGGAAGACGTAAACAATATCGCAGACATGCATAATAACATGATGTAACAGTTCTGCAAGAATATTTAAGTAATGACTTTTTATCATACAACGCAATGTTTACATAATAGATAATTAATTACTTGTTTGTTGTTTCTCTTTGCAACAGTTGTACGCTAAGTAGCACTATTTGTTTTTTAGTCAATGAAAGTATCTCCGTCAAGTTTGAGTCCGGTTTTAAAACCGAAACGCGGCAGTTTAAAACGAGTTACGTACACATATGGGGTACATTCAGTTATCATTTTCGATTTTGTATTAATACGCTTAAATTTACCTACAAGATAAGATTTTACTGAGCTGTAAATAAAACTAACACATTACATTTCTAATATTAAAAAATATATAACGCTTCTTAGTTTATAGTCCCCCAATTTTAGAAGCGGTTATCCATGTTACCGGGATCATCTAACTATTTCTTTTTTGGTCAGCTTATTTAAAGCCACGACTAAATTTGATGTATGGAGAAAGTTTATAAAAAAACGGGTATTCAGCGTTTTTGGTATAAATCTGTGGCCGTTGAAACGGGCTAAAAGGTTTAGAAATTTACTTTTGATTTTCACATCTTTTTTGTGATCTTTTTTGTGATCTAGTTTGGAACTACAAAGCGTATTTTTGTAATTAAATATTATGTTGTGTTAAGTATAAAAGTAGCATATTACAGATAACATTGTATTAGTTTATAAGTTTGAATTATCATCTACTCAATAGTTGAAAAAAAAACTATTTTGATTCAACTCATTCTTTCATATGCTATGTAGAACCGGAAACACATATGAGACGATCTTTTTATGTAAGTAAACCAGCTGATAAGACGGATTCATGATTATAATCCATTATAGTTAAGACTATTTTATGTAATTTAAGTTTAAAATGTACATATCATACATATTAAATATGTATGATATGTACATTTTAAACTTAAATTACATAAATTTTAAGTATCAGACCTAAAAAAATAGCGTTAGCTAAAATAAAACATTTGAAACGAAAATGGTAGAACACAGTGATTGTAGCAACGAATTCTTATCGTACCGACTCAGTACGATCAGAAGATTTATCAGTATCGATAACTATAATATTACATTTCAACTTGTGAATACACGAGTCAACTGATTTCAAATTACATTGATAGATTTAAGTAGCCGAAAGATACAATGTCTTCGTATTTCATGAAGTAATTAAAAGAACAGTCAATATTTATTCCAGTACAGAACGGTCTTGTAAAATAACTGTAATCATAAATTTAAAATTCAAATAATTATAAAAATCTTCATTAAACAATAAAATATCTGCCATTCCGGAAAATAGGTTTAGTTCTGTCTCTAAGCTGAAGTCACAAACAAGCGCCTAAACTTAGAGACGTTTATTTAAAACATGAAGCGGCTCAATTTAAACACTTTTGAAATTGAAAGCAAAAGTACAACTTTTTGTAAATATATAATTCCCAGGGTGGTCATCCTTCAGAGAGAGAGAAACAATGTCACAATGTCAATAAATTAAAATCCGGTTTCCTAATGTGTGAATGGCGACATATGCAGATTTCTCTTTACTGTGTATTGTTTGATATTCCCAACGTAATTCTCTTTCTAAAGTGTACTTTATCTGCTTATTGAAACATATCTAATGATATCGTTCACCCTGTATTTCGAAGCGTGAATAAACGCCGGTATTGATTTGTATTGTAGCGGTCTCGCACCCCTACAATCATTTTCTAAATCAATTAAAATAATCTATACTGACATATATACATGTAGGAGGGAGTCCGAGGGGTGGCAACATTTTCACTTTGATGTTTGATGGATTATTCACAGCTTCAGTGGTTTTCCTACCGTCGCTGCGCTTCTGTGTACACACACCAACCCTTCCTGATACTCTTTGTCCTTTTTTTTTACTGAAAATATTCATAATTTTCTTTATGTATTGGTTCCTTTTTACTTTATACATTGATAAATTCTCACTACGTTTCGGGTTTTGCATTTCAAAGTAGATAACGCCGTTCTTGACGTTTACTAACTTTGAAGACTAAACTATTCAGATGAAAAGACTTTTTAACATTGTTAAGAACAAATGCTAATGATATCGTCCAGTTGTACCGACTCTATAACCGTAAAGGATGAACAGATTTTCACGAAGTTTATGCCACTCTCCTCCTTCCATGCTTTAAATATCAGTGTCAAAATACCATTTTCAGAGTTTTCCCACCTTTGACTGTTCATAGTTGAACTGAACGGTTAAATAGATTTTAGTGGATGTTTCAATTTAGAATTTAAGAACAAAAAGTTTTGATTTTTTGATAGTAAAACATATTTTTGTGTTTGTAGAACTTTAGCATAGGTTAAAGTAACGAATATATATATTTGTTATTTTTAGCAGTGAACAGATTAAATACAACAATCAATGGGTATACTCAAAACCCTGAATTAATATTTGAAACTTTTATTAGAACAAATTCAAATTGGAGAATATAAATACAATTTTGTTTGTTTACCAATTTTTATTACTGCTTTCCCGTGTATATTCTAGACCCTGAGTTAAAATTTTACAATGGCTTACATCTTTCGTCAGTTGGGAAATCCACTCATATTTAAAAATAATTTAAACATTCATACATTAATAGTATGCAATAAATACAATTTTAGATGATTTTCATACCCCAGCCATACCAACTGAAACATTACGCTTAAAACATAACCTAAGAGAAAATAATCGAAGTGTTCAAACAAGCAAAGTCGGCTAAAACTAAGATCGAGTTGAAAGACGAATAAAGCATATTTTCGTATACTTTTATATAGCCTATTATGATAACATTATGTTATCTAAAGACGGTTTATTACAAAGCCTGTAATTGAAAAAAAATTATTATATTTACTGATTATATTAATATTATCGTAGTTATAATATTATCGTAGTTTATAGAAATTAATTTGACAATAAAATGATGCATCTTGATAACGTTGGTCAGATAAAATAAAACATTTCTCGTAATAAATGGCGAGAGTGATTAATTTGCGAGAGGATTAATGTCTTCAAATATTTAAAATGGGAAAAACTCTTTAAAAAAAGTCGGACTTAAAACTCCTTCATATTGGTAAGTATTTTAGAAAAAGTAACTCAAGGTTCATGAAAAGCATTTACATAAAATGCAATTAACTAGAATGTCCACATTTATTTCAAATTTAAAAGGTTTGTGCTATCACTCTACGAGGTAAACTACATTAAAAAACCGTATAGAATTTCAAATTCAATAAGTTTAATTTCGATCATTGATTAAACGTGTTCAACTCGGCGCCCCAGCTTTTTAAATTTGATATTACAAAATACTGCTCACCTCAATTTCTTCACAAACACTTAATGAATAGATTTTACCATGAATGTATCTAATCTTATATTACTTCTATTCACTAAAGCAGTTGACTTAATTTATCTTGAATGCTATAGAGTATATCAAAAGCAGCGTTACCATGTCTGTCAGCTCTTTTCAGTTAATCTAAATTGCGTCTGCAATATTTGTCCTCATAGAGGGGACTTATTCCTTGCTTTTACTACATACGTTTTTAGTAGTGTTATATATTTGATAGACTCTTATTATCTGAATAAGACATTTATTTCGAACTTATTTACGATGCTTTAAAAAAAAGAAATAAATAGAAAGCTGTAACGTAAAAATAAGATGTATTGAAGAATCATGATAATCAAAATATATAGGTGATAATTTTGTACTAGAAATAAATGAGAACCGAAATTTTAGAATCTCATGACAATGTTTCTGGTTCATAGAACTACAAAGTTTCCATTGATCTATTAGAACATAGTAGAAACGAAATAAAATTGTTTTTCTTTAAATTTACGTTGTATTCGTGAACAGACTATACCAATAGTACAGTATTGTTTTAACTTAATAGACAAAATATTTGTCAACGAAGCCACGTCAAGTAAAATCCAAATCAAACATTGTTACAACCTTGACCAAATTCTATTAAAACTCAAACATACATAGCCATAGAAGATGTTTTACATTTCAATGACTATGTAAAGTCTGAAACTGTCATAAGAATAATTAATATTAAAGTTTTCACAGTTGCGTAGTGAAGGGATGATAGTATACAGTAAATTTGGTAATCGCAAACAAACTTTCGACCTCCGTTTAAGACTGATTTTCACTTTTCATGGCCTCAGTATATTTTCATCACTAGGACCAAAAGTGAAGCTTTTCGATACAAGCTCAAGTTTAACGGCCGAGGCCGGAAAATGAGCTAGGATCAAAAAGCTTCTTTTGGTCCAAGTGATGAACTATATTTTTCGTTATACTGCAAATAATATTAGAAAACAATTTCACAAAAACTAAAATGTTATAAACTATTTGCCTTCAAATCGATGGTAACAGCTGTTTTAACGGTTATTTACAATCGAGAGTATCGGTTGTTTTTTATAGATGCTTTACCATCGTTAATTAATTCGTATAAATGAAGTAACAGCTGATGACATCGACCTCAACTGATGTTTTTAGGTGCTAGGACTAAAAAAGAACAACTTTAGCATCTCATTGCATGTGTTGAAAACAGCTGTTTTTTGAAGCAGTATGACGAACAAGTGATTTTCAATATGCTGTCCGTCCGTTTCGTTATCGACAGCAGCTACAGAAATTGAGATAGAAACATAGTATTTAGTATAAGGGGATTTTAGTGTGCTCTTATAAAAATATAGAAAAATCTGTTTGAAACTGTCATAATGATAGCCATTTTAAATAGTTTCTTGTTGATACCTCGTGTGTAATTCAACTTATTACACTAAGAAAAAAATTTGAAATTGCAATTTCAATTCTGGATATAATGGTACCAAACCATACAAATTGGCTGGCAGAGCCAACTCACCAGTGTCGTCAATGGAAACTGTTCCTCAAAATAACAAATATTTCTTGTCCCAGCTAAACATTGTTCATGTGCAATATCTAATTTATATACAATACTGATTTTCATTTAACTTTATGTATATCTTGGCACGGTGATATTAATTATTTCAAATTATCAACTTTTACACTAAACTTACATGCAGTTTGGTATCAGTAAATATGTGTGAGTAATTAAGATTTGTTCATACAGCATCATATAATGATCCATAATGAAGTGGTTTATTTAGTGTAATTATTTTAAAATGAGTAATTATCATTCATACAGCATCATACAATAATCCATAATGTTGTGGTTTATACAGTGTAGCAATCAAAAAATGAGTAATTAACATTCATACAGCATCATACAATAATCCATAATGTTGTGGTTTATACAGTGTAGCAATAAAAAAAAAAAAGTAATTAACATTCATACAGCATCATACAATAATCCATAATGTTGTGGTTTATACAGTGTAGCAATCAAAAAAATGAGTAATTAACATTCATACAGCATCATACAATAATCCATAATGTTGTGGTTTATACAGTGTAGCAATCAAAAAAATGAGTAATTAACATTCATACAGCATCATACAATAATCCATAATGTTGTGGTTTATACAGTGTAGCAATCAAAAAAATGAGTAATTAACATTCATACAGCATCATACAATAATCCATAATGTTGTGGTTTATACAGTGTAGCAATAAAAAAAAAAAGTAATTAACATTCATACAGCATCATACAATAATCCATAATGTTGTGGTTTATACAGTGTAGCAATCAAAAAAATGAGTAATTAACATTCATACAGCATCATACAATAATCCATAATGTTGTGGTTTATACAGTGTAGCAATCAAAAAAATGAGTAATTAACATTCATACAGCATCATACAATAATCCATAATGTTGTGGTTTATACAGTGTAGCAATCAAAAAAATGAGTAATTAACATTCATACAGCATCATACAATAATCCATAATGTTGTGGTTTATACAGTGTAGCAATAAAAAAAAAAAGTAATTAACATTCATACAGCATCATACAATAATCCATAATGTTGTGGTTTATACAGTGTAGCAATCAAAAAAATGAGTAATTAACATTCATACAGCATCATACAATAATCCATAATGTTGTGGTTTATACAGTGTAGCAATCAAAAAATGAGTAATTAACATTCATACAGCATCATACAATAATCCATAATGTTGTGGTTTATACAGTGTAGCAATCAAAAAATGAGTAATTAACATTCATACAGCATCATACAATAATCCATAATGTTGTGGTTTATACAGTGTAGCAATAAAAAAAAAAAGTAATTAACATTCATACAGCATCATACAATAATCCATAATGTTGTGGTTTATACAGTGTAGCAATCAAAAAAATGAGTAATTAACATTCATACAGCATCATACAATAATCCATAATGTTGTGGTTTATACAGTGTAGCAATCAAAAAATGAGTAATTAACATTCATACAGCATCATACAATAATCCATAATGTTGTGGTTTATACAGTGTAGCAATCAAAAAAATGAGTAATTAACATTCATACAGCATCATACAATAATCCATAATGTTGTGGTTTATACAGTGTAGCAATCAAAAAAATGAGTAATTAACATTCATACAGCATCATACAATAATCCATAATGTTGTGGTTTATACAGTGTAGCAATCAAAAAATGAGTAATTAACATTCATACAGCATCATACAATAATCCATAATGTTGTGGTTTATACAGTGTAGCAATCAAAAAAATGAGTAATTAACATTCATACAGCATCATACAATAATCCATAATGTTGTGGTTTATACAGTGTAGCAATCAAAAAAATGAGTAATTAACATTCATACAGCATCATACAATAATCCATAATGTTGTGGTTTATACAGTGTAGCAATCAAAAAATGAGTAATTAACATTCATACAGCATCATACAATAATCCATAATGTTGTGGTTTATACAGTGTAGCAATCAAAAAAAAAAGTAATTAACATTCATACAGCATCATACAATAATCCATAATGTTGTGGTTTATACAGTGTAGCAATAAAAAAAAAAAGTAATTAACATTCATACAGCATCATACAATAATCCATAATGTTGTGGTTTATACAGTGTAGCAATCAAAAAAATGAGTAATTAACATTCATACAGCATCATACAATAATCCATAATGTTGTGGTTTATACAGTGTAGCAATCAAAAAAATGAGTAATTAACATTCATACAGCATCATACAATAATCCATAATGTTGTGGTTTATACAGTGTAGCAATCAAAAAAATGAGTAATTAACATTCATACAGCATCATACAATAATCCATAATGTTGTGGTTTATACAGTGTAGCAATCAAAAAATGAGTAATTAACATTCATACAGCATCATAAAATCATCCATAATGCTGTAATTTATACAGTCAACAACCAATATTTAGGGTATTACTTTGGACCCCAAATTTTTTACTACTTTTAACTTAGAATTTATCAAATTTGTTTTTTCAAGTGAATCTTTTAACATAGCTTTGAGAAAATCGTAGAATTTTTCCACTGAGAATATATAAGTAGTATTCAATTAAATTGTTAAACTGTTTTCGTACATTTGGTAATTAATTTAAAAAAATATGCATTGAAAATTCGTTATTATATTTATTTAACGCGTAATAGATGATGTTAATTTGTTCCCTTTTTCTTTTATCCTCGATCCTTTAATTTAATTTTTATTCACAACTAGGTTATCTACTATTAGGCCTAAATGTTTTTGTTATGTTTTTTCCAGAATTTCCACGACATCATTCGTCTAGTCCAATGTACTCCATCATTATATTATGTTCCCACAACTTTTCTTAGTCTTATAATGTAGGCCTATAACTGAATTTACAACATTTGCTACTCAATTATTTAGAACCTACAATTGTACACGAAAACTCAAGCCTACAAACATGAAAAAGACAAACAAACAAATTTTGTACAAAATAGCCTAACTCAAAATGAAAAAAAAAAAATTTCCACAACAATTTACTTTTTAAAATAATAGCCTAGCCTCTAGCAAGTAGCCAACAAAATATGTCGTTGTAAACAACTGAAGCTGATCAATTAGTCACTGAAACTACGTCATGTAAATAAATTATGAACAATTATGCGTTTATTTCATTTGGAGACGGAATGTTCTACAAGTGTTGTTTATTATAAGTGAGAAAAATCTCAAAGATGAAACTTTTCACTATATATTCATATGTACAAGAAAGCAATAATTAATTGTATAAAATAACTTTTGATTTTATAATATAAAAAAGTCATCTTAATTTTTTTCCCCCAGATACACTCAGCGCACAATAATTATAATTTCTTAAATAGAGACATCTCGTAATCCTAATTTATCTGAGAACAGGCGCGAACATTATGTGCGTAATGAAGGCTGCACCACGTGCTTGGCATGATTATGCGCACAACCTGTTATTATATATCCAAGTGCCTATTTTATAACAATAAACACGCCTCTTATATACATCAAATATCAACTATCTCTTGCGTTATTCTAACTAGTTATTTGGCAACATAATTATACGTCAGTAATAAGGACAGATTAACACACTATGTACACACATTCATACCACACCAACACAACGAGCTCTATCCCAATGTTAACATCTATAAGAGCTCGTTCTATAAAATGGGTTGGTTAATTGAGAAGTAAAAGTAACATTCATGGTTCAGATGGATTTGGAGGTATGATATAGTTAGATAAATCAGCAAACTAATAACAAATCATTTTTATCAGAAAAAAATGAAAATTTAAAGAAATTACAATAAGAATGGTTGTCAATACTTCACATTGGAGAGAACAATTTAGTTTTAAAGTAATTAAAGTTTTAGGTCGGAATTCAGAGATATTTCTAAAGGAAACTCGTAGTTCAACACCACGGACATTGCCTTAGATGACACTAAGCGAGGGGCAGCTTGGTTGTTATTTTATTAAGTTAGCAGAGAGAGCCTAAACTACGCACTAATGCAGCGGAACAATACTATGACGTTATCAGCTCCTTTTATGTAGCGTTTAGTATTTTTCTCGCATTGTAATGTTTTTCTTTCTTTTTTTTGTGTGAGTATGCTTTTTGTTGGCGTACTGCCTAAAGACTGTAGAAGTGGAAACATTATAATTAATACAATAACCTTAAACAATTAATTCTACAACATTGTGTTTTCTGAGAGCGTAGTGAAACTGATCCGACATTTTTGGTACTTTTGAAACGATGAAACTGCCCCGCTCATTAAAGACGATTAGGAAGGTTCGCCTCGCAAGACTAGAAATGCTGAAATTGCCCAGAGCGTCCGGCCAAGTAGCCGCTACGCTTAAATCACTGCCTTATGCCAAGACTAATTCATCTACTGGTGTACAAAGCATTCCACCAATACCTTTAAATTCATTAACAAAGATTGTATGTTTAAAGTAGATTTTAGCTAACAGCTAAAACAATTTTTAGTCCTGTGCCAGAACCACATAAATGGCTGGGGATTGGTAAATAGTTGATGCCCACTTTTTAGTTCAAGGCATATAACTGATGAATGAACGGTTCTAAAACCCCGAGATATTTGAGAGATAAATTGATTTACATCAATGTTTTTTTTAAATTATGAAAGATATTTAAATAAAGCTCGTATCGAATTGGTCAATAACTCGTCCTAAATGAAAACTGAATATAAATTTGATAGAAACTGAGTTTTAATGAAGACAATTAAGCCTAATTTTAGTTTTCTTGTGAACCATAATTATATTTTTCCTTACAATTTCGCTAACTACGAGTAGTTTGAGTTTTCAAAAACTTAAATGAAGTCGGTAAAACCAATTTGATAAATTATACCATTTAAAAAAACTACATGAAGAATTTTTTCCCGAACAAGCATTTATAAGATGGCAGCCCTTACATTTTATTTAGGTCTTTAAAGGCTAAAATCTAAAAAAATACGATCAAAATCATTGTAGCCAGTTTGGAATTTTGTGTTTTCGTTTTATGATAGTTACTGTACAAACGACTACAGACTTAATTCCACAAAAAATTTAGGAGACCTCTAATCGCGGGTTTACGCGAAAAACCCCAACATCAATTTTTTGTTCCATCACAAAACTTTCACTCCTACGTAAAGGGAATGAAGATAAACGATGGAGATACAGTTGTTTAAATACAAAGGTTAACTTTTAAAAGAAAACCGTATGCAACAGCGTGTAGAAGCCATCACAGGCGAAAAACCTATTATAATTCTTTACTAGAAATCACACAAACTATAATTCTGTTCAGTTTTATTTAATCCATACTTGATCATAAATTATGATAGAAGGAAAATATTAGTAAAATACTAGGAGATGGTTTAAAATTGACAAATACGACAGTCCGCAATTTATTAACAGCAATGAGTACAAACTTATGTTTATTTCACTTTCATTATCAAAGGAAAAATTTCTATTAGATTAGTAACATAACAAAGACGAGACACAATTTGTATAAGTATATTTTGCAAGAGAAAACATAATATTTAGAGAGAGAATGAATATTTTGACTATTTATAAAGTAAAGAGAAGATTACATTTGGAAGTAAGAGTGTTTGGAACGAAGCCAAAGCTAGAGGACCATATTGAAGTTGGAGGTAAGAATGGGAGGGTCGAGTAAAGTAGTTGCAGTTATTATACGTCAACTAGATGTAGTAAGGGGGTTTAATCCTTTTAATCTGCTTTTAAACCCTTCAAGCTGTGTCCTAAATAATTTCCTGGGATATATTTGATATTTCTATTTATTTCATTCTATATTGCTTAAATACAAAGTTTAATACTTAGTAACTGCTGTTCTTTACTTAAGGATGGTATTTAGATAAGATACAATATAATAATCTGACTGTATGTAGACGTAGCTAATTGCTGATTTTAATATTTAGGTTATATAGTATGTGCATTTCCTTAACAAATCATGATCTCTATAACACGTTTTGTACAACTTTATGTGTAATTGCGTTGTCATTTTACGGTCCCAATTTTGTACAGATTGCTTTTAGTATTATTATAACTTTGCTAACGATAAACAACAAATACTTCAAAATGGCGGCAGTTATTATTATTTTTTAATCACTGTCATATCATGCTAATAACTGAAATTTCAGTGATAGGTAGGCCTATACAGTACAACTATAAAACAACACATTTTTACGTTAATAATAAAGTTATTTTAAAATCACTGTCATATCATGCTAATAGCTGAGGTTTCAGTGATAGGTAGGCATATACAGTATAACTATCAAACAACACCTTTTTACGTTAATAATAAAGTTCTTTTAAAATCACAATAATATCATGCTAATAGCTGAGGTTTCAGTGATAGGAAGGCCTATACAGTACAACTATCAAACAACACCTTTTTACGTTAATAATAAAGTTATTTTAAAATCACTGTCATATCATGCTAATAGCTGAGGTTTCAGTGATAGGTAGGCATATACAGTACAACTATCAAACAACACCGTTTTACGTTAATAATAAAGTTCTTTTAAAATCACTGTCATATCATGCTAATAGCTGAGGTTTCAGTGATAGGTAGGCATATACAGTATAACTATCAAACAACACCTTTTTACGTTAATAATAAAGTTATTTTAAAATCACTGTCATATCATGCTAATAGCTGAGGTTTCAGTGATAGGTAGGCATATACAGTATAACTATCAAACAACACCTTTTTACGTTAATAATAAAGTTATTTTAAAATCACTGTCATATCATGCTAATAGCTGAGGTTTCAGTGATAGGTAGGCATATACAGTACAACTATCAAACAACACCGTTTTACGTTAATAATAAAGTTCTTTTAAAATCACTGTCATATCATGCTAATAGCTGAGGTTTCAGTGATAGGTAGGCATATACAGTATAACTATCAAACAACACCTTTTTACGTTAATAATAAAGTTATTTTAAAATCACTGTCATATCATGGTAATAGCTGAAGTTTCAGTGATAGGTAGGCCTATACAGTACAACTATCAAACAACACCTTTTTACGTTAATAATAAAGTTCTTTTAAAATCACTGTCATATCATGCTAATAGCTGAGGTTTCAGTGATAGGTAGGCATATACAGTATAACTATCAAACAACACCTTTTTACGTTAATAATAAAGTTATTTTAAAATCACTGTCATATCATGCTAATAGCTGAGGTTTCAGTGATAGGTAGGCATATACAGTATAACTATCAAACAACACCTTTTTACGTTAATAATAAAGTTATTTTAAAATCACTGTCATATCATGCTAATAGCTGAGGTTTCAGTGATAGGTAGGCATATACAGTACAACTATCAAACAACACCGTTTTACGTTAATAATAAAGTTCTTTTAAAATCACTGTCATATCATACTAATAGCTGAGGTTTCAGTGATAGGTAGGCCTATACAGTATAACTATCAAACAACACCTTTTTACGTTAATAATAAAGTTATTTTAAAATCACTGTCATATCATGCTAATAGCTGAGGTTTCAGTGATAGGTATATAGTTTAACTACAACAAAACACCATTTTTCATTAATAATAAAATTCTTTCAATTCACACTAGTGTTATATAACTAGGCTACTTGTCGAAATTAATGATTACGTACAATATATTTTTGCACATAATCACCTAGTAGATCAATTATAAATGACTTTATACAATCAAAAACGGAGACTACACTAGATTTAATTGTTAGTAGTAGAAGTTACTTGATCTCAAGACCAATAAAGAATTTATTTGATTCGTTCTATCCATAGATAAGATAGTAATGAAATGTTAATTTATCTTAATTTAGACAAATTTCAACTTATCTATGTCATTAAATATGATTTTGTTTGAGGGAAATATTTGCACAGTGACTAATGGATGACTAGTAAACAATAAAAAAGATAGTATCACTAGTTCTAAATACTATAGCTTTATACGCAAATACTCAAATGTATTGTAAATATTAAAGTTGTATAAGAAAATATACAGAATTGGCAGACTACGCAAAGTAACATTTATAAATTAAGGCGTTTAAAATGAATAAATGTATATTTTCGTAAATACAGGTAAGTTAAAACAACATATTTACAAACTAACGATATTCTATTGCAAGTCTGAAATGTCAACAGACTAGTTTAATGTTTTAAGAAATGTCGTTATTTTAATGCAAGTTTGAAATGAAGAGAATTTAGTTTAAAGGATTAATAATTGTGGATTTTTTATTGCAAGTCTGAAATGACAACAGATTAGTTTAAGGTTTTAAAAATAGTCGATATTTTATAGCAAGTTTGAAATGACAACAAATTAGTTTAATGTTTTAATAATTGTGGATATTTTATTTCAAGTCTGAAATGTCAACAGATTAGTTTAATGTTTTTGGAATTGTCGATATTTTATCGCGTTAGAAATAACAACAGGTTGTTTAATGTTTTTAGAAATGTCGATATTTCTAACATACAGTTTAGTTATTAACTCTATGTCCAATTAGTTAAATTGTTTTGAAGAACACGGTATGCCCAATTTGTCTGGTTATAACCTCTAAAAGTACGGTTCTCTGTTTATGTACACTGCACAGGTATTTCATTCCAGCCCGAAATAATAATACATAATAAAAAAAGAAGATTATTGTTGATTTTTAAAGTTAATTTTGCTGATAATATTTTCGGTCTACAACTAACAAACAAACTAAACATTCTACAAACTTTTTTAGAAATATATAATTTGTTTTATGGCTTTTGAGGGAATTTTAACGTATATTTTACTGTTTTCATTAATATGACAATTTTAATAAATGAAATTAAGTGTCGCATCCCATGGTTTCAACAAAAGGACACAATGTGATATATATTTCTGTACCACGCAATTGTGTACTATATCACACTCCTCTCTTGACACCATACGCATAGATGTGTAAATATTAAAAAAGATAAAAAAGAGAGTGATAATCTCCACTCGTCATTGTCTCTGTCTAGGCGGATTTCGTAACGGATTTACGATAACGTCGTAACGATTTGTCATTGTAAATATGAGAGGTTGATACTGTTACCTGCAGATTTTAATCTAATTATCATATGAACAAAAAAGAATTTAAAATGGCCATCATTTCGAGATTTTCAATTCAACTTTTGTGCATACTTGGATGTTCCTATCTAATTTTGTCTGGCCGCTATCATGTTTACGTGACAACAACAACGACGGTTGGACGACATGTCGAGAATCACTTTTCGGTTTCTTGATGCCATGAAATGTAAAAATCAGTCGTAATACAGAAGTAGAAATATACTGGATAAGGTAAAATGCAGATCCAACATTATATGGATGTACATATTATGAGAGTAGTCAAGTATTTGATGACAGCGCAATGAGCAGCGAATGACCAGTACTGCGTAGACATAGCGGAAGACAATCTAGGTCACTGCCAAAACAATAAATATTACAAACAATCATGTCAGCTGTTAAAACTGCTGATAGAAACAAGAGTTATTTCGTCATACATACGTAGTTTATGCATCCGATATTTCTAACTCATCACTTGTGACTACTTTCATCTAAAATAATAACTTAATCTCTACAGCGCAAGTTGGATAGTAACCTATAAAATGTAATTAATTTAAGTCCGTCAACTGCACGTTCTAAGTTATCCCCTGTTTAATATCTTAATTCCTGTATTATAAATTTACCGGCCTACGAGCTGTAAATATTGGTCTGAGCGAAAGCGAAAAACTATAATGAAAAACATTCACATCCAGTAAGGTTCACATCATAACTACAGTATCCTCAAGGTAGGAATGTGTCTGGGAGGGGAGGGGAAAAGAGCGGCCCCACACTTCGTTTGTTGCGTTTACTTTCAGCGGTACAACCCCAATAAAAAAATATAGACTTTAAATGCTTCTGTGTAAAGATACTTTTTTTCTTCTTTTTTTTATCGGTGTAAATAAGAATATAACGTTTACAAAAGTCTGTCACTAAATTGTAACTTTAGAAATTAAATGTAGCTAAGCAATAATTTGTGTACCTAGTCTTCTTGGAATGGGTTGTACTGTCAAGTCAAGTTAGGGAAACAAGTAGAAGGGAGGACACGCCCCTTACACCAGACACACTTCTAGTCTGAGGCTACTGTACTAAACCCGTAATCCGATTAATACAGCAAATATGGACCAGTTAGTACAAATATCCAATGGCAACATTTTGTTGAAAATTGGTCGGAAAATATCAGAATAGTGGCTACATTTAGTTTTTTTCTTTTCGTCGATAACTATGCTGCTTTACTTCATACAAGATCGCTCATTTTATGCAGCTTTTATACAACGCTCCTTACATATCCTTATTCAATAAAATAAGAAAATTAAGGCTAAAAAATAATAATAAACTACATAGTGATAACTTCGCTCTGTGATGCATTATAGTTATAGAACACTATTCACATTTTTGTGTGACGTAAAAGAATTTGCATAGTTTATATTAACAAACTATTTTTACACAAAGTGTTGAATTCAAAACACGGAAAACAAGATATATCCATGACACGATTATATAGTCATGTTTTTTTAAAAATAGAATTACATCTTCAGGGAATTTATTATGATTTCAACTGAGGAACGCGACTTAGTCGTTGAAACGTCGTATATTGAGGTATTTTCTTCTAGTGAAAATTATTGATTTTCATTACTTCTAATAGTTATGAAGTTGCTCAAGAAATATAAGCAATAGATATTTAGTTGTTACGATTTTGTGGAGCTTAAAAATATGGATCCAATGATGCCCAAGTATGTATTATGATAACTATGTTAAAAATGTAATTAATAACCGTATAACTTTACACTTAGAAAGAAAAACAAAACAAATTACAGCTCTGATTGCCAGAATTTTAGTTAGACAGAGATTAACCAAATTTGACACTTATGCAATATGATCGATATCAATAATAACAAGGGGAAAGTCTGTTATAATTTTTAAAGTTTAAAATAAAAGACGATACACGCAAATAATACATTGTGGTGAAATTACGATCATTTGTATTATTGCAACTTGGACTGTCGAAGAAACATAGGTTGTCTTCTATATTTCCTTTATTTTTCAGAGGTCTTTAAATGAGGTATAATTTGAAATCTTTGCATTGGAATGGTGTGAGTAATCCCCCCCCCCCACTTAGGAAACATTGACAACTATTAAGGTGTTACTCTTTTAACAAAACATAAAATAATAATAATTATAACTAATTAAGAAAAAATAATGGTTATATTTAAATATCCATATCCATAGCCTATATAGAGTGATCTCCGTCGATTTCCACCAATATTAAAGATTTTAAAAATATTAACAAACAAAACAACGATTCTATTAAAAAACCAAATCCTATATATATATATATATATATATATATATATATATATATACTGAAACCCAAATAACAGGTTATATGGATTTAGTATAAATTTGAACTTATTATGTACAAACCGATCTACTGTATTTAAAAGGTGTGATAAATTTATTTAAATTTAAATTTATACTTAGAATAAAAATGGTTAAATGCGCTAATTAAAGATGTACTACTTTTACTCATATATAAGTATAAACTAATATTTTATGGTGTTGTTTAAATGGTGTTTCCGTGAAATATATTAAAATATATTCGTTTTTAAATGGGTAAACATTTCAATATTCCAATGTTAAAGGTTGTCGATGAGATGAGCCACTCCCTTTAGAAACTACTGTATCCGTCTGTCAGTCTACCAGTCTGTGCCGTTTCTGTTACGCAATTTCAAGATCGGATTCTCCAATAAACACAAATGACAAAATTGGGTAAGATACGACTGACTCGCTACAGCTTAAACTCGAGACTCCTCTATTTACGCAGGTTCTAACTTAATTAAGGCTTTCCATGGGATACGTACATTTTCATAACATGCATTCTCACTTGTACTTCATTTGTGCACTGCGGTATTGTTAGAATATAATCAGTGGTTTAAAAAATAAATTCAAAATTTGATGATAAATAGAGTTGTGGTTATAATTGGGAGGTTAGATTAAATAATGAAGATATAAATATCGGCAGGAACGAAGTCATGTCGTATCTTGTCAATGTTTAATTCATTGAACGAGGTCACTGACTTCTCGCCTAGAGGTTGATAAAAAGCCTATATACAAAGAGCTAACATAAGTTAGGCTATTGTATTCCTGGTGATTTTTTAAACATAGTTCATGAGGATTGTAACCTGCACACTCTTTACCATTAAAACCTTAAAACTAATTAGGAAACCTGTATTTTTTAAATTTGTAAACCGTTACAAATATTCTCTAATCCTTGTTTTAAGATACGATCTTTTAATAGGCCAGCTTTATTTTTAGAGCGAGATAAACTATATTTTGAATATACAGTCTCACGTTCTAACAAATAAAGAGGCAATTTCAAAATATAACAGTTAAAATAACTAAAATATACGATTTATCTTTCATACCTAAATTTCTAAACGTTATAATTGTAAGGCCAAAACAACCAAACAAGATACAATTTTATTTTAAAAATTTAAAACATGGAGATTAATAGGGTTTTATAATAATTGTAAAATATACTAATTTTTAGAGGTCAAATAGAGAAAAAAAATGAATGAATAATTATCGATATAAAGACAAAAGAAATGCATTATTCTCGATAATCAATTGCACCTCAAAGTTTAGTAAGTAACCATAAGTCAGAAGATAGACGTAACTACAGACGTCAAAGAATTGTTTTAGCAGTCCTCAAAGATAAGTGAAGTAAACCCTAGGTGTCGAAATGTCATTGCTAACATCATCAACATTCTCTTTTTTCCAGTGTATTCCATCTTCAGAAGCTATATTCCGTATTCTTAGAGCATGAAGATGATATATAACCGAAACATGTCAAGCAGGACGGATTTATATAAATAGAAGTATAATTCAGATCAACAAAATCAATTGCATTTCATTTACAACATAGTGAAAAACATAATAATGATGAATGGATGTTAATAAAAAATTTATACGCGTATGACTGTACTGTTGGTAAAGTAAACAATACTGTAAAGAGTAGGCCTACAACAGTATAGTATAGTTGTTTATTTAGCATGGCTGTAAATAAGTGTTAATACCTACATAACACATGACATTTACTTACGGTAGAAGAGAAAATATGATATGCCTTCACGATAATCTACACATAGAACCTTGCTACCTCTAAATGTATACACCAGCGTATTAGTGTCGTTATTCATAACTATAAGAAAGTTGAACCAAACCACAGTGTTAAACCAGAACAAAAGGAAAAAAAAGAAATATATGTGTGGGATATAGTTGATAAGACACGAATATCTTTTGGCGTTTTTCTATATATCACCTGGTTTACTGAGCTCAACGTTAGTATTATTGCAGAGCTACTAAAATTATATATTATATACAGTAGTAGGATAATTAGATTTTGGAAAAGAAAACTCTTTAAAAAGGTGGCATTTTTATTTGAGACTATTTTTTTCTCAAAACGTAGTTTAATTTATCAATTTGGCTAAAATTCCAATTACAGTACTAAAGTTATTAGCGTAGATTTTTTTCAAATTTTGAGGTAATGTATGATCGATTTACCTTTGTAGTTATAACCGTCTTATTTGTGTATAAAAACACGTTTAGGTATAACTCATTGTGGAATGCTCAAACCAGCCGCCATTTTTTTGAAAATTACAATCCAAATGTTATGGTTAACGAACGTTTAAAACAATTTGTATAACAAATTTGAATAAGATCGGAAAAATTGCGTTACTAAAGTGAGCTAAAATGACGCCAGGTTTTTATTATGAGCGAGATCGCAAAAGGGTTAATGAATTACTGAGATAATAAACAAGATGAGTTAATAAATCATACATCCATCACTTCATTAATACCACCAATAGTTTGTTTACATATCCACAGAAACGTCATCTACACATATTCAAATAAACCAACCATTTCTTGTGTCTGTGTAAAGTTTCTTTAACTAATTTACATATGCAAAGCCTCGACAAAAGAGTTTTATTAACAAAACATGTGAATACGTAATTTCTTTATAAACATAAAACAAAATGTTAGTTTTTGTCTTAAAACACGACGTTTACATAAGTCTTGCACACAATAACAATTTAATGAAAACAGTTGATGAGGCCACACTTTAAGGTAACGCGAGTGTTGACGAAAGATAATTCACTTTACAGTATCAGATTAATTAAACAATGCTGTGACGTCACGTCTGCTGATAGAACAGATGATGTAACAACTGACATCTAGCTAATTTAGTTCCACGTGCGTTGCGAAATGCAAAAACAAATAATTAATACATTCTGCAACCGATATTGTGCACTAAATAAATATATCTTTATTACATGTTAATTGTAGTCGAATAAACAGTATTGATGAACTCTTTTTAAATTGTGTCGTTTATATTTTTACATTTTATATTTTATGTCGTTAATATTTTATATTTAACTGAAAGTTAGTGTCTCGCTCAGAAGACTTGGAAAATAACTTTTTTACAAGTCTTTCTCAACTTTATAAATATGAAGACGGATGAGTCTAGAGGGACATTAATGTGTTTTCCTATCATGACATTCTCCAAAGTATTCATCATCATTAATGGGAATTTAAGATCTATTTAATTATTCAATTATCCTTAATTACCTACTCTCTATTGGTCAGCACCAATGAAAAGTATGAATAACTTGTTCTAACGCGTTCGTTTGGTTGACAATATCCCAAAAGTGCTAATGGCCCTAAATTTACTCCATTTTTATAAATGAATACCCAAGAGAAATATATAGTAATTCACCTTCAAAATTGTCTTCAATATTTAATTTGTATATTTCACGCGTAGGCTACTATTCGTGACACTCAAACAATCAAATAACTGATTATATATCACAGCTGATTTTTAACATCCCACGTTGAGGTTATGTTTCATACAAGAAAAATCCGAAAAGAAATGTGTTTTAAATTTTGTTTTGATAGTTGACATTATTTTAATGTGTAAAACAAGACAAGTGTAATAACTGCAGTGGGGATTAAGATTCCTTTCTTCTACCAAAAAATGTTTAAATACGACATCGGGATATTAATCATATGATTGTCAGTAGTAATTGTTGGGCATTTTGACGGTTCTGTAAAGGAAATGGGTTAACACACGTAATGACAAATGTTATTGTATTAAATATACAAGAAATACAAGCAAAAATAGACCCGGATTGATTTGGATTAATTAGACAAAAAGTATGATTTACATCTGTTAAAGACGATTACCATTTTAAATCCTCATTAAAAGTTATATTGTCATTTAGTTTAAAAACAGTAATCTTAACAAATATTAAACGGTTTTAATCTACTCCGAAGTTAATACGTATTTATAGTTATATTATAAAACAGTTTTACCTTTGGCGAAGATATTTATATTCCAAGGAAAGAGAAGATCAGGAGCAGAAGTTGTATCTAATGGTGATGTACCGTAAGCTCGGAACATTGTTGCACTAATAGAAGTCTAACTCTGAACTCACAACACAACACTGTACAACAGCTGACTGTGACTGTACAACAGCTGACAACCAACTGACGAACACCTACTCGCCTCCACACTGGCACATTACAACCGTCGCCAATCTGATGTGACGAAACACCAGAGAAAGTATTCAGTTTGGGCGCGGTGATACTCAATAGCGGGCGATTCATTCTTTTGGTTTCAAAACTAAATAGTACAATTGTTTATTAATTGCTTTATACAAGTGTATTAAATTTTTATTGTACATGTTTGGGTAAAGTCTTGAAAGACACTTCCGGTTTTTAGAGGAATAAAAGATAAACATAAGTTTGTTCAAGGACAAATCTCGTTAACATGATGATCAAGCGGCCCGGATTTTTCGGTAAAATCCTGAAACTTGTTTGTGAAAACCAAAGTTAAAAAAATAGCAAAGTTGAATAGCCTCAAATTGTACTTCAACTAGTTTATTTTAAAAGTAAATAAATACAATTTAACAATTTAAAATTTAATTTAACTGACTCGCAATTGCAAGTCATAGCTAATTTAAACGCCATTATTAAGGTATATTTAACATAAATTTAACTATTTTTAATAATTGTTTAGGACACCCAAACTGAACAATAAAACGTAAATATCCACATGTTTAGTTTTTGGATTTTCAATTTAAGTTTTATAAATCTTGACGATAACTTCCAAAAAATATACATTATGTGTTTTAGTTACCGCTAAAAAATGGCCTATTGTCAGCTTTTGTTCAAGTAGTAAAATTTAGGCAGAATCGTCTGAAATGTTCGTTATAGGAACAAAATCGATTGATAAATGTAAATCGCAACTGATTGTCAAAATTCGAAGTCTTTCGAGAATAACGTTCTATACTCCATAAAAGTTCTCAAAATAGCTATTTCTGTTTTACTGAAAAATCTGGATCCAATGCCGTAACAAAAAACAAACAAATAAATATAGTAGCCGCACTTTTCATTTGGATTGTTTTTTCTTAGTATTATATATTTTTCTTTTTTGTTGTTGTTTAAAGGTAAAAAAACCTCTCTGTCATCATACCGTTATAAAAAAAGAATAAAAATATTTTATTAGCCTATATTACCAACTCAATATATAGTAATACTAAGGGACTCATTTATAGTGAGTTCGGATGTGATAGCCCTCAGATTATCCTAGCTGGGTATACACCTATTTTTCATGTAGTCTTGGGTTCGAAACCTCTCGTTTATCTTTCCTAACAGGTCTCTCTTAACCAATTTTTGTTCTCTTCCAACCCTGATTATATTAGAGTATTCGAGGGCTAGTTGCCTCTAAATTACGCTTTTGTCTTCTTCTTTTTTAAAGCCAATGATGGCTGAAAGAGCTTTTGCCTTTAAACAGCAAGAAATATATATATACTAAGGACTAGGTCAACAAACCAGTTACCACTTGTTAACAATAAATAAGCTACGTGCAGAGTATTCTCATTTGACTTGATTACAGGCTTCAACTCTTAAACTGAAAAACCTATTGTTACCGTTCAATTCCACTTAACAGTTAAGTCCGGGCTGTATCGTTGTCTGTGGTCCTACCGTGTTTATACCTAGAGTTGTCAGTAGACAAAATGTAAATGAATCATGCGGATACCGCCATTTAAAAAATATTTATAAATTGAAATAGAATCTAAACTGGCGTGCTTGTGTATAAACCCCCTCTCAGCGTAAGTCGTATTTTATTAAAATTGAGCCTTTATGACGGCAGTCAAGGTTCATTTTCTATATTTTTGCCAATTATCCTTAGCAGTTAAACTTGTGTGTTTCCACAAGGGTTTGAGTCATTAAGCTTCACTTTTCACTACAATTTGAACGAAATAGTTAAAACCGATGATAAATTAAGGCTTTAAATTAAGAACCGCCCCAGGCCGATTTATGCTTTATTTTAATTTTACACGTAGTTTAAAGTACGGTAAACGCATAAAATTAGTAGGCCTACCTCCATTTTTTGACCGATCTTCACGTTCTTATAAAAAAATTTTAAAAATACTACTTTTATAATACAATCAATTTATTTTATTTATTAATGGATATTTATATATTAACTCTATTTCGGGGGGTCAAATAAGATTTTTCAATTATAAAAGGTAATTCTAAAACTGGCGTGTAATTTACAATTTTATATGACATAATTAAATCTCGTATCTATTCCTCACTATTGACTAAATATTCGGCTAGTTCTTCACCTGGCCAGTGAAACCTTAGAAAGGTGTTGGGTTCTGGCCTAAGAATCAATCTTGGTTTAGTGATTCATTAGGCTTCCTGATACTGTTCATACGCGAGTAGAAGTAATATGACTGTACAAAACAAAACACGGTCTAAAGGCGTGTTCAAGAAGATAATAATTAGTTTAGATAATACTTGCATTTATCGTACGAACAAGATGAGATAAACGCTCGATATTTTAAAACCGCCAATTAGTCTTGGGTTTGGTTTTTCATTAGATTTTGTTATCAAACGACGGATTAAGATAACACCTCTTATTGCTGCTGGTTTCTGTTCATATTACAGCATAAAGCTAACTGCAAAGATCAAACATCTGCTTAAACCAAAGATTAATGCTTTAGTTTGATTAAAAGTAACATGTCCAAATATCAGATAAAGAACAAAAACCTAAAGCAAATTAAGTTACTCATTGGTAATATATTTAAAATGTTACAATACACACGAATAAAGTAAATATTTACATTTCATATTTCCACATAAATTACCATTGTATCGCGTACATACATGACATGTACAGGGTGTTTCAAAAAAGACTTGACAACTTTGTAAATTCATATAAATTTATTCAGACTAATTACAGAACTGGTATTGATGTCATTTTGTAGCAAAAAGACAGAGTTTTGACTCACGTAGAGAATAGCACCACAGTTGCTAGTGACATTTTAAACAAAGATGGCCGCCTGCACTGGTCCCGAGCGTGCTCCCTGTATGTTTTGGTTTGAAGAATCGAAGTCTGCTACAATTGTGCAAAGAATTTTTGTAAAGAGCATGACAGACCCTCCCAGTAGCCCTATCATTTTTTAGTGGCACAGGGGTTTTGTTGAAACGGGGTGTTTATTAAGCCATAAAAAATATCCTCAGAGCGTCCACATGTGTCTGACGCAAGTGCAAGTGAAGCAAAGCTTTGTTAACAATAGTACAAAATCAATCTAGTGAGCTGAGCGTGCCACGTGCGACTGTTTAGCGTCTGATGAGAAAAGTTTTCATCTCAAACCGTTTAACTTAAGAATGGTGCAAGAAATAAAAGACTGATAGTGTTACTTGTAAGGAATTTTGTGTGGAAATGTTACTGTTCGACGATCACAAAAATGAACGCAACGTGAGGGGTGAAAAGGGAACTGCGCATGCGCTTATCGCATTTAGACCACTAGACTAGTAAAGTCCCTTTAACAACTACCGTACTAATCGGTTAGAAAATATCAGGTTGGGATTTTCCACAGCTGTGAGTGGTTAAGCGTAAGCCTAGGCTATGTATGATTTCAGTGTAGATAGTTATTAAAGTTATTTTAAGCGTTTCAGTGTTTATTTAACACAGGGTAATATATTATTGAATACAGAAGGTTAATTTTATTTACTTTATAACATGTCTAGGATTAATAAAAAAGGGAAAGTCATTCATGGTGAAGCACGACATATAATTAGTGAAGTAATTAAAGTTTGCAACGAAGAAGCTAAAAATAATCAACTGTACATCGATTGGATGAAGACAAGGATTCCATTACAAACATAACCTTCAGTGATGAGTCGAATATCCATGTAAGTGGTAAAGTTAATACACACAAGAGTCGGATTTGGGACAGTGAAAATCCATGACAATCATTGAAACATGTTCGTGATAGTCCAAAAGTTACCATCTTTTGTGTTTTTAGCATGAGCAAAGTTTACGGCGCTTTCTTTATTTAAAAGAAAACGTTTTAATCCCACAGATTATTGAGCACGACCAAGAACGCCGCATACACTGCCAGGAAGATAGCCCATCGCCCCATTAAGTTACCGGTTATTTCCTCAATAACCGCTTTCCAGGTACACAGTTAAAGAAGTTCCGGCTGACATACTGTTGGGGGTTTGGCAGGAAATAAACTTCAGATGGGATGTCTACAACATGACCAATGGAAGTCACATGTAAAGTCCTTTTTAAGTACCCTGTATATTGAAGAGACAGGAGAAGTTATGTTAATGTGTCTGGTTTAAAAATAAAATTCAAAACCTATTTTGAAAAGTAATAATTATAAAATATTGTGATCAACAAAAAAATTCTAGTTACAATTTTTAATTGTTACAATCTCCCGCGTAGAAACATCAACACCAGTAGACTACTAATCATAGGACTAATTTAGTACATGTTTTGGTACTAACATAAATTATTATAAACATACATATAACATATTTCTTAGTAAACACTATATAGATGTTGCATTTTTGCTACAATTTGGTATGGAAATTTGGTTTTATAAACCGTTTGATAACCATATAAATTTCAGATTGTTATTTCAAAATGGCCGCAAATTGCTAAACATTGTTTTTTTAAATAGCTTTATAACTGAGCTCATAAAATTCCCCAAAATAATTAATTTGGAAACTTTAATTTTTGCAATCAATGATACCTAACCGTGTTTTTTATGTTGTAAATTAAAATTAAAAATTAAAAAGTAAATTGAGCAAAGAATAGTCTCAAAATTAGAAGGAAAAAATCAATAGCTCTAGTAGCCGGAATTGTAGTCAAATTGATCATACAAGTTAGGGTGTACTTTTAACTGATTATTATTATTATAAAAAATTATCGTAAACTTTCAAAATGGTGACGATTCAAGGTCGATAAACACTTCCGAAGTATTTTTGTTTCAAATTAGCTGGTATGTAGGCTCGGTTTTACGACCCACTAAATAATTTGTAGGTTATGCCAAAGAACATTAAGATGCTCCTCAATCGCCTTTCAGAAAGCTGTTTTATATAAATTAACTCACATCATCAAACTTGCAACTGATCCTGGATCTCCAGAAGAATAATTTTAACAGGACCTAGGACAATCTTGAGTATTTCCTCTTCAAGAGCATACTTATAATGAGTAAGGGTGGTGTACAATCCTGAGGTATCCTAGCTGGATCTACAACTTTGGTTTATCTTCCCTATCAGGTCTCTCTTGACTAACTGACGCTATAAGAGTATTCGAGGTCTAGGAATGTCTACTTTACGTCCTTTTCTTCTTCTTTGTAATAACGATAACGACCATGAGATTTTTCGTCTTTATACCACAAACAGATTAACGATTCTTAATGACATTCTTGAACTCTAATCCTCACAATATTCATAAAAACTCTTTCCTACTTACAATATTCTACACACATACATAACAATCAGTACAAAATTCTTAAACTTTCTACGATTAATGCAGTATGTTAATATTTATTACGAACGGTCAGTATTTTGTTACAGATGCTGTCGTTAGTTAAATGCCAATCCATGTTGGTTGGTCGAGAAAACATTCCCGCAATAAACAAATAGTGGCCGTTCTGATATGCTTTTCACAAATAACATCTTGCTATGTCAATGTATGTTTAGTAATTTGTTTCTATGTGAAACTTCACCACCTGCATACAATGTAACATTATAAATTACGGAAATATTACAGCTTAAATGTAGAATGTTAGATAGCAGATTCTAAAACTTTAAAATCGTAAATTTATCCTTATCATGTCGACATATACGTTGGGCGGAAGAGTTTATTTCTTATACGTCGTAACAATTTAATACCACATTTATCTTATTAATTGTTATACTTGATTTGAACAATTTTAGTTTTGCATTTGAAAATAATGTTCATCAAACAATGTTTGTCACAATAATATTGGGTGATAAATCGGTTAAAACTTTGCATATATCTTTAGTATTCACTTCTATCAATTCTCACCGAGCTGAATAACAAACCAGAGTCTGTTATGAAATCCGTTGAAGTAGCTACTTAACTTCTGACATGATGGTCATTGCCTCTATGAACAATTTACTACGAGTTTATTACTTCCCAACATTTACAACGAAAATCCACAAACCTCACTTTAACCTATCTAGCCAAAACAAATGTTAGATGATACAATACATAAATCCAATCAATGTTTAGAATTGTTAATAATTTTACATTAAATACACAGAGAAGACAAATTGTACCAAGTGTTGTTTCTAACATGCATTACGTGATGAAAAAATAAGAATTAAATAAATGAATAAATAAAGAAAATAATAACTTTAAAAAAAGAAAGACTTTACTAAACTAATTTGAACCTACTAAAGTAATTGATATAGACCTAAAGATAGCAGTAAGTATGATTTTAGGTGTATATTATAATTATAAAACAAAAAAAATAATACTTCGTGTATTTTATAGTCTTTATACAATTTTGTATATATGGAACAAGGTCATAAAGAATTAGAAAAAAATAAATTACAATATATGAAATGAGAAGTTAAAAAAAAAGCAAATTAAGTCATTAAGAAGAGTCTCTAAGTTAAATGAGTACTTCTAGAACATAATTTTATGACTTAAAAGTTTTCAATAATCGAGCTACCACAGAACATGAAGGTTAAACATCATTGTTTATTATATAAATTGTATAGTTGTTGCTTATTTAATGGGTCAAGGAAAGGCCAAACACTTTCCACCAACCGAGACGAGTGACCGATTGCAGTTAATTTCTTTATTGACCAAGGATTCTTGAATCGTGGATCTGTGGCGAGGTAATGACGAAACACAAGTATTTATTTTATTTTAATGGAATAACATTTGAATCTTAATCAATAATGTATTTTAATTTTGTAGATAAAATCAAGGTAGAAGATTAAATTGAAGGTGTATTATGATGATTATACTTTTATACTGAAAAATAAAGATACCTAAATTCAGAACGTACTGTTTGGTACTCAACTTTGATTACGTTTTATTTAGAAAATGTCAACCAAATACTTGCTGTATGAGACATTAGTCAATACTGAAAATGGCAGAAAATCTTTAGTAACGATATACTTTACATAGAACCATTTCAACCAGAGTAATATGCACGATTGCACGATATATGTAGTATTAATTGAAAGCTTTTTATTTACTGTTCAAAGAGTGGTTTTCAAAGCAAAGCGGGCGTGCTTCCTTAAACATCCTGAATTTAATTTGTATGGAAGGTCACCAACTAATCTATTCCACTTTGAAGCACTCATTTAAAACACAGAGAGAACAAATATTATTTTTTCAAAAGATTAAACTGACATATATTAAATATTTGTTCAGTCTTTTAGTAGTAATTCTAAATTTTGAGTGATGACCATCAAATTTTATTCTGTACAGATTATGAGACCAAGAATCCCCAAGATAAAAAGTTAAAATAAAAATTCAAATTAGAAATTTTTGTAAAAATGACCCCGTACGAAATAAATAAATAACATTTTGTAGAAATTTGACGCATATTCTAAAACGATAGTTTTTCTATAATGTTTTACAAAAAATTTGGACAATTGCTTCAAATAATATTGCACTCACACGACTATCTCTGTAATAAGTTTAAGTAAAATGTAAAAGTAGAAGTGAAATGTATAAACTGCTAAGAAATAGAAGAGATGGTAGTCAACCTCATGATGCATCATCCAATTTGTGAAGTCAGGGTGAATTATTTTTTTACTCCAATATTTCCACTTCTAAGAAAAAAATACTTTGAACCACCCTGACAATACTGTGTGTAGTAGAATAACTTTGTGCGAGTGTAAGACAGCGCTGAGAACAACTTTTACTCTAGCTTCGGAGTGTACAGAAGAGTTAAAAAACAACTCTCACCCGGATATATCACGGGATAATATCATTGATCCTGTTCTTCCTGAAAAGTTAATTAGAAATAATCAATATTCACAAAATATCAAAACCATTAAACAATTAAGAGTCTAACTGTGTATAGCTCGTTGCGATGTAGATTATTTTGTTGTTTTAGAAGCATAATTTCGAACAGGAAATAAATAAATAAAAAATTATAAAACAGTGGTAAACTTTAATGTAATAGCAGATATTTCTTGTTGAAACTCCATATTCAAGGATCAAATAAAGCAAAAGCTTAAAGTTTCAAATATTAATACTTGATGTAAAGTAAAAAATATTTGAAACTTTAAGCTTTTGCTTTATTTGATCCTTGAAACAGTGGTAAGATAAGTTCGATCACAGACAAGATAAGCTTTTCTTTGGGTTGCATAACTCTAACAGTAAAACAGAACAGATACTTTATTTAAACATAGAGAACATTTTAGATATTAAAATGACATTTGAGGTAATGTCTTCGTTCATAGCCTACGGGTTATTTTACTTTCTTTGGTCGTATTGTTTGTGTGAAATGACAGAGACAGCATAATGATAATGTTATTTCTTGCATCCAATATACAGCACTTTACAATTACGTAGATCTAAATCCTAAATGTAACAAACAGAAGATAACAAAATAACTCATTGCACTGACATCACTTCATTTAGTTTCAGTTAGAAAAACGTAATTTTGCCCTTAATTATCGTAGTGTGCAGTGTTGTGTGAAAATTGCATTGTGTCAACGGAAATTGCTCCTAGGCTACGGAAGTTGTTCCTAGCATGACAACGCTGGCCCCATCAAGGCCATCACACGTTTAATTTAAAGTTCTAAATAAAATTTCAGATCTTAAAAAAATATTAACATAATGTGCCTATTTCATGTAATACAATCTAAATGAAATTCAAACAATTAGATAAATTTAAGTATTTAATTATGTAAATACTGATATGACGATAATTAATCAAAACGTACACATAAATATTAATATGTAAATTCAATAATAGGTAAATATTTCGCTCTGAATGTATTTAAAGGCAAATTTCACACAATAAAATTGAAATTATAATTACGTAATTACAGAATATAAAATTAAATTTGTTCGTAAAGGTTTTGTAAAGACGTTAATTTGTGCTTTACATTAAAATGTTCTATGATTTATATTTCATCAGTAAAAACTACAGTCAAACCATATCAGACGACGTGAAATTTACTTTCACCGTGTTAAAGATATTTACTAATATTTATTTTGGTATCCTACGTCTTACCATTAAATTTAATGATTTAACTGGTCGAAGTCTTTTTTTTATTAAACCAAAATATTTTGTTAACCATAAAATGTTTGGTTGGTACCAATCGGTGAATTTTCGTATCGTGTATATTGTCGTCCAAATATGAGTAAACAAGATGTTATGATTCAGTTTATTTGTCCTTCTAAACCAGAAGTTTTCAAGAGGTCGGATAGAACCGAAATTAAGGCACTGATATTTTGTTTATAAATAGTACAAGGAAAATATTATAGAGGTAAAGAAAAAGACTTCAGGACTTTGAGTTAACCGTTATATAATTTGAATTGTAGTTTTTATGCTACACCGTTCGGATATTGTATTAATTTGACAGTGATTTAGTAGTTTAGTTTTATGAAGATCCAAACAATGACTTGGCGTTAGGTAGGCTATATTTCCTATATTTTTGATGAGGTTTAAATTGTTTATTATTTAAGGAAGTAAAATGTAAATAATTTATTTCGTAATAATTGTAAATCTTCATTGTTTTACAAATATATATGCAATTATTTTCATTTCAAAGTTATTAAATATGTTATATACCAATATAATAATTGTATTTGTAACATAGTTGTTTACATTTAAAAATCCAATTTCACGAAGAAGAATTCATTTCCTTTATTACGGACTATTATTGGTTCACAATGCTATAAATACCAAAGCTCCGACTTATTAAACTATTTGGTCTCCAACTTCTTAGAGCGTTTACATTCTTAGAAACAATAACTGTTGAACTTATTAAATGTATGGTAGTATAGAAACTATATTTCAACTTCTTCAACAATTTGGAATCTAATAAAATATCTCGAGTTTTCCATTAGATCGACCCTAAAGAAGTCAAACTGTGCTGTTCTCAAATGTCCAATAACCGTCCATCAGCGACCTTTATAGCACCTAATGACCACGTCCAGAGTTACCAACATTGAAATGCAAAATAAGTTATCTATGTCAGTATATCGCACACTATTCTCATCGATATTCCAGTTTGGGAAAGAATTGTGTTTCACTGTCATATATATATATATATATATACTTAATACAAACAAGTTGAACGTAATACAAATCGTGAACAGAAATCAAGAAATATACCATATCAGGTGTCCATAATTTATCAATGTACTCGCTTAGACGACACGCGAACAAATCGAACGATTTTAATCAAATTTTGTATACATGGATTTTAGAAGTGTGAAGTGTCAAAATTTCTTAATCGTATCTTGAAAATTGAGAGTGCCCAATATAAGAACAAAATATAAAATTTGGAACATCTCAAAATTGGCTCTAACGATTTTGATTGAATTTTGTTCCAAACTTATCCTTCAGGATTCAAAGAGAGTATTTCAAAAATTTGGAGTAGAGAGTTATGTATCAAAAAGTAAAAATAAACCCCGACAAAACACTTTGACCTAAGCATATCTCAATCGATTTGAGACCTATCCAAATCAAGTAAGATAAGTGTCCTTTTGAGAAATATTTGTCTACCTCTTTCAAATATAGATTCGGTAAGAATCTAAATAATATAGTGGTAAGATGGACATCTATAGATTAATGGTGCAACAATAATTGCAATGTTCAATGAGCATTGTGGTGTAATGTACAAAAATTGATATTTCATCTAACCACAATTACTACAGTACAGTCATAAATATTTTTTACAGTTTTATTACGTTAAACATGTTGATGTTTATTTTATTTATTGATATTATTTATTTGATGTAAATATCGATAACACAGTTTTCATTTCAGAGATTTCCACTGTTAAACTAAAACTAGTTGTGTTTTAGTTATTGTGGTTAGGTGATTTATCAATTATTTTAATTTGATTATAACGATACAATAGGTTAAGGTTGTAATGCTGTGAACAGTTAAGATCCCACAAAATACAACTAAATTTATTATAACATAATGTTAGCGGAGACAATAAAAGTTATGGAACAAATAGAAGTTAAAGGGCTACCAAGTGTGCAAAGCGATCGGCGGCGTGGAACATAACAACCGCAGTACAGCAGACAGTCGGACTTTTAGAGCAGTCGTGCGGCAAAACTCGCCAACTCCATCCAGAACGTAAGCTTCCTACAAATTATATAACGTTACCTGCTAGGTTAGTTACTATAAAAGTGTATACATGTAAACGGTTTTGCAGAGGAAACGTGCTTCGCGGTGAACCATTGTGCCAAAGAAATAATCTGAAATATAGGACATTAACCCAAAACATATGCTGTAACCACTGACAATTGACATTGTTCCTTGTATGGTGTTTTCAATGACACCGATTTAAAACTCATATCTTGAGAATGGTCGTCGAGTTACAATAGTGAAAACAACCAAAACGCACTCTAGTCTATATTCAATGACCACAAAGCGAAACATCGAGCCTCGGAAGTTTTATAACAACCAAGATGACGTAAATTTCTAATGCTATGCTCGTTTTTACTAAATAAGTGTTTTCCCATTGAGTCTTATATAAAAATTTGGTTTAATGCTAATTTTTCTCAATCTAAAATGAATGATGGTTTTTACTTAAAACACCAAAACCCACTATTTTGTATTTAGTACATACAGAAGACAGTGAACTCCTTTTATAAAAAGAAGAAAGTTTGTCTCGGGACTATGCAATACATTTTAGAACCTTAAGAATAACATTAATATAGTCGTTTAAATTCATGTTTATTGATAAATGTGTCTCAATAAACTTTCTCAAAATAATTGTTGTGCATGATCTCCAGTCTCGTCTAAACAAGACCTGTTTTCACGTTTCCTGTTATTTGTGTAGGAGTGGGGAACACGCCCTGTAATGAACTACATATATAATAAATATTGTTTTATGTACCAGTATCTGTTTATATAAGTTACAAAAAACATTGTAATATAAATATCATATTTTGGTGTTTATTTCGTAGAATGTGTTACACTAAATTTAATTTAATAGTTTTTGCGTTATAGTTTAAAAACTGTAAATAACCTAAACATAAAAAAAATTGTCATTAACTCTTTTAATGAAGGCATAAAGTATATTTTTACAATTTAAAGTAAAAAATTGGAGCATTAAAGCAAAGTCAAGTGAGAAGTCTACGGCCCGAGTTCGATTCCCAGTCTAGGTCTAAATTACAATCTTAAATAGATTTTAGCAATTTGTCCTATTCAAACATAATCACGAATTCAACGAAAGGGTGTTTCACAAAGAAACGAAAATAATTTCAGGACGAGTTCCCCTGGTGAAAATAATGAAAAAGTTCATATAAACATGGGCCCAAAAACGTTTCGTTGTCGACTTAAGGACAAGCAAAATATTTCGCATTAGATTCTGCCCCATTGGTAAAATGAAGCCGTACGGAGATTTTTAGGACGTTAATTTAAATTTACGTTCGAATTTGGAAACGATTTAATCTATAAATCTTCATTCTACTAAATATATAAAAAATTTAGACTTATGAAAACTACAAAAAAGCGAAAAGAGTTTTAACATTTCTTTATATCTCCTTTCATATCTACCGAGAGTAGAAGTCGGGGTCGGCAAGAGTACGAGTTTTTTTAATTTCTTAAAAAATTTAAAAAATACAAGTAAGACGATTAATTTCCATTTTAAGCATTAGGTATAGAAAAGAATTAAATTTCGAAAGTCTTTTTAAAAAACTTCGCTGATCGAGCTATATTGTATTTATGCTTTCCATTAAAAACTGGTAATTAAATTATCACAATGTCCTTTAATGGTCTAACGCAGGGTTGTCCAACTGGCTGCCCGCGGGCGGCATGCGGCCCGTTAATAGATAAAAAAAACAGAGAACTACTTTGAAACGTCTTATTTTTGAAGGAGATTTTATAATATTTTATAAACAAACTTATATCAAATATGCTGGTTGAAATTTAATTAAGAAATTAACATTAATATTATTAGAAATTAATATCAATAATAATAATAGAAATTAATAGAAAAATAAAAATAAATTAAAAAATTAACTTAATTAGTCTGGGACCCCTATGGCCACAACCACTTTCAATGTTTAATTTTGGCCCTTGAGGCTTTGTAAGTTGGACGCCCCCTGGCTAACGCCATCCTAACTGAAATGTCAGAAAAAATAATCTGTCTAAAATGACGAATTGTCCGTCTTTAATCTAAATATTATGATTCATTATGACGAGATATGCACAACAAACAATTAATTTCATTTAGCGATCGTTAACAAAATTAAACATTTCAAAGAATAATTAGTCATCTCTACACACAGACAGATAATTTTTAGTTTCAAAGAGTCCAATCGAGCAATTCTTGTACATATATTAATTATTTTCTTATTCTCTCTTTCTTCATCACAAAAGTTGAAGTAAATATTTAAAGTAAACACATATTCTGTTAGATTTGTTCAAAAATATTTTATTAAACCAAAGAAAGATTTCAAGTCTACTTTCTTTCGTTATGAAAAGCAAAGTCAGGACTCCGTATTTCGTATTAAAACGTATTGTTGGTAATACATAAAGTTAAACTTATATACAACATTCATATATTTGACAAAGGAACACCGTCTCAACTTAAAGTCATATTTCTATGAAATCTTCAGTCGTATCTGTCAGAGATGAGCTATTTAAAAGTTGATCACGAACCAGAAATGAGTAAAGTTTCTACTTATGAAATCTACCAGTTCTATATGACGCCCATGCGAACGATATACGCTCCCTATACAAGTATTGACCAAATAAAACTTATATTAAATTCAATTTATCGTTTATCGTCTGGAAATAAAATTCGATTATTTTCCAAACCTAAATGACAGCCACAGATATTTCTACTACATCACTTTATAACCAAATACTATTTCAGTATTTTAGGGTTTCTTTAACACATTAAATCAATGAAATAAGGTTTCACGGTTTGAAACACCGATTTGAATTTAAATTTCAAGAAAACTGGTATGTTGACATTATTCTAAACACTATAGAATTTATCTGTTACAAATTCCTAAGTGACACTTTTAATGACATATTTTAATATCAATTTAAACAAAAAGAACTGCCCAAAGTTGAAGAGGAAAACGGATAAAAATATTGACCAATACAGAACGCGCAATGTAATCAAATAGTGCAATTAAGCTTACTTGTAATTAATATTCGATATTCATATTTAAGACTATACTGTATATAGTTTAGTAAAATACATCTTCCTCAAGATTATAAAATCTTCACTTACTCAAGTTAAAATTTAGTCAAAATGGAACGACTGATATTTAATTGGACTAAGCAGTTAAAAGCTTCCATTAGACGAGATAAAATAACATTTTAAGTCAGCTGAAAGGCAAAAGCTATTCGGCCTCTTGTGCTACATAAGCCTTGACTCATTTTGTTACAGAAAGATACAATCTTCTTTGAAATAGGAGACATTATTAAATTTGTATCCAATTATCCTAGAAAGAAAATTCCTCGGGATACAGATGACATTATGTAACAATAAGAGTTATATTCCTATTTATTTTGGTGTTTTGTGCATCTCCTGGATTGGAGATCTTGACCTTCTTAATAATTTGTGGAAATTATAAAATTGTACAAAATGAGCTATTTTTGGAATCTGAATAACCTGAGTAAGACAAAACACAGAAAGCTCATTAAAACATCTATCATTTTGACATTGTTCCACCATCATCTAAATACAGTAGTTGCTAAATTTCACTGAAATTAAAAAATAATCCTGTTTGATACTTTTTTCAGTATTTTTGAGGTTAATTTTAACAATTTTATTTTTTATAGCGATAACGCCTTTATTTTGCTAACGTTGAAAACACAATTACGTATAACTGTACAAATTAGAAGGAGAAATTATGTTGGAAAAGTAAAAGAGAAAAATAATTTCTTGAAATTTGAAAATTAGCCGTCGTTTAAAAATTTACAAACTAATCCTTGAAACCGAACAAAATTTGTGCAAAATTGCGACTTCTAGAGTTTTAAGTAAAGTAAGAAAAAAAAAATGGTGCCAACTTATTCCTTTGGCTAGGGTCGTTGGGATAATCCATAGTCGATACTTTCAGCGTTCGTTTCAATGAGGAATATCGCATGTAGCTATAAATATTTCTGTGTTAGAAATTTGCTAATAAGTAAAAAAGCCTCCAGACAAGGTAATGGATCCAAAATTTTGTAGAGGATACCAGACGACAATATTTAAAGCAAAAAAGAATACTCTTCACATAAAACTATCTTTATACCATAATGCCACCTTCTAACATCCAAAACAGACTTTCTTCTTACCGGATTGATTTCATCTAACCACTTATATCTTAATGTGGCACATCTGCACGTCTTCAATCTTTGGTGTGATGCAGATCTACCATATACGTAGCATGTAGCCTAACATTCCAGTTTCTCTGGGATTCACAAGTGAAGATCCTATACAATTACTTTACACTTGTGAACAAACTTTTCGTTTTTACTTCAGTTGCATGATACACGTTTCAATTGTATATTTTTAATACATTTTTTTAGAGTTGTCTACTTAGTCCTAGTCATGAAACCAACTACTAAACGTATCAGTTAGCTTTCTACAGTTATGTTGTGTTCTTTCATTTTGAGTTTTAATTTGTTTTACATTTTAAAATAATTTCTCGACGAACCACCTTTGGTGGTATTGGAACCAAACTCACGAAGAAATAGATCATTAAATGTGCACAGATCATGACGTTTTGAGCGTTCGTTCATTCAAGCTCATATATTTTTCTTATAGTATCTTCAACAATTTTATTAGCCAAAATAATTGGTTAGTAATTTCAAAACGAGATTACTTCAATCTTTTTTTTTTTACTATATTGGTGAAAAAACGTTAATTTCCATTTAAACCTAAATTGCAATTTAAAAACTATAGTAATAACCTATTTAGTAACTTAAATTTGGCATGTAAGTTGGTTTTACTTAATATACTTGTAATTATTAAATAACGTATTCAAATTTTAAAACTTGCCGATTGAAAATGATTTACGTTAGTTTCTGCTTTAACCTACAATAGCTCATGTGTGGATCTTAGAGATGTGTCCACAGTAAGGTAGTCCATGATCACACATCTCATAAATGAAATATTCGTCCTTCACTTCATTGTTTCAATTGAGTTTTGATTAAATAATGAAATATACTGATAAAATACATTTTACATTTCACTTGTCTAAACACACACGCACGCACTCAGGACCATGTGTATTATTACAAGGCAAGACAATAAAATTTAATTATTATATGTGACAATTAAGCTCAATGTTATAATTGTAACGGGATGTTCCCGGTGTAATAAAAGTGCAATTGGAACTGAGAGGGTCGTTTCGTAGCATGTGTATGCTGGACATTCTCTAGTGTTTATTGCTCGGAAACGTGTTTCCCAGGCTATGATGGTCTGTGTCTGTCCTCTCGTAGAGTGTCTGTATGTCCCTGCACTCGACAAATGTTTCTATGTCTGTAAATATCCAACAGTCCCTCCGATTATGATGTGTCGTTGTAAACAATATGTATTTCCATTGTTATTACTTTAACCCAAGTATTAGTTATCCAATGAGGCTAAAATGGTTTGGAGTATTTTATTGGGTATTTCTTTCTAACAACTGTTTAATTTGAACGTGTTCTGAGAACAACTTCTCTTAATAAATTGTAATATTTAAAATGTTATCAACATTTCTAAAACTAGTAGTTCCGTGGACAGTACTGTAGACCAAGTTTCTTGCGTTCATCCAACAAAACGTCTTTTAAACGCAACTTGACAACAATAATATAAATAAACTAAATAAGCATCAGTAAATAATACTACAGCTACTGAATACAGGGACACCACTTTCAGGAAGAAATAATAAAAATTAAAAGCTGCCCTCATCGATGTATGAAACCTGTAATGCTGACGCCTTAACTGAAAAACAAACCACTCCGAAACTCCGGTGACTGAGGTTCAATTCGTTGGAAGCGTACGGGATCCTATTATTGTATATATTTTACTATAATTCATATTAAAGCATTATATAAAAGGTACATTACATTTATTTTCAAGTTTTAGAGTAATCTCAAAGAAAAGTGTTATGTAAATATAAATGTATTTAACTCGTATATCCATATGAAACTCGAAAAAAGGTTTCGTATTTTACACACCATAAAAGTAGGGAATAAGGAAGCTACTTTTATTGATAAGCTAAAAACTTCCAGTAGTGGTTTAATAAAACAGTTTCAATTTAAATTTTCAAATGAAGTTTTATTGTCATATTGCTCGTTACTCATTAACACTTCGGAGTGGGTCACAATATTTTTAGTTGGAGCAAACGTGTGCAGGAGGCCTTGAAATCGTGTAACAGTTTTGAGAAGCTATCATTTTAAAACGGAAAACCTTATACATAAATCGATATGTCTAAGTACAAAGACCATTATTCCTAATTTTATAATCATCATTACACGTGTCTGGCTGTAAATGCGTAACGAACACACAAACGAAATGTCAAATGGTATAGTTAAAAACTTCGCTTCGTTTGATAAAAAAACTAAATAACATTTTAATAACAATACGTATATAAATAATAATAATATCCAATCTTAACAGTATTGTTCATACAAAATATATAAACAATAATATTCTACTATAATATACAAATAACAATATCACAAATCATCTAGCAATAGTTCATCACATAATGTAACTTACTAGTAAAAGCAGCTTCGATATTATAACTGAAATTCCGAGTTAACACAGAACAAAGTATGCAAAAATATAACCATAGAACTAAAATATAATGAAAATGTTGGTTGGAATGGGATGAAAGTACTGCACCACAGGTATCAGCGGAAAGTGTGGTCATTAAGAGAAACAGGATGCGGTGGTGCAGGATCATCCACAAATGAAATGGGGTTTGCGATAAGCCACAAGGAAACGAGAAATACAATCAAGTCCCGAGAAAAACACTACCCTCTGATATATGGCTTGTTTCCAAACAAATGGAACATTCTCGTTCGGATTTATGAACAGTAATTATTAAAAGCAAACGTAAATCGAATAACAAAGTAGAGTAATGAAATAGAGAACTAGTAGCCACAATCGAGTGAAAAATGTATTGCACTGTTTTATTTTGTTTCGGGATATTGTTAGAGAATACATTTTAATTTATTTTATCAGACAATGAGACTAAATAACAATTACATAAAACTCATAAAGTTATTTTAAGAGTTATTATTTATACTGTACACATTAATTGCTACGCTCAGCCCCATCCCCGCAGGTACTCCTCAACTTACTAAAACCAAATTTAAGACTTTGCTAATCCAACAGTCAACTAAAATTAAAATTTAATGTCCATCACAATAATATTAAACGCTAGAACAAATTAGAAGAATAAAATTTTCATAAAATTAAGTCCGATATCTAATGTAGAGACGATATTTCATGGAATGATAAACTTTGCACTTAATCAAAATAAGAGGTAAGGATGAAAAGTTATTATGAAACTTTGAAGCTCGATGTGGGTCGGAAGTTCCCATGATTACACTTTGGTCAAAATCGTCTTATGGGTGGGCTCAAAAACTAATGAAAATCCTATTAATGGTCCAATTTTTATAAAACTAGTTATTGTTATATATATATATATATATATATATATATATATATATATTTTGGAGCGCCTAGTTCGAATTTTATGTTGGTTTTGCGTAACCGTCCAAACAATTTAAAAAACCTAAATTAAAAAATTGAACGATTTTTAATGAACTTATTTCAATAATAATTAATTAAACTGCGGTTATGGTGGTGTTTTCTTGTCATGGAGTTTTCAAAAATTAATGATTTATTGTGAATTGTTCACAATTTTCGCTCTATATATTAATAAAGAGTTCTTATTTTATATTATTAAGGTGGTGAATTCGAATTTACCCTTATATTATAATGCAAAGTCATTGGATAATCAAATGAATAAAAAACACAATTTTCCACACAAAAATCACTTTATTTGTGCAACGCAAATACAAGACGACGTTTCAATAACTAAGACATTATCCTGAGCTACTACATGCACACAAACCCTACTGACAATGGACTGTCACCTACTACATGCACACAAACCCTAATGATAATGGACTGTCACCTGCTAAATGCACACAAACCCTACTGACAATGGACTGTGAGTTCACAATCCACTGTCATTAGGGTTTGTGTACATGTAGCAGGTGACAGTCTACTGTCTGTAGGGTTTGTGTGCATGTAGCAGGTGACAGTCCATTATCATTAGGGTTTGTGTGCATGTAGTAGGTGACAGTCCACTGTCAGTAAGGTTTGTGTGCATGTAGCAAGTGACAATCCATTATCATTAGGGTTTGTGTGCATGTAATAGGTGACAGTCCACTGTCAGTAAGGTTTGTGTGCATGTAGCAAGTGACAGTCTACTGTCAGTAAGGTTTGAGTGCATGTAGTAGGTTTATTGTGTAGTTATTAGTATTTAATAAATTTTGTTCCCCGCTGAATTTATGTTCACGGATTACTTGAGGAAATAGAATATATAAAGGAAATTTTTTGTTCTAGTATTTTCAGTATTTATGGTATATTTTATATCCACAATTGCAATACATTAAAAAAACAATATATTAAAAACTTGTCACAATCTCAAGTTTGGAAATTTCGGATGACTTGTTGAACTATAATGATTTACTTTTCAAATATATTGTTTATATGTATGTAATCAGTAAATAAGTAAAACTGAAATAATATTAATTACACGAAGAGCGTATTGTATTACATCTTGTAGTAAGCCTAATTAGAATAAACGGATAGCATCTGTTAAGAATGGTAAATAACGTAGCGTGCCGGGTCAGAGATAATGCCCTTCATTTAACTTACAAACCATGCAAGGTAATAAACCTTGGCCCCTGGGATTATTCAAACTGCTAATTGATTCTCTCCGCATCGCATCTGTGCAATAACTCAGGGAAATTAACTCATTTTATCGACAAACCGGTTCTCGCTACAAACCATAAGCGCTTACTTTCTTCTGGTGTTAATGAAATAGTAAGACTCCAGACTTTATATAACACTATGTCACGCTTAGTAGCTTAAACGCTTTCTCGTTATGTCATCGGTACTCATATTTTGAATGAAGTTTATTCAACTGAGTTTCTACATCTATTCTGTGGAAAGCTTTGAACAAACAAATATTTTCGTGCGTTCACAGCTGTTGCAGTAGTCTTTAAGACAAAAGTGTGAAATGTGTACAGATTTTGATCGCTAGAACAGTAGTTTAAAAAAAGTTTAGCAGTTAAAGATATGTTTACACTCGATTAATTTTTGCCCGATTTTGTTCAATGGTACACAGATTGTTTTAAACATCATTATCTAGATGTTTGCCATTAAGGGACACGCACTTATAGTGAGAATGTGCGTGGCAATCCCTAGGTATCCTAACGGGATTTACACCTTTATTTATAGTGTTAGTGGTTTAGACAACTTCCTTTCATCTTTCCTATCAGGCCTCTCTTAACTAATCCTTGTTCGCTTCCGGCCCTGGCGTTATTAGAGTATTCGTGAGCTAGCGGTATATTTTAAACTCATTTCTCTTTTAAGGCGATGATGGGCGAGAGGTTTATCGCCTTTTAACAAAAAAATAAAAATCATTCGAAGTTTCAAAATGTCAGCCGTACAAAATAAATTTCAATTAAAAATACTTATAATAAATAAGTGATGTAGATCTTTATACACCTAATGATATGAACTCCAACTTTCAGCCATAGATAATAAGTTATAGAATGGAAATTTTTAATGTTAAATTCACAAATTTGAAATATGAATGATGCAAATGCCCAATATATACACAGTACAAGAAACAAATTCCGGTCTTGTTAGTAAATGACAAAGATGGTAAAAACATTTTAGCGTGCGAATTGACTGAATCTTCTATGTAAATACAAGACAATTCCGTTATTTTCAAATAAGGAAATTCATTGAATCGACGTTGTGTACCCTTGTGTTTTATTACCGTAATCACTAAGGTAGCCTATATAAAAACAGAGAGCTCAAAAGAACAAACTTTAGTTAAAATCTATACTTTTAAAATAGTCTTTGTTATCACGAAATAATTCTGAACATTTACTGCACTGTATATTCGGAATACTAATTACTGAACTAGACACTTAAATTGCAATAAAAATCCATCATAATTACAATGCATTAATAGAACTACTTGTTTATATATATATATATATATATATATATATATTATTTTTTTAGGTTATGAGACTAAATTGGTATGTTTATTATATTTATATCCTAAAAAAAACTTCTCGAGTCACAAATGTTATTGTGAATCATATACATTGACGACTAGCTGTAGTACCAACAAAGTTATTGGAAACTGCGAAATGCAACAATAACAGTATAATATTATCGTAATGAGATGATTGTAACCAAACCTACACGAGTCCAGCTGTTACAGTATTATTTGTGACAATAGTACTGAAATTGGATTAATTAATTTTAATGCTCAAGTGTTTATAGTTTGATGAAAGAAATAACGTAATAAAGGGTTTAACGCAAGTAAATTAGTGAATCATTACGTTTCATATACACACCACTTTTAGGTTAAACTTTATTGTATATACAACAGAGTGCAACAGCAATTTGCTAAGATTTTGTGACTTTAAAAAAAAATCGTTCAGTTTAAAATGTAAGTTTTTATTGTAGCAATAACCGTGTTCCTATCTGTAATTTAGCCGAATGAGTTTTTATCAGATTCTACTAAATTTAGGTTTGTCTTGTTTTGTAATCTTACTCCCTGGTGGATATTTACGGTGTCATTACCTATATTAATAATAACTGCAATTGTAAAATAAATTAAATATCCAAATCAACTAAACAAGAACTACCATTACAAACTTAGACCTAATCTGTAATTGAATAAGGAGAAATAAATGTCTTAAAATATGAACTTTATATAATCTCACATATATCTTGTGAAAAATTTCAAGTTTAATAAAAAAAGTCAACAAAGGTAAAAAAATGAATGAGCCTTTAAATGGAAAGTTATCGAAATTTGGTTTAAAAAAATGTTTAAATATAACTGAATATTAATGAATGTCAAAAAAACTCAAAACTTTCAAAAATAACGTGAACCGTAGAGAAAAGATGGGTGATATTACCATCTTTTATCCTTGTCCCAAGACACATTAGCACCATAAGTCTCTAGGTCTCTGAGAAGCAATTTGAAAACATTGGTAGTCCTTATTCCCTGAGGAAAGGGGTAAACTTCAAACTAAACTTGTTTCTGTATTCTGAAAACTTTTTGTAACACGGTGTTGGTATTCTTACATTTGATAAAATAATGAAATTTGATGCATCATTTATCCTTTTTGCAGTATAAATGTTTATTTTATCTACACAAATTGTGAAATATTTTACTCCCAAAAAGCACAATTTTTCGAGAATATTCTTAATAAGTAATGAAAATCAATCGAAACAGTTTCTAGCTATTGGATTTTTAATTTTGTTTTCATTATAATTCGAAGGAATAAACATAAACTGAATATTCCATCTAACTTCAGTCAGTGTATTCTCTTATTAAATTCATTTTTTTTAACTCACGGACCCGTACATTTTATTTTCAAGAAATAAATAAAACAAATGTCCATTAAATTTAAAACGCAATTTCTCTAAAACTATTGATTCAAATTAAAAAAAGTAATATACTGTTGAAAACAGAATTTATTGAGCTTTAAAATGATGTGTTGTTCAACCCACCTCAAACATTTAAAATTGTAGAGGTTGGCTGTACCAGATCTTAGGAGTTAAAAATAAAATTAATGGGTGTTTGTGAAATTTTTGATATATATATAGACTATATAACTCAAAGAAAAGAGTAGAAAATGTTTTTTTATAATATTTCGTTCAATAAAAACTTATTCGTAGAAATAGAAAAATAACAATTTATGCAATATATATATATATAGAAGAAAAAAATGAAGTTAAATGTAAGAAAACACAAGTGGTGAGCCACTTGGTATATTTAATTCCGAGAAGAATTAACAGAATTTTAAATTACATCAATAGCAAATAATTTTTTCTAAATATAGTTCTAGTTTTAATTATATGCATGTACTAATATAGATGCTGATGTGTCTTTATCCATTACTTAACCAAAATGACGGAAAATCCGTTATATATTTTTATAGATTCAAAGGTCACTGGAAATATAAGTTTTCAACAAAATCTCATTAAACACAATTTTAAAGCCAGAAAATTTTTTTTAACTTATTTGTCATAAAGAAGGAAATCCTCGATAAAAAAAAAGTTTAAAATAGGTTAACGGAAAACCATGAAGTTTGCGTTGAATTTTTTCTCGTGTACAAAATAAGAGTAAAAAATTCAAGTTGTAATTGTAAGTAAAAAAAAAAAAGAACCGTGTCTTTGAACATTATTCAAGTATTAAAAAAAGTCAGTAAAAGTCTCACATTCTAAGACAAGGAACGAGCTTATAAGTGAAACCGGGTCTATTAAAAGTGCATTTCTACCTGTTACCCCTAGACAATCGTTCAGTGGAACTGAAAGTGAACTAGATCGGTCACCATATCTGTCTGCAGTGCAGATGCCGTAACCAGACCGTATTAAAGTGATAACGGATCACTTCAAATAATGACAATACGGTCAATTAGAAACCTGTTAGGCCACTCCCTAACCTGGTTTATTGCCAGATTTACTGCTCGGGCATCTCATTGAACAACAGTACGCCCACAATACAACTTCACCTGAACATCTTTCTAGTCTATTGTGATCAAGCTTTCAGAATTGACAGTACAATTTGGAAGTTCCAAAGGAAAAATATTGTTCCACATATTGATTAAAATAAATAATTTAAGTAAAGATGAACACATTCCAAATTTTATAATAACTTAAATACATTGCAACTTATATCACAGAATACTAAATTACAATATTGATAAGAACTTTTCCTTTCATTTAAAAACATGTAAACCCTATGTAGTGCTTTGTTTACAAGGTATCTGATTTTTACAAAACACTATTAAATGTTTTAGTCGATTTTTTACCATTTCATAATCAATGTAGTATATCTTTAAAATAAATTTCTAATATATTTACGCAACATTATACATTATGCGCCAAAATAACCAGTACTGAAATTGTAATATTTTAATTAAATAGTTTTACCAATATATACAAGTAAAATAAAGCAAAATCGGTTAGACTCGGGTAATGACATGTTCAATATGACCTCCGTTCAGTTTTAGGCAACACTTGTACCGTTTTTGAAGGTTTTGCATCATTTTGGTGAAAAGGGGTTGTTTCATGCTCCTCATACACATGGTTATTTTTCCCTGGAGTTGGACGATGGTAGCTGGTGGGTTTTCACGGAAAATATTCTCCTTCAACATTCCCCAAACGTAGGCGTCATGAGGTGTAAGATAGGGGGAGTGGGCTGGGTAAGGAAAGTTTGTTCTAATGGAAATGAGGCGGTTGCCAAAAGTTTCTTGGAGGAAAGCAATGTTGGTTAAGGCAGAGAGCCGGTTACACCATCTTGCTGGAACTATTGTGAACGAAAACACAAGTTTCGGGCACGACAAATCTCCTGAGGTCTCCAATAAAACGATCAAGAATGACCGTATATCGGTCCTGATTAACAGTATGAGGATTTCCATTATTGTCTTGAACAAAGTATGGATTAATTATGTCTCTCCCTGACGCAACGCTACAAATGGTTACACGCTTACTATGCTGTGGCCTCTCTACAACACTGTAAGGACGTTCAAACCTAAGAAAACGTGTTGTCTGCTTGTTTATGAAACCATTAAGGGGCACATGACATTCATCTGAAAACCATACATCACTCAGAAACTGAGGTTCTCCATAGCACAGTACTAAACTCTGACTGTTTTATTTATACAGTTCAAAGGTTGCCCAGTTTGTATCTTGTAGGGAAAACCACCATTGTTTTTAAACATTCTTCTCTACGACGTATTGCTTATATTAGGTTTAGGCTTCTTTTTGGTGACTGTAACATTTGCTGCAACACTCTTCCGTGGTTTTCATTTATACAGACAGTAGTTGTATAAGCCCTTCCGCTGCGTCAAAACACTTCGAAGTTCTTCGAAATTTTTGAACAACACTAATTATCACAGCATTACTAGGCGGGTTTTTGTAAAAATGTTCCTGAAAACGTAATGCAGTGTGTGGCAATCACGGCCCATCCGCACGTGTAATTCCGTCAGCGAAAATAATGCCTTACGATAAAAGCTTTCTCTCCAGTAGTTAGCACCATGCCAGCAAAAACTAACCTCAAATAAGAAAGAAATAATAATCACGAAGACGTGGTAACAATCAAAAGTTAACACAACTGATCAAGAAGGCAGCTACAGCTGATTCAGTTTCAGTACTGTATATTTTGGCGCGTACCGTATCTTGAAATCTATTTACTTATAACCTAAACACGGACTTTTTGATATCGACATTTATCTAATTGAATGCTGGTTTATGCTGGGGGTGTGATTTTAAACTGATAGGATAGATAAAGAACTGCGTATATAAATATTGAATAACAGTTAATGATATTAAAATTATAGAGTATAAAAGAGATTTAACTAATATAAACCAGTCAGGAATTTTAGTGAAGCTATTATGAGTGAATTTTCTGATAGAAAATAAGCTACGTATTTAAGATATCCAAGTGGAGAAATATAAGGCAACCGCTTATATGATATTTAAGGATTTCAAAAACAAATTTCTTTCAAAAGTGTACATATGTTGTTATGGGATTGTTTAATTCGTTAAACAATTATTGTTACTTCGTATAGAATTATCCTCGTGAATGATCGGATGGTTATTTTATTTTGATTGTTTTCAGATGGTTTGTATCCGTTCATCCAAAAAGAGAGTGAAAAGAATTTTGGCATAAAAAAATATTATATTAGCTATTTAATTATTAAATCAATCCTAACCTTATCTACAAAACAATATTCGTCCAAACGGATGATTGGATTAAAAGCGTATCGTTCCAGAAGCAGTCGTTAGTCCAAACAAATTATTTTATTCAACACAGTAAAATATAGCATTAAATTAAAGTTAATCTAGAGTGGTAGAACATTCATAGTTGAGGTATTCCCAGTTGGTCAAGGTCTTAGAGTCATTGCTCTGTGTGCAATAACAGCAATGAGTTTATCAGGGTATAGCACAGTGGATAATAAACAAGGTCAAAACATAATGCTTACCTTGCAATCACGTACTAGAGATGTAATGACTTTACCTGAAACAAAAAGAAGATAGTGTTAGAAATAATTAACACTAGAATGTATTATTATAAAATAAACGTATTTCGTAAAATGTAAGATATTTACAACTTATTGATATATTATCTATTGCGAGTTATTTTTTGCAAAAATATACGCAGTGTAGCGGAAAGATTTGCCTTATCTATCAATAGACGATTACATGAAATTTACAAATCCACATAAGTTTTATATATTTTTAGATAGTTTAAAGCTATGAGTGTTAAATCAAAGTTATTTAAGGAGACAAGTAATCGATAGGTTAATTAAGTAACGTGACTATGTAATGTTAAGTTTTTGAAATGAGAGGCATACATTTGAAATATTTAAATAAGGTCATGTCAATTAATTGTTCACAAAACTGGTAAACTTAATTTATTGTTAAGCATTAATTGATCAAAGGAAGCGAAGTAGATTATAAACTAGCTGACTGAACTTTAAAGCTTAATTATTGTGAAGTATTAATTAATTGATTTAGGGAAGCGAATTAGATATTGTATACTTGTTGATAGAACTAGTATTAATTGATCGAATAAAATAAGGTAAATAATGTATAGATTGTATATTTGCCGACAGAACTGAAAATCTAATAATTTTAAAGTATTAATTGATCGATGGAACCAATGAAGATATTGACAAAAGTAGAAAACTTAATTATTGTTAAATATTGATTAATCGAGGGAATTTAAGTAAATAAGGTGATATCATAAGTAAATATTGTATAGATTTTATACTTTCTTTGACAGAATTAATTATTGTTGAGTATTAATTATTCGAGGGAAACGTTAATTAATTGTTAAATATGAATTGGTCGTCGGAAGCAAAGTAGATATTTCATACTTGCTAACAGATTGTATACTTGCTGGCAGAACTGGAAAGCTTAATATTATTGTAAAGTATCAATTAATTAAGGATAGCATAGTATATACTGTATAGATTCTACATATGCTTAGAGAACTGTTAAGTTTTAATTAATCGAGGGAGACGAAATAGATTTTGTATAGATTTTATACTTGCCGACAGCATTGAAAACCTTGATTATTGTAAAGCATTAATTGACTGAGGGAAACAAAGTAGATATTTTATAGATTGTAAACTTACTGACACAACTGGAAAGCTTAAATATTAATTGATCATGGGAAGTGAAGCAGATATTGTATACTATCTGATAGAACTCGAAAGCTTAATTATTGTTAAGTATTAATTGATTAAGGAAAAGGAAGTAAATATTTTATAGATTGTAAAATTGCTGAAACAACTCGAAAGCTTAATTATCGTTTAGTATTAATTGACTGAGGGAAGTGAAGCAGATATTGTATAGATTGTATACTAGCTGACAGAACTGGAAAGCTTAGTTATTGTTAAGTATTAATTGACTAAGGGAAGCGAAGCACATATTGTATAGATTGTATACTAGCTGACAGAACTAGAAAGCTTACTTATTGTTTAGTATTAATTGACTAAGGGAAGCGAAGCAGATATTGTATAGATTGTATACTAGCTGACAGAACTAGAAAGCTTACTTATTGTTTAGTATTAATTGACTAAGGGAAGCGAAGCAGATATTGTATAGATTGTATACTAGCTGACAGAACTGGAAAGCTTAGTTATTGTTAAGTATTAATTGACTAAGGGAAGCGAAGCAGATATTGTATAGATTGTATACTAGCTGACAGAACTAGAAAGCTTACTTGTTGTTTAGTATTAATTGACTAAGGGAAGCGAAGCAGATATTGTATAGATTGTATACTAGCTGACAGAACTGGAAAGCTTAGTTATTGTTAAGTATTAATTGACTAAGGGAAGCGAAGCAGATATTGTATAGATTGTATACTAGCTGACAGAACTAGAAAGCTTACTTATTGTTTAGTATTAATTGACTAAGGGAAGCGAAGCAGATATTGTATAGATTGTATACTAGCTGACAGAACTGGAAAGCTTAGTTATTGTTAAGTATTATTGACTGAGGGAAGCGAAGCAGATATTGTATAGATTGTATACTAGCTGACAGAACTAGAAAGCTTACTTATTGTTTAGTATTAATTGACTAAGGGAAGCGAAGCAGATATTGTATAGATTGTATACTAGCTGACAGAACTAGAAAGCTTAGTTATTGTTTAGTATTAATTGACTGAGGGAAGCGAAGCAGATATTGTATAGATTGTATACTAGCTGACAGAACTGGAAATCTTAGTTATTGTTAAGTATTAATTGATCGAAGGAAGCGAAGATGATATTATATACTTGCTGACAGCAAGAGAACCTTTGATTATTGTTAGGTATTAATTCATCGGAGGAGGGGAAGCAAATATTGTACATAGATTTTTATAACGTAATTCGAAAACTAAGATATTCTTAATTACTAATTGATCGAGGGAAGCTAATTAGGTATAGAAATGATACTTGTTGACGGAACTGGAAATTTTAATTAATTATAAGTATTAATTGCTCTAGGGATACGAAAGAGAGTATTAGAAATAAATATTGACAAATATTTTAATTCTCAAGTGTAGATCAAACATTGAGTACAACTTTAAAGTCTGCATATCATTATACTTAGATTTATTTCTGCGATAGCAAACGAGAGAAGTATCATTAAATAAACGAAATTTTAATCAGCTTGATCTCAAAATTAATTAGGGAAAAATAGATTTAATATGTAATTTTAGACGCCACTTAGTTAAATTGGTACGCAAGATGTACGTGTAAAATTGTACTTGAATGGAATGGAATTTAGAAGACAATGGTTTTATATCGTATATTGATGTGTTCGATCATAAACCAGACAGTTATCATCCATCGTATACACTTTATATGTAAGGGAAAACATTTTCAATTGTTATTTGAAATTACAATAATTCAAGATTTATTTATTGTAAAACATTACACAATGACAGAATTGTGTTTCCAGCCACAACGAAGGCATTGGTAAGACAAACTTAAACAGAACACAGATAGTTGACAGCACAACTTGTACAATATAAATAACACATATATACTAGTGACTCTGTGTTCATAGACTCCTTGAATTTTTAATATATTCAATAAATCGTTCATGTAAAGTGATTGTGGCAATTTCTTAGTGCACGACGTGACGCCAACAATATGCATGAACCAAGAAGTAGCAGTAAATAATAACACAGCTACTGTAACTCACACATTCACAGGGATAAATAATAAAAATTAAATGATATATGAATAGATTCTTCCCTGTATCGTGATTGTTGATTTACAATTCATTGGAATCACAGTGCTAATATATATTATGCTGTACTCAGCAATGCACATAAATTCTGGACACATTGACTACTTTAACTGAACAACAAGCCTATACCCCCACCAGTTGTGGTCCTTGGTGACTGGTAGTCTAAATACATTGAAATTGTAAACGATATGACTACCATTTTATGTTACTATAATTCACATTGATGGAACGTATACAAGTTGTACGAAAGTTATATTGAGTTAATCTCAGGGAGCAAAATAATGAAACTGAATGGAACAAAACAATAAAACTGAATATAAATAATAATTTATTTAAAATTTTTGTAGCCCTATGAAACTCAGAGAAGATTTTTTAACACATATAAATTAAAATATCCCATGAGAAAGATTTAGAATATTGCATTGCATGGGATCAAATTGCATTTTACAGTTGAAGTTTTACTTTAACGATTGTTCTTTGTGGTTTGTTCGTACCATTTTATTTAATACTGTGGATCGCGCAATTTATTCCCAATAAGGTGATCTACGTCCATGCCTTGGCATCGTGAAGTAACTGTATGAGTGATCCCCATTTTCAAATTTAACAAAAACCTTGATAAATTCATTGTTCAGCCAAACTGAAAACTTAAGAAAAACGTTCTTTCCTAGAAGCTAGGAAAATAAAATCATAAAGAACTGCTCTACCTCCTACCATAGAAAAGTCGTATACAAATGCAATATAAGTCCCAGTACCGAATTCATGTTCATCGTCTAAGGAACTGAGTGAGATGGTTCGTGTACTTGCCAGTCAGATAAAACAACTGATAGCAGTCCAAAGTGATACATCTCTTAATATATCGTCTCGTTCAAAAGTTGACTTTCAACAAAACCTATCGCATTGAAAGCTAAATCCGCGCCTTCACCAATAAAAAACTACAAAACATCTTCGATAGCGGGACATATAGTTAAGCAAAATCACAGTCAATGCCTATACTGACTAAAACTTCATCTTTTGTCAAAGTGCAGAACAAAATCACTCTGGGCAAGCTCTGTACACCACCGAGTGTTGCCACTAAGTCTCCGCAAAATCAGAAATAATGGAAGGGTAGGTTTACAAAATTCCCTTCCAAAACCACTTCAGAGCAATTTTTCGTCCATTTCACCTATTCTGATAATTCAGGAAGTACAAGAATAATAAATACGGATCAAAATTAATTTTAACTAAAGACTAATTAAGTTTATCCCTACAAATTTTTTAATAAAAATTGTGGTCAGATATATATAAATTTCAACTCCTTCATACAATGGAATATAAACGGCGTGAGAAGTCACATTGAAGATTCAAGGTTCTGTACGTGATACATCCTCCTTAATCATTTGCTTGCAAGAGACTCGCCTCCATCATCCCCACTCCCTTAGTTTCAGGGGTTTTCAGTTTTCCGAAATGATTTTCTCACTGCAATCAGAGCTAAGGGTTGAGTGGTAATACTCACCCACAACATCATATGAGATGTGTCTGTGAGCCTTAGGACTTCATTGCAAACAGTAGTAATAATGATCACTATATCATATAATATGACAATTTGCTCTTTTTACCTGCCACCTAATTACAGATTTATCGAAGATGAATTTTACAACTTGATTAGATGTCTACTCCATATATTACTAAAACTGTCTCTTAAGATCGAACACATCAATATACAATTTAAACCATTGCCTTCTAAATTCCTTTCCATTCAAGTATAACTTTACAAGTACATCTTGCGTACCAATTTAACTAAGTGACGTCTAAAATTACATACTAAATCTATTACAATGATTTTTACCCTATTAATTTGAGATCAAGCTGTTAAAAATTATGTTTATTTAATGATAATTTTCTCGTTTGCTATCGCAGAAAACAAATCTAGGTATAATTAAATGTAGACTTTTAAAGTTGTGCACTGTGACCCAATGTCTGATTTACACGTGAGAAGTCAATATTTGTTTCTAATACTAACAAACATTACTATATTTAAATTGGGGTAAGATACTGCGATTAGTTTTGATGAAATTTTCAGTTAGCCTGGATTTTTCGATACCTAAAAAATAATTAAAAACTCTTTTTGGATATATCACCAAAATATGTCTGTATTTCAAATTTTTTTAAAATTATCCAACCGCTTACATTACATTTCAGTAAATAGATAATGTTATATTAGTTTCCCTAAAGATACGTTTCATACATTAGGCAAATGTGAGAATGAAAGGATAAAATAAACGGTTCACAAACAGTCTCATACAACATTACACAAAACGAAATACTAAACAAATCTAGGGTCTTACAAAAAGTGACAATTTGAGCATTGGTGAAATATGAAGGTTAGGTTAGGTTAGGTCACCCAAACCAATTCACCGTAAGTGAAATCAAAATTCAGTATGCAATTAAGAAATTTAAACAAAAGAATGAAGTCGAATAAGGTACATTTTGATTTGAAATATTATAATTCATTACTCACAAACCGTAATTTGTTTTTACATTTTAGGTTATAAATCTTTACTTGTAAATAAAATTTAATTAAAATCAATTGGACAGATTTCCAATTTTCTAGAACGCGCTTACTATTCACTTTTAATTGTTGCAACTATGGCTTGTATATGTATATGAACAAAATTGTGTTCCGTTTATGTATGATTTTGTAGAATTTAAGTAAAGAAAATGTATAACGACATCAATCAAGGAAACAGTAAAATATATAAAGTACGTGTATATTTGCAAGTTTACGGCTAAGGACGGCATATGATATTTTAAATACACTACTTAACAATTAGCCCATAATTTTAGTACTAATTATCAATAAACCATTGTTGTTTCAACTATGGCTTGTATAAGCGTGTGAACACGTTTGTGTACAATTAAATATGATTTTTGAGAATTTAAGTAAGGAAAATGTATAAGGACACCAATTAAGGAAACAGTGAAATATATAGAGTACGTGTATATTAGCTAAGGACGACATATGATATTTTAAATATAGTTCTTAACAATTAGGCCATAGTTTTAGTAGTAATTATCAATAAAACCATTGAAAGGACCATTTTGTCCTTTACAGCCAAAGATTTTAGTAATCCAGTTGTTTTTATTGTATCAGTTGATTACTTGATAGACAACGCATCTGTTACGTACTTCTCACTACAGCCTTATTAATAGTTCATTGACGTAGAAAGCAAAGTCACGCCTCTCAATTTACACATTTTCTTTGACCACAGTCTTACCTATTATGGTAAACATCATGTAAAAGTGATATAACAAGTAGTATGTCTGCAACACCAAGTTTGTAGCTTTAGCTGATTAACAATTCTAGCACCTATTTTTACCTTATTGCACGCATGGATGTTTATCATATAAAACCAATAGCGTGTCAATAGCTAAGGGGGGAAATGCAACATGCCTTCTGAGACTCAAAGTAATTCATGAATTCAATGTATTTTAATTTAGAAGGTATTAGGAATGTATCTGGCAGTTGTAGACGCCATACATCCTCTGTCAAGACCAACCCTGTCGGTGTGATCGGTACAACCACTTTCATTAAAAAACTGAATCACTGACGAATTGTATTAGCAGTTGTTCAGTTCAGTCAGTGCTGCAATATTTTGTACCATGTCACTATTTTTCGTAATCATACGTATTGTTGTATTAGTTTCCATATAAGTACATTATCACGGAAAGTAGCCAAAACTCAAACTCTTGAGGATATTTTTAATGTAAAGTAGTTTATGAAAAGAGAAGATGTGTAAAGACTTGAATAAAGTGCGGATAGAGTGTTGGCTGCAACGGGAATAAATCGTGAGGCCGAAAGAGATGAAGATGAACCACTTTGAAACTCAAACGGAAAACAGGTAACGAGACTGGATGAATTTAATGAGGAGTGCTGGACAGAATATCGGTATTCACAGAATACTTTAATAAAGTTAAACACCGGAAAAGATACTAAAATGAATTATGCAACTCAAACGAAAACCGGAAACAATGATGAGGGGAGTGGATGATTTTAATGAGGGGTTATAATGATTTGAAAAATGTATTCCAACGACCTAAATATATAATGTTGTACTGTGTTTTAAATAAAATTGTTACGGACTTGCATTATTTTCAATTTACCACCACGTTTAAAGTTTCGTAAATATTAATATCGGTAAAAGAATTGAACAAAGAACGCACATTTTGTTCTTCGATATGACTTATTTCCAATATCGCAAAAATTCAAAAATAAACAGCTCAGATACTTGGTTATACATCTTATATTTGTGGTTGTAATGTCACATATAATAATTTAAACACTTTTTATTTTTTAGTAGAACCACAAATTTATTTACTAAAAAATAAAAGTGTTTGATTTATTAAAATGGAATACCATCAAGTACCTACGGTTCTTAGCATAAATAGTTTAATAATAATAATTACTAGGAATAATTAATTGGTGTTATGTTAAAAAAAGTGTTAACAAATTACTGTAATTTATAAAAATAAGTTTCAATTAAATATAGAAAAGAAGTGCCTAAGATAGCCCGGAGAGGTCTTATTTTGAATTAAGTAGCTTGTACACAGAGGCTAACATAGAATTAGAGTTTCCACTTCAGGTGTAATATTTCTCCCGATGGCGCACATTCGTATATTGTGCTTATCTGTTAATTTTGATAATTTGAGACAAATTAATAGATGGTGCACTTGTACAGAAACTAAAAAATTTAATATATACACCTCGACATAGATTTTCATCCATCACAATAAAAAGATATTCCACTTACTTCGCTCGAGTTGTCAATTCGGCCTTTGTGAGCCACGAAATTAATGATATTTTAATTTTTTTTAATATGAATGTATGTTGTAATGGATGTAAAAGTCGGAACGCTACGCCGCTCTTCAATTGAGTCTCCTTTCGTATTGAAACTGGGTGTAATTCGTAACATGAAACCTAGTCATTGACGGCAGTCAAGGTTTGATTTAGTTTTTTTAGTGACGCTAGCCGTAATTATATTTTTTAATGCAATTTATCACAGTTGTTAAGGTTATATTTTACTAAAAATCTATCAAAATTGACTCTAATAATTGCGAAAAAATATATAACAGTAATTTTATAATGGCGTAATTGAGATTTTGTTGTTTGCAAAAACTCCAGAACGCCAGGTCTGTCTTTTTTTGCGAAATGGCGACTAATACGTTTTTAATACTTTACGGCTACAATGAAACAAGATTTATACCACATAATTAGAGCAGAGATTGAGCAAATCTAATCATTGTTTTTGGTCTTAAAGCAAGTAACTACAATTTTGTATTTTCGTTATTATATTATACATGCATAATAATTATAGAAGGCAAACAAAATCTCTAGGTATCGTGTTGAAAAAATAGTTTTGACAGTTTCTGAAGTATCGCTGCTACCAAACGGACCTTTTACTTTTATTATTACAGGTGAAACAAAATCGGATATACCTATTAAAATATTAACATACATGGAAAGTAGGAAGTTATTACATATTCATCATTCCTTATTTCAAGTGTATGAATTTATAATTTATAACATTTATTTTCTCTTAATTGATATTGACATGTATTACCGTTGTTATTGTCAAATATATCAACTATAGATAAAAGAAAAAAATAATAACAGAAGATGGATGGATTTAATATCAGCAAACGGGAAAACCCTAAACTCTAAACAAAGATAGCAATACAATCCATGTTCAATAATTTATTGCCTTATTTGTATATGATGCATCGCAGTTCCAATAATTTAATCTAGCAGTATCATAGTTGAACTCTAACGTTCGTTATTAAAAAAATTCAGCAAAATATCTTAAGTACTTTTAAATACATTAAATTCACTACATTTTACAATTTATTATTTTTAATTACGGAGAGATGCGGTAGAAACAAAGCACAATAAATATGTATTAAACATACAAAACATTCATCTACATGGGTGTGCAAACCTTCCGTAAACTATTCAATGTCAGGGTTAAAGCTGATATTGTATGTATGCTATGCGAAGAGATGGGTGAGGTAACCTTTTTAAAGAGGTAAATACTTTTGATATTAAATATCTTTCATCGACAAAGGTTCATTAAGTTGCAGACAATTAGTTTTGAAGTCTACAGAGGTTTTATTAGGCTTCTGTCTATTAGATGTTAAATATACGCGTGTACTACATTTTACAAATTCTTTATCAATGTCATAATAACATAAAGCAAAAAATTATTTTTCACAAAGGAAATGACAGTTTCTTTTTCTATCACAATATTAAAATATTAATTAAATTTTGTATTGATCAATTTAGTTTTCTCCCATATAGTGAATTAAAGTGTCGTGGTGGAGAAAAGTGTTATTTTTTGGTATTTAGGTACATTATTTTAACTAATACATTAGTTTTAAAAATTAATACATTAGAGTCCAAGACCAAATCTCAAAATTTCTATTGAAATAAAAATCGGCTATAACGATTTTTAACAAATTTTAATCAATGTAATCTTTATGTATTCATGTAAAGCGTATTGGTTGCATTGGCAATTGTCTGTCAAAAAATTTAAATGAAACATGGATTTCATACTAAAATGTGAAATATCTCAAAATGGCCCAAGCGATCAAATTTCATAAAATCAAAAGATTTATAAGACAAAAATAAAATTCTTACGTAATTTGGAAAATGCAGGATTGAATCGTGACATCCGAAAATATTTTATAATATTTATTTATCAATTATTTCCGACAGCATAATTTTTGTACTTAAGATTTAGCAAATTGCATTGGTTTAAATTATTAATATTCATATTTTACCACAATCTTATGGAAATATGTAGAGCCGATTTAAATAAATAAGCCTTTAATAGACGGCTTTATATTTTATTCCCCGATTTTTGGGAGAGAGGAAAGAGACCAATAGGTTTTGTTTGAGACATTCTCCGTATAATTTAACCAAGGACATTATATTCGTTTCATTTTACTATGCACATTTTGAGTTACGTAAAATGATTATGTGTGATTCATAATTAGGTAATAAAACTACAGTAGGTATTAATTGTAACAAATCGCACAAACGGTTTCTGAAAAATATATTTTGTTAAAGACAACTTTTATAACTCAAGGAGGTCTAAACGGATATATTAACAAAAAGCATAATATCGTTTTTACTTCCCAATACTTCTTTATATATAAAGTATGCGAGAGAAAAGCCGATTATTTTATCGATTTAACTTACTAAAACTTTGAATGGAATATGAGATCTAGGGTGAAAATGTTCAGTAAAGAATAACCAATAAAAGAAATTGTCCACCTTTTTAGAAAAGGAAGGAAGCGAGGACGAGCCTAGATTAACGTAGTTGTCGGTGTTCCTTAGGGATATGTCGTGTATTTAGCAGCAAACAACCTGAAGGATCGCTAAGGGCGACGTTTTTGCTTCAAGCGTCACATTTCTCAACCCGGATGAACGCTGACATCTCGTTTATAACTGTCAGTTATTTATCAAACTGGGCTTAGTCAATGACTTTTTTTTTATGGAAGGAGGAGTAAAAATATTGGCGTGTTTTTGTACGCCAATCCTTTCCTTGCAACTCTTACAACCCATCAAACACTTTAATGGTCGCGCTAGCATCGGATAAAGTCATTAGTCTTCCCCGACATATCGCGTTGCTGCTGGAAAATACAAATATTTAAAAGGGAGTGAGTTATGAGAGAAGACGTGTCATATACATTTCTTATATTCGAATCCAGGTTTTGCTTACTTATATACTCGTACATAAAATGTACCGAATTATGATTACGAGTTCAAATTACTGTAATGTTATTAGATATATTCGAGCATACAAATCTATACACATAATGTCACCAAAACGTTATGCAGAAAGTACCCTTCAACTACTTAATGGTACAAGAAATTATTTTTGTTGTTCTTTAATGTGATTAATAAATGGATTTAAAACAAAGTAATCTGATTTATGTCTATTAGAAAAAAACGTTCTTTTCCGACCTAAATGACGGCAAGTATTTAGTGACCCCTATATAACCAAATTCAATGTCCAATTTTTACTTCTTTTTTTTAATTACATTTCATCATTATTATCATCCATTGAACAATTTTCGGCATTAAAAGAACAAACAATTTCTATCGGAAACAATATGTATTTCAGTACGTACTACCCTATTCTTGTCAATTAAGTTCTTTTGACAATTTGAATAAATCTGAGACCACAATCCACACATGAGAGAACTCCCATACTACTGCAAGAAATCTCTATAATTATAAATGGCAAATGAGATTAACTTTAGCTATTTAAGCTATCATATTTATTGTGTAAAAACACACACAAAATACAATCGTGCTGTTTTTTTTTAAACTACCAATTCCGTTCACTAATTTACCTAATTCCAAAAATAATTTTAAACAATATCAATAATTTATTTCTTGAGAAACTTGAACAAGTTATTATATTTAAAACAAAATTGTATAAAAGAACATATTACACCCTCTAATATCAATACATCAGTTATCTGTTACTTCTTTTTTATTTTGTTACTTCTAATTTTATAAAGTCGTACACAATTTTTGAATCACACGATACTCCTTTATAACATAATTCAGAAAGACGTTAGCTCCTGAAACATCCTGTGGGAGGATCCTGAGTATTGGCAAATTGCCATCATTGGTGTTAAGGATATTGGCACGAATTCTGCTCACTAGTTTCTTCTGGGACAATTTAAAATATTTAGCATATTAACTAGAATTCATTAAAATTTAGTTTATTCCAAGAAGAATAAATAGTTTTTGTTCACTAGATGAATATCCCTAGATGTTAAGGAATAATATGAAAACATGATTGCATACAATAATTCATTCCAGAGTGAAAACCATAATGCCTTTCTTTACTGTATTACGTTTATTAATATAATTGTTATTAATTATTTTTCTAAATTGGGACTTTTAAAAAATTTTACTTTGATAAACGTATTTAGAGTTACATTATTGCCTAAAAATCCGATCAAAACAATTTCGTAAAAGAAAATTTTTCATGAAATTTTAAAATTTATTATTCGATAGTTTTATCATGTCTTATTTTGAGGGTCATTTTTTAACCTTGTAGAATGTAATTATTTAAGACGTTGTTTATATGTGTTACGTAAATATATTTGATTAACTCCGGATGAAGTTGCAACCATGATTTCTCAGAGGATTTATATTAAGCTTAAAATCTTCTTTTACGTATGTTCTGCTTTTTAGGATTGCTTATGGATAATATTGTTTTAAAGTCATTCCTTTTACAATACTTAGTGTTGATTTATGAATCGGAAGAGACTATACAAAAAAGAAGGATTTGTAAGTTGTGTAACTTCGTATTAAGAACACTTATTTTAGACCCATGTTAACAAATTTTTTGAAAATATTTATATTTAGAATGTGTTATGTTAAATATGTAACAGACATTAAGTATTTGAAGAATTTAATTTAAGAAATTGGGTTTTTGATAAATATATTTCTACATTTTTTCCAATGGCAAGTACAATGTTACAGCTATATTTTAAGTGTATTAGTACCAATACCAAAACCCCTTGATATCAATTTCGAACAAAATCGATCCAACAGTTTAGAATTGATGAATGCGAGACATCTACTTACGTAGGCCTACATACCAACTAACAAATTGAGTTAAAACATTGTTTTATTGTTACACGGTGACTGAAAACAGACTTATCAGCAAAAATATCTACATATTTGCATCTCCATCACAATATTTTCTATATACAGGGTACAGAATGAGAAAATATTAAAAGGAAGTAAAATAACCTGTTAAATCAAACGCGCGTGAAAGATTAAAGTTAAGTTAATATTGAAAGAAATGAAATAAGTAAATTTGAATTTTGTAACCACCAATACAAGAGATCGAGTCTTTTCAGAGTTTTAATTGAACTGGCATTGTATCATCTCAATGTAAACAGGATCTCGCTGAATTGTTTGGAAGGGCGAGATCAGAGTGGAAAATCGTTAACGTTAAAGTCCGTACAAATACGCTCTCGGTCTATTTGTTTAAGACATCGAATAGGCGGTTCCGGAGAAGGTGAACAAACAACGATTGGAAAGTTCTATACTCTTTACTTGGGCTTCTTTAGACTTTTTGGGTTGTTGACGAAACTGTATAATAGAGATTGTGTATTTGTCTGCATGTTTAGTTTCAACATTCAACATGTTTATAAAAGTGTCAACATGTTGTAAATACTACTTAATCAATTTCCAGAGGCTTACATCAAATTGCATATTATTTTTTTTAAACATATTAATCTTCAAGATCTTTGTATTTTAAAACACATTGTTTGTATCAGAATTGTTTTTATTTGTGTTTGAATATAAAAAATTAAAAATAGATACCAAATATTACATAATTTCTGTAACATAACCTCAAACCGCAATGTTAATTAGATTTGAATCAGCTGTTCAAAGATTGACTTACAATAAATTCGAAACGTGCTCGACTCTGAGATTTATAACAAGCTTAAAAACTTAGAATGACTTGTACGCAATGCTTCTAGAAGCTATACATGACTTGGTGACACGTTGAAGCAAATATATATTATATATGTACTGTATAGTATTATGATTATGACAAGAAATAGAGAGAGCGAGAGATAAGGGTTCTGATTAGAACGAACATTAAGGTTAAGAAGATTACATCCCCACCTTAACTTCACGAATTATAGCAGACAGATATAATTTAAATATTGTACAACAAAAACGATAAAAAATAAAATTGAAACACAAAAAGACCGTAATTAACTGTTAAACTTCAATAAATAAAATCAAAAGAACGAATTAAAATAAAAACAAAACATAATTGGAATTGCTAACAATAGAAATAATAGTACATAAAATATTCATAGTAAAAGAACTTCTTTTATTTATTTCCCCCTTAGTGTTCATACTAAAGTAAATCGCCTATGTAATAACTTGTTAAATAACGACGGGATCATAACTAAACATAAAAATACCGGAGCTCCGTTAAAACTAAACATCAATTGGATTAGAATTATAAAAAATAACAAAATAAAACTAAATATATATATTATTATAAACAAATAGAACCTATTTATATTTAATGTAACAGCAGATATTTCTTGTTGAAACTCCATTTCAAGGATTAAATAAAGAAATAAAGCTAAAGTTTCCAAATTATTTTAATAATATAGCTATAGTTTATCGTCTGTGCAGTGTTCTACAGCTCAAACGCTGAACCGATTTTCATTACATTTATATGTGTAGGAAAAAATCTTGACCACCGTTAATAAATGCCCGATTTTAATCTAATACGATTTACGCCAAAGACGAGTTTATGACACAAACGAAGGAAGTTTATGCCCTATTTAAATATATACAAAGACGGTGTCCGTTTTTCACTTTTCAACTACGTAAGTCACATTTTGGTGGCGATTAGTATTGGTAGGCTTTTATTTGGTTTTGGGGATGAATTTGTGCAATATTTTTAACGTTTATTTATTTTCATTACAAAATGATTTATGGTTTTTTTTTTGTTTTTTTTTTAAATTCCCGATGATTTGATAAAAAATATTTTATGATCACCATTAAAAGTTTTTATGATTTTTATTATTTACATTAACAATTTTTTTTAGCACCAATTTTCTATAGTAAACATCGATAACAATTGAAAACGAATAGTTTAAAATGTTATATATTATAATAGAATAAACTATAACTGACAATATTATTATTAAATTAAAAGAAGACAACAATTCTGAAAACTGTCCTCGCAGTGTACACTATACACTATGCTTCAACTTCGGAAATTTCTAGAAACTGTCCCTTTTAAGTCCAAACATTCTTAAACAATTAGAAAAGGAAAAAATCGAATGGCGTTAATATTGGTCCAGGCAATAAAGCTATAGAGACGACTGGATAATTCATAGGGATTAATTTTTCTCTGAATAATTTTTAAAAAGATATAAAACAAAAAGTTAAAAAGTTTATTTAAAAATGAATAAATGCACTACACCATCACAGAGGTGGAATGCATAAGATGATAATGCAAATAGCGAAAAGCATCTATGCGTGCTTGAATATATATTAAAATATAAATAAATCTTTATTTGTTTACTGCAATGGAAAAACAAGCCACCAAATTTCTCAATAGAAGTGATTCAAAACAATAATCCGGTAATTCTCCAATGAAACAAAAATAAGAGGTACTCCGAATACGCTAAGCTTGCCTTTCTCTTGTTAATCGTCTTTACAGCTTTACATAATCAATCACACTCCGAGCAGATACACGCCCGATTCCGATATGAATCAAGGAACGTGAAATTGTTTTAGGTTTTATTTGATTGAGAATGTATTCGATCGAGGAAAAAATATCTATATTATTCGTTCCGATTTAATTCCTGATCACAATATGTTAGTATGAATAATGTTGGCTTAAAGAAATATGCTAAAATAATTCCACATAATCATAGTTGAATATTTAAATTTAATATAATATGCAATAAAATGTACGATAATCCTCTATGTTTGGAAACTACTAAAATTCTTTGCAAAAGAAACTGTAACCAAAGCTAGAGAAAAATCAAGTTTAGTATATATGTATGTGGAAGCCAGATAATAGTAGGCCTATACAAACTTAATTGGAAATTATTCACAAAAAGTAAATAAAATGAAAAGTTATTTTAACGACGTGTCAAGGATTAAGTCGGCATCCTTAGGTTACGCACTGAAAGAGGCTGAGGTCTCAGTCCACCAAATATGTAAGGTATCCATATTATGTTATACAAGTTTTTAAAGTAAATAAAACGCGAAAAAAGGCCAAAATGAAAGCAGTCAGTATTTCAGGAAATACTCTATATAGTCCTCTATATAGTCCAGCAATTTATTTTAGAATGAATTATAATAACACACCATAGCACTTATGAGCGCTGAGCTCCCCTGTTGGTTTATAGATAGCTAGTAAGAGGTGTCGAGTTTACTTCTTGTGGAGGCTCAACAATGTTCCGAGTTGATCAAGGTTCTTCATAAGAAAATTGAAAAGCTAAACTTGGAACTCTGGATGAGATAGCTAGAACAACGACGGTAATTTCGATGTTCTAACTATATAAAAGAGGATTCTAGCAGGTCAAGGTTATTCATTGGTTGTTGCACCACGGAGTTTTTTATGACGCGGATATCTAGGTAGGTTTCACGTATTCAACCTTGTCCTTTCATTGTTCGGCTCATTTCAATCTCTAATTATTTGTGGCTTCGCACATCAAAGGGATAGCAATTTATATCTCAATTTAATACAATTAAAATATATTGGTTTTACTATTGCAGTAAATAACCATTTTACCTTACTTGGATGATACATTCTTATTGTGCATCAAAGTAACGAAGTGCAATATATTAATAGTCCACCATAGTTTGAAAAGATTATATGGACAAAAGAAAAGTTTTAATGAATATGGAATACATCTGTACCGACGTCTGCGAACTTTAAAAGCACACTGTGAATGTAACGGATCCCATCATATCACGTCACGTCTGTGAAATAACATCACCAAATATCTTAAGGTTATAAGTACTGACTCCTTTGTTAGTGCGTCGTCAGAAATTTGATCTCAATTCTTAGACAGTTAGGTTAGAGCTAAATTGCAAGTTTATATTAAAAACTAGTAAAGTTTTCAACATAAAAAGTGTTTATTCATTCACATACGTATTTGTATAACTACCGTCAGTGCAAGACAAGTTATATACTGTCACAAATGAACACAATACTGTAATATTAAAATTAAGACAACTTTTTATTTTCACTGTGTTTGGTTACAAAATTGAGAGCTATGTTACTGTTGAACATAGTTTAATTATGTACTTTTCTTGCAGCATTATACAATGGTTGACGTTTCTTTCAATTGAGAGAATCTTAACATTTCCTGGTCCCAGAGGTCATGTTATGGAGACGAGAGATAAAATAACAATTGTTCGGTCCAACTCTCGGCATGCTTAAGATAAGAGACTTGTATGGGACGTGATTGTTTGACCTCTTGATTCCGTATTAACCCGTGACGAGCTCTTCAGATCCCGAGGGTGCAACTTCCTCATTCCCCCCCCCCTTGTGTGATACTTTTAATAATTTTATCCTTATTGCATTCCTACAGTCATAAAATGAAGTAATTCAATTTATTCGTATTAAACGAAACATTAATTAACCAAGTGCATAGTAACTAGGTTAAGCTATGGTAATATTAGACATTAGTTATGGTCATCTTTTAGATTGCTTAGAACACTAATTCTATTCTCGGCCGTTATTAATCCTTTTTATTTTATCCTCAGATGGGGTTTCGGTTTCCGCCAACGACAGGAATTAAAATAAATAATAAAAAATTCATATTTTAAAATAAACAAAACCCGCATACACAAAACATATAATACAGTAGATTGATAATAATAAACACGTTAGAACTCTCTATATAAGATAGAACACTGTGGGTCATGATTTACAGTATACAAAGGTCACGTAGTTAACCTTTGGTAGCTACCTGCTATCAAAATCCATCTTGAATTAATACTTAATCAGGCACTAAATGTTGAATATCTTCTAGACTTGTTTCTAAATCAAACATAATTTCACATATATCGATTTGGAGTCTAACTTTAGACTTACAATAAATCGATTATTTTCTACATTTATTGAGTGACCTATTTCCTACTTTTGTTATCTGTTCCCGACTTCATATTTTTTGTAGTGTTTCATAGTTGGTTTGTTTTTGTAGACAATGTATGACCAGATTTTCTACAAATTTTAATATCTCAGTTACTTACTATCTTATCACATTACCTTCTTAAAAAAAGAAGATTTCTAATGATAGTCCGTATGCATCTTAATTTTAACACGCTACACTTAATACATATGCACAATCCACGCGTAGCTGTATGGATGCTCTTTCTAATTCTATAAGTTTCCTTTAATCTATTTATTTATAAAGTTAAAAACATTTCAGTCATTTCCGTGGATCCTCTTCAACGGTTATTATATTTATTTTTGTTGTCATTTTACATTATACCAAGTGTCCTAAAAGTCCCACCCCCCTATTTTTTAATTTTATTAATGGTAATAGACAGATTTGCTTTGGGGAAAGTTTAGATAACCAAAGGAGGAGTTTTTTGAAGTATCAATATTTTCAACCCTTACTCCCAAAATGGGGTAGTTTGCGGGTAAGTCAAGAATTTTAAATACTAACCCCTATAGAGGTCTCTAAGTTCATCCTATCCAACATAGCGACCAATCGAATTGTGAATGTTAACCTACAAACTCCGTTTGATTTTATTACATTACAAACTGCTCTATGTTGGTAAAATGATGGTAAGAGCCTTACCTTGTTTTTTTTAGCTCGGATTAAGTTCTCGAAATGGCTACCATTTACTTCTTAGCAGTAATAGATTCTGGACTCAAAAGCATGTTGTACATTTCGTAATATTTCCGGTGTAATTATTAACGTAAAATTCACAATTCGATTGGTCGCTATGTTGGGTAGGATGAACTTAGAGACCTCTAGTTTGCGCCATTATTCTTATTTTTAAAAGGCCTTTACAATGAGGTATCACTCAATAGGGGTTGCTATTGAAAATTCTTGACAACCCCCAAACTACCCCATTTTTGGGGTAAGGGTTGAAAATTTCGATACTTCAAAAAACTCCTCCTTTGGTTATCTAAACTTTCCCTAAAGCAAATCTGTGTATTTCCATTAATAAAAAAAATAATAGGGGGGTGGGACTTTTAGGACAATTGGTATATATATATCAGATAAAATCTGGTGTTATTTTGGAACTGAAATAACCATTGCATCGTTAGACCATCATTGAATTTTCTAGAATAACAAAAAAGATTACTAACTATAAATCAGGAATTCAAAGTGAAACAGTTTATAACGCAACAAATATGGTTCGATTATATTTAATTTTTGAAGAAAAACCATCCACGTTGACTTAAAATATCGCTTCAATTAAGGATTATCAACTATTGATCCAAGGATGGAGCAGAAAGGATTGCATTTGCAAATCCTGTGGCAGCACCTCAACAGAGACAAATGACTTTCTGACTTGAGATAGCAACAGACTGCCAGTAGAGAGACTTTACAATTTACGGGTATACATTTCTCTAAGACGTATTGGAAACCACAGGAAATACTTCGATAAAAAAAGTTTATATTTACAAATGTTTACTTTTTCGTTTTTATTTAGATTGTAGGTCGTCATATAAAAGGGGAATTTATTTTTCATAAACCAAAAAATTGTGTTGAATAAATATGCGAACTTTACTAATAATTAATCTTTTTGACTTTTGTATGATTATGAGATTTAATAAGTGTGTGAGATCACCAGTCTTTCAAACATGCACATTTCTCAAAAATACAGGCTATGATTTTTTTTAAAGGGATGTTCTTTATTTTTGCACGATTTATTCTTTAATCATAATAAGTTTAACATTATAAACAGGGCTAAAGCACAAACAGCATTGTAAATCATGTTTATGTATTTTGTATACAAAGTTTAAAATTTCTAATACAAACAGAGAAATCAATGTAATAAATTTTTAAGAAAAAATAATCTATGTATAAAAAAGGAAATAATAAGACTCCTTCCTACAAAAACTAATTATAATTCCTCACTGAATAGATGATTTTATGGTTAGAAATTTATTTGTTTATTGATAAACATACAATTTTTGGATATTAGTTTATAAACCTTGAAAAAATGACCGTACTGTATATATATATATATATATATAAAATTGGTGAGGGAGGAGACTTACTTATTTTACTGGAGAGGGAGGGAACCATAAATGGAATAATAATAAAAAGTATTTTGTTTATATTGGGAGAAATTACTATTCCAATGACCATTAATATTCTAAACAAATATATTGCAGTAACCGTCTGGATTTATGAACAATTATTTAGAAATACAGCCGCATAAGTCTCTTCCTTCATTACAAGTCTTGTATTGTTCACGATAATACAATTTAATTAATACTGGCATATTTTTTTAATACAAGTAATAGTTTTTTACATTTTTTTAATAAACTTATTTATACTAATTATATATAATAATGGTTTAAAGTTAAAAGAAACAGAACAAAACGTCCCGAAAAAATACTTAAGTTCTTGTTTCGTATTAGTTTAAAATGTTAGTTTTTGTCATTACTAAATTTGAGTTTTTATCTCATTTATGGTTAAAACCAAATTTATATAAATACAGAGTCTCAAATATTGTCTTCCAGACGACGGTTACGAAAATATTATGGGTAAATACATAGACCAATAAAAACTCATTGTTGTGGTGAATGCATTGTTTTACAATAGTGGGATATGGACAAACAAAACAATGAAACTCACGTAACAAAAGCTAAGCCAGGAAGCAAAATGACCTAATGACGAAATCTTATCAATTCGTATTAAATTATTTTTCTATCTTAATTTCTCATATTCTATAAAAAGTTTAAAAAATGGTGTTAACATGAATTTAAATATCGTAAGCAATTTAAACACAATTCAAATTTACATTGTCCGACTAAGGGCTGAAAAATTATAATAAAACAGTGGTAAAATGATGCAATAACTTTTTCATAATCACTTGTTTTTATAAGTATCAAATTAGGCACACAATTTGTGTCAGACAACACTTAAAGGAATAGACACATTACAAAGAATATTTCGTCTTATTAAAGGTTTTCGAGTGACAGATATTCAATTGTATCAAATTCGATGTATAGAGGTTTTCTTACTAATATGTAACACTACTGATTTTTTTCAAGTTGGAGGAGCTTAAAAAAATAAAATTCGTCTTACATAATTCCAGTTTTAATAAAAATAAATACAGTCTGAATATTGTAATTATTTAAATAGAAAAAAATATTACAGTGATAGGGCCTAAGTGTTGTGTAATAAACTATCTATATTGTATTTAATTATTAACTAAACAAAGTCTGTTGTTTTATTTTGTTTTAACTAACTGAATATTTGAATAAAGAAACGGAATCCGCCAAGTTGTAACATTTTTTTCTTAAACTTGTTGCTACGCAGTTTCGGGTTATATGGGTCAGAACATCGAAACTTTGAATTCTACAGGAACAACATCAAAAGGTTTCAACAGAAATTTATAATATACCAATAAACCACTGTCATCAAATTATAAAAGTATATTTACAATTATTATAAATTAAGTACATGTTAAAAATTTCAGAAAAATCTGATATTCTGTTACGAATTACAAAGGTTTTCTCAAGGGAATGGGAAATTGTTTGAGTTCTAGAGATTTGAGTTAGCGAAGTTCAAATGTATCTCTACTTTATAGTTTCTAATACCATATACAAATCACAAGTACTGTCATGGGAATAAATTGATGCTGAAGTGTTAAACGTTCACTAAAAACAATCTGTTTAAATGTATGTCTGTCCCTTAGTATATATTTCTCAGAAACGATTTGAAATAATTTATTCAAAACTTTGATACTTCAAAATCAGCAATAACGGTTTTGATCAATTTTCTTCAAATGTAGCTCGCAAGGCCCTAAACAACAAATCTAGTTTGATATAACCCCTCCCCAAAATACAGGTTAGGTAAGTTATCTAAACACGAATAATCGTCCAATGAGCTAATATGAAAGGCGTAATTTTTCAAAATCGTCTCTAAAGATTTGAGATTTTAATATCAAAATTAATAATCCAAACAGTGTTCCAAATCGCAAGTAAAAGAAAATCAGAAGTTGAGAAGCAGTTATTAAATAAAACTAAAATTAACTTTATTATTATTAAAGTGCAATATGGAATTATTTTAATTATAAATATGTTATATCTTACATTTATTGTAATAATTTTACTCTATTTTCTAGGAATTTCAAGGCGTTTTTAAACACGTGTAAATGTAAAGAGAATAGAGGCATTTCGCCCTAATAAGTACTAAACTTGAACAGCAGTGGGCGAGTGGCCGACAAACGGTTAAGCGAGTCGGGGTTTGTATTAAGCAGTTTTCCTCTCAACCAAATATATTTTTAGTATATATAGTACAAATAGTACTTAAACAAGTTGTTTTGTGTTACTATGAGATAGTTTGTACTTCACTTATTATTATCAGTTCTAAAGAATTTATGTTCTAAGGATATAATTTATGTGATTTGATACAAGTAGTTTAGGAATGTAACCCTGAACAATAGTGAAGTAGATTACAGCTTCAAGAAATGTATAAAATAGAAGCATTTTCGTTGTTATATGTTTATTAAAGTAATTTAATTTTAAAGATACTGCGATTTTGTTCAGAGTTTTCCTTATATAGTATGATAAATTAAATTCTAACGAGAACAAAATCTCTTATACTCCATGGATACATAAAGGAGCAGACATAGCTCAATCATGTATATTTAATTCAGTTACGGCAAAAATAACTTAACTTCTTTTCGGAAAAGCATATAACACATACTGGTTCGATAACATAATAGGCCTAAATGTATATACATGAGGGCTAAATATACCGCGTGTTAAATAAGTCCCGGGATGGCTTAATATTTTTTAATTATTACAGATTGAGCTAAAAAGTTTTGCACATTGTTAATGGACACCAAAACCTATTTTTGTACGTATTCAGTGGACCGCTACCATTCCAGTGGGACGGCCCACAAGGAGTAAGTAGGATATCTTAAATGAGAGCATAGGTCGAGTTGTACATTGAATTAAACGCCTTTATGAGTAGAACAAAATGCCGCAAACCCGACCTCAAAAGATTCACCTATAAAGGTCTTTCACCCAATGAACAACTCGACTTATACTCTCATTTAAGATTTCCTACTTACTCCTTGTGGACCGCCCCCCTGGAAAGGTAGCTGTCCACTAAATACGTACAAAAATAGGTTTTGGTGTCCATTAACAATGTGCAAAATATTAAGGCGTCCGGGACTTAATTAACACACTGTATATTGCAAGACGTGGAGTAATACTGTTAAAGAAGGGCAAATCACAAATGTCAATTTATTCACCGCCAGAATAAAAACTTTTGTTCACCTAGTTAAAACAAATAAATTCCTGGGGACGTTTAGTGGTGACGTTTTTAAACACTCCTCAATAGGAAATCAATTTTGGAGAACATTAAAAATTATAAAATTCAGATAACAGATTTCAGAAAGAAGTTGATGGTTTCACACGAAGCAGATCAATTGTATTAACAACAACAGGAAAGTTTACTTTAAGTTTATAAACAATGAGGTATAAATAGTTTTGTAATTATTGTACACAATGGACAGACAAATTCCGATCCTCTAGCTTACGTATGTATTGAATTAGATGGAATGTGTTATTACTTGTTTCTAGGCTGTTATTTATCCTAAACAAAATAAATGTTTCAAATCGATTCTGACTGTTAAATGCTATATTTAAAAGTAATTTCCATATATATATATATATATATATATATATATATATATATATATATATATATTATAACATACCGAAATAGAAAGCTCCAAAGGTCAGTACCCGGCAGGCCATAAATCGTCAAGACATGAAAGGATTGACGGACATAAAAAAATGTTTCAACAGGGAAACAACGCACCCAAACCGTCACACAAGATCCATCAAAATTAAGCTTTTAATACCGAAACAAATTGTAACAAGCCAATCAGAGCAAGTGAATCAGTTCAGAAATAACGTCCAAAAATTAAAACTAACCAATGGAAGAAGAGCATCATGACGCTGTTTTAAAAAGAGGAGAATTTATAAATAAGGGTAAAAGGTAGGACACGAGGTTCTTTTTAGGTATTTTGGTTCCGACGTCGTATTAGAAGGTTGTTCCGGGGAAGTGTTTCTCCTGATCGAAAGAGTTAAGTGTTTGTGAAGGACTTTGCCTATCCTATTCGTCGTTTTTCTTTTTTAATAGAACTGTTAAGTTTATAAAAGTCAATAAAAAGTTATCCGTCGTTTTAAAAACTAAAAGAATCATCGTATTAAAGTATAAGAAGTCTGCGTGGTCGTTAAGTGAGATAAGTGTGAAGTTTAAGGAGTCATCGTCGTATTAAAGTTAAATCAGTGAGAAGAAGTAACGTCGTAAGAATTAAAAGCATCATCGTCGCAAGAGTGAGTGAAGAAAGGTGTAACCGGCGATTGGGATCATCTACGGGAGAGGCTAACCAACCAACCATCACGCAATCTTCGAGAGAACCACGGAACGAGAACAACCCAAAAACTGGAAAGGAACACGTCAATTGATAAGTAGAACTTAAAGGACAATACATTTTATAAATTACCACCAAATTTAGTTTTTTGTAATAATAAAATAAATTATAGCCACCTAAGAACCAACGAACCCCAATAGAGATTTAAATTAAATTCAAGTAAATAACCTTCAGTTAGCCGGAGCAAATATTTTATAAAGCTAATTAAAATTAGAGTCAAAATTAAATACAAATTAAATTGATGCATTCTTAAATTCCTTGTTTTAGACTAAGTTGTTTAGGATAAGAATTTATAGTGAAGATGTACCTAGTTTAAGCCGTAGTATAAAATTGTAGAATAAGATATTAATCAGTAATATTTTGAGCATCAAGGTAAAAATTATGTTTTAAATGATTAAAAAATTAATATTTAAATGAGTTAATTATTCAATATGTTTAATTAAAATTGAGTTATAATCCCACATGTTTTGAGTGTTATTATTTTAATCAATTGTCAAATAACTAACGAACTAATAACCAAATGAATAATAATAATATTAATAAATAGTAAAAAGAAATATAGGAGAGTTTTCCTATATTTAAGCGACCAACGTGTAGCAAATAAATAATAATAAAAAAAAGAGAACGTATTAAACGTTATAATATATAACTTCTTTAATAAGCTATCTGTTCTCGTTTTAATAATTTGTTAATAATAATAATAATAATAAATTTGTTTAAATAATTGTTAGTGTTTTAAAATAAGAAACATTACCTTTTACACTATATAGAATGCTGATAAAATCACTCTGTATGTCAAATCTTAAAAACATACAGACACACAACAAATAATTTAAGTGAATATGAGGTCATTTATGTGAGGTCTAACGAATCCAACAACGCTCGTAATTTTTCCTATGGTTGTTTGTATCTTGCATTCACAAAGCAATATTTGTTATGCTATATAAGATATATGAATATATATACGATCTGTGATAACTGACAAAACTATAAATACATTTTGAACCCACTATGGTAAAGTATCCAAGTCACAATTACATGAATAATACAAATAATTATATTTTGTTCTACCGTCTGTGACATCATAGGAGCGATTGACTGAAGATGGAATAAATTCCGAAACGCGTCTAGTATACGTAAGTCACAGACGGTAGAACAAATTATAATTATTTAGATTAATAAATTTCCAGAACTTTACCACTATGTTTATTATTCCCTTCCCATATATGGGGATAACAATGAAAATTAAATTAAGTATACATTTGGTAGACGAAAGTGTATTCTATTTATTTGTTCATTTTTGTTTATTGATTTTAAAAGAAATCAATACTATTCTGATTAATACTAAACAGATAGCTGAGTTGTTTGCAGAGCAGTTGGCTAATGTTTTTAACCCATTCTCAGAAAGCATAAGTAAGGAAAATGAAATTATTATTGATAAAGTTAACGAAGAAAATATTTCCTCTATTACTTTAAAAGAGATCAAAAAATTCAGATAACACACAATCTTAGTTTAAAAAATCACCAGGAAATGATTTAATAAGTGCGCAAATTGTAAAGGAGCTAACTGATCTAACTCTTCCTAAACTGTAGTATTATTATAAATAAATGCTTGCTTTAAATTGAAGTATGTTCCTAGTCATTGGAAGAATGCGAAGATATTAGTTATACTGAAACCAGGAGTGCCTCAATCGGAAGGAATATCTTGATAGTCAATACCTCTTTTACCTAACTTGTTTGAAGTTTGTGAAAAATTCCTAAGTAGACTTCATCAAATAATTAGAGAAAGGAAATTAATTGATTTTCACCAATTCGTATTTAGAAATAATCATTCTACTATTGACCAGGTCCACCGTATTGTAATACTATAGAAAAAGCACTACATGACAGGAAGATTCGTTCTGCAACCTTTCTAGATGTTGCTCAGGCTTTGATAAGGTCTGGCATATAAAGGGTTAGAGTATAAACTTCATAGAGGTCTACCAAACTAGTTTTTTTTTTTTTTTTTTTTTTTTTTTTTTTTTTTTTTTTTTTTTAAATCATATATTTCCAAGTGTAAATTTTAAGTCCATCAAGATGGGGAATATTCAGAACTGAAAAAATATTTGTGCAGGGGTTTCTCAGGGTTTCCTTGTAACCTATTAAATGAACAGGTTATACCTTATGTTAATACATTAAGTATTTGGGTATTTCCTCAAATTGTAAACTGAGGGGGAAAGAACAAGTTAAGAAAAAAACTTAACATGAAATATAGAAAGCTGTATTAGTTCCTTGGACACAAATCTGACTTATTGATTTAAAAAAACTCCTAATTTGTTTACAGATAGTAAAATCAGTTTGGACTTATGGTATACAGCTTTGGGGATGTATAAAAAAAGTAATGTAAATATAATACAGACTTTTCAGAATAAAGTACTATGAAGAATTGTTAATGCTCCGTGCTATATACGCAACGTTGATTTACATCGTGATCTTTATATCAATTTGGTTGCTGAAGAAATCAAAATAACTGTTAAGAAGCATTATCGACTTATATTACTTCCTAGGGTTGGATATGTTTGTCGATTTAAGAGGACTAAAGTGCAAGACCTGTGGTAGTGGCTACTAAGGACTTGTTATTAATATGCTCTTACTATTGTGATATATGTTATTAGAGAGAATCATTGGTCGATCCTTCAAGATTGGTCTTGATATTTAAATAATTAAAAAAAAAAAACAAATTTATAAGAATACTGGTGGGAAGCTCAAATAAAACGAAAACCAATCGTGTTTCCGTAAAACCAATTAAAAAGGAAAATAAATATATAAAACATGTCGTGAAATTGATTAGAAATTAATTTAAAACCAGACCACCCACTAATCTACTCCTCGTTGTGATATCGCTGATTAAAACCCAAAATGTAACTGATTGCAAAGATTGGAAGCGTAGTTGTACGTCATCTGGTTGACAGAATGGCAACTGGGCGGAAGGATACACCCCTTTCAGGATAACGTACGACAGTTAACTTGCTATCTTATCCGTTACCATTAAGTCCTGGTGTATCTCGAGAGAACTAGATGGGAAGCTTAAAAGAAACGATTTCGTGATTTATGTGGCCCAAAATAATGTCTTGAGGAGTGCGATAAGGCACCACGGAGCTTCTAAAGTAAAATTATGAGAAAGTATTTTGGATTTTCTCCCCCCTCAATTTAAAAACTCACTCCTCTAGAACTATTAATTATGAGAAATGAATTATAGCACATTGGGGGGGGGGGGAGGGAGGAGAAAATTGCAATAAAATGGACACACGATAGTCTCTCATTTACGATTATTAGGCTTTTGAATGCTAAATTTAAACAAAGTAGAACTAAAAATGCGATTACTGAAACGATTCAAATAATTTAAGTGTAATTTGTAGGTTATATATATATATAACAAAATGCAAAACAAAATATCATCAACTATCTAATGACAGGCTGCATAATATTATCTACTGTAATTCATTGTAGGGCGTAAAGGTTATTTGCTAAATTCGATTAAAACAGTACCCATTTTGAAACATGGTAAGGTTTTTTGTGAAGTTTTAAAATCATTTGTGTCCATATTCTATTGCTTACTATAGTAATTTATATACAAATCCATAGTAAAGCTTTAACGTATCTACATCACTCATGGAACGAGTGTGAAGGAGATAATACTTATTGGAAGGAAGGAGGGGGTCGACAGCCAACTACAGGCTCAAACCAGATGATGCCAGACAACCACAGGGTAAAATTAGAAGTCGGCCAACCACAGGCTCAAACCAGAATTCGCCAAACAACAGGCTCAAACCAGTGTTCGTCGGACAACCACAGGCTCAAACAAGAATTCGCCAGTCAACCACAAGCTCAAACCAGAGATTGCCAGACATTAACAAGCTCAAACTAAAAGTTATCAAACAGCTATAGGCTCTTACTAACGACTGCCGGACACCATTAGATCTTCATATAAGCCATCAAACAATCACAGGTTCAAGTCGCAGTTCATCAGACAAACTAAGGATCAAAATAGAGTCCGCCACTTGCTCATACTATAGGTCACTAGACAACCACAGGTTCAAACTAGAGGTCGTCATGCAACTAAATATTGCCAAACAATTACAGGCACAAAACAGAGATCAGGAGAAAACCATAAACTCAAACTAGATGTTATCCTACAACCATAGGTTCATAATGGAGATAGCCAGACCAACCACAGGTTCATCGTAGATATCTCCAGATAACCAGAAACTTATACTAGAGATCGCCAAACAACGACAACCTCAAATTAGAGATCGCCAGAAAACTACAGGCTCAAACCAGAGACTGTCTGAAAACCAATGGCTCGTAACAAGAGATCGCGAGACAATTATATGATCAAAATGAGGTCGTCAGACAACCACAGGCTTAAATTAGAGATCGCCAGATAACCATAGATTCAAACCAGAGATCACCAGAAATCCACAGACTCATATTAAAGATCGCCAGAAAACCATAGGCTCAAAGAGACCACAAGAGAACCACTTGCCCATACTAGAGATAGGGAGACAACCACAGGCTGACACTAGAGATTGCTAAATATCCACCTGCAAGCTATACGTTGCCAGACAACCACCGGGTCAAACTAGAGATCAATCGATACCCATCTTCGCTAGATGTTGCCAAACTCATATTAGAAATCGCCAGGCAACCGCAGACCCATGATAAAAATCGCCAGCCAACACTGTTTCGTACTAAAGATCAGAATCACCGGCTAATTCTAGAAAAACCAATAACTTTACAAAATGAGACCAATAGTCACTTCAATTTATGGTACCATCTTTTTTCAGAAGGGTAAATTGCGAAGGTAGACGTTAGTTAGAGACATGGAAATTTGTCAGGACTCACGTAACTCGCGGTTATTTACTAAAAACAATTACGGAGGTCTTCATCAATTAAATACCCATTAGTGTCCAGATTAAGTTTGATTAGAAGTTAAACAGCATGATGAGGACTATCCTACTCGGTAGGTGAACATTAGCCTACAAATAATAAACGTTTTGCAAATAGACACAACTTGGAGCCTTCCACTACGTAAAATCCGTATCCCAGCTCTGGGCATTCACGGGCGCATCCAATTCCGTATTATCCGATAATACACTTTAGTTTTCAAGGCGACCACTCGGGGGGGGGGGGGAACCCTAACTGGTAATTTGATCAGAACTGTTAAGGATTAGTCATTTCACATCCTGGGTCTTATAACGATAGTATATTATGAGAATACAGATTATTGAAATTGATTTAAACCTCGCATGGAAAAACAAAACCCCAAAGGACAGGTTTTTTTAAATAATTTAGTGCGTATGATTTTTCGAGAAGCGATAAAAAACAAACAGATTCTAATGATATTTTCTTTAAAAATCTGTTCATTCAATGCGAATGAGAAAGCATTAATCAATTTCGTTGTCCGAAAGGTCAAACCTAAAGTTATTGATCACCACTTCAGTACAAAAATCAAAAGTGGGAGCTAATGACCAAAAAGAGAGAATTACCTTGGATACCGTGATTAAAAGTCACCCATCACAAATCATAAGAGTGGTTTAAACGACTTCCATAAAATGTTTATGTATGTTTAAAGGTTAAAGATTCAAACTAAACTAATCTCTTAATTGCATATCCATGGAAATAACGATTCGACATTGGTGAAATGTGTTATTTATATCTTACACACCACATCATACAGTTAAAATTAACAATAATTTGTGCACAAATTGCTTCGCCCTAATTTATAAAACTTTTATTTATATATACACATTCTTACGTATTCAATCTGCTCGGCTTTATCTATTTCTTCCCTCTGGCCTTATCCATACACTTTCTTCACGGTCCTCTATTAATTTTTTCAGATGTCACTAACATCTTTGACGTGCTCTTTTAGCTACATTAGAACATCTAGGTCTTTCAGTTCTTGACTTGCCCTAACTCCTGTACATAGTCTGTTTTCATTCTGTACCGCTCCATAAACCTTCCTCTCCCATAGTGCTAGCCCTCTTTCGGTTGCTTTGGTCATAACCTATGTTTTCACACATTTAGCACCACGGCTCTGATAACTGTTTTGAATATTCTAATTTGTGATGTTCTTGTAATTCAGGGATGACCACAGTGATGATTGGAAGGTATAATTGCAGATTTTCAGTTGCAATTCTTTTTCTTACTCCGTTTTGATATCACTTTTTTTTCAACGATGGACGATTCAACGATTTTTCAACTTTTTTTTTCGTAAATATTTAAAAGCCTCGAATCTCTTAAACGCAAATTCATGCATGACATTTTTCTACACTTTAAACTTGATTTGAAAAATGATTAGTTATCTACTAGAGATATCAGAATGGTGTGGTTTGTCGTCCAAGGAATGGTTGGGACGTTTTATTTGAAGGGAGTGTCTCAAGTTTGTTGTACCTACCTTAGAATGTTGTAAGACAACATCATTCCCGTTCTTAATTATTGCTGTGTCAATGGAGACGGTTTTACTATCAGCAGCAAATGCGTCACCAAATTTTCATAACGATTTTCGAATCGCACTTTACTTGACAGATGAATAGACAGGCGAAAAAGTGTTGGATATCCACATCGATCTCCCGATTTAATCCCAATAGACTTTTACTTCTGGGGTACCCCAAGAACATCGTGCACACCACAAAACCACAAACAATTCAGGAACTGAGACTCCATTAGAAACAATAAAGTCGGCATGTCGCTCCGTGTTACAAGTCCTTGTTATAACGGATTGGTGATGATGATAGCCATTTTAAACACTTATAATATTAAGGAGAACATTTATAACTTTTTACCTAAGTAATCCTATCATTTTTGTATCAAATTAATGGATAAAAATTTTGTATTTTGTATCATATAATGTATCAAATTTGTATACATTATTTTAGAACGGCCTGAATAATAATATAAGTTCCTAGATGAAAAGGAATACTGTAATGCATTTTTAACTTATAAATAAGTTGGACTTAGTTTTTCCTTTTAAAATAAGAAATTCGTGCGATTCAATTATTGATATTGAATTATTTATGACCTCCAATCAAAACATTTCCTTTCCACAAATTAAGTAAGTGCCTGTTTAAATTACTATCATTCTATTACACTCTTCAAAAATGTTTTTCGTAGTTATATAAAGTGTTAAGCAGTGGCTACCTCTAATTTTTATTTATTTAGCTTTTCACTTCTAAATCTGTAGATAATAAAGATATGAGAGTTTAAACAGGATTTCATTATCCTGTTTCCATGACAATATTCAGAGACAAGTATAAAGACTAAAAAACAGACCCAAATTTTATAAATTTGTTGATTATTAATTGTAATATTTCTTTATTGCTCACATATATTCCCAAACTTATTACGTGCTACAATTGAAAACTCTCAGTACACAATAAAATACTTTTTTTACGTGACGTTATCTACTCCATTTGCTTAGCGCAAAAAGGATTTATCGACAGGAATTAAAATGTTTGAAGCTTAGTTTCTATTGACAGGCAAACGTCGTATAATCGTTATCGCTGATATTTTTTATGTTTTACAATTACAAAGTCCAAACATAAATCTTCCATAGTTTACGTAGCAGGAAGATCCATCTTTCATTGTTGCCTTCGTCACAGCGTAAAGGTTAAGCAACACCTTTATACATCATTAAGTTCCCGCGAGGAGAAAGTGACGACATTTTGGACCTGTCATCAAATTTCTTATATTCATTTGATTGATTAATCTTGTAAAGACATGGAAGTCATTGTTTCAGCTGAAATTACGTAGTCACCCCCACTACATAATGTAACCGAAGCTTTTAGAAAGTGCGAGTCGTGCCTTCTTTCTGTAAATACGAGATATCGCATCGTTAAACTAATAGACTGTGAGACTCTCGCGTCTAGTCATTTGGAAACTTTATTGTGCTTTCATCTCGACTTTGTGTAAACAACTATATTACTGTTTCAGATAAAACTCCTCCCACCCTTCTCTTCTTATCCTATTAATTTAGTCAACATTCATGATTTATACTTACCTGATCTACCCAAAATTGTTTTGTAACTGTAATTGAAATTGTTGACTTTAATAGTATTTATTATACGTCTGAAATAATAAGTATACAATCTACACCACAATTCTTATGATTGACAACATGCCGTATTCCTATTAGTTTAAATTCGACAAAGCCTTATCTTCATTTTACTTCTGCAACCCTAGGAAGGTCTTGGACTTCTTCTCTATTCACTTTCTCCATCATCTTACTCCCATACATTTTAAATTTTCTCTCATCGTATTATATACTCCGCGGTCTTCCTACTCTTCGTTCCCCCCTGGTTTGTAAATTTCCTGTTTCTACACTGCCAAACGTATTCTCCATTCTTTCAATGTGACCCAATTATATCAACTACGATACCTTAATGTGGACTACGTATAAGGCTTTAACTGTCAGGAAGTTAAACATTATGTCATAGAGGAAAAACAAACTGTCTCAATCAAAAATTAATTTATTATCACTACCAGTTTCGAGCTGAACTGGTAAATGACGACCAGTATGAGTCGAAACCGATAATAATAATAAACTCATTCGTGGATTTTAACACTCTTCCTTAAATTCAATACAAGCTCTAAATAACATCTAGCATATTTCTTTCTTTGCGAACATGATATTGTTTCAGACCGAAGTAAATTAAGGATAGCTGTAACATTTTGCTGCTAGCTACAGTGTTGTAGTGATTTATTTTTTGATAACATTCAGTTTTAACAGTACTGCTCCTGAATACTTAAAATCGTATACTTTATTGAAGCCGGATCTACACCTTTCTCTTCATGTAGTTTTAGGTTAGATCCATCTTTTTAATTTTTCATGTCAGGTCTCTCATAACCAACTCTTGATCTCTTCCGACTCTGACGCTATTAGACTGTTCGACGGCTACGGGTTTCTATGTTCTCTTCTACCGAGAGGTTTTCGCCTTAAAAACAAAATTCAAACTGTTCTCATTCTTAGTGTTGATTACTTTGTCTTACTTTTATTTACCGAGAACCCTGCACGGGCTGATTCTTTATCCAATCTCTTTGCTGATCAGGCCGTAAAAACCTCATATATGCGAGGTATGGATAAATGAAGGTAATTGCTTTTAATTAATTATATAGATAACTTTTTCTAGGATTAAGCTGTACAACTGTGTAAACAACACATCTTCTTGCCTCAGATCTGAATTTTTTCAATCTATTTGACAGTTTATTCTGAACTTTTAGTTTTGTAGGCAAAAGTTATACTGATTTTGTGACTTTGAGTTTACTACAAAGTTTACTATACAGAAGTTTACTAGATTTTGTGACTTGTAAATTTTACAGTCCACTAAATATTCCTTTCTCTACACTGGATCATATTCCTTTGTAATGAATAAAATGGCGTTGGAGTGTAAAATAAACTAATAATATGTTTGTTTCGAGAGGAAATGTTTTATCATTACTTGATGTTTTTTTCCCAAAAACCAACCTGGGTAATCTTCCAAAAGTTCCTCTTAGTATGAAGTTCATCTGACGTAATCAATATCTTATAAATCGCTCTCTATATTCTTGTTTGGTTTATAAAATCAGTTTTATTTCGCTTATGTCCTGGAAAATGACAATTGTCAGTAATGAGAGTCCAAGTTCTAAAATATTTTGAATTATGTTTGAGTTGAAACGTTATCAATTTACATGTTTTGATAAATTTTTACACGATTACAAGAGAAGTGTGAGTGGTCACGAAGTATATTTATGAGCTGAACAGTTTAATAACAATTATGATTACTAAGGTAGCTGAATACTAATTTTGTACTCCTGGCCTACTTAACAAAAGTATTGATGATCAATTTACACTATATTTATTCAAGATTAAATGGATCAATTTTATTCAATCTTTATATTAACAATAAGTTATCTTATATGAGGTCCGCCACGTGACTTCTTCATGATTTAAACTTACGCGTTTCGGAGCCTATACTCCATCCTCAGAGTTTATCTCTCAATAGAGTTAATCACATATTACAATTTAACATCACAGACAAACATATATCATTTAACACTATTATATAAAAAACACATTTATATAAAACACGAGACGTTAGTTGTTCGACGGCATTGAAACGATGTGAACTGTGTGTGTCGTGATGTTTTTATATAACTGTGTTAAATGTTATATGTTTGTCTGTGATGTTAAATTGTAATGTGTGACGAACTCTATTGAGAGATAAACTCTGAGGATGGAGTATAGGCTCCGAAACTCGTAAGTTTAAATCATGAAATAAGTCACGTGGAAGAGCCCATATAAGGTAACTTATTGCTAATTTAACAACCGTGACTTGGATACCAAACAAAATGAATCAATCTTTATAGTTTAGCAAACTATAACTATCAGGTGGGTTGATGCTTATTACTTTATTGTAACTCCGGTTTAACAATATCTACACAAGTAACACGTTAACTAAATGGAATATTGTATATTTTTATTTTATATTAGAATATTGTATATTTAAAGAATATTTTTACGTTGGCCTATTAGTCGAAACTGAAAACAAACCCTTAGAGTTACGATGCGGAAAAAAAGGGGAAAACGTAATAATATCTTCAAGTATTATTTGAAGTAGAACCTCAATTTGATATTGCTAATATTACAAAATATCATTACGAATTTGGTCGTACTAATTGTGAGGTGAATTAATGTCGAGTTATATTGAATTTGATTATGGTGATAGACTTCATATGTATTGTATTACTGTACAATAATATATTATAGTATTACTATACAGTATCCATGATCCTTAACAGTGTAAGTCCTGGATAAGTTGTGAGCGTATTGATTAAAACCGTTCTACAATACAACATTAGTATTCATTAGAATTGTGATTACAGTAGGCTATATTACAGAGTGTCGTTACAAAATGTAGTATATATGGATTACATGCTAACGATAGGTTCTTAAGTATTTTGCTTAAGCTTAAACAGGTTCAACCATCTATTAATGGTTTCAATATTGGTTGAAATTAAAATATGTATGATATACTCCTCCACTTGGATTCTTGTTCAAAATGATTAAATATGTAATAAGTTTTATTATTTATCTATGATTTAGTAACATAGGCTAACTATTACAAAACCGTTATTTTTAAATACAGTACTATTGAAACATGTCTGGATTAATATTTAAAGAACTACAAATAATGTTTACAATTATTATCTTTGTACTTTCATTAAGTAATTTCTTTCAACGAAACATCGTACTCTAAAAATGTTGAGTATAGTCATTTGTGATCATGTTAATTGTTTTTAAACACTTTTATTTAATATAAACTGTTGTATAGACAATTATGTTCAAGATTTATTGTTATCCCATTCATAATTCCAGCGTTCAGAAATTATACTACTGTATGTGATACAAGTAGTGGAAACAAATTGATGGCGGATATACTATAGAGGCTTCCATTTCAAAATGGTGACAAGCTGATTGGTTTGATTGTGGATCCGTCTCGCCTGAGGACTATTGCCATGACAACGGAGCACAAATGACCTCCAACTCTCTAGGCGCAGTCGGCCAAATGATAAACAAACCATCAACCATTACACCTCCCTTCTTCTAGCAAACCGTAATTAAACAGTGTCACGTTTGTCTCGGCATTTAAAACTAACGTCGCGATAGATTCACAATGCGATTGCATTGTTTTGGTAATTAATAGAATTAACACGCGAACGTGTATACACATAAGCACACAACATAAATGCGAGTTAATTCTGTTGAATTCGGTTGTATTCAATTGTAAATCCTTTATCTCCATACGATCTTTGTTTAACGCTTTCAAATCCTCTACAGCGTTTGCTAAAGTTTTGGGTTACAATGATTGTTTACTTGAATAGTATCAGATAAATTTGTTACCTGAGGCCAATTAATCTATTAGGGTTTAGGAAAGTTAAATCTGCTCTATCGACACTATGAAACTGAAAATAAATGTGTGTTCACAAATTAAGAATTCTTAATGTAATATCTACGTTAATATATTGCGTTAAACTATTAGTGTAGCCTACCACATTACAAACCACAACATAGCTATAAGATGAAAATTAATGTTTTAATTCAAATTAAGGTTAAAATTATTAATAATAAAAGATAAAACGATTTAGAGAGGTCTACCAATAAGAAATGGTAATAATTTGTATACGTTTTTACCTCGTAAACAAGAAAGTCTCAAAACAACATGTCCCCAAATGCTTTCTTTTTTGTCTGTCTCATTGTTTCGTTTTATTAATTTAAGAATTGTTTGATATATAGATTCCAAAATTGATATTAAATAGTTGCTGTAGTTTTACAAGTTTCTATTAAAAGTTATAAATTTTAATTATAATAATAATTATAAATGAAAAGTTTTATTATATAGGCTATACTTCTGATTATATTTTACACTAACTTACTGTTCTGTAATAAAGAAATTAAAAAAAAAATCATTTAAAAAAAACATGTTTATAGGAAAAAGTCTCATATGTGTTTACCATGATAGCAAAATTGTTTTGGAAAGAGGAATCACGAAAATTTATTGACACTCTAAATTTGGTACTGATATAGGAACATTATATTAGTGTTGATGTATTTACTAAAAGCAATAATTTTCCAAATATCTATTTACAATCGCCGGCCATTTAAAATTATTGTTTATAGTTTATTTCTAAAAGAGTTAATGTTATACAAAAATTTTAAGTAACATAATTGGTTGCTCTTTCAACAATTATGAGGGTACATAGGCTGTGTGAGAAAAAAAAACAACACTATTATAATCCATAAATTAGTTATTTTATACCATAGGTTTCAATCTGTAATGGTTATTAACGAGAGAGAAACTAAATTAAGAAGACAAACAAAACTTAGTAAGTAAAAAGTGGGGAATGTGATACAGAGTGGGGTTGAAGCAGATACAGTAGGAATTAAGGTCAAGGACCTAGGGATAGGGTTTACTGAAAACAAGCCAGGGTGTAACAAGATGGGCTAAGAATTATTTTTTGGCTTAAATTTTAATTTAATTCATCACTTACAAATGACCAGCACAGGTTGATAAGTCGGTAATGTTAATAATGTTTGATATTCACACAGTTAAAGCCTCAAATAACAAAATATTTGAAACACATGGTTTAATATAAAGTGTAACAGATATATTGATAAAGTATTATTTCTTCATAATTGATTTCATTAAGGTAAAAAACAATTCTGCGTAAACTGTGTATCAGAAATTTAACTTGAAATAGATTTAAAAAGCCAAAAAAAAAGTTAAAAAAGTTAAGTAATTCTATACAATAACTAAAGATAATATTTTAATAAATATATTGTTTACTCTTTAACCATAGATAAAACGTTTCAAAACTATGTGTTCCTTAAGTATGTGTTTTCAACCCATATGTAAAATTTGTTGTAGTGTTAATTATTTTCCAAATACAATTATTAACACGACATAGACCTACAATGTTTTAAATCGCAGAGGTTTGAAAATGTTCATCTCGAAAATATTTGCTAATGGTAGAAAGTGGCAAATTATAGAGAGTATGGATATTTGGGGCACATTTTGACTGTATTTCTCGATGTATTCTTGACATACTGTATTTTTCTCTCCAGTCATCCGGCTTTGTTCAATAAATATACAAAAAATTACTACTTTAAAAAAAAAATAATACAGGATGATGTAGTATAATGTAAGCTATATAAAGGCCGACGATAACAGAGGATATACTATAAAACTACACACGTTTTTCTGCTTCTAAACGATGTCATATTTATAAAAATAGTCGCACTATGATAGACCTACAAAATAAATGATACTTAAATAAATTTAAAAATAGCACAAATGGGTATTATTACACTTTTACAAGAAGAAGGTGATTTTTAAAAATTATATAACAAACAATGCAAATAAAATCATATGTATTTATTTCAAAATATTGTTTAAGTTTAAAATCTCTTTTAATATATTAACCAAATCTTTAATAATAAACTTCCAATTTCTTTGGCTAGAAGACATGTTTATATAAACCATGGTAAAACTCAATGTTCCAAAGTTGAACGAAACTGCATTCGCTAAAGCGGGAAATTAGCCGTCATTTTAAAGCGGTTAACAATATTGGTGGTGAACGAACTCATTAAAGATGGTGCAAAAATAAATATATATGTCGAATTTCATAAAAATTGTACAACTTGTCATACATGCGCGCTCTCAAATAATTACGAGTATATGAACCAAAATAACCTCAAATCTTGTTCTGAAGGCCAGGATCGATGCACCTTTCATTGCCCCTGCTCTATACTGGTGAAAACACAATTATGCAGTATAATTAATTTGTTGGTTTGGTTTACTTAGATATTAAACAAGACAATTTACAGAACAGAGAGAAATTAAAATAACAAAATAAAATGTTGAAAAACAAAAAGAAGAAAACCGGCTACAAACACAACGTTATTTTAATTCCACGATGACAATGGCTTTATATTAATGTTGTTTTTCGTTACGATGAACATTAATATTTTCAGACTGTCGTTGGCTAACTTTGCGTGTTCTGTAACACTAGTGATTAATATTTGTATTTTCCGTTGTGTTCGTAACCATGTTATTCCAGTTAAAACTCATAGATAACCTCGACTACTGTGAATGGTTATGGTACGTGTCATTTCATTGGTGTAAATTAAAGCCTTCGTAACGGGAAATAAAGCCTCTGAAACAGAGGAAGATTGAATGCCCGAGATGCGTACAATAAGCCTTAGCTTACATTCTTGCATTTTGATTAGGTCTTTTCATCTTTTCCCTCGTTTAGCTAATATTTTACGCCTAAAAATAATATTTACTGAAATACTTAACTTCAATTGTTACGAAAATATTTCAGTCATTAAGTACGATTAGTATTTAACGTAAAATGTCAGAGAAAGAAATTATATTTATTTAAAATTACTTTTGTTGTTGTTTAAAGCCGAAGTGGCTCACTATACTGAGTACTGGTTTAGCATTTCCGAAGGTCCCAGCTCGATCTACATATCTTTTCATGTATTTTTAAGTTAGATCACTCTTTTTCACATTTTTGACAAACTCTTCTTATTTTCCGACTCTGACGCTTTTCGAGAGCTAAGGGTATTTATTTTATATTCAGTTTTTTTTTTATAGGGCGATAATGACCGAGAGGTTTTTCGTCTATAAACACTAAGAAAAAAAGGCGAAAAAATCGCGGTTATGAACGCCTTTAAAAAAAGAAAAGAAAAGAGTATACAATAGAAACGTTAACCCACGAAGACTCTAATAGAGTCAGTGTCGGAATAGATTAAGAGTTGGTCAAGAGAAATTTGATAAAAAAGAATGAAAGAGTGGAATCTAACAAAAGACTACATGAAGATATAGATCCAGCTAGAGTACCTCGGAGTTGCCAGGTAAGGCTTTGAGGAATTGAGTAATGAATTAACTAGACCAGAGAAATAGTAGATAATTATTTAGTAGGTTAGGGAAATATTAAATTATTTATTAACTATACCAGATAAATATTACGTATTTAAAATAACTATGATGAGGAAATATTAAGTAATTAATTAAAGAGCAGGGGAATAGTAAATTACTTAACTAGGCCAGCAAATATTAATACTTAATTCATTAACTAGGCCTGCAAATATTAGTAAGTAATTCATTAACTAGAACAGGAAAATATTAAGTAATTAATTTCAAGGCCAAGGAAATATTAGGTTGTTAATATACTTGCCCTTTATATTTAAATCCATTTGTTACGGCAATACTAAGTAATTAATTAACTATGCTAAGGAAATAATAAGTTATGACAGTGGGCCTACTGCATCGTATATTAAATGTTTAAAGAACTTGTGTGTCTGTATGTGTCGTGTGTTTGTGATTGCGATTTTTAAACTAAGACAACGGGAAAACCCAGCATAAAACACTCGAAAATGGCTGAATAGCCGAAACAGCCGTATTGATATAACTACCTACAAATATAGACTATTGTGACGGTAAGTCTCATTAATATATCTAATTATTAATCAGTAGTCGGAACGGCGAAAACAAATATGTATTAAATAATTAGTAACTAGCCCAGGGCCAAGGAAAATATTACGTAATTAATTAACTATGACAGGGAAATATTAAGTAATTAATTTACTCCCCTTAATATTTAAGTGCAATTGTTAAAAAAACATTAAGTTATTGATTTACTAGCTATAATACTAAACTACAATTGTTATGGAATTAATTAACTAGGATAGGGAAATTATATGTTATTAATTTACGAACCCTTACATTTAACCCTGATTTGATTTTTAGGTAAATATTAATACATTTTCGAAGCCCAATATTTAATTTCGATGTTAGGAGAATATTAAATAAATAAAACTAATATAACTCAAATTGTCACGATCAGTTAGTAACTACACATTTATGGTATGTAAACCTGTAATTAGAAACATAGATTCCCATATTCCCAATACCAAAAATAGGGAGATGTCAAACTATTTTCAATTATATCATTTAGAGCGCCCAGAAAATGACATATTATGGAAAAAAGAGACTTTTATATCAGTACGATAAAATATCGAATATTTGTTCGTCAACAGATTACATTCTCTAAACATAAACTTTCATAAATGCAAATACGCTCAATGAGAACACCTAAGAAATACATTTACTATTTGATATAAATTATATAGATTGGACAAAAAGGAAATATTGTTAATAATAAAAGGAGCAATTCCTTATAGGGCTCTTCATGCCCAGAAGTAAATACTTACGATTTTATTTCCTCTTACAACCTACGTTGCACCCAGTTAATTTCTAAGATAAACAGAGGCTACGGTTCATTATTGTGTTAAGTCGGTAGAGAGCTTAGTTTAATTTATACACACATAACCTAACTTCTCTTATTTTAATGTGATTATGCACCCTTAACCATGCTGTGCCTAACCTTTAGAGAAAGAACTTTAACCTAATTAACAAAATAAAGTTGTTCTTGACTAAAGCTTACGGTTACCTTTATACTAAAGAATAGGCACTAGGAGATAGTTCAGCATTCTAAGTCTGAGAGACACTCAAATATACAACATTTTCCTACCTTAACTTAGTTTATTTTAAAATATTTTTATATGCAGATATCTTTACTTATTAGTGTCTGTAACTTTTTTTTTTGTTTGGTTTGAAACATGTATCTTATTTCGTGGGCAAACATAATTGGTAATGAAGGAATATAGATTGTAGTGAATAAATGAGCACTTATAATTTGAAAAGAAAAAAAATTAGCGGAATTTTATAAAAAGTTTTTTATTTTTTTAATATAATTGTATTTCTGAACTTCCGGGTATTCTACTCGCCAACACAGCTCAAAAGCCGGAGAAAATTTATATGCAGTTTTGCTCTTTGTCTTTTATTCGTGGATTCTTTGAGGACTAAAAAACCCGATTCCAATTTAAAAAATATATTTTTGATAAAAAATAATTTTTGTTTAACACGCGGTCGTTTCTCCAATCAGGCTGAAGGAATTTTCATATTTTACGTATTCAGTTCTTTAGGTAGTTTAGTGTACAATGAAAACTGATTTTTTAATATTGTGCCTGTCTGCTAAAAATAAACATTGTGTATAAACAGTATCCCATAAATTAACATAAGGATTTTTAAATGTATAATAATGGGATAAAAAGATATAACGTAAATTTAAAGTTTTTTTATTCCCTACTAAGCTTTATTAGTCACTATTTACCATTAAACTTACCACAACTTTTAAACCCTTGCAAAACAAAGCATATATTCAAATAAAATAACTGAGGCCGATAATCGGATAAATAGCGAAGTTTTAAACGTCAATTGGCCGACGTACCATTCGTGGCCTGAAACTGAAATCGGCTTCAAAAACAAAATAACTAGGGTCCTAAGCCGAGATCTGCACAGAAATGTTGCAAGTAGACCTTTTAAATAATATTGCCTCTCAAATAAAACATGAACGGAGCCTCAGTTCGCCAAATTACCGGCACGACTAAATGATAAAATTGAGACGGCCACGACCAAAGCGACTTGACTATTTATTTGATAATATTTTGAATATTGTATCACAAACCAACTGACACCTGAGGTAATGTTCAACAAACGAACTAGCTGTGTTTATTTTATTAAACAACGGAGTGCACTGGTCAATAAGAAGGGACAAAAAGAAATGAGATTACCATCTATGAGCTTTGCTTGTTCTCTAGATTATATACATTTTTACTATAATTACACCTGTAATTTTCCCCAGGTTAATTTTTTTTGGTTAACATCATCCAATAACATTTTAAAATTGATTTAAATGATTTAATCAGAAATCTAGAGCTTTGAACATTTTTGTTTGTTTGTTTTTTCCTCTCAATAAAATCCATTTCGAATATAGCTCCGAGAGTTTGTGCTTCATATCAAATCTTTTTACAAAATATAAGAAAATGTCTACACTACAAAATTATTATATGAATTTATGAAAACTATTTATCTTTGGAGACCTCTAGGCCAAATAAGACCGTGCTATTTACATTTAATTAATTATACTTTGGACCCGTCCCATGGCAGCGGCTTTTAACCTAGGATATTAACTATCAAAACATGTATTTAACTAATTTGTATAAAATAAAATATTTTTTATTTATATTTCGGAAAGGGAAGTATGTCTTAAAAGTAGGAACTAAATCAATAATAATGTTTCTAGTTACCTGTAATTTGAATTGAGTAAAATGGGCAAAATGGATAAACCGGTAAACTTTTACTAAAAAATATGGAGTAATTTCAAAATTACGACTGTTTAAAATAGTTTATTGGATTTATTCTTTTCTGAAAATCCTACTCTAGGCCTATAACGTACTTCTTTCAGATTCACCAAACAAACTTTATTGGTTGATAAATTTTATTAAAAGAAATTTAAGTTCTATTAGTCAGAATTTCGACTGCATGACGATTTTTTTGTTTTGAAACGCATAGTCTCCTCTAATACTATAAAAACCTCCAAGGACAATAAATAACATTACTCTGTGAAGCCATACTTCACATTTCTCAACAATTATGCTCAATAACAATATTTCAAACAGCCAATTACTATAAAATAATTAAAAAGCACGGAGCAGCATAGTATCATGTCCTGTCATGATTAACCCAACCAGTTTAATTCCAAACATACTCACATAAACTACCGCAATTGGAATTCATTGCGAGAAGCTGATACGTGCACGACTTTTGCCCCGTATATTGTAATGTAACAAAACTATGGGTAAAATAGAAATTTGATATATCACTGTAAAGAGTAATGATACTTTCTTACATATAGGTAGGATAGTTGAGAAAGTTATGTCTCTGGTAAAAAAATTCCATGTCAATTTTTTCGCGGACATAATAGTTTTTAGATACTTTGAAACCAAAAATGTTGTTAATGGAATGACGTCTGTCATCTGTATAATTTACACCAGCTCAGATTTTGATTTCTCGAGTAGATTTTTATTTATTTTTCGATGACTCAAAAAATAATAGCTGACATAAGAACAAAATTTAATAATTCAATTTTCTCTAAATCAGCTCTAACGATTTTGAACAAATTCACCTAAAATGTAGCTTCTACGAACACTAAATTCAGTGACCACCACTCCTCAACGTGCCAGTTCGTAAGTTATTGATAAAAATCGTTATTGGAGTTGATATAAAAGACGTAATTTCTCAAAATTGGATCTATAGATGTCGTTCAATTTGTGGTGAAATGTAAAAAAGAACTACCCAAAATAATATGTCAAATGTCAAGTAAAAGTCCACTACAATTCAGGAATACAGGTAAAAAAAAATCAACCGGTGATCATAAAAAAAATCTTCTTCATCAATGAAATATGATCTAAAAACATTTAGAACCCGGTTATGGTACTAAGGAAGGTTTAATAGAAATGTCTTTCAAATTATTTTTGGAATGGGTGGTGAGATAGTCCAATGTTTTAAACAGTTTATTTGTTGGTAACTCTTACACATAATAAGATTTTAAAAAAAACAAAGGTTACAACACGTTACGAAGTTAATGAGTAAAAAAATGGATGTTTTATTTTTCGTCGAAATATCCGTTTTAAGCTTCTTTCACTGGAAAATAATCGGATTTAAGTTGAAAATATTGTGAATCACCGTGTAGTACTTTACAAATAAAGCTAGTAGAGATATTGTTATCAAATTTGATATGTGTGCATCCTTCCTTAGGGTGTTATTTAATATTTTAGTTACTGACATAGTCCTAGGATAAGAGGTAATGTTGACCCTTTTTCATGTTGAAACTTTTGAAAAAAAGACTGGGACTACAATATTATAAACACATTTACAAGTGTAGAAGTTCAATATTATACCTTTTATTTTAGTTACACATGTCGTATTGCCTTCAGGTTTGTTTGGGTCCTTGTACAGCATTCGAGTGTGGGTTTATTCTTGAATTAGCAACGCAAAATACCCCAGGGTTTTAGTAAAAGTTCTCTTGCTAGTTGTAGTATGTTTGTGTTATGCAAATATATTATGTCTCTCCCTAACAATTGGATCAAATTTAGTTTTGAATATTAGGTTCATTTCAATAAGGTATGGCGCCTTTAAATAAATCTTGTTTTAATATTTAAATAACAGTGTACAAACATTCACAAAGTTAAAGCATAAACATACAGAAGTATTTGTGACTACCTCCCAAATTTACATGTTTCTGTAAAAAACTAAACTAAATAAACAAATAAAAATAAGCGTTAAAAACTCCCCTCCTTTGTCATATCATTTCACACCAACAGAGAATATTACAACATGTAATTAAGTGAAATAACAAAAAATACTACAATTTACTACACAAAATGTATTTATTAAAATTAAATTGGATTTTAATACAGTTTTGGCACATTTCTACTAAACATGGTTTGCTCTCGGGAGTATGGGAAGCAGGGAGAAACTATATTTTGTAATAAGAGCAATACATTTAAAATGACGATTTCTTATACATTAAAAAATAATAATAATTTAATAACAGTTCTTTAAAAAAATAATAAGAACAATAATTTCATAAAATGAAAACCCCTTAACAAGACTCAAGTCGGCATCCTTAGTTACACTGATCCCATTGTTTGTGCAATACACTGGGTGAGTGCTGATCGGAACTAGGGTAACGACATAATCGATTAAACGTGGAGTTGTCGAGGAATTTTCTTTGGTAGTGGAACTTATTTTAATGAAATATATATTGAAATTTATCACAAGTTCTGCTTAATTTATATAAGTCTAATTTTGTTCTTCATGTATATATTTTATTTGTATGTTGACTATTGGTGATTTACTTCGTTACAGTGAAATTATTAAAAATTGTAGAGTTTAAGTAATAATTTAACATGAACAATATTTTTTTGTTTTAAACAAATTTGAAGATTAACAACGACAAAAAATGTAATTTAAGGGACTTTTACTTTTATTATGCACTATAATGGAGATAGTCGTTTTATTCTTCACAAAGTTGCTTAAACAGTTCAAAGAAATTTTCCTATTCAATAAACAAATAACCACTGCTCCTCCCTCTCCCTCATACTCCTTGAAGAGACAAAACACGTTTTACATATATTTTAATGTCACATTTTATATCAAAATCTTGCCTTCAATTCTTAAACGTTAAATAATATTGTTTGAATTACATTTTATGGGGTGAACCTAATTTCCATTTATTATTTTAAAATATTTATATAGTTTTTTAACAAAACGTATTAAATATTTGACATTATCGTTAATTTTCTAGTCTAAACACCTGACGCTTACATAATATGGATAATTGTGATAACAATATATAACCGGATCTGGATGTAACATGTGTGTTTATTTTGTGGCCTGGCGCAGATTATTTCCTAGATATATCTGAGACTCCATCCTTCCAGCAAACATTTGCATTCAACTCGGCAACTCCTTCCTTTGCTAAGCCTTCGCGACAGTTATATATACAAAAGATAAACGAATAAGAACGAGACCTACTCTGTGAAAACGGAATACAAACAATGCAAATGGCTTCTCTAAAATGAAATACGTGTATTGTAGATAACGCATTTGTTCATAGGAGGAAAGGAGATAAAGGAAATCGAAGTTCAAACTTACTGTTTTTCCAAAGTTGACAATATCTAAAAATAGGTTTTTTATTTTTTATTTATTTTTATCGATATGATTCGACTGGGACAGAATAGAAAGAATAAATTGCTTAACACCAACTCTACAATTTTATTAGAAGTACCAAGACCTTTCACAACAAATATAGGGAAAAATATTTTGATTGTGAAAATATTGATGATGAATATTCCTTGGTTATAACCGAGTAAAGATAAAACTAAAATGTTCGACTATCTTATAAATGTTTATTGGTCGGCGATATTTTTGACTTTGGTAGAAGTTTTTATGTAAGAAATTAATCTATGAAGCTTTGAGTTTCTAACAATTGATATAATGTGTAATTGCTTAAATTAAACAAATTGAGGTAAAATACCTATTTGTTTGTTTTTCTTATAAATATCTACCATTTTTTTTTTAAATATTCAAATATATGATTTTCAAAATTAATCTTAAGGCTTATGATTAAATAAATAATTGCCCCACATAAAATCTAATAGTATGTATGGAAATAAAAAAAGGACACTACTAAAAAACCCTACTAAAGTTAGATTTCGTTCTCAAAAATGGTGCTACGATGGGTTTTGTTGCTAATTTGTAAAGCAGATTATTGCCCAACTCTCCACTTTCAAACCGACTCTAAGTTAAGATCATAAAACAAAACGACTTTAAAGTTTGAGATATTTTCAAAATAATACCAAAATGTAATATAAAGTAAAAAACCAAACAAGACCATACTTTCACTCGCGTCTACGTTTTGAGGGAATTGAATATAATGTCAGTGATTTGAAAAGAGTCACACAGCTTCTGAGTGCAAGTCATCTGTTTTATTAACTCGCCTAGTTTAAAGCTGTAGGGTTTTAAATATAAGACTGATGTTACATACTAAATGGATTCTCCATGGTATGGATTGAAGCTCAGAAATTAGAGGCTCTAGTGCTACCATCTAACGCCTCATACAGCATGCCGTATTGGATGTTTCGACTCCTCTCACACAGCGCATTCTATACCTGAACCCACAAAATTACAACTGTCCAATCCACATATTGACCCTATGTATGGTATGTGATTTCTTCTTAGATATAAACCCAAAGTTGAGCCAGTACGCCTATTTGCAGCTTTAATTTATTTGTATATTTTATAACAATAGATTCAGATTCTCGAAACGTCGTATATAATCTATATATAAAGTTTCCACTTTTACTGCCATCCACCGATCATTACCAAACACATCTACATGTAAGTAACGATATAATGAACCACAAGTTTTAACTACTGCTTTCGTTCTATTAGCTTTGGAAATTAACACTAATCTTCAAAGTGTTCAGTTCCACACTGGCGAAGGGTTTCATTTGGTTTACATTTCTAATTAAATAGCTCAAGTTAATATTTACTTCGACCTGTAAAGGTATCCCAACCAAACAAGTTAAAACTAAATGGAAAGTATTAGAGGATGGGAAGTAATAATGCTACGAGGGGGTTGACCAAATTTATCAAATCATCAAATCAACCTTCGAACTAATTTTAATATGAGCCCAGTGAAAATGTTTGCAATTTCAAAAGAAATTTAAAGGGTCCCATAATTACAGTTGGTTGGTGTGTATCCTCAAATCTTTATATTCTGTAAATATTTAATAAAGTGTTAGATATTAACCACTGGAAAAATATTTTGTTGATATATTAAAAAATTTGAGTTCGATGGTTGAGGAATTTTAATTATTTATTCATATAAGTTAGCATTATGTTATACGCATGTAAACTGTAGTTTTAAAATTAAAGTTTTCAATTTTACACACTCACAATTGACACTAATATACAACTGATTACAGATTTCCGTTATATTTCATAACAATTGACGATTTAACGAAATAACAAAGAAAGGAGTACAATTCAAAAATTACTGATGCGGTTGTATTGATCGGTAGAAATTTAAATATATGGTGCAAAAACATTGCACAAACTTTCAATATCACCCACACCCAAAACCAAATAAACAAATCAATACTAATCGTTACCAAATATGTCAGTTCGGCAGCTGTCAATCAAAAGGTGAAAATGAACTTTAAACGTTGTCATTCAAAAAACATTTATTTATTTAAATTTGTGATTTTGCACAGAGGTTTTTATCAAGTTCATTAATCTTTACATTTCACTCAAATTTGAAAGAAATCGGTAAGATGTAGTTGTCGAGTTTGAAAAATTTCAAGTTTTATAACAGCCTCATGGCTGATTTTTTTAAAATCTTTCTCAATAACTAATGCACTGGTAAAGGAATGGCGTTCATACGTTTGTATCATTAGAGACTTCACTTGAGAAAACCTTAATGCCGTATAGTCGACAAATTTTGAGTAAATGATAAGATGTCCGAGAAATAGTCAAAATGTGCCAATATACCAAATTTTGTTAAAATCGGTCAACGGGTTTGGGCTGTACAACACTGCATAATCGACAGACAGACATCATTCCAAAAACCACTTTGAATAGACACTTAAAATCGGATATATCTATAAAAATCTAAATCAACTTTTTAATCCAACACATAACTTTTATATACAGTATACTACGTAAAAATCAAGAAACTTAGTGTAATAATTTAATTAGATTGTTAATAAAATAGCAAATTTTACAATTATAAACATAGAAAAATTTGTTGTTCTTTTCTATGATTTATCTCGTATATTTCTTATGCGGAAAAAGAAGAATTTTTGCTTTGTTGTGTACAATAATAATTAGACTCCAAAAGGTATAGACTACTAGAAACGGTATTCGAATTGGTTCAACTATTATAGGTGTAGACACGATACAATCAGGGATATTCAGATTTTGTAGTTTAATTTTCCTTAGGTCTAACAAGAATTTTTTTTCTCGAAATTTATAAAGTTGTCTACAAACTATGAAAGATATAAGCTGTTGTTAGTATTTTCCTTCGAAAAAAATAGCACAACAAAAACAGTTTCAATCAAGTTTTGTCAAATATTATAATACAACCCCCCCCCCCCGAAAAGGTTGGTACACTACTGGTAAACAAATAATTTTATACCGAAAGAGGGAGTTAAGGCCTTGAATGAAATGGTAAGAGATGCTTTGTTACCAACATTAAGTAGTCTAACACAAAACTGGATCAACTATAAACACCACTCTGCACTATACAGTAATTAATTATTGTTTGTGTTCTAATTGTAGCATATAATTAGTTAATTACAATCCTGTCTTTGTCTTCCTCCATAATTATTTCCGAGAATGTACAATTCATTTAAAACAATATCTAATGTATTATTTTCCCTTTTTGAAGGAAGCAAAATCTTAAAGGGCATTAAAGTAGTGTCAATTACTTAATGTAAATTTTCGCTCAGTGCTTTAAAATAAAGAAATAAGTTTCATAAAAAATTGTTGGTTTTACTTATAAAATTTTGCTTTCAAAATCTCAATCTATTACGAGTTTTATCAAAACAAAATTAATAAATTTAAGACCAATTTGTATTTTTTCTTTGCATCCTTTATGCAAGTTTGACCGAAATCCAATCATTCCATATTATATTGATCTTAACTTTTTGTTAAAAAAATCATTTGTCCATGGGACAAACACAACATCGGACCAGCTTTTATTGATATAATGAATTTATAGACAAAACTACGAACAAAGAAACAACATTCAGATAATATTCTAAACGTGTTAGTAAGTTCTCAAAATGACGAATACTTTCGACAAAGCTAAATTTAAATTTTAGCACCATCACAATATTTCCCTTCTACATCTTTGGAAAGTAATAATGGACATGTATATGATATTCTGACGTAATAGGACATGAGGGTGTTGTGTGATTTCGCTTGTTCATCGATTTTGGCATTAATATATGCAGATCATTAGTTGCACAAAATGAGCTATTGTAGGGTTGTGTTGGTCGTACGTAAGTAAGAATGAACCATTGTAGATCCGTTTCAAAATGCTGCCATCACGAAATTGTGTAACAGTTGTTTTTAATCATAACCAACGAATAATATAAAACTAATGTTCAGCGAATGGATGAGTGGAGGGATGTAGGAAAACTCTAGAGGGAAAACAAAGGAACTCTGAGAATGAGATGGGTGGACGATATGGAGAAGAATGACAGCTGCAGCGTCAAGGAGGCAAGGTAAGGTAATATACAACTGTTCAGCGAATGAAAGAGAGGACGGATGTAGGCAAACTCTGGAGGGAAGACAGAGGATGGCCGAGAATGAGATGGGTGGACGATATGAATGCTGAGATGAAGAAGAATAACAGCTGCAGCGCCAAGGAGGCAAAGTAAGGTACTATAAAATTGTTTAATGTTAACTTTTATTACATCTAAACACTCCAATTACTCGAGCTATCAACACGAACTTCTATAAATTTTTGGATCTAATAAACCATTTTGTTTTTAATAATAACTGTTTTATTTTATCATAGAAAACATGTTTAGACATCATTGAGTGTAGATTTTAAATGTGTACAAAAAGAGCTGTCGTGGAGACGGGTAAAAATTATCCCCCCCAGTTTTTCTTTTAATTTATGAAACGAAATTTTTCTTGATAATAAACTAGTGTATTTACCGAACGTTCTTACCAAACTTTAGTAAAATCGGATTAAAATTACGATGTGTAGAGCATTTACTACAATACAAACATGCACGCAAATCACGCACATATACATTAAGCACAAAATTCTCCAATGCATAGGTTTGGTGGACATTTAATGCTCTCAGGTGTCTCGAGAGACTATTTCAATTCGATGTGATTTATTGTATGAATACTAAAATTATTACTTATTTACTAAGGTAAGTGATTTGTAAGTAATTGTGGCTTTGTAATTGTTACGGGGTTATCGACTGGAAAAGTTGCATGAAACCATCACAAACACATTAGTGCGATTTGAAAACAAGAATGGAAAGGAGGGTAATGGTACGAAACCTCATCTTTACATCTTTCCTTACTTACCTAACTACAAACGATCTATTTTGTAATGTAAAGACAGTCTCGTTATTTAGGACTACAGTAGTTAGTCAGAATGGAACGAAATAATTCAAATAAACTATTTTGTTGGTATTCTATTAATTAATCAATCAGTCTGATTTTTTAAATTTATTATTATTATTTTTAAATCACAATAAACTATAAAAGATATTTTTATGAATAGAAATATATAATGTAAAGTGTATGTGGTCTGTGATATAAATAAAAAATTCAACAAGAAATGAGATGGTGACATGATAGGACGCAGAGATCTTGTTATTGTTGATCATAGAAGACCACGATATCAATAAAGACAAAATTACTATGCTGTACCAAATGTTTAAAAGTAAGATATCACTTATGAAGAAACTTCAGAGAATTTGTTTTAAATGCCAATTTAAAATTTTCTAACCTTAAGTTTTTAGTAAAAAACATAATTAACGAATATGAAAACTTAGCTTTCACGAAAAAAGTATTGAAACTAAAATTTTGTTTACTAGAGTTTTTGTAGTGGTGTACAGATTTTTTATGGTAAGAAAATTTGAATTTCCACCAATAATTTTCAATTCTAATCTAGAATGGTGGCCCATTAAAAAAAATTTTTGGCCCACCTTTCTAACTAAAGAAATCGTCACAACCAATCATAAATCCGAATCTATAAAACAAATATTAATAAAAAATCGTCATGCACACTGCGGAAATTAGTATTCATACAAAATTAAACTTATATACGCAGATTCAAAATATGATGTCAAATTATATTTTTACGAGTAGGATCAATGAGAATTTCGTAGTCACAGCTAAAATTTCTATATTGACATTTCGTAAAAAAGAAAATATTTTCTAATTACGTTTTGAACGCCAAGCCAAGGAACAACTTTTGATCATTTATAGAATGGTTTCTGTACCATAATAGTCAAGTATTATTTTAAGAACGGAGAGTTAAAATCACTTCAAATAAATCAGTCTTAGGAAATGTGTCCAAAGAATTATAATTTCAGTTCCAATTCTTCAAGCGATGGAGGTGAAAAATTAAGAGTTCATTCGATTAACACAAATTTTGTAGGCTTGATGCAAAGTAAATATTCTACGAAATGATTTAACTTTGATGAAATAGCTCAAAATACACAAATTTTCTCAAAAATTTATAAAGATAACGAATCAAAATGGCATATTATCCCAGAGACTAACAAATAGAGTGAAAATAGAAGGGAAGTTTTTTTCAATGTCATGAACCAACTAATTATATAATATATTATATTACCTGAATATTCGTCACGGGATCATTGGTTTTTTCGTTATTTATTGCATGACAGTCGTTTCGACTTCTTTTCTTCTTTTTCTTTTTTTTTCTTTTTTTTCTTTTTCTTTTTTTTCCCTTTTTTTCCTTTTTTCTTTTTTTTTTCAGTCATTCTCAAATGCTAGTAATTGTAGTTGTAATTTACCAGTGACTGAACCAAAAGTCAACACGGCCATCATACAATAAATGACGAAAAATCAAGGACTGTTTGACGGGAATTCAAGGTTATAATTATATAATATTACTAACAAACTAGTTAGGCTACCATAAATAAATATGAACTATTTATATTTTATGAAGTTGAAAAAGTTCAAAATCTGAAATTTAAATTGTAAACGTTATTTATTTCCTCATTTTTCATGAAAAGAAAACTGTAATAAGAACAACTCAAATTTCATCTTTCATTGGCAGCTGTATTTTTTTTTTTTTTTTTTTTTTTTTTTTACCTGAAAGCGCCAACAGGAAAAGTGATTGTAAATGTATTTCTATTATCAATAGAGAATAAACTATTTCAAGTGGATAGTGTTTTTATTATGCTCAGTAGAAAGTCCGGTAAATTAGTCATTATCAGATCAACAGTTATACTTTTTTTTTAACGCTAGGCGATTATTTCATATATTTACCAACATAATTAATTATAAAACAAGGAAAGGAAATAATCTTTAGTTAATCCCTATTTCATAACTTCATCCCCCAAGACCTTAAGATCTGAAGTGTTTGGTTTGTAAATGAGGGAAGGGGTAAGAGGTGGAACAAAGACGTGTGTAGACGCTACAGGTTTGTTTGCTTTTCCACTTAAACTTCTCAAACAAAACCTTGGATTAACGAACATTACAGCCTCGCAGTTGCGCCTCTTCGAGAGGTTTCACACTGTTGTTTGGGCGCTATTCATACGAATACTTTCAGTTTTACAATATGAATATTTATATTTTGTATCAAAACAGTTTTATTTTGAGAGGTTTAAAATTTAACACTCAATGATTCATGTAGAAAATTAACATCAAACCAGTAGAATTAAAATTTAAATAGCAAGGAGCTAACATAAAACTTGTGATTTATTTTTCGTTGCAGGAAATCAAACCTATCCTATAAGGTTCACAGTTGATTCCACACAAGTAAAACAAATTAAGGTAAATAAACCTGTTGATAAATTTTAGATTTTACTATCAGATATAAAATTATTACGGTCTTGACAATAAAATATTATTAATAGGCTTCGATTTTTATAAACAGGTTATAACATAGAAGATAATGTCATTAATAATCCAAACCCCGGCTTCCTTCAGACCATGATACTGCTAGACGAAGTCGGCCATTTATTTTCATTATTGTTTTCGTGTCAAGCGCAAAAAAGGAAATATTGTATCCAGAATTTAATCATTACTTACATTTAACGTCCCGGTAACTAAGTAAATGTTGATGTTACCTTTAAATGTTATATACGAATAGACAGACAGGTCGAACGATAAATCATTGTCGTCATCCATCTCGGCTGTCGCATCCTGTCTCTTAATCCTTTCTCTTCTATGTCCTCCTCTCTTATAATTCGCTAAATTATCGACTTTCTTCTCAAAAGTTAATCTATCAACAGTTTTAATAACCTTGTGCAGTGTATTGTTGCCGGAAGTGATTCATTTATGATGGGTACTTGGTTGTTGTGTGAGAGGCAGAGGTATTTATAAATCAATAAATAAAAGTTTAAAAAAAGGAGAGATCAAATTATTTTGAAGACATACGTTGTTCGAAAAACAGGTGTATACAGAAATGTTAAAAGAGAATTACAAGAACTCGAAATAAACAACGTACGAAGTTTCTCACGAATATCCATATAAAATCAAATATCAATCTAGCTCAAAATTTGGAAGAGGGAGAAAGATGTCTAAACTAAAAATTCCAATTTCTCAAAATAGATTGCAACGTATTCGATCAAATTATTTGGTTAATATTCAGACCCCGTTAGATCAACAACTGGTTAGGCACTTATCGGTAAAACAAATAAAAAGGCGTTTAAAATTTTAAATATATTAAAATATGTGCAAACGACTTCAATCAAATTTTGATGTAACAATATTACCCTAAACTGCAAGTAAAAGAAATTGAAGGATGTTGATTAATGAAAATATTTGGTTGTCGGGGTTCATGTCAGTATTTTATAAATTACTAATGAAGGGAAATTTGTATTTACTTGCAGTTGGGTCTTCATAATTCAGAAAATTAATAAAAAAGGAATTTTTGTCATTTTTATAATGTTTAATTTATAACGCTCATTTCCTGTTTTTAACCGATAACTTTAAAATCAGAATTTTTGGAAAAATAGTAACTCATTAGTTTTGTTCAGATTATGTTGGAGGTTAAATTTAGGAATTTTTAAATTTTTTTGAGGTTAAATTAAGAGAAAAAAATATTTTAGAGGTTAAATTTAGGAAAAATTGTAGAAAACTACGTACGCGACAGAGATATTAATTGTAATACATGAAAAACTCAAAATTGATTTTTGAACCATCACATAACTGTTTCTATACAACGTGTATGTGAGAAAATGAAAGAAGTGATATTTGGAAGTAACGGTGAAGGAAAGGAAAACTTCAATCTCAAGGAAAGAGAATATGCAATTAAAGAATTCGGGGAGTAGGTGGAACAAAGAGAGGGTAGATGGACCGAGAGGAAAAGTAACAATTGTGGTGTAATAAATTTAATGTCTGTCACTGATATGATCCCGGAGATTACAATGTTCGTTATAATCAAATGATACGATTATTAAAGCTTCTTCTTCTATTATCTTCATTAGATCTGTGAAAAAGCTACAAACGAGAGTTATAAACAGAATCCTGCACGATTATAAAATACACTGAAAGAATGTTTACTTAATATGCGTGTTTTTAAGATAATTTTTTTTGGAAGAAATAATTATAAGAATTCTACAAACACAAAATGATTTCAATCGAAACAATTTTAATAAAAAAACACTTACTTGAACAAATAAAGTCCACTTGTTTTAGCAACTGGTAAAACATAGTAGCTCTATACAAACATAGCTACTCGGTAAAAAAGAGTCTTTATTAACTTTCTATTAAATGACTACTATCAAGGTCCGATGAAAACAAATATAGAGGTTTCCTCCTAATTAACTAAATGTTTTCGAAAATCCCACAAACTCGTAAATTTCACAAGAAGGATATATTTATTGCAGTAGTGAAACAACCCCCAAAAAGTTAAATGATGAAGGAGCCAAACAGCACTTTATTTTAAAACTCGTTAAAATTTCTTTTCATCAGTGTTTCACTTTTATGTTTGGACCAAATAGTTTTAGAGAAATGGAATTTTAATGTTAGTAGACAGTAATGTTGCTCCAAATTTGTTTTGGTTTTTTCTTGAGCGATTTTACGATAATTCTATAATATTTGATTCTGGGTTAAAATGTGACCGATTAAAAGTATGTGTTATCGCTCCAACTTACCTGCATTGAACAGTAGTTTATGATTTTAACGAGAAGTAAAGTGTGTGTGTTCCTAGTTATTCGTAACTTGTGTAATAAAGAAAAAAATAAGAAAATATAGAGTAATTTTATGTGTGGTTAATTTGTAGTAATATTTGCGCCATAAGTAGTATATAATATACTACCAGTAGGCCTAACGTACTGTAATCGGATAAAACTTTTAAACAATAGTGTTAACCTACTTGTAGACTAAAATGTTTCTAGGATTATTTTAATCTACGTTAACAATGAATTATAACGGAATTCTTTGATTTTATTTAGATTTAGTCTTAGATTTAAAACGTAAACTATATCAATTAAAAAAAATAATAATAATAATTTTAGTCTAGGTCTAAAAACTTTTTGATAAAGAGGAACCATAAGAGTCTATCAATTTGTGGTGCAAAAATGCACATCAGCTGAAAAAAAATTCTATAACCAATCTGGGACTATTTGTTTTAATGTGGAACAAAATTGCTAGAAACCCATTCTCTTCAATTATTAGTTATGTACTACGAAACGAAATTAATGTTCTCTGTATGTTTTCCAAGATCCCACAAAATTTGATTAGAATTGAATAGATGGGAAGATTAGATACAAAAATAGTATTGGATAAGAGAACGACGCACAATATATTAGATTCCCTTTTGATATATATATATATATATATAATATATATATAATTATATATATAATATATATATAATTATATATATAATATATATATAATTATATATATAATATATATATATAGACTATATATAATGAATTAATAATTTTCCTCAAATTCATTATGATCCATATTTTTTGTTTTGAAAAAATACTTTTAAATTCGTCCTTTTTACCCTTCGATATAAAAGTCTAGAATAAATTTGATCTCGGCTTCCAGTTCACGTAGAAAGATATAAACGTGTTAGACAAATATGGAAACGGCGTTATATTGCAAGAACTGCTTTAGATAGAAAGATTTTCGAGCTCATATTAAAACTCTTAACTTGACCTATCTTGTACAAAAGTGGCAGAAGAGTTTAATAGGATATACAGAGTGATTCACAAATGTTTGTTTTTCAACTTAGAGGGCAATTTTAGTTAACTCTTTTAATTTAACGCTATTAGTATTTTTTCATATTCAAATAGGTCAATTTAAGATACTTATAAAATGATTTTTAAATTTATTTTTAGTAAGACGTGAGTTATAGCGTTTTAAAATTCCCAATTTTGAAAACACGATATTAAACGTTCTTTGCAAGTCTATTATTTGGTTATTGTGATTGGTAAGCCAAGATGTATTGGGAATTATTTATCCTGTGCACGATATTCAAAAAATAATACGGTAGCCTACATGTTTCTTAATTATTATAACTAAATGTTGTTATTGTTTACTTTTTATTATCCAATAATATAAGTTTGAACTAATTTCGGTAACCAAACTAACATATAAATTAAAAGTTTAAGACATAAATTAATAATTATAAGTGTAAAAATAATTTTCCATATACAGCTTCCACTTAAAATAAAGATTTTTCAGTCATCTTACAAAACCCTAACATTAAAAATACCTGACATTTTTACAAAAATGATATATATCTTTAGTTCTTATTATTATACTAACTTTACTTTATTAAGTTAGTACCTAAGTTACTGTACTAAAGTTTTTACACCTTGCTAGTGATCACTTAAAAAATAATGTAGTTCTTCTAATAGAGTGTAAATGTAATTTATTTAAATAAGACAGCGATTGTTCAGATCAGTTGTAAAGGCGTAAATCCTCAGAAACTGGTGTAATGAATTTCCATACTCAGTATGAATGTTTGGACTTTGAGTTAAAATGATAAAGCATGTTGGTTTTTGTTTGGTAAACTTACTTTTTTGAAACAATTTAATATGTATTTATTCAAAAAGGAAATGAGTAAATCTTAATTCTGTAGCCTACCGGAACTTTTGAAGTTTTTTAAGCGATGTACATGAATAAAACTGAAGGATTAGGCGATAATGACTTTGGTTTTTCACCTTAAAGCCCCATTAAAAAATGAATCTGAAGGGATTATTTTGCTCATGACGAGAGTATATGGTGATTGGAAACGTTCATATCAAAAAGTGTGTCATTTGTTTAATAACAATACCTCCAATAGTCAAATATACTGTTTTCAAGATAGTACGTCAGTTTTAAGAAACTGGAAATACAAAGGACCGCGCTTGCTCTGGTAAGCGAAAATCTGCTACAAATAAAAAAAAATTTTTTTTTGATTTTTAGAATTTTTTTAAAAATGCTAATTTTTATCTCTACTACAGCTATCCAATGCTATTCTAAATTCTAAAATAATTTTGAAATTGACGCCAAATTTTGGTAAAAAATCAACCTTATCGAGACTTACTATTAAGTTGATTGACATAAAACATTCCATTGAAGGTTTCGAAATGACGTCTTTTTAACGTAAAAAAACCCCACTTATATTTTTGACAGTAGATTCGTAAGATTATTTGTCAGAAAATATTGAAACAAAAAAACTATATTTTATAATCAAAGACTAGATATTGATAATAAAAATGCAAATGATATATAGTAACGTAGTGCAACATGGTACTAGTGTTATCAAAATGTAAACACTTTTATGATAATCCAGTGTAGTATATGTCAGCGGTCTACCATTAGCAACGAGGACATGAATGTGCGGTCGTTGATACTCCGGGATTGTTGTGTTAATAGCATCACACTGCTATTATACTGGGACTCTACTACTAGGGTTATGGATGTTATCTAAAGAGTTCTTTGGGATCAAACCAGCTAAACATATTGTTTTATATCTGAACATGTTTTTGTGCTGAACAAGATAGACACATATTGTTTAAAAGTATATATTTCAAAAAAAGAAAAAAGTTGATATACAGTACGGAAAAAATAATGGCTAATTCTTTTAATGATTTTATCATTCTAAAAATTCCAATTACCTACCAATTAAATCAATTAATTATATATAGCCAATTACAAACAAAGATTAGATATTTAATAATTCTAATAAAACTGTAGGATTTTGGAGATTACATTGTTGTATAGATTTTCTAACTGTGAGTGTATGATAGTTTATGTTTCATTATTAAAGTTATTGTTCATATTGAATAAAACCACAGTTTCAACCTAGATCTATTTACAAAGAATAACGATTATTTGGTTCTTAAAAAATACAATGATTCTAGAGGACAGTGGGGAAAGATGAAAATTATTACATGAGACCATTTTATTTAATTACCTGTAACTAAGTTGAAGCTTAATAGATTCAAATCAATATTAATTTGAAAAATCGACATCAATGATGTACCCACAACATAAGTTCCTCTATTACACGTTTATAAGAGAAAGTAAAACCATTTAACAAAAATTACCATACCATACAAAAAATAATTAAATACTATTAAAATATTATGTGTTGGAGAGAAAGAAGGGAAATTTGTGTAATGTTTATAAAGCAATTATTATATGTCACGAACTATAAACACTCTTTGAAACGACTATTCTGTTATGTAATAAATGTATTTGAACGTCTTTATAAAGGAAAATACAATTTCAATAGAATGTTGTTGAGAATAACTTGATTGTTATTTGTGGCGCCGACGCCAACTAATTGATCAATTGTCTCTAATTAGACATGCTCTGATTCGCCGAAATGTAAATTCACCGAGCAAACAAATAATTTGAAAATGTATACGGTTTCCATTGAAAACTACTGGAGCATATTTATTGTGACAATGATCATTATAAATTAAACTAGTGACAGGTTCAATGAAAAGAACAATGCGTCTTATAGGATTTGTTACATTAGTGCCACTCATTATTATAAGCTAAATGAAGTACTTCTGTTTCATTATTTGAAAATAGTTAAATCAGAATTGAATATATTGGGAAACATGTACTATATGTCAAAGAGTTATGTAAGTTATTTACTTTCTCAAATTCACTTAGTGTAGAGAAAGATATGAGATGGATAAAAAAACAATGTAGAGTTTTCGAGAAATATCATTTAAAATAAGGGATAGCTGCCATATGGAAAAACAAAAAATATTGGGTGTAATTTTTCTATCAAATTTTGCTTTAACATAATTAGAGTCTCTAAAACTCAAACAAAATGTACTGGTTACCCTCTCCCAATAAATAATGCCGGTTCGAGAGTTGTTTGTATAAATCAGAGAAAATCTTCAATAAAAAAAGAACCCTTTCCTTTTTCATTTAAAATTTGATTTCAGTAAAAACGATTTACACTTAGGGACAAATTATGGCTTAAGTTGAATAACTTTGAGCTTATTTGAACATCTTTTAAAATATTGTTTTTACAAATTTTTCAATAATTTGATAAGAGGAGACACTGAACTTAAGAAATACGTGGAAAAACAATCAGTAATTGAAGTCCCCCCCGCTCAGATAAATTTTTGGAAAATGATGAACGATATTATTTTTTGATTTTGTGGATGGCTGTATGTATGAGAAAGTTAGTGCAATTTTTTGCATAGTTATTAATATTTGATACTTAGAAACAATCCTTTACATGTGGCTTTAATCTTGCTTGTATTAGAATAGTTAAAACTAAATGATTATCTCTACAGTGTGTATATAACAATGTGCTCATTTAAACTTGTTTCAAATCTCTCTATTGCACTTATCACTTAGCTCAACATTTCTGACGGCATATTAATGTAAAAACTCACAAGGACAATTTCAGAGTGTAATCACGACAAACCGGCACGAACTTCTACAAAAATTTATCACTCAACAGTTTTTGTTGCCTACAATTGTGGACTACCAATTGGCATATTATCGTAAGTATTCTTGCAACTAGCCGGTTAGTTTACTAGTCGACTTTCACAGTAAATAAACGTATACAAAAACTGCGTCCAAGCTTTCTCAATCATACAAAAAGCCAAGTAAATATCCATCTCCGTTTCCCCAAAAATACCAAGCGAAGTTATTTGTCACGAAGTGAAAGTGACTCACCAACGTCGTTTCAGAAGGTATCTCAATATCAACCCAAGCTATTTCGATAAAATTTTGGTTAAATATGAAGATATGCACCAAACAAAAGGAAATTAAAGTTCAAAAGTAATTTGGAAAATACCAAAATTAACAAGACAGATCTGATCTCAAAACCAATTATCTAATCAATGTTTCGAAATGGCTAGTTCATAAGTGTCAGACGCATTGTACATGTTCACTGCAATAAATCAACCCGTCTTGATTCATCTCAATTCAAATCATTTACTTTGTTTTATCAGAATACATCAGTTTTCTTAACGGATCTTTTTTATTTTTCTATCACGTTGGATTACAAATGATTTTTGGATGAATTGTTGTCGTCTTCGACAGCTTAGGTTAAATTCATTGAATTACTGTGCTAATTCCTGAAGAGTTTTATTTTAATATAACAAAAATAAAAATAACCTTACCACTTCCGACACAAAATCAAAGTTGATAACTATTTTTACAATTAACATTAAAATTAAAATTAAAAGACTAGGGTATTTTAATTAGATTATTTTCTGTTAGTCTCGATTATGTTTAGGAAAAACATTTTTGGTTATACTTGGGACGTTTATCCAAATCTTGACATTAACAACTATGTTTGATCAAACTCATTTATTCAATATATTTGTGGATAGTATTTTCTTTAGGGATATTTTATTGTCATTGAAACACACGTACAAGAAGAAGAAGTGACACTAGACTACGATATATTTGTTGACTTTCTTTTGAACCTATAACAGGTGTATCAACCTAGTCCACGACAGAAGAAGAAGAAAATGAAACCTACTAAATGAGTAATTTAAAATGTAAGGTTCAAGGATATTACGAGAACAGGAATTGTCTATAGTATGGCTATTTCAAATTATAACGTCAAACAGGTTTCATAAACATGCTTATCTAAGATAATATCTAAGAAGAAAGTATTTGGTGGCAGGTTTGTAAGTTATATAAACTTTACCTAACCTTCAATAATAATTATATGTTATGGTAGGCTTAATTGCTTTCCTACTTTGCGAAATAACTTGATTATTTAATTAATTACCTTTATTCTATTAATTCAACAAGCAAATCAATAAGTTATACAGGGCGTTTCAAGAAGTCCCGGTACTCTCAGATCTCTTTCTCCAACTTAAAAAGCCCATAAAATATATGACCGGAAACGCTTCCTTTTCTGGCTTACCGCTATTTTATTTTTTTACAAAAAAGTCAACTCTGGAAATAGATAAGATTATTAAGTTCAGATTTTGTATACGAATTTGTAATTTACCGGTTTATATGTGTACAAAAAACAAAGAGTTTATTTCAAATGTTTTCAGAATGTCCGTTTAAAATTATTAACGTCACATATCTCCAAAATTGTTATTAATAACGAACAAAATGTTATTTTTGTTTTTTCTATAACTCAAAAGATAATCCAAGTTATCTACAAAAAACTAAAAATTTAATTTGTTGGTAATTGTCTAAAACAACAAAAATTTAAGTAAACGAAAGTTGAAAAAATAAATAAAGGTCTAATAAAGTTACAAAAATTACGAAATTATTCACATAAATTGTAAGTAAAAATACAGTAACTATATTTGAAATGTTTATTTTATAGGCCTGCAATACAGTAATAAACAGTTAATCAACAATTTTTTGAACAAATAGTTTTTGAAATGTACATTATTTGAAATTATTTTGTTAGTTTAGCTATAGAAGTTTATCCGGTACGGTGTATGGTTTGTGTTGTTACTGTAACTAGTGGAAGTATTCTGTTGTGAATTCATATTAGTTTAACTGTGATTAGAGAGTCATTGTAAGTAATGACGTAGGCCTACTTATTTAAGACCGATGAATACTCTGATATGGATTTTACGTTGGGTAATGCTAAAGCTGCTGTTGTACAATATGGAAGACGTTATCGCAACCGCACGACTCCAGATTTTAAAACAATTAGTGGAACATTTCAAAACATCCGGAAACTGGTTCATACTAGTTACTAACCCAGTATTCACACAAGCTACGACGACACGCTGATATAAATGAAACTATAATTGATGCTGTTCAACGTAGTCCAGGAAGGTTGGAGTTTTACATTCTATGGTGTGGAGAACACAAGTTTTATCCACACTACAAACAACCAATTCATTATCTACATCCAGGAGACGATTTACGTCGTTTGATGTTCTGCAATTGGTTGAATACAAATCCTTAGCTTTATAAGAACATTTTATTTACCAAGGTACATTTCACTAGGGTTGGTGTCATCAACTTAAGCAACGAACACACTTGGGAGAAATCAATACCAATTCAATGTTGACACGCATTTTTCAAATTACTGTGTGTGAGGATGGGTGACAAGTATTTTGTGCAAGAAAATCTTATCTCCCTTGAGGAATTAATTGCCCAAATAATGAATATTGATGCGCAAATAACCGTGGAGAGAAACTTATTTGAAGTTGATGAACTCTTTTTTTGAAAATTCAATATAACTTATAGTATTCTGTATTTTTGTTTTGCCATTAACTTTAGTTACAGTTATATTTCATAAAGTCAAATTTTTTCTAACTTGTTTTTGTATTCTATTAATCATATACATCAATCTATTCCAAAATAAATCCTCTACAAGTATTATTTAAAACTATGATGGATTTAATACCTTTTTGTCAAAATTATTCTACGCCAAACTTCAAATTGCAACTTTTTAAAATAATCTTATTTCATTCATAAGGTCTAAAATTTAAAAAAATCTGGTGATAAAAATTATTAGAATTAAAAATATTTTGCTTTTAGAAATCTTGGGTATTCTAGACAATTAGAGAGAAATTAAATTTTTAGTTGTTTGTATGGACAAACAATTTGGTTATCTTTTGACCTACAGAAAGAAAAACAACATATTGTTCATCATTAAAATACGAAAATATTTTGTCTCTTGTAAACGGTTTTCGAGATATGTGACGTTAACAATTTTAAACGGCTGCCATTTTGAATTTTTTTAAATACGTCTTTGATTTGGGTACACATGTAAACAGCTCATCACAAATGCGTATACAAATCTAAACTCAATATCTTATCTACTTCCAAAGTGATAATATTTTTATAAAAGAAACAAGTTGGCGGATAGCCGGGAAACGAAGCATTTCCAGAAATGTGTTTTACGAACGTTTTTCTTTCCTTTCACTTGGAGAATGAGCTCCGAGAGTCCGGGGAGAACTTTAAGAGTTATTTATATGTCCTATCTAAGGACATTCAAAAAGTATTGGTCATCATTTTCACCAAAAATATTGGATAATTGTATAATAAAATTGAACCATTGAACCATCTTGTAAGGTAAAATATCTCAAAATGGATCTTAATTCAATCAAATTTAGATAAATACGACTGTTTATGAGCCAAACTTCGCGTAAATACAAAATGACTGTACAGTGTCCACGATTAAATTGAAAAATACCAAAATGAATCCAGACCACTGTTAGTGAAAGTGAGGGTTCATTTATACTATTTCGACGATAAATATTGAACCGTATTTTTTGAATAAATGGTGTTATATTTATATTTTCTTGTTAATTGTTTCGTTTTGTGCACATTCTACAACAATGTTTGTGGACTTTTTCGCACAGTATAAATTATAATTAATGTAATTTGTCGATGTTGTTTATTTCCTTATCAGATGAAATCCAAATTAAAAATCAAACCTATGGTAAGTTTGAGACTGCAGACATCAATAAACATCTGTACACGAGAGTCACTTCAAGATCAAAACTTAGGGAAAAACAGAGAAAAAAATATCCGACTAGTTTGGATGATATAGCAATTAGTAATTGTGTAATTAATTAATCCACAAATGTTGAACAATTCTTATTCATTTTCGTATGACGAACCATATTACGAAGTACTAGGCAAACAGGTCCGATCAACAGTTTTAAGATGGCGACCATTAAATAAAATAATTAATTGAGAATGTTCCTTTAAAATAAATCTCTACAAATGCCACTCGCTCCCTTATTTACTAGATCCTTATAATTTTTATAAATAGCGTTGAGTGCAACATTTTACTTTGGAAGTTGTAAATATTTTTTATTACATCCTTTTTATTTTGTTTTTCAACGAAGAAGTAAAATAAATGTTCAACTAAAACGAGCAAGTGCACTATATAGTTGTTGTCCTTTGTTGCTCACAAATCCTGGTTTTAGATGGAAAGTTTGATTTATGATGGACGCCTAAAGCACAGTTACTCCTAGGAGTGCCCTAACCCTAGTTTTATCTTTTCTCAAGTGCCTTACCTTTATAGTGATAAAGAAAACAAGTACAGTCCTGAAACCTTTACCTGAAACAAAATAAATAAATATATTTATAAATAAGTTCACTCTTATTAAAAATCTATTTTCTTAAAATAAAAATACAATTACTGAGATATTAGTTTTATAAATTTTACCCTACTATAATGTATTTATCAAATACAAGACTTTTGTGATTGACCATATTTATTATTAAAATTACGCATTACATTCAATCACTCCGAGATGATATGAAATATGGAATCGAACTCCATTCCAACCAACGATAACAAAGTGTGTAGTAGCTGTTAATCTGGCAGATCGTTTCACTCACGTGCACACGTTTACGAAATTCTTCTCAATTAAATTAGTCAAATTAGAATTATATTGTCACCAAATTACGATATAGAATTTGAAAAATTATTAGTTTGCTTTAGTTCATTTCTGAATTTTTAAAATTTAATAATAATAAATTTTTAATACAAATAAATAAGTAATAAAGCAATATCAAAACTCTGTTTTAGTAAAAATTGTGAATATTGTTAAATAATAAAATATTTATATACGACGCCGACGTGGAAGAAGAAGAAATCTTTCTAAATTATTTTTGTCTTTGATTTGCAGAGTAAAAAAAATAAATTTTGCAATTAGGTGAGTCCAGTACGTTAACACACCGGCCGCCAAGAGCCAGGTATAATCCCCAGTGTTTGTGTGAGTGAGAACTGCGTGTGTGTGTGTGTTTGTGTGTGTGTGCGTGCGCGCGCGATTTACGTGCGAGTGTGTAGGATTGTAACATAAAGAAGACTTTTCAAAGACCTATATTTTAAGATTCGCGTGTTAAATTTGTAATAATACTTAGTTTTAATCACCTTAAAGTTACATATTTATTAAAACCACTGTAACACAAATAATTGCACCAGTGAAATAAAAGTTAACATTTTAAAAGTGTAACTTGCTCCAGTCACTTTGGCCTTATGCGGGGCCAACAAGGAAGGCGGGTAACAAAACAACAAGCGACATTTCTACAACTTTCTCCCAAACATTAACTTAAACTGGGATATAAATTACATTTTAAGCTGTCACGATGCGAGCGTTGAATCTGAAATACGAGTCCCATATTTTTTACATTTCATATTGAGCCGGCACTTAGTGGCATTACATGTAGTGGTCGGTTAGGTTATGTTCAAAACAAACTCTGCGTATAAAGAACCTCATCATGTTATGAACACCACAATTATGAGTTACAATTGAATTACTGATTCAGATGCATTTTAAAATATAAAGTATATATTTGTGAGTTTGGAATATTGCAAATATATATTTAATTTTACATGCAATTTTATAGATATGTAAAACATTTTTTATTTAAATTAGTAAATTATCTACTACATATTAAACTACAAATAATAGCAATTTTAAATATACCTGTTCCAAAAACAAAACAAACAAAATTAGTGGTAAGATCAAACCCTAAAAAGGCATATATTGTAAATGAGGGGTAGATATTACACATAATAAAAAAAGCTGTGGAAAAATGTCAGGCATGAATTTTGTGTGTAATGTATTTAACTTAACAAATATGTAAAAACACCGTAATGTATTTATCTTTACGGACTGACAGATATATCGCAAAAGTAGGATAGAAACATCATACGAAAAAACATATTTAGACTTTTCAAAAAAACTTCATATCTTTAGTTCAAAAAAATCTTCTCTTTTTTATGACATCAGTGTATAATACCGTATAAAAAACGGTTATATTCACACTCCCATACATAAAAACCACACCCTAAACAAAACAAAAATGTGTGTCGTAAAATATTGTCGGTTAAAAATTAAAACGAAACTACAGTGAAAAGAAGATTTAATGTCTTTAAATAGGTGAAAGCAATGTCAATCACATTATGGTAAATTGTGAATGTTAATGACCCAAACCATCGCTATAAGCAGAATATGAAACTTACGATTCGTGAGTAAATTGGAAAAAAAAAAAAAAAATGTACCCGACCGTGGTCAGTCTTCAGTTTTACTTTTTCTAACAGTAATTTTCTTTTTACATTGACTTGGAACATTATTTTGATCGAAATAGCTTGAAACGATTTTGATATATTCAACTTTTCTAAGACTGTGATAATTTTATTAACTTTTTTACGTATAACTTTAAGAACATTAAAACGTTTGAAGAAATATAGACCAATACGTGTTCTTTAGGTTCTTAGCGGCTACATTTGAGCAAACAGGATAATAAATCGTATTAAAAAATATGCTAAAATCTTGTGTTTTATTTTTATGACAGATGTTGAGATATTAAAAAAATACTCGAAATAAAATCAAAATATATCTATATACTAAACATGAACAAAAATCGATTCCCTCATTTGTATTGTAGTGAACTTCACGAACGACAAGTAGCATCATTATTATTTTTTTTTTACAAACTTTTTTTAATGGTAATTTTAAGCGAACCTGTAAATAAAAAAGTCAAAGGGTAAATGAAAAATTTACTCATTACAAAACTTTCTTTATAACACGTATAGAAGAGAAAGAAATTTAATTATTTGGTAGAAGATAGTTAAGATGTTGAAGTCTTACAAATAAAGTAAAAGTAAAAATACTTCAGATGTTGTATACCACCATGCTTCTGATGTTTTGGAATAAAGAAGGATGTTTGCCATCTCATCTTCTACTGATGAACTGTTCGAATTACATAGGTCTCTTAAAAGACTGCTTTTCGTTTAGTTTGCTTTTCTGATTAGTGTATTCTAACTGTAAGCCCTTGGAGAGATGTAATGCCTGGGTTACTTTAATACATACATGGATTATATATATTATACATTCTGTATTCCCTTATATATACTTAATGTACGCAATATGTCCCAATACGCAATATTTGAGTGTCATCGTGATATATGCTTGGTCATGATGTTATAAGTAGAAACAAGCAGGGGTGATGTCGAAACAAAAGAACCTACAAGTCAGCCACAACCTATATGGCTGTGTTTTATCTGTCGTAAAAGTCGTACTTTATTGTCAGTCTAAGTAATAATATTCCCAGATAAACAGATTTAAATATTAAATAAACCGAGTGAAAACAAAGACATTGTTCCTTGTTTTTCTGTACAAGTCTTCGTAAGTTGGATTTTATGTACCTTTAGATAAACAACGGCGACACGTACAGTTTTTTCCTCAATGGAAACATTGTCACAATGTATTTTAGTAATCAATGTTGGTATAAATAGTGTTTTGGTTTACCTACTTCGATTCAAGCGAACTGTGAGCCTAGATCAGAAATAAAGGATATTAAAACAGTTCTCTGTAATTTTGCACAGATTCTTTAGAAATTTCTTGTTTATTTTCAATTACAACTAATTGAATTATTTTTTGCTAATTATTACTTTCAGTATTATTATTCATTTTTGTTGTTACGTTAGTTAACAATACGTAATTGATATTTAGTTTATTTGTAGATTTGATCTTAAAACAATATTAATACTCTTTCGTTTTAGTAAATGATTTCTAAAAAAATCAGCCCATTACTTTACTGCAGAAAAATAAATTAAGTGCGTATGTCTTTTTGTTCTTTAAGGGTAACATTATGTTGTATTAGTTAGTCTTACATATTTATTATATTCTATGTGAATGTATGTTTACATGTAAATATGTGTGTATATATATTGCTTCTTGTGTACATAATTAATAGAAAAAAGAGTTTAGAGTCTGTTTTAGTTTATATATCTTTACTCTTTTGTTTACTTTTTCTATTAAAACCTGATAGAAAAGATGAAAGACTGAGATCTAACCCAAGAAAACATGAAGAAAGGTATACGAGGTGCAATCGCAAAATACGGTGAGTGAATTTTATATCAGCAACTGTTGATGCTACATCTATTTGAAGTAATAAGTTCGATAACCTATCCTATGAGATAGTCAGTGTCAGTTTTGAGCAAGTTGAACTTATCAGTCCGCTTCCAGAGTCTGAAGAGTAGGGTCGTGTTTACAGTTTGCTTGGAATTGAAGAATAGTCTTGAAGCAGATCCAGACTTCATGGATAATATAAGGCCAATGGGAGTGAAAGTTGGGTGTAAGGATATGATCTTCAGAAGAAAATTCAGAGTTCCCAGAGGAAAACGAGTGGCTCTCCTCGCCCTAAGAAGGCACCTAAGTCAAAGTCGAACGTTCAGGTCATGCTCATTGTTCTTTTTAATAATGAGAGCGATCAGAGTTCGTTCCAAGAGCAATAACGGTAAACTCCGAATATTTCAAGGGCCTACTGCAACGTTTGGGAAAGTATGTACGGAGAAAGAGACCGGAAAATGGGACACGGCTTTCTTCTTTATCACGAAAACGTGCCGTGTCACATATCGTTTTTGATCCGTGAGTTTTTGACCAAAAATAATTTTTCTGTCTGTCTACATCCGCCTTACTCTTCGGATGTAGCACCATGTAGTCCATAGATAAAAACCGTGCCAAAATGGAAACGTTCCATTTCCGAAAGAAGCTTTCCAGAAATGCCTCCAGTCATGGATTCAACGTTTGGATAAGTGTATCGATAGCCAAGGAGAGTGTTTTGAAGGAAATGAATTCAAATTTGATGAAAGCCTATTTCTTTCTTCGTAATAAATTTATCCACCGTATTTTTCTATCACACCTCGTAGATCCAGCTTGGTCCTTCGGGATTGCAAAGCCCGTACTTGAGGGTTACAGACACCAAACGAAACCTTTTAGACACATGTTAATTGCAATGTTTTGTTTTTTCGAACTTATGTGCTTACCTATGCATTGTCGCTCTTCTTCAGCAGCTAAATATAAACTTTTTTTAAATATACGTGAGAGACGATCAGTGCACAATTTAGAGTACAGAGAAGACGTTTTACGGAATTATCTTAGGAAAATAGTTAGAAAGATTTTTTAGTAGGACAATAGACTGGATTATATTTATTATAATAAGTTAATAAAAAGTTTATATTACAGTTTTACAATTTAATTTTAAATCTAATAAATATTCATAAGAAAGTCTTGAAAATTAATGTACCAATTTATAATACATTGAAGCACAAGCGCCATTTGCATAGATACAGTCTCTAAAGTAAGAAGCTCATGAAAAAGATTAAATTTAAAATTTCATTATTAATACGGTAGAACGTACGAAAGCATGAACAAAGTTCCATTCGGGTTAATTGAAAGCACACTTGAGGGCGCGAAGAACCGCAATATGGTGACCAAAGTATACTTGATAGTGAACAATGCAGTGGTCATTTATCAAACAGTGGTCACAAATGGGAACGGCTAAGATCGATTTGTATCACAGAGACCATTAGTAATCGTCAACGCCGCAGGAGAGAGTTCGCCAGCTGAGCTCCCAATGACAAACTGTTCGAGTTTATGTTTCCACGCATTTCTTACAATAACAATGAAGAAATATAATAAATCATAGCAATGTGAGATCTATTGCACGGGAGTAACGCTGACCCAGTTGATTCATTCTTAATGTACGTCTGTCTGTCTAAGAGAAGTTATATATGCACAGTGTACGTCTTCCAAAGCAAGGGCTGGACAATATATGTTGTAAATAAACTGATAAACAGGAAAATGTGGAGAGAAATATATTAATATTAACTTCATTTTAATGTTCATTATATATATATATATATATATATATATATATATATATATATATATATTATAATAAGTTACAAATAATGTTTGGCGCTCATGTGACGTAGGAAGCGAAATTCGAACTCATCTATTTGAAGGGTTCGTTTAGGATAAGAAAGACTTATAGGAAATCTGATATAAACTTTGCTGTTCACAATATAAAAATAATAATACATACTTCACCTATCAAATTTGAGAAAAATCCAACTGAGATTAGGATTTTAGAGCTAATAATGTTGATTTGTTTTTATTTATTATCATTATTATTTTTTTTGTTACGGAGTTAAGAGATTATTGTCGTATCATTTTTAAATTCATCTTTTTATATTTTTGGTTAAAGAATTTGTACAATCAATCGTATAGCCAAGGTTACGTATTAAATTTAAGTAAACTGTGAGAAATTCATATATTTCATTGCGTGAAAATTTAGCTAAAAATTGTTATAAATTCATAGTTTTTGTCGCTTTCCCATGAGGAAGATTACGATGAATAAAACTTTATTTATTTGATTAAAATTACCTATTGTATAAAATAAACAATCAAATTTGGTAAAATAAAAAAATATATGTAAATACAATTAATTATAATATTTACTTGTTGGAGTAAAAAACATGCACTTCGTTGTGATAATTCTTTAAAGTAGTTTGTCGGGAGCAATGTATGCAATTTGCAATACGTAGCAGCTTCACAACACAATCTAATCTCTTGATGCAGGGCGTTCCAACAACAATACCATTATAAATCAAATAAAACCAGTCTACGAAATATGTAGGTAGTGTATATCAACGTATTTAATCTCTAAATACACTTAAAAATCAGAATATTGCAATAACAAAAACTAAACATAAACACTACACACACAAAGTTTACTATTACTTTTGGTATGGTTACTATTACAGTATGGTTATGTATATGTTGAGTATATGTAACCATATTACAGTATGGTTTTATTTTTGATGAGATATTAAATATTGATAGTTTACGATTGATTTTTAGTTAATTTATTTAACATGTTATTAGTACATTATTACTGAAAAGTTTTTTATATTGAGCTAAATAGATAAGTACTAAAAATATCTAAGAGAAAATAAAGAACGGAAGCACTCGAAAGAATGTGAATAAAGTTATGAACTTGTGAGTATTGTAGTTTCGTAATGTTTACAATATATATGGCCGGGAGCAGCCGCTATCCCTGGAATTAAATCACGGAAGCGGGTCTGAGTTATATCCCTTGATTCCTGGCTCCGTTCCAGTCTTCCAAGCAAGAGAAATATATAGGATATCTCGTACCTTTGCAAAGCAAACATCGCTGGCTGACACCGCATTTGTACTCGCCGTATTTGCATAGTCTCGTTTACTCTTCTATTACAATAAATGAATTCTTGCACCCTGCAAGATTAGGTGTGATCCATTTTCACTCGAATCATTAAACGGTTGTATTGGTGTTTGCTTTTTGACATTTTTGTTTTAATCATTTAGTAATTTCAATTTATTAAATGTGTGCTAAAGTAATTAAACATTGATCATTATCTAATCTATTATAGATTTTATTTTAAAACAATAAACTACCTAATATTATGGTGCTATGTAGTTATTAGACGTTATAACTAAATATTATTATACGACTACAACAATCCAAAAATCAATTAAAACAGTTTGTAGCGATGAATCAACATTTGAGTCAAGCTTATCTTTGAGATATATGTTGCCTTTACTTAAATGTTGCTTCTCAGGACTTAAATACAAATTATGGCCTTCATCTACCTAAAAACAGGAGTTGAAAAGAAGTTTGAATATCTAAAACAAAAGATTCGATTTGATCAAAATTTGGTGAAATGAGAAGTTTTGTAACCCAAACCAATGTGACAAACTATATAAGAAAATTAGAGTTGTAATAATATGGAAAAAACTCGATAGGGCTCAGGTTTATTTAGGTATTTCTCAAACATTGTCAAACCGTAATTTCCCTTATATGAGGTTTGGTACATTTATTTGAGTTATACATTATGACATTTCATTTACATTTGGACAAAATTTCTATAGTAGAATCTAAGAAATTCTAACTTTACGACATGATTAATGAAAACGTTTTAACTAATAACCTCCGTATATTTGGATAGATGGTTAGATGTAACTACATTTTACGAAAGTTTGATTAAACTCGTTAAGAGCTAATTTCAGAAAATCTGAATTGTGATTCTTATAGCAGTTACACTGAAATTGCAACAGACTTATTTGAATTTTTTTCTAGAGATATGTTGAATATACCCACATATGAATTTAATTTCTATGGTCAGCTTATTTTGATTGTAAAACCCCTGTACAGACATAATTTCCAAAACTAATCTTTTGGGTTAATAATATCTCAAAATGGACGTTTCGATAAGAAAACTCGTACATCGATCTTTTAACTCGTTACATAACCTTTCTATATCAAGTAAATGTGAGAAAGTAAAAATACCAGTTTTTTTTTTTGTTCTAAAGTGTATAAATTTAAACGAAGACAATTTATATATTAACAAGAGTAATACTATATTTTTTAGCACAAATGAGATAACAGTTATTCTTAAGTTTTACTTCACCACATTTTTCACCAAATCTCCACATGAGTCGCATTGATCCCCGAAGATATTGGAGTCGGTGCGATAAGATTTTGTTCATACTCGTTATCATATTTTTCCACTGATGATTCCAAAACCATTGATAATTCTTCCTTTCAGTGTATACACATCATTATACTCTTATACTGTATCTTTGGTATTCTGATAAAACCCCAGACACAAAATCACAAAGAGTTATGTCCAGTAAAGTTGGTGGCCAACGCATTGGTGATCATCACAGCAATTAGGAAACTGCCCATTCAGTGATTCCCGCACTAACAAACTCCAGTGTGTAAGAGCACCACCCTCAATGGAATTCAAGGTAAGCTAGCTTCTGATAAGCTTAGTTAATGTAAATGTATCCAGTGATTTCCCCCCCCCACACATCATACATTGATTTGGAGCTATCTCTGGTGTGCTATTGTGTCAAGTGACGATTTCTGAACTCCAAATTCTTACATTATGTTTGTTCACCTTTCCTGATAAAAGAGGAAAAAAATTTTTTTTTTCGGTTGTCAGAAAAAAAAAATCGTCTTTAAAAATTTGTCATTTCTTGAAACGATGTCAAACATCGTTATTATTTTTTTTACGGACAATCTTATCATTACTTGACATCATAAGATTTTCGATTTGTATGATTTCATTTTTATCGAGTTTAATATTTACAACGAACAACAATATCGGATCTGGTTTGAATGAATTACTCAACGCATCGGGGTTTTTCTTGTACATTCATGATGACCGCGTCTGAAGGTTATGTTTACATTCTTGTAGCTTGACAATAATGATCAGCTGGGATGGCAATAAGAGACATTAGAATAAACTTTTTGGATTGCTCTATCACTTGATACATTAAAACCTGACTAAAGGTTGTTAATAAATAATGTTTTAATTACTGTAAAAATTGTATACTTTTTTATGGACACCTTGTAGATTATACATCATAGCTTACAACATCACAAAACATAGCATTTGCAATTATATATATATATATATATATATATATATATATATATATATATAAGTAACGATAATCTCTTAATCCCTTACACTTTTTTGCGTTAATTTAAAAAATTTAAATCTCTAAAAACATATTAGTCTGACAATATGTACATTTATACTTGTACATACTAAACTTTGGACTAAAGAGAACGGTTTTTGACCCAATACAGTATATATTTATTAATTATATCAATAAACAGTTCCTACGTTAGAATAAACAATATGTAATACATTGTTTTATAATTTTGCCCTTTTGTTTTAACTATGTCAATAATCAATCAAATTATGCTTTCTTGTAAATTTATTTTCAAACAAATATTACAAAAATTAAACTTTATAAATATATTAAATGATAACAAGTAATGATTACAAACTCCCCCTTTTTAAAAATATTTCTTAACCAACAAGTGATTAATAAATAATAAAATTGTGTCTTGTCTTTATACTCAGTCATGATTTTCAAGACGCTGCTTTACTTTTCACGTTTGTCATTGAAATTACGGTAATTTACATATTCCCTTTACTGGAAAATAGATAACAGACGTTTTTTTCCCTTTTTGACTTCACTAAATTAATTCCATTTAGACATTATTTTTCCTTTGGCACTAAGGCAGCCGCAATCACAAATTAATTAAAAGAGGTAATTGTCAGAGACGCCTGTTTGCAGTTGTTAATGTCAAATTCCGAAGTCTAGTCACTGGATTAAAACAAATTAGATTTATACGAGACAAACAGCTGTAAGTTCAATCTCTACCATGTAACCATCAAATAGACACTCCATTGTTTTTACTTAATACTGATGGGGACGTCACTCTTCAAAGTTTAAATAGAGTTACGGGAGCATTCAAGAATTATTGAAGGGGATGGGAGCTGATTGATTTTGTTATTACCTAAGCTGGAAGTATAAGAAATAATTGTAATATAAAATATTGTTTGAAATGGATTTTTAAATCAATTTGCAGGTATTTAGAAAACATTTACCAATGAGTGTGTGATTATAAAATAGATATTTAACATTTTAAAGTGCTCGAATACGATTATAATGTATAAAACAACAATGTAACATAGTGTGTGACATTATTATAACAAACTTTAAATATTCACAAAAATTTCACAGCAAATCATGGTATACTTTTCATACTCAATGTTCATAGTTTAGTTCAACAATTATACATTTATATATAATGCATGTAATAATAATAAGATATTTCATTAGAAATTCCTCTCAATGGGAACACTAAGTTAACAACAATTTATTACAACTAGATAAAATCCTGATAATGTTCGTTGGCGTTTTGAAATATGGTAATGGATCATGATAAGAGATATCATTTAGTTCAAACGTTCAGTATAAGGTCACTTTCTTAGTACGAGCACAGATATTTATTAAGAGCGTGATCTAAATCCTTTCACTGTGTCCTTACAATATGCAATCATAACGATAATTACAATTGAATATCAATCTTGACTTTTAAATGACAGTATAACTGATATACTTGTAAGATTAATTCTTTAATTTCCTAGAAGATCTCTATGAGACAAGCATCCATTGTAAATTAGACACTTATGATGGACGAAACAAAACACTTCATCAACCATAGAAAGAAGGGGGTGCTTAGATTGCATAGGGTGATTGTTAAAATCAACAACTGTCAAAACTTAAGGTAGAGTTTCTTCCTTTTCATCGTACCCGTATATCTCTGCTTTAAACAATAAAACACGAAAAGTATCTTTTTCTAACTAGTAGAAATAATTTGAGATATACTTTAATACAACGATATCACATCATAAATTGTTAAATACTTTGAGGTTAAGAGAAATTTAATATTATGACTCTTTCATGTTTTATATGTATATTATTTTGATAACAATATCAAGAGAACATGATTAATTTCACTTTTTTAATATTTAAATATAATATAATAGGTAGATACTCGGTTTTATTATATCTTTATACATAAAAAATTTCATATATTTAAAGTGTATTATTATATATTTTGTTAAATTAACTAAAAAATATAACATTGTTCAATTAATTTTTTTTTTAACATTAAAAGAAATTCTAATCATTAAAACAAAGTAACATCGATAGCAAATATCGATAGAACCTTCTAATGACGAGTGTGAAAGGAAATACCCTACGTTGCAAGTTGTATGGATTATTTTCACGCAATACTACGACGCAGCAAGGAAAACAAAGAAGGTGATTTTTTGGGGATCTGATAACAATTACTGAGCATACAGTAGTCAATATTTCAAATGTCAAAAATTGAAATTATTAGTTTCTAATTATAAAAAAAAAAGTTATGTACCGATTTTTAAATCTACCAAAAATTAACTAATCTGATGATAGATAACTAAAATTTTGAAATTTTCTGTTGATAATTTAATAAATTTGAATAACTCGAGACACATCAATATTCTGGTTTCTGTTTAGAGAGTCATAAAACTTGCCATTGTAAACGTCCAATAGACGCTATGCTTAATAGTTATTCCACTGAATGTCCATATTAATTGTGTGTCTGTCGTATGTGGTGCAGTTCTTTACAACAACTGTCTCAAAATTAGGCTTGACTCAATTTATCATTAATATATACAAACAGTTTTTCGATTGTAATAAAGTTCCTTACAAATAATATTTTACAATAACATCTAATAGTTACAATAAGAATAATTAGTATAATTTTAAAAATATAATCTATAAATAAATTAGATTATAATAATTGTTCAAATAGTTTAGCACAGATTTAATAAATTTTAGTGCATTACTAAATGATTAAAACAAACTACCCAAAAAAGCAAACACCAATACAACTGTTTAAAGAGTCGAGTGAAAATAAATCACACCTTATCTTGCAGGTTGCAAGAATTCATTTAATGCAATAGAAGAGTAAACGAGACTAGTAGAATGAAAATGAAACGCACCTTATCTTCCAGGTTGCAAGGATCCATTTAATGCAATGGAACAGTAAACGAGACTATGCAAATACGGCGAGTACAAATGCGGTGTCAGCCAGCGATGTTTGCTTTGCAAAGGTAAGAGATATCCTATATATTTCTCTTGCTTGGAAGACTGGAACGGAGCCAGGAATCAAGGGTTATAACTCAGACCCGCTTCCGTGATTTAACTTCAGGGATAGTGGCTGCTCCCGGCCATATATATTGTAAACATTACGAAACTACAATACTCACAACTTTATAACTGTCTTAACATTCTTTCGAGGGGATCTTTGTGTTCTAGATGATAGATATTTCTATTGTGATTTCTTGAATAATATCAACTATTCTTAAAAATATCATACTATACGTAATATAATTAGAATGTGTTTTTTATGGATTTTATATTGCCATGATTGTAAAATAAAATAAAGAGAAAGGCGATTTTAATCTCTCAATCGAATTTAGGCTGTTAAATGTTAAAACAAATTTAGAATAAACAACATTGTTTCCCATGTAACAATTTTTAACCTTCCATCAACTACTTTGTAGTGCCACCGGTTCAGTTGGACTTTGGTCATTGCATGTGGTTGGTAAAAAAAAAAAAATTACAAAATATATAAGTTATGAGTCATTCTAATTTGAATTGATTTTCAATACGTAAAATTTGTTTGGTTAATTGTTATGTAAATGAGTATTGATTAACATTTTAATTCATTCAAAATCTTAACAAATAATACAGACAGAATACAACGAACTATTGTAAGAGTATTTATAAAAGAATTTTTAATTTATTTTATAATTATACTTAAAATTACATGGATTTTGTTAGAGCCAAAAATATAACCTGCCCATTTCAGAGATCAGCTGGGAATATATTTATACTAGTTTAATTCAGGGTTAGATGAAGAAGTTAAGTTAAAGAATATTCTAGATCGTTCCCAAGGAAATTGGACCGTCGTGCGAACTATTAGTCAAAGGTGGAACGTCCTTGGTTACTGCGATAAAGAAATTTGTTTTAGCTTCAATGTACAGTTTTAATATTCTTATTCTCTAAAACTGTCACAATATAAAGTAGAAAAGACATTTCACATATCTTTAATTAAATATTAACATTTAAAAAATATTTATATCTTTTTAAGGTATACGAAAAAAATATTCATACATCTAGTTTTCAGGCAAATATCTATGTGTTCTTAACATATACATACCAATTTTATCAAACCACAATAATATTTAATTTTGAAACTCTAAATATAAAACATTTATTTTGTAGTGAGAAATGTACGTGCTTATGTAACATGGATTATCGATTAGTCTATTAAGAAAATATGCTTTTCATATCACATGACAGATACGTATTTCATGTATAATTGAAGACGAACACAAGAGTACAGTGCGTGCCTTTAAAGTCTTTGCAAATAATTTAAATTCTAAAATAATATGGTCGGCGTACTAATTACAAAATGTAAGACAGTCAAATACCTACTGTCAAATGCTTTTCACAGCAAAATGGTAGGATTTTATCTTCCTACCTGTTAAAGTTTTCATTTCAACTCACCTAACACAAAATCTGAGACTTCAAGGAATATATTTCTATATTCCTAGGTGTTGACCGTTTTACATTTTATGTACTCTAAAAAATCCTAATTTTTTATTTTCCTTAAATCCAGGGGAAAATGTTAAACGATTCTCAAAAACATTCAAAACAATCATGATAAGAACGATTCTAAACTTACTTTTTGCATAGAAGAAGTATAGTAAGATAGCTCGGAAGTGACAAATCTATGAATTATCTAGATAAAACTTAACATTCCCTTGTTTATTAAGACATTGAATACAAAATTTGGTATTAACATCTCATTATTAATTTCTACTTGAAAAATATAGCCATTTTGACTTACACTAATTAATTATTTTCATTTCTCTACTTTATGTATGTAAAAAAAAAATAAATTATAATACATTTATATTTTACCCCTCTCCTCAATCCTATATTCTAGTTTTGGTAAATTTACATTATTTTTATTACTTTCTTACATATACCTAGCATAGAACAAGTTTTGTGTTACACCTATTCATTTAGCTACGCCAGCAATATCATCTTTTGGGTCTAACAAATTTAAAAAATATATATTTTTCTTAAGAAATTTTCTAAGTACTTCGAAGTACAATCACGAACGTTGGTTATCATAATTTGAAAGTTTAACAATGTTTTAAATAATTGCATATTCTAAATGTAGCTATGGTCATGTACCGACACACTAGATAAGCAAATTCATAGATAAATATCAAAATATATACACAGAAGCAAATACAATATTAGTGTGTTAACGTTATTTTCAAAAATTTGTTTTTATCATAGTAGAGTAGTAAAGAAGAATTAAGCAACAGCAATCGAATTTCGAAATATCTATATTACAGATCTTCAACGGAATAAGTTATGCTTGCAAAAAGCTTATTACAGAAATGTAAAATGTAAACGTAATTATATTAAGTACACCTGATAGGAATAATTGAAATCTTATATTTTATAAAACAGAAGTAATATCTTCTATTTTGAATCATGACTTTACAGCGTGTATCTAATATAATAATCGCATTTCCAATCCTCAGAGACTCGTCTACTAATGGGCTCAAAAAGCTCCTTTTGTATCTCTTACCATAGCTAATTACTTATATTCCTGACTAGGATTGCTATTCTCAAGCCAATTTTTTACGTAAGTAAGCCCTAAGGAGGTGAACTTTTGTGAAAGAAAGAATTTAACGAGTAAAATGTGAGGTAAAAACTCCAGTGTTGTTAACAAGCAAACTCGGGATAGGGGAACAAGAGGGATGAACCTTCCTCGATTTATAATGTTGAGAAAACGCCAGCCACTGAATTTACCGCTCGAATTACCGCTTGCAGGTTCTTTACACATGCGATGGAAATATGTAACCGCATAGTAATATGTTTAGCGCATGTTGGGAATAATAACTTTCTTACGTGTGGGAAATAAATAATTTGTTGTGTTTTCTTAGTATTTCATTCTTTGAAATAGTTATACACACATAAATTTAAAATAATGAGCGAGGGTATTTAACGAATCTGTAGAAATTTCGTCAGATTTACAAGACACCAATAAGATCTGAAATCCTTGGTGAAACCTTCGAAATTTTTACGTAAAATGTTTTACTTTCTACAATTTACAGTCGTTAACTCAATTTTGATGCATTTCACCAAACTTGAGTTGATTTTGCATAATTATGCTTTTTCATCAGGTTTTGTGCATGTTTATTTTTTACCTATAACCTCATAATTGCATTTTCTGGGAGATGGACCAATACTTGAATTTTAAGAAGTACTCTACATATATATTGCAAGTACTCCAAAATTATAAGTTATGGCAATTGCGTATATTGTAATTGCAAATTATTTTATACAAAAGGCAACAAATGGTTTCTGAACAATTATTGAAGACGGTCATAGAGGTAGATAAAAAAGGCATATTTAAAAAATAAATGATTGGACTGGGGGAGAGATGTTAATTTAATATAACTAAAAAAACATTTTTTTCAATTACAATATTTTCTACTTCTATATAGAATAAGACTAAAATTCACTAACAATTACAGTAAACACATATATAATAGATTTTCAACACTTAATTAGGCCTATGATTAGATTAAATAGTTGTTATCTGCCTAATGTTTATTTATTGCTTCTCATCTAAAAAAAAAAAATAGTTAAACACCTGTATGTAATCATACGGATATAAACAAATAGATGATTAATCAATCTTACTGTTTTTAACTTTATTAATATTATTGTTTTTGTTGAAAGTATTTCATATAGTATTCAGAAACGTTGTGAGCATCGAAGTCATAGAAGAAATACATGTAAGATAATCAACAATGTTTTAAAAGTTATGGAAAAATGAAGGATTGCTTATATCTTTATATATAATTTGAACCGGAAATGAAAATTAGAAGCTCCGTCATCAAAAAAAGACCACGATTCCAGGATGTCGGGAAAATTATAATTATTACAATTATACAATGATTCAATTAATTATCGAAAAAATTTTTTTTTTATAAATTGTTTTTACAAAATGATTGTTGTACAACACATTGTATTGCTTTTTTTTTAAATCGAATAAATGCAGTTATCAGCTATTCATCAGTAGTGTGTATGTTATATTATTCTTTTTACTTGACATTAGGGTTTCTAAGTTGAATTTACATTTAAAACAACAAGATAATTTATATATTTAAAACGTATGGTCCTGCCAATGCCTATGGGAAATTTAGATCTGCATGACTAATTATTTTATTGTATGGAGAATCTTGATACTATTTTCCCTAGCATATTGCTTCCTCAAAACGAATGCACACAGAGGGAAAAAATAAGATAGTCCATCCCGGCACCGTTAGGTAACTAACCTCACAGGTACACACTCTTTTTTTCAGTTAACCGGTGTATGTTCACAGTTCAACTTGGTTGTTAGCGTGGAGTTCTGGTGATTTGTAGTTTTCTTGATCACGTTTGTATTCTGCACACTCGCAACACATAAACTGTCATCTATATAGTAATTTACATATAGTTCATCTATATTTCACAATTACCTACACTTTCACTTTCTCTTAAGGTTTTATTTGTGCTGAATACATATTTCTTGGCAACAGAGTGATGCGAGTCTGTCACTCTTTCCAGATTTTAAAACCATTTATGAGTATGAGAAAGAAAAAATGCCGTGCTCTAGTCTGTTACTTCTGGGAATGGTGATGTGCATTCTGATTTCCTAGGCGGAAATAAGTGCGTGGATAATGATGTGTGCTTTGCACTGCCGAGGATTTTAACAGTTTGAGTTCAGGAATCGACGACCTAGCTGCGGTTGGTAAGCAAGTGGATGTTGGGTTAATGTGAGTCGGAATCCATGACTAATGAGGTTGGACTGAGTTGATAATTTCTATAAGTACATGAGTGGCTAGTCAGTAAGTTGCTGGTACCGTGACGCCGTATCGGAACTGATCTGTATGTTTAAAGAGGGCGTTCAAAACATGTATTTCTCTCTAGTTCGAGTTACTAATCCGATTTTTCTTCCACAAAGCGTCGTCAAACATATGGAAATATCAAAGAATAACGCCAAATCTAAGACTAATAACAATGCTAAGAGACTTTGTTCAGCTTCGTCGGAAGAGTTTATTAACGATTTCGAGATAGTAGAGACTGAGGAGGTATCATCTTCAACTCCTTGAGTTGCCAGCTCCTACGTTTTTGCTATCTACGAATACGGAGGAAGGGAAAGACCTCACTAAGGTTTCTCCCTTCGTAATTAACAAGGCCAGGGTAGGTCCTGTAGAAATAAACAGCAATAAGTAAAGTTTGTCACTACGCAAAATGAACGCTTCGTTCTTTGACCAAACCGATCGGAAGGATTACTGTACTCAAAGGGCGTGGTAACCTGTAGGGATCTGCTCCACATTAAGCTGGAGGCGATCAAGACCAAGTTAACTAATTAATACGTGTTGGATGTTACTCGGATTATGATAACAGAGAAAGGAAATAAAGTGTCAAAGGCTTCGTTGGTCTTATATATCTTATATTTAGTAGTCTTAGTTGTTTTGACAGCTCAGGCCTAGCTTTAACCGTAGATCCCTTTCTTATAGATTTTAGTTTTTACTAGGGTTGGTTCACCCTTTTCACGTTTTTCATCTTCCAGATTTATAACTTGATAACGACATTTGAACACAGTCTCGAAATGTCGTGTATTGATTTTATATAGACAAATGATGGCATATATCCGAATAAATTATACCAATAATCTAATATGATTATATTTTATTTCAAGTATCTTTCTTGTAACAAAAATAAACTTTAATATATTTTATTCCTTAACTCTAATAAGCATATTATTGAACGTTAAGCTTTAAGAATTATATCATTTATAATTTCATTTCAATATAAGACCAAGGACATCAATATAAAAAAAAAATAACAAGTTACAAGAAACAAATTGAAAGAGAAGGTTCATATTTTAAAAAACCGTATTCACTTCAGTGACATTATGAAGTTTAACAAGGTTAAATGCACAATAGCAAGAGAGAAAATCCAGTTGAATAGAACGTTCTTCTACAGGTTCTCTTAAGTCTCTCTCTTGTATGTATCAAAGATACTCCTAGAAGTCTTTATCCTGCAACTTACAATTCTAAAGCTTCCATTCGTAAGCCAACTGTTTAAGTAAAACTTATTTAGAGAGAAGCACAGATTGGAAAACACACATTGTCCTATGTGGAATAAAGTAAATTAGATAAAGCAAGGTTACCACATTAATATTATTCAACTTAACCTTTGAACCTTATGTTTGTTTGAAAAAATACGTGACCAAAATTTTTAAACAAAATACTGACCAGTCCTGCAGCAAAATTGATTAACTGATTATTAAAATCGCGCTCAATAAATTTCTTCTCCAACGCATTAAGAATAATTCCATGGCGCATCAAACTTCAGAATTTCGAAGCAATAATAATATGACCTCACTTTTTTAGGCAGTGCGTGACATAATTTTCACGGAACCCTTGATATTTTACAAGATCATCACATAAAATTGTCATTTTAACCAATTTTAAGTACAAAATAATTAATACTAGTTTTAAATAGTTTTTGAGAGTAAATTCTCATCTGTAGGTACTAGACTAGTCCACAATAGTTAATAAATAACACAAAAATAAATTTACTCCTTGTCACAAATATTTAGTTTATAACATTTGAAATAATTTACTAAAAGTTCTTAAAAGACTTAGAAACATGGTCAATCGTGTCTAGCCAGAGATTATAGACTCTGGGATGCTTCATCAAGAAAACACTTTCAGTCACACCAATCTCCCTATGAATTATTTGACCAAAAAGGATAATCCTGTGGTTTCTCCAGGCCCACTACTCTTATTCCGTGCGATAATGTTTTAATCCCAAGACTACAACTAAGTTCGGGGTCGCCGTTTTGAAAATATGGCGGAATTTCAATCGTAAATAATTTTGACGGATCAGCTGAATTAGTTGTCTTCGAGCACTGTCCAGGCAATGGGAAAGAAGTGCCCGTAGGTGTGTGGCTTCCTAAAGAAAATGATTTGAAGGAAATATAATTTTGTTGTTGTTAAGTCGACATTACATTTTGTTATAAAATTAATCTCATTATTTTTAGAGAAACCTCGTTTTTCTTAGTACTGTAGTTACTAAATTAATATTTATCAATATGTACATTGATAAATGTTGTATCAATAGTTTGAACAGTCAATATTTATGATTTGTTATAGGTCTTTCCCATACTATTAATATATTCATCTTGAAGTGAACTAGCTATAAGATGAAATATAAATATCGAATGATTACTAATGTTTGAATGCAACTACTTATAAATGCTTATTAAGAATAATCAGATACGTAGCCCTACACACAACGGACAATATATAAAATTAATTATAACAAAAAACTATTGTCCACGAAAATGAATAAATTATTTGTTTTAATAAATTCATTCTTAATATAGTATACGTGGGAAGGGGTCGAAGGATGCTAATTAAAATTATAGGGCACACAGCACTTTACCCCTTCCTACCCCAATGTTGACATTTTACTACTGTATACCCGCCAGACTGCGTCTTTGTTCCTGCCGGCCATTAACATTATGAAATGTGTCAAATGGAAAATTATTTTCAAAACATAAAACCACATGTATGGGAAACATAATAAAAAAAAAAAAATCTATTTGCAAACACTTCAAAAACCTTTTCGTACAGATTTATTTAGTCTATTATGAATGTAATAAGTAGGTGAGGCTTACAGGAAAAAAGGAAAAATATAGCTTAAAATGAAATGGACATAGCGGTTCCTCATAAACATGTCAAATTTCAATGAAAACTGATTATTAAAACTTACTTTAGTATAATTTGTAGGTTTGTTTGGTTAAAGTTTTGTTTATTAGTGATAAATCGTATATTTATTGATGGTATCTCATTGAATAAAAAAAAAATCAATCTGTATAAAATTAGTTGTAGCAGTTCATAACATCTGCGGTTACAAAAGATAATTTTAAAAGACGGCCATTTTGAAATGATTAGTTGTTTTCAGCTACACAATTATTTTTGTTTGTACAAATATTTCATTAAAATTATTGCACTAATTTCTGCGAAAAAATGATTATAGGTGGGCATACATAAAGATGCCAAGTATATTTTTTTAACTAGAACATATGATTTGGTAAAAACAGCATTGTTGTTGTAAATCGGATTTTCGTCACAAAGCTCTCTGTTATTATGAAAAAGAATTACAATAGTTTGCAGACCTCAGCTATTACATTGTTATATTATGTGAATTATGTTCCTTAAAACACATTTTGTGGGGCAGTTAAAATATATTTTCGACTCAACAAATAGCCTATATACAAGTTCCTTGTAGAGTAATTCAAGTACCTAGAAGACTATATATATATATATATATATATATATATATATATATAAAGTCAGAACTTGTGAAACAAAATTTTTATATTCTCAACACAAAAACACATGATATATTATAATTGTAATACATGTAAAAACACACAGAACAGGAATTAAGAATAATGCCGTTTCTATTACCAAGACCGTAGTGGAGTTTGGGGAATCGTAGCGAGCTACGACAACTGCTGTTTGTTGACAAAACAATTTAATTTCAATATTTATATTCGGTTTGCGATAAGAGATAAGTGCAGGCTTACATTTGCACGATGGAAGGGGTAGGTAATTCTAAATTGCTACATGGTGGCGCGATCAAGGGTTTAAACTGCGTCGAAAATAGATTGTTTTAAAGTTGTAAATCTGCACCTTCAATTTATTTGATTACACATACTGTATCGTAGACACTAATCTGGTTATTTAACACTATGCATGAGTTTTCCCAAAGTCGAAACCTAGTTCCTAAATCGCTTTCACGTACCTGAAATTCAGCTGAGATTCATTTCATTTCAACATACATCCTAAAAACTCGTTTTCAAGGTAGAATTTATAAAAATTAAAAAATTGTTCGTTTAATAGTAAGTGAGCTTCTGCATAAATATATTTAATTTAAAATGCTTGCGTAATAACACTCGCCGCATTCGTTTAAGCCATATTTGTTTATTTAAAAAAAAAAAAAATTCTTTCCAAGCTCATCTGCATCTTCATTATACTTTTATACAAACAAAAAATATAAAATCAAATCTGGGATTAACTTACATGTAAAATGATGTGCTACATTGCCAGTTAATATACTCGTATATACATATATTTGAGTATTTGTATTCTCTTTGGCTGTATTGGTTCATTTTTATTAAATTTGTTACCAACATTGGTGTTTGAAATAGTTTGGTCAAAACCATTAGCTTAAACATTGTAATATTGAAATTATTTATCTAGAAGATTTCTACTTCTTTTCCGCTGTAGTAATAGATGATAACATTTCTACAATATACAATATGGAAACAAATGTATAAAGTTAGAGTGGCCAGCTAGAAATGGTATTTCTAAGATCTCCCATGTCCGTATTTAAAATTCAGTTTCAACTTTTTATTATAAAAAGGAAATTTAAGTCTTAACCGGTATCATTGTCCTGATTCAAACATAATTATGCTTCACAACTTTAACTTTTATACTTTAACAGTATATTATTTTGAAAAATAAACTTAAACCTTATGTATTTAGTCTGATCAATATAATGTAATAAAATAATAAAACCGAAGCTTCTAAACACGATAAACAAATAAAGACTGAACAAAATGTAAGTATTGATTTATAGGGACAACATAGTACTGTCTTGAAGTGTTTATTTATTCAATGCATTATGTATGATAACTGAGACAAGAATGTGGTATCCAAAGCCGTAACTCGAATATAAAAAATGCATTCAATTGAGGTTTATAAGCGTCTAGGGGAATATTAGGGACAATAGATCAGCGGGAAGCCGTTCTTTTATTTCACTCGTTATTCTGACAAACGAGGGAAGATCTGCGCGCGCTATGGACGTAGTTCAGTTAGATTCATATATTACCAAACATTTCATAAAGCTCTATAGTATCGTTGTTAAGATCAACATACTGCAAACCTAAACTAAACATAGTTCGGTGAAATTAACTTTTATTATATTTAAATTAAACAAATGCATGTTAACTATCAATGTAACAGTTTTCAGTACTGATTGTCAAGTTCATTTCAATAAAATTGTAATCAACAATTGTTTGTTTTACTTTATTTGCATTCGATTTTTTCTTTTTTGGTAAAGTTGTGTACATATTTATGAAATTGGCTAGAGAGCTTTGATCAATATAATATAGTATTAAAAACAAAAGAAAACAAGACATTTATAGTTTGGAACTTAGGAGTCGAAAGCTAAATTTATGATATTAATTTCTAACAAGTATTATTTGGTTTTAAAATGGAAGAGAAATATAGATTAAAGAGAGGAAGATAACGTTTTAAGTATAAGGACCAATAACAACAAAAAATTTTTTTTATTATATATACAAATTTACATATAAGTAATGAGATGGATATAGTACGTCCACACCTTTTTTAATTTAATTTTTAAATTGTATAGTTAAAATCTATTTCTTAAGTACAAATTCTATATTTTTTATTATAGCTGATGACTAGGAAATGTAACCTAAAATTAGTTTTATCATAAGAACTACGTGTTAAAAGGTTCTTGTAAAAATTCATTTGAAATGTAATCATTTTGAAAAATAATAATTAAAGAATTTATTTCACATTCTAAATCATTTGTGCCATCAAATGTAACTAATGTCATTGAAATCGTGTCAGTAATTGCTGAGAAAAATGAACACCGACAATAACTACAGGTTGAGAAAAACGGTTTAAAATTTTTTTTTAGAAGATGTGATATGCTTAAGAAATCAGTGCTTATGACTTTTATTAAATGCCGAAAAAATAAGTTATATTATCAAGCACTATTTTTTGTAAATAATAATAATAGTGGCTATGTTAAAAATAACGTTTTTGAAGAAAAAATTATTAAAACTTTATTTCTACTTATTCTTAATTAATGAAAATCTTTGTACAAAGTAATATTGTATTGGATTGTATGAAAATATAAACGTGATATCAGCACAGAGCTTGTACGGGAAATTTGATATAGAAAATACATTTATTTTGGAAAAAAAAACTTTTCATCTGATTTTTAACTTAATGACCTACATCCCATATGTTGGTTCCTTGATTGATTTTCATTTAAATAGGGGCTTTTTGTTTGCTTTGATCTTGTCCGTGACTCATCTAGCGTACTTAGTAAGAAATCATTTATATAGAACTTAAACTTATGCAAAGGTAGTGCTAAAACACTAATTGTCAGTACTCAACAATATTCGTTTTTTCGAAAGGCCATAAAACGAACGTTGAAATTATAAATATTTATAAAACCTGAAGAAATGTTTCGAAGTTCTTTCTTCCAAAAGATCACTTTCAGTATTCAATTTTCAAGTGTTTCGTAAACAATTATTTATTCACACACTTTGCGTTGTACTCTTCTGCTCTAGTAAATATCATTGTCGTAGAAAGGAAGAATATTTATGATCAATCTTGAAGGATACCTTAAGAACTCTCCATTTTATCGTTTGGCCAAGTCAATTTTTCTTGGAGTTATATTGAGCTTTGCTTTGTCTACCTAGGTTGGCCATTCCATAAATAACGGACATTGCAGGAGATGAATTGGGTAAGGGGTGAGTGGAAGGGCTTCCATCAAGGAAGAACAAACAGCTGTCGGGCATTAAGGAACTACCTCAAATATCAACCACAGTAATCACCTCATCCTAACCCCCGCACCTTACCTCTCAATGTCTAAGCTTATTACAGCCTTTAAGACAACGTTATGATAAACAGTTTATAAATTTTACATAGAAGTATAGAGTGTCTCACACAAGAATACCCACTCTTAAAAATTCCCGTTAAAAAATTATATAACATTTAAAAAATGTAACTTTGGAATAAATTTACAATAAAAAATGGTGAAAATATATATCCAAGTAAAATTAGGTCTACGGTATCTCATAAAAGAATTATGGTTTTCGTCTTGGTCTTTTTTTTCATGTTTTCAATAATGAAAATATCGGTAGTGTTTAATTTTTACAAATGCCAAGGTTTACATAATAATACACAAACATGCAAGGAATAAAACTGAAATCCCAGGGACTTGAAAAATTATTATCCAAAATGTCTTTAATGTTTATTCGTAATCATTATTGGAACCTAAACCCCAGTCAATGACTCTTGTTCGAATTTGGTATCTAAAGGTTTTTAGGCTTAGGAGTATGCCTCCAAATGTGATATAATGAAATATGGAGCACAACGCCAAAATTTTGGGTTAGCTGTTGTAGGACAATAAATGCAAACAAAAGATTTGTTCAAAATAAGCTATAATAATTTGGTTAAATTCAGTTGAACACAGTCTCCAAACAAATCGTATTGTTCACAAATGTATTGGTCTCTTAAATTCAGAAGAAAATGTCATTGATGCCGTTGAAGAATATATATTTAGGCAGGTCCCAATTTTGCTAAAGTTCAATACCCAGAAGTAAAATTGAGGAGTTATTGAGGCCCTACCACTGATATGTGATAACAATGGTTCAAAATATTGATGGCTACATTAAGAAGAAAAAAACAACTAAAAATACAGATTTCTTCAAAATCAGTTTACCTAAAATTGGCTCAAATAGAGCTCCTAAACCCGATCAAACTTAATTTAATAATATCTTTAAAATACGAGTAGGACAAGAAAAATAAGGTTGGACGCCGTCTATAAAAGAATTTGGTAACCAAAAAGCTGGAATAGATTTCTACAAACATTTAGAGTTGATAAAAAACCGATCGTAATCGCCATTGAACTATGCAGATTTTAAATTACACAAACCAGATAAAGAAAAATATTTTCGGAGTAAAAAAAGGCAATTAAATCATGGCCGATGTCATTGAAAAACTAGAATAATTCATAGATAAGAATTTGTTTTATTATTGTATTTTTTTAAAAATGTTGTGCATAATGGTCGAAAGATTGTTCGATCAGAAAAATTCACACGCCAGTAAAGACAACAAACTGGTAAGAAGATTTATATTCAAGTTGTCTTTATTAGTATTAAATGTACATTATTTTATTTTTTTCGTGAATATTTTTTAGTTATAACGGATATTTAGTAAAACTATGTGTTTAAAATTTAACGTTGTAATAATAAAAATTATCTCATGTCTCCCCCCCCATGCTTGTAGATTAAAGAAAACATGTAATCGCTTTACTCATATTTTGATGTCAATCAAATTTAAACAGTTTTATTTATTTGTTCAAACAAATTTGTGTGTTGATAATGTTTTGTGAGGTACATTTAAAGGACGTTACACAAACGTGTTCACGAAAATAAACCTAAGTGAAGGTTTTGATATGTTGTTTAAAGAACATTAGCGAAATATACAAGGATAACATTATTCGAGCACAAATGCGAGTTTGAAATCAGATAAAAAATGTCTGCAAGAAACATGCTCATCTAGAAAAAAAAATCGCAGGAGTGATTTTGAAATAATCGTAATCATTATAATTCTTATTAACAATTACTAGTAAATAAGAAACACAATTGGACTCCTTATAAAGGGTACCACATAATTTGTAATCTAAGTAAAAAATAAGTACCACTTTTAGTTTTGACTAAGCGAAATTTTGGATTGGAGTAATTATCAAATTTGATTCCACCTTTTTATTTCAAATATCTTAAAACTATATATTACACGACCCTTCTTTCAGTTTAACATTTAGTCCCCTCCCCTTGGGGAGACGTAGAGGTCCTTTGCTAAAGTTTTCATTTAGTAGACATTTTTTTAACCGTTCAAAACTGAGTAGAAAGTTTTAATCATGACAATCATTATGTTAAACGGATTTTTGTGTATTACTTGAAAGCTTTTTTTTCAGTTTTCAAATTGAATGTCTACTCCAGGTTTAGTTTTAAACCGTTCAGACACTAAGCAGATTTAAACTGGCTTCTGAAACACTATGTATTTTATATTGAAAGTAGTTAAACTATCTTTGTCAACTTTTCTTGTATTGTATTAGCATTTTCCTTGTGCATAGCGTAAATTTTATTGTCTTTGACATTTATATTATAGTTTCTCATAATTTCGTTTTTTAACAATAAAAGTTTTAAAAAATGTATTGTAGATTCATTAAACAGAATGAATATATATACATTTAATTTTACATATATAAAGAACGTTTTCGCACCTATTATACTTTCCAATTCGACGATAATATAATTAAACACCTAACGTACAATCGTATATTTGTTCAATGTATAGAGTTTTCCATATAAATCTAATACAATTGTTCTTCTTGTTACATGCAATTGTAATTATATCACATATTGGACTTTATATTCGAGGTTAAATTGGAAATGGTTTACACAGCGTAAGCTTACAAAACTTTCTAATGGCGGGCTGAGGGTGGTTTTAATTTAAATTAACTACAAACACGTTTAGAATTGAATTAAATCTGGATGTTATTTCGAGTAGGATGCATAGACGTTACTTTTATCTTTGCACGAGTGCGCGCATCAGTGCGCGCAAGCGCGTGTGTGTGTGTGTGTTTTGAGATTGCAATGCTGTTATTATTTCGCTAAGCATAGAAAACCTTTTTTTCTTTTGTAAAAGTATTGTTTAATGCGTTAAGAAATTAAGGTGACAGAAAATCAGATTTGAACTTTTGTCAACTTAATGGAACCCGTTTCATATACTCGTAATTCAAACACAATGTTTTCAATGTTAATAATATTAAAAGATAAAAAATTAATTGGATTTCAAAATTTTATTTATAAAAATATATACAGAGGAAAAGTAAGATGTATATACGATAACTACACAAGAAAAAGTTGACAATTCATTAAAAAAATAATGGAGCACAGAATATATAAAAATATTATGTAAATTAAAATTTAAAATATTTATGTACTATCAGAAGAATCCGAAGTAAACATTTAATAATTAGAGTTTCAGAGGTAAAGAATAACTTGATTTCTGTCGACCATTATTTTTTCATTTATAAAGCACAATATAAATACAAATATCCACGTGTGTGAACACAGATATTCAGTTAAATTACTCCTACTATATAATTAGAAAAAGGAACCTAAGCTACTTCCACAAATTGACTACGACACCATCGAAAAAGAACCGCTGGTTGGTAAATTTCAAACAAGGTTACGAATCAGTTTTTCAGAAAAAAAAATCATATGTAGTAATAAATATAGTCTAAAGAAAAGAAATTAATCAGAACCTAAATACAAGGATTCTATTTATTCTAAATGGAGGGATTCTAGTTAACATAATGTTAAAATTTCGTTTCAAGATAATGCTAAAAATTGAAAATAATTAAGCGTACGCAACAAGAAGTAGCTGAACTGTAGACCTTTCATAAACATCACAACAGATATCGCTCTGGGCAGAGCAGTGGCATGAATGTGATGAATGGATAAAATGAATAATGCAGTGTGTAAGAAGGGGAAAGCAATAAGGAAGGAAACGCTTTGATTGTAACAAAAGAAAAGTGGCCTTCGAAATTTAGAAGGTTTTTATAAAGATACATTTCAAAAGATGACGATAGATAAATGTATCGTCGCAGAATGACTGGATAAACCTACAATTAATTGTGTTTTAGAAAATTAATTTAATATAGACAATATTGTGAATTGTTTTTGTACGTACTTTCAATTACGTATTAACAATTGAAGGTATTACGATAGTAGCATATATCTTAAACCGATTTTGTAACTAAAATTTCGGATTATTTCAACACGAACAAAAATGTTGTGAATGTTGAACACAAGTATGAAAGAGAAATAGGTTTCATATCATTCACACTCATTAAAATCATGTATGCAATTATAAAATATACAGATTCGATATTAAAAATGGCTTTTAAATTAAGGGAAAAAAAAGTTTTTAGATGAGAAAGGACAAACGGTAGAAGAAACAAGAACAAATCAGAATAAAATTCTAACCGTGGGCTGTTATATTAAACTTTTCGTATAACATTATCCTTTGAAATTTCCTTTTCTGAAATAATTTGGTTAGTGAATATTTCAAGCAGAAATTCTGCTAAGAAAACGTTTTTACAGTACACTGAGATTATCTATGTGGTTTACCCTTTTATCTGTTAATAAGCAAAGACGTTGTGTAAAGCTTTGAGTAAATAACGGACGTGGAGTTCAGTCGGAAGATAATTTAGTAAAACACAGAAACAACCAACATTTCTTCTTTTACATAAGAAAATATTAGAAGTCGCATCAACCATCTGCAAAAACAAGTTTCACTCCTAGTCTTCTTAGTCGTTCGCGAGGAAATACCATCACCCTTATTCCCAATACCTTAGTCCATAAGGACACTTAACTTCACGTTTTACTGTTTATATTTTTTGTTCGTTTATTTAAAAAGCCCACTCTATTCCGTTTGATTAACTAGATAAAAGTGTCATCAGTCTTTTTAAAGTTCCAAAAGGAGATTCATTTATTATTCTTAACAGTATAAACGGTCACTGTTAACAAAATAATGTTTTCGAATGACTCTTTTGTTTATCCTGATCTGAAAATAGATATATTGAAAAATTCAAAACTACGTTTCCAAAAATAAACTAATTAAACTCCGTATATTTTTCCACGACCCCTGGTGCCGGAGATATTAAATAAATAGTGAAGCGATGCACTCGAAAAACGTCAACAATGCGTTTTTTGCCACTTTTCTCGCGAAACCATGCACAAAAAACTCACAAAATTAGTTACTGTCTCATCTTTATGCATAAAATCGGAAAAAAATGCACTTAATTGATACAGCACTTTTCACCACCATTTTCGTCTTATTTCACTGTACTATTATAACTAAATCTGGTTTCAATTAATATTATTTTAACTTTGAGGTTATGTACTTACCGTAAAACGGGTCATCTAAATGTATATTCGGTATGAGCTAGTTTTATTAATTTGTTGAAAATTAATAGAAAGTTCAGAGATACAACATATTAATCTTGTCAATATCGCAATATTGATACAAAATAAAATTTAAGACTAAGACAACTTTCAACACCGAGTTAAACTAGTCATGGGTTAGATCTCCTTTTTTACCATTTCTATCAAGCGTCTCTTGACCAACTTGACTCTCTTCTGACCCTGACGATATTCGAGGGTTAGAGACAAAACATGTTATGCCTTATGTTTTGTTAAAAAAAAAATTACTGTAATGGTTTTTCCCCTTTAACCAACAAAAATAACAATAATAATGAAAAAATATAATTTAAAAAATAAAAAGATATGAATTATTATTTGAAGAAGATTGTTTTAAATAAAAGAAAGGTTTCAGTTACTCGGAAGATATTGAATGGTAGATAATAACATACTTTAGTTGTGTTGTATTAAGGTATGAACGCTCTATCTGCTTTGTTGCAACGCTGTGATTGATGTTTAGATTTAGGCTGTCTACACCCATTATTCATTATTATTGGGTTGCCAACAAAAGAAGGCTACTTGCGACCGCCGTACCAAAATTATTCATCCGCATACAATTGTCCAGTTGACAGGAAGAAATAATTTGCGTGTCACATTGCAGAGCGCTTTGTTTTAGCTTTACAATTGGCCCTGACGCATCTAAAAAAAGAATGAGGTTGTTTTTGCACTTTTTTGTTTTGTTTTTGTTTTGGTTTTACCGAATTATTCGAACAAAAGCCACTTGAATCGTTGATAGCGGAGCTGTGAATTCCGAATCTGCATGTTCTAGAAAACAATGAATGCTCATTAACTTTTAATGCATGAACACAAAACAATTTGAATTATAGTTTACTTCACTCTATTATTCGGAATCATTCAAAGCAGGTTTAACATAATAGTACTAACGTGACAGAGTCATTTTTTATAAAAGTTTCCATCAATTGATTTAATTGGAAATTACGTTTTAGGGTTATTTGCCGTATAAAAGAGCACGCAATTGGTAATAAATCAACGGTTCTAAAACATTGCAATAACTTTCTCAAACACCCATCCACAAAACCAATTCCGGTTCGGATGTTATCGTTAAAAATCCAGAACATCATCCTTAGCACTGAATTCGTTGAAATTTTGGTGACCATTACGGTTATGCTTGGATCCATATATTTTACAATTTTAGCCAAATTTGATAGAAATTGGAAAGTATATTTTGAGAAATTCGTAATGTTGAATTAATCTTAGCAGCTACCTCCAAGTTTGAAGTTATTAAAATTATTTTAAAAACGTACCCACGTAAACAATTTCATAAAACATTTCATAAAAAAAAGAACACTGCACAAATGGCAGACAATAAACAGGCCAGATAATAACAAAAATCGCATTTTTGGTTTCAAGAGACTTCAAAATGGTTATGTTCACGAAAAACCCAACATCGATGGCTTACTCTTCAAATAACAATCTCTCCTATGCTACGTATTTGAGAATATAAAATTGTTATGTTTATTATTTGCTAATTTTTTGGATTCAGGTGACTTAAAAATGGACATGTCCACGAAAAACCCACCATCGATAGCTTACTCTTCAAATAACAATCTCTTCTATACTACGTATTTGAGAAAATAAAATTGTAATGTTTATTATTTATATATGTGAAACTGTTTCTTTTTTTTCTTCCATTTATCCAACGTACAAACGAACTGTTATATTCTTTTACTTAAGATCTAGGATATTGATTTGGATTCAAATATCTGGAAAAGAATTGATAACTGTCGCTTGAGCCAATTTTTTAACATTTCTCTTTTTAACGAACAACACCCAAATCGACATTTTTAGAGTAACAGCAATCAATAAGTTTTATTTGGACCATTAGAGACCGTTTAAGCAACATTTTATCATATAAGAGATGATTTTGAGAAAATCTAAATCCTTTATTTTCGAATACCTTTTTGTATTTACATTAAAATATTATGTTATCAAACAAAAACTAAACAATATGTCACGCTCACGTATAAAATTTAATCAAAATAGCCCTTTATATTTGAACTGGGTGGCACTGCAGAGGCCCACATGTCTACAGACAGACATTGTATAAGAAACCACATTTTTGGACTCAAGTGACAATTAAAAAATTTGTATGAGATTTATTTGTATGAACAGTTCTCTAATCTATGTTTAATTGTTCGACTCTAAAAAAATTTCTTGGAAGAAAATAATTAGAATTTACAATTTTTAAATAATATCGTTATTTCTCATATGTCTGTGGTTGATGTCATTACATAAAGAACTAAAATGGAAGTATTTAAGAAGTACGGGATAAAAAGTATAAAAAAAGCAGGAAATTAATAATATATTATATTTTTTATAAGTATCAATAGACTTCAACACGATATAAAGAATGTTCTCTTAATAAATGGTCATTGTCATCTTAATTTTTGTTGTCGCTTACAAACGGAAGACAACGAAGGTTGACGGATCTGTCTAAAAATACTTTTACGAATTTCTTAAACCACGAAATATGAAAATCGGTCAAAATTTTAACCAATTACTTAAATTTACTTTATACTAAAGAAAGCGGAGAAATAAAATTCAAAAGTTCACAATTAATCACTCCAAAGAACAACGCAAGTTTAAAGTTATGTTAATGAAAACCAAAGTTGCAATACAAAGTCTGAAATATTTACATTTTCAGTGTCAAAGTTTTCAAGCGATTATTCTTGCCGATGGAAGTAGGCCACCCTCCCCTTAAAGACGTAATGATTAATGATTTCCAACACTTACCAGGTGGATTACAATGCCGATCAATACAGACACCACTCAGTTCGAATTACGCCAACCAATCTAATCTTGCCTAGAGTGTAAGCTTTACTTTGGGTTATTTTATAAATTAGATTCTTACTTGAGCTTAAATTTGACACTAATTCACTTTGCAAGTGCACAAACTTAATGGATGATATTCCGTCAAATCAATCTTAGTACGCTTTGAGTCGTAAGAATGTATTTGATAATTATATGATAATACACTGAATTGCCCATCGACAACAAAACATTCATAATTTCTCTTATTAAACTTCATATAACACACACGAGCGCGCGCGCGAACACACCCACACTCACACTCGTAAATTTGGTTTTCAAGACGATAATTTTATTTCTTACTTTTATACCCCCACTTCAACCAATAAAATATAACTTCTAAAATTTAAAGGTGGTCAGGTCGTCTTCATTTAGTTCTTCTATTAGACGGATTTTGCGCACATTCAATTTAATTTGTGACGTTTCAAAATTCTTTGAAAACTAGTTACGTTTATACAGTTGTTTCGTACACAACATGTAGTCTAGAATATTACAGTAAAGCCTCATTTATTATTAGGTTTACAGAGTTTCACTTCTTTTAGCTACATAGGCGGTATCCTAAAACTTTACCATTAACCCCAATAAAACATACTTTAGATTAACGGGCCATTATGGTTAAAATAGCTGAGCGGTTCTAGTACCACTTTGATTGTTTCTATAAAAAATTCAAATTATTCCAACAATCTCTTCAATAGAGTGAATTATAATTTTGAAAAATTGCAAAATCATAAAATACTTTGAATACGCATGTTACTTCTCGCTAAAGTTAAATACGGATAAGTTGGCCGGCGAGAAAAGGAAGTGAAATTACCTTATCGTTAACTTCTAGAGATAATACATCTTTTAACCGGTGACAATTTTAATGCAACAATCATTATTGAAGAATTATCGTTAAACTCTAAACACGTTCTTAGGAAAATAGCTTTCTATTAACTATAAAACTTAATTTCTCTAAAACTTGAAACACCGTTGAAAAGAGATTTTAACAAGAAACAAAGAAAGGAACAAAGTCCATACCCTAACCAAGATGACGACAAGGATACTTGTATTGTCCCTTAGCCGGTCAGACGTGCACATTATTCGATATATAAATGAGTATTAGGTGTTTGAACTCTTTTAACGACCTTCATATGGAGAAATTGATTTATGTTAAAGATTTTTTGTGATTTGTATTGTGACCTGAAGATGGGCGAAAGCCCGACTTAAGAAAGACGTTCTGCTCGACCCCCTTCAAATTAAAATTTTATGGGTCGATCAAGATTGAATTGGTGGTGTTCAAAGTAAGAAATGAAGATGTCTACATTTGAAAATGAAATTTAAGTGTAATAAGTGTTAATATGAAAAAACTTACTTCGCATGTTTCGTTGTCAGTGGGCAACGCGCTATATGAATATACAAATATATAATACAAGTAGAATAAATACGTAAATTCATACACAGACAACCATACTTAGGTAACATTAATTACCTTAAATGTTTTAACAGATTTAAATACAAGTTAAGTAATTAGTTAGAAAATTTAGGAACGAAATAAATTTAATTTGTTACGGAAATAGAAATATGTTAAAAATATAACTTCGATGTATACAAAAATCTGTAACTCATAATAGTGATTCAAAACTATTGCAAAATTATTTTATTTCAATTTCTTATTTAGATGCGACATTTGCAAAGCATACTGCTAGCATATTATCTTGCAGTTTTTCAAAATGTGTAGACGACATTTCAAAGATAAAAAATGACGAAAGAACGAAACAAAAATCTATAAAAATTTGCAGGTTTTCAAGACGTATAGTTATTAAAACTCAAACAAATTTTTTTTCCGTTTGTACCCATCTTTCATTGCTCTAGTCATGTACAAAAAAGAAAAAAGCTTAAACAATAATATCAAAAAGTTGATAAAGGAATACACTTTCATACCTACTTTTCTCCAGTAAATTAATTAAATACATGGGAAATTTTTTATTTTTTTTAAAGGACATGTTTTTTTACATTTATAAAAAGTGGTTTTTCCATGGATAATGCCATCCTTGAGAAAATATTTAATACTAACTTTCTCGATTTTCATAATTTCTATTAGAAAATACATTCTTAACAGTATATTCCTGAGTAACTCTAAATAAAACTCCTGTCTTATTTAGGAATACTACTTCATATTCTAGAGAGGTAAAAATTGTTTACTAATTAAGTTTTAGAAATATTGCTTACAATGTGATCAATATAAATAACATTCCAATTTTCACAACCAGCAGACACCAACAAGATGACATTTCAAAGACATATAGTCAACATCCTCGCACAATACTAGTGCACAAGTTGGTGTATTGCTGGTTGTTTAGATCGGAGTGTTTCATTTCTATTAATTAATAATGTGTCTAACGTTTTGATGGATTTACCTAAGTGGAGCAATATGTGCTGCATATACACTTAAATATTTAAAAGCCGTTACTTACTTTTTTTTAAAATAAAAAGTAAACCAGAGAACCAGTCCAAACATATTTCATAAATCATAAAATTATAATTTTTTAAACTGGTAAATTTCAAAACATAAATAAGGGGACACAACAATATTAAATAATTATTTCAAGTGAAATATATACGACCTAGACCGGGAATCGAACCCAGGACCTTTGGCGTTACGCGCTAACACTACCATCTGAGCTATCCTTGATCGCTTCCCAGCATAGAACGTAGACTTCTCACTTGAATTTGTTTTTGCTGAAATTTTTGAGTTGACAGATAAATTACCTCGTTACAAACGACATTGAAACTACTGTAATCTGTATACTCGGCTTGTAGCCGTTACGTATGTATTTAATTATTAATAATACTAGCTTGGTAAAATAATGTATAAACGTTAAAATCAATAAATTAATATAACATTATTGTTTATGAATATTTACTACTTTTACACACCACACTCTAAATAACTTGAGAAGTCTTACCAAGATATATTGTCTTATTGATTTTCACAACTTATCCTACAGCTGTGCTCAGTTTACAGGATATAAATCAAGAGTTGCGGATCCAGGAAACTACAACGTCGGGCATTTTACGCTATAAATCATAACCTCATTTGTCTCCGACTGTCGGCTTTTTATAAAAAATTACCATAAGAAAATAACCAACAGAGAGGAAAGATTGGGCAACAAAAGAATATTAAAGACTTTTTCGTGCCCTCTTCCCCTCCTCCCAAACGATGTCTCTTCCAGCAGGGAACATCGCAGAACAAAACAGTTTCCTTTGTAGAAGAAGAAGGGACCTTGGGGAAGTCTTTATCGTTGTTTACATAAAAGTGGTGTGTCACGCTGGTTGCAAGTGCCGCGATAAAACAGCTACTCATTCATTTCATTCATACAATTTAGGTTAAATACATAAGTTGCCACCTTTCTTACCGTATTACCATTTATCACACTCTATATTATAACAATTTAAAAAATTAAACAGTTAAATTTGTGTTTACGTAAAGCAGCAAAGTGTATATCATTCTGACAGTAAACCCCTCATACTTAATGACATTCATTTGTTTAAAGCTTATAATTACTTAAATGTAAACTAAGCGACTCTAACTAATTATAATTAATTAAAATTTTAATGTACGCTGATGGTTTTTCAGCCAATAAATTCATTGGAAGTGGCAAGGTGAAAAAGTGTAGGAATTTAGCGTTAACAGTGTTAGACTAATGTGGAAAATTAGTATTCCCGTACATCTGTAATTATAAAAACTTGTACAAACTCTTTTAATAAATAATTTAAAAAGGATTTGCTTTTATCCCCCCCTCCCCTAATACTGTAGGTCTAAAATTATAAATAAATTTAAATATCTAAAATTTGTTTAATCTATTATCATAAACGTAGTTATCAATGTTAGCTAAATATCCAGTGTTTATAATGTTCAACATGTTTTTAACTAGAACAATATTATAGTACCCTACCAACACACGACATATAAACTAATTAAAAATTTTCAATATTTAAGACTCAGGCTTCAAAAATGGGTTCTACCTCAACTATATCTATATATAGGCCTACATTTTTTAGGTTAATTTCAAAAGGTTCATTCACACTATCAAATTTAAAATATGTATTTAATTAAATACACGCACGCACGCTTTCTTTGTTATAATATTAAAATTATCTTAGTAGGTTTTCAACAATAGTAAACTTATAATCTTAAATAATGTTAATATAGTTTTAACGTAGTAGGGTCTACTGATGTATTAATTATTATAACCCTTATGCATTGATTGCAAAGGCAAAACATGACTTTAAATGCAAGTGAAAGTATAATGGTTAGGTTTTTAAAGAATAAGGTAAACCAGCAAAAACCTTAAAACATTGTTAAGGTTTATTTCTCATGACAGCAGAATTATATAATAAGTAAGTATAGATTTAGTGTACTAGTATTCTTTTATAATGTATGATATTTTATGAATTTTGTTTATTGTCTAAATTATTACAATCCTCAAATAAAACTAACAGAATGTACTTTTATTATTTTTGTAATCATATTACGTCTATTGATTATTTAATTTCTTAAATAAAAAATATAAAAAGCAATGCAGTGTTTTCTTATCATTTCCCGCTTAGCGCTTAAACAGTCTATTTATAACTCCCGTATTAAATGTTTGACTACTACTGATGACGTCACGTAATCGCTGTTAGGTTTGTATATATAGGGGGTGTTGCCAAGCTCTCGTATGTTCTAATAGTGCGTGGGTCGGAAAGACGTGAGAGGTCAAGATAAAAGGGAGGGATATAACCAAAGACTACACATAAGAAACGACAAAGTGCTACATTAAATCTGTTACTAGTTTTGGCGTTAGTTCAACTGATCAATCGTAAGAATGATTGGCTAAGCAGTGATGCCAATTTGTGCGACAATTTCACGCGCCGGGACCCGAGACAGACAAACCGATTTATTCCATGTTACATAGATTAATTCTATTAAATCAAAACAATTTTATAAAGCCTTTGTTTGAAACATTACATCGTACGGGTTAACCATCTTGAGGAAATATTGAACTACACAGTTTCCAACGTAAAATATAAATGATATTATAAATATGAAAGATAATCGGAATTATTAGTAACACCACAGATAAATTAGTGAATAGCCTACCATAGCGAGGCTCCGCCTTGACTATTCAACCTTCTACAAATATTTTCCTTTACTTTCCCCCATACTCTTTGCGTGTACAATATGACAATACTGTGATGGTGCAGATAAAATATTCACTCTACTGACATAGGCATTCACTGTAATTTTTTTTAAATCGTGTTTTTTTTTTTTTTTTGTCATCAGCTGGACATACTCTTGTTTGTGTCAAGACTATAATATAAGTGTGTCGTTTATGGATTAGCTATTATTCAAAATTTTAAATGTCATATATCAACTTAAAAAACGGAAATAAAAGATGATATGATTTAAAAAAAAGATATTTCCCCCACTACAACGCTTTATTAGTTGCTCTTAGGTGGATATACTGAAAATCTGTTGCTGAATTCACAAACAAATTTCTTTAATATTATTTTATTTAATTTTCCAATACATTTTGAATTTGTTAAAACTTCAAGTAACCAAGCGGACGTTTAATTCATTACCGGAATTAACTATTGTTATTTTATGAGTTTATGCATCTTATATAATAGAAATTATATTGTGGACACGTAAATACAAACGTGCAACAAATATGTCTAAACACAATGGTTGAATGTAGAAAAAAAACTCGAACACAAGATCTCACAAAAACTACGTTTATTCAATCAAACACGTTTCAATGACAAAGTCGCCATCCTCAGTGATACAATGAGCAACATTAACAAAACTATAACTGAAATAACTATAACTATAACAGTTATAGTTTTGTTATTGTAGCTCATCTATCACTGAGGATGGCGACTTTTTCGTTGAAACGCGTTTGATTTAATAAATGTAGTGCTTATGAGAACTTGTGTTCGAGTTTTTGTTCTACATAATATTATCTCACAAGTAAAGCTCAATATTTATTTACAATGACTGAAGGTAAAAACCCAAGCAGTAACTATCTAATTGTGTATAATTGATGAATGATTTGATTATAAAACACTTAAATCTAATGGATGTAATTAGTAGCTTTTGGTGAAATATATCATATAATCTTACTATGTAGTAATACGAAATAAGAAGAATTAATTGATTAGTCATTATTTTAGTTAATGCTATTTAGTCTTATTGAATCTCCAGAAGTTGGATTAAAGACAGAAAAGCACAGAATAGAGTAACATGCCAAAGCCAAGTAATATACAAGAATGCTTCCCTAAGGGCTCACTAAGTAAATGATTCATGTAATTGTTGAGTTCACAATCCCTCCATCAAACAACAGGAGTACTATAATACAAATGCAAATCTAGAAGTAGCGCAGAAGTCAGACTAGTGGCAGTTACTGTTAGATTTAATGATAACGATGCTTGAGAGGCCATTACAACTGTCAAGAACAGAATCTTCAACAACTAGTGTAACTATTTACAGGGAAGAAAGCATCTTATACAATCTTACCTTCGCAAACATCTACAAAATACAAGATCAAAAACACTGTACATGTTCGTCACACATATATACGCAGATAATAATAAAAATAAAAGTATTCGTTTAAAAATAAATGGAAATGGAAACAGCCCTAGAAGATTGATTATCTCAAAACTTCCAAGAAATAAAATGTTATATCCCAGACTAGTGTGTCAAACGGAAATAAGAATACAATTCAAGACTAACTTGGAACCCGTCGTCAAATATCGTTTTAGTATTTTAGAGTTTACAAACAGTAATTCTTATACGTATGATTTGGAAAACCGATTTTGAGAAACTCAAAATTTTGAGTTATTAAAATAATTGAGCAATCAAAATATGCACACATCCAAAATTGACTACAATGGATTCAGACTTTTGGACTGTAAAATAAATAAATTAAAAAAACCTTTTGGGATTATATTAACTTTTTTATACATTAGAAAGTGTGTGTGTGTGTGTGTGTGTATATATATATTATAACAAATTTGACACTTGAACACAATTAGAATTTAACCTTCTTTAATTATTTATATAAATTTAATTTTTTTTAAAATATTTACAATAACAAAATCAATTATTGTCCAAATCTGATGAACTTTATACTTATACTCAAACGTCTTAACCTATTATTTATTCTACGTACATAGTTTGTAACGTTTCTTTCACTGAATTAGATTTTTCAAGGGTATCTATCCAAGGTTCGCTATTTAAAATAAAATAATACGATAGATCGCTATGAATAATTTATTGAAAACTTTTCTTAGGTACAACGGACAGTATACACTTGACACTTAACTTGTATCCATCGACTGTAACCACTTTCTTGACTTCACTAGTTTAAAAATCCATCCGTAGATCGTTGGATCTACAACTGCAACAGCTGTTCTGCGGGTGTCTTCTCACTCGATACTGATGTGAGCTGACTTGGTATCTTGGGATTTACTGCCTTGCCTTGATCCTTACGACGTGGTGTCTTGGGATCCACTGACTCGCCTTGATCCTTACGACGTGGTGTCTTGAGATCCACTGACTCGCCTTGATCCTTACGACGTGGTGTCTTGGGATCCACTGACTTTGGAACATTCAGGTTTCTTAATATTTTCTACTTATGAGGTAGAGGGCTCAACACGCCTCTGTGACGGATACGGAATAACCGAGGGCTCAACACGCCTCTGCGGTGACAGGATGTCGAGGGCTAAGCACGCTTCTGCGACAGGTACGGATTTACCGAGGGCTCAACACGCCTCTGCGGTGATAGGATGTCGAGGGCTCAGCACGCCTCTGCGACAGGTACGGATTTAGCGAGGGCTCAACACGCCTCTGCGGTGACAGGATGTCAAGGGCTCAGCACTTTCTGCGACAGGTACGGATTTACCGAGGGCTCAACACGCCTCTGCGGTGACAGGATGTCGAGGGCTCAGCACGCCTCTGCGACAGGTACGGATTTACCGAGGGCTCAACACGCCTCTGCGGTGACAGGATGTCGAGGGCTCAGCACGCCTCTGCGACAGGTACGGATTTACCGAGGGCTCAACACGCCTCTGCGGTGACAGGATGTCGAGGGCTCAGCACGCCTCTGCGACAGGTATGGATTTACCGAGGGCTCAACACGCCTCTGCGGTGACAGGATGTCGAGGGCTCAGCACGCCTTTGCGACAGGTACGGATTTACCGAGGGCTCAACACGCCTCTACGGTGACAGGATGTCGAGGGCTCAGCACGCCTCTGCGACAGATACGGATTTACCGAGGGCTCAACACGCCTCTGCGGTGACAGGATGTCGAGGAGAGGGGAGAGGTCTGCCGGAATGGCAGTCAGGGTGGTTCAACCCCAACTGAGTCTTTTAGCTATTCGAGGCTGCTTTTATACTGTGTTTTTGTGGTGGGGAGTCAGCTATCCAATGTTGACTTTGGACGTTCTAGAACGTTCCATCACCTTTGATCTGTTTACTTAGAACCTTGTTTACTCTTCTAAATCGTTTCTATAACTCTTATTAGAGTATTTAATTAATGAAGATATTGCTTCATTACAAGTTAATTATAAATTTCTAATTCTACCATGTCTTAGCCTAAATAAAGAAATAAGAGTGCATCATATTTTACTTTTAATTTATTTATTATAAAATGCTCCGGCTAGCTGAAATGTATTATTTTATTAATTTTTATTTTATTTCTCTTTACGGGTTCGTGAGGTTCTTTGGTGACTATAATATTTACATATAAAATAGAATTTGGTGGTAGTTTATTTGATTGAGATTGTCCATTAATTTTTACTTATTGCTTGGAAGTTTTTCACTGCTCCGATGTTCCTGGTTCCGTGCACGTGGTTCCCGTGTAGACTGCCAGTAGATGGATCGATTTGCCTTGATCTTTTCGACGAATCTTCTTTTCTTCTTACACTTATTTCTCACTCACTTTTGTGACGACGATTACTTTAATAAAATTTATTGTATTAATATTCCTGTTCAAACACTTTTATAACGACGCAATTTATCACACACTTCTATGACGACGATTACTTTTAAACTTATAACGACGATTATCTTTTAAACTTATTCTTCGGAGATTATTATTAATACTTATATAAAAAAAACGACGCAGATACTATTTTATTTTGACTTTTGATCTCGGCTAAATCTTTCACAATCGATATTCTTTTCTAGACTACTAAAGAAACACTTATTCCAGTTCTCCCTCCTTCAATCAGTAACAACCAAAAAGAATGAACCTCGTGTGTTTCCTTTCCACCCATATTTATAGGTTCTAATTTCAAATGCTTTCTTCCGATCCCCTTCCTTCATTGGCTTATTTTAAATCTTGTAAGTTATTTCGAGTGTGACGCAATTTATTTCATTGGTCCATTTCAAACATTTTCGGTTGAAGGCATTGACTTTTGGAATGGTTTATTTGACTTCTTGAGATCTGTGACTAATGTTAGAATAGTTTTTCTAGCTGTCAACCCTTTCAACACTTTACAATTTATGGCCTGCCGAGCACTGACCTTTTGGGAGCCCTCTATTTCGTTATAATATATATATATATATATATATATATATATATATATATATATATATATATATATAAACGGTTTATATATATATTACAAGCAAGATGAATAAATTTATAAATATTATCTTAAAAAGAAATAAATCATTTAAAATTTCACGAGGGAACGAGTGACAATACTAGAAAGGGAAGAATCATTATAGCCTACAATATCGTAGTCACCTTTAAAAAGTTGTAATTGATTTTGGCCTTATGCGATGAATTCCGGATTTTGAGGTTATGAATGTCTTTTATATATGGAAAAGTCTTACTCCCCAAGTAACGTTAAATAAAATGTTAAATCAGACAACAGTGAGGGCCATTCCACAAAACTTCAGACAGAGCTTAATACCAACTAGCCTTGGAGGATATTCTCAACAATGTCAGTTAACAGTGGGATAGTGTTGTCTTGTAACAACTTTAAAAATACTTTTTCAGTTGAATTACCTATAAGAACCTATAAAAGATTAATGAAACTGTCTCAAAAAATTAATGGAATAGGATCTATAGCAACGATTACGATGAATACATGTGCCGTTTAGGTAAAAATAACATTCGTACGAAAAGTAAATGTAACAAAGAAACTTTTAACTATTAATGGTTTTACAATATTACAGACGACGTCGACGGGCAAAATTGTCTTTTTTAGTTCATTACTAGGTATGCATTTTGTATACATATTATTTATGGTATTTTAAAACAAAATGACTTCGTTATTGCAAAATGTTCGCCCTATATAATAAGATATATTAAAAAGATTTTAATTTTTTATCGTGTGTTCAGTATTCCGTTTTTTATTAGGTACAGACCCCATTTCCTGAAACTTTACCACTAATTACAAAACATACTTTCGATTAACATACTCATCTCTGTGTTGCTAGTTAAATAACTCTGGTCGTAAGTCATAAACTACTGTGCGATGCGGGCGAGTTGGGCGGTGAGGAAAAGCAATGTGTTTTGTCTATTAACATAGAACGTAATTTCTCTAAAACTAATTGTCCAAACTTTAAGACTGCGATATACTGCAGAAAAGATATTTTTACTGGTCTTCAAAATACTTCCTTCACCATTAAAAATATTAGGGGTCGATTTCAAAGTAAGAAGTCGCAACCGAAGTGCCTACTTTTAAAGCACGAAATAAAATTATCCCCTTTTAAAATAAAATATATGAATCAGTGCATTTTTGGGGAAAACATAAATACGAGGAAACAAGAATATCTCGCTTTCGGTGGCTGCCCAGTATATAAATCAAAATAAATTATACATAGACAATCTTAGAGTCGTTTTTAAAATAAGTGCTATTAGTAATGACGACTAATGACATATGTAAAATAATTTTTAAAATGTTAAATAATAAATATGCAATTAAGGTAAATTTAAAAGAAATCCAGTGTATTACAAAATTTTTGGAGGCATCATTTCTGTATATGTACTCTTAATAAATAAAACTCGGAGTGAAACGCAGGAATTCAAAATTTCCAATACAAGTAACAGAACGCCTGCATATTCCCTTTCTTTTTTAAACAATCCAAAGCCCCTACAACTCCGCTCCTTTGTTTCAGCAGACATGGTTATTTAAAATATTTCATTAGATACGTGGCGTTTCACATACAAGTCCTTCACAAAAGGGGTGATATTATATGATACACCATATTTTGATAACTTTGAAATTTTTTAGAGAGAAACAAAATTAAAAAAGTTGAAAAGCTCTCATTCAAATGTTATGTCTCAAAAAACAATCGTTAATAAAACAGACAAATAATCGTTGTTGTCTTCGACTTAATTAAATTACTTTACCAACTTATAGTAATAACGTAATTATTTATCATATGTTACTAGAGAAGTTTTAACAACAGTCTATTAATATCCTTTATAAAAGTGTAACTAAATTTTTCAAGTAAAGCAAACATCGTGAAATTAATTTAAATGGCCAGCACACGATTTGCGATTTATTTGCGAACAACGACAAATTGAAAGTTACCCCCTTAAATGTTACAAGTTAAGTAAGAATCAGTAAATGAAATTTTAGTTTTATCAATACTTGAAGGGGATCTAGAGACCAAGTAGATACAAAACAATGTCATATTCGAACTCAACTGTGCAATACACGTAAACGAATATGACTGAAAGAAATCATACCATTAATACAAATGTTGATAAATTAAGCATATTAAAATTTTTGCACCTACCGTTTAGCAATTTTGAAAAAACAATCTACCAAACCCAGAGACACTTAATTTGTACAAAACTTAAAGCTTTATGTCTTTCAGATCGTCCGTTACAATGAGAAAAAAACATATTTTTTCTAGCCATTTTCAAATCCCCACAAGAATGTAATCTTTAAATGAGAAATAGGGTACATCATACAAAATTAACTTAAAAATTACAACTGAATCAGAATTTCCATTTATAAAATAATGGTTCTTGTTACGTTGGTAACTTGGCCCTGGTGGGACTCCAAGGTGTGTGTGTGTGCGCGCGCGTGTGCGTGTGGAGAGTGATTAAGACACCAGTCTCAGACGATTTAGGGGTAATCTAATTCACATATAAATAATTTGGAGAAGATATTTTGGAGGCCCAAAACTGTCATACACAGAGAAGAGGGGAATTTTAGTAGCGACATTCACAACAGTAATCGCGTGTAAGAATAATGATGGTTCGTGTTAGTTAGTTTATATTACTAACAGAAACCTAAACTATCTACAATATAAAGTACTATTATACGCTTATTGTACGTATTATTTTTGTTTACGTTAATTTATAATTTAAACATTAGGTACCAAAGATTTTATTACACGTATGACAATTTTTTTAATTTCGAGGAGAATAAAAATAAAGATAGGCTATGAATTTAGAGAGTGGCCTTTATACAATGTAACACAATATTTTCTTTTCCCGATAATTAGTGTAGTGTACCATACGCTATCATACTATCATTAGTAGTGGATAAACACTTTTTCCTTTAACTTACCAGTAACAAGAGCACATAAGAAAGCGCAGGGATGAAGTGGAACTTGTATTAAAAAACTCTTAATTAAATGTATATTGAACAAAATTATAGAAAATTCATAATCAATAGTTAAGACACCACCCAATGTCTTTTCAACACTTGCAGAAATAAATTGAGTTTGATATTTACAAACTTATGCACTGAACATGAACACACATAGTGTGAAAACTTGTATCCAGATTTGAAATAAAATTTTTTTACGATAAAAACATGAACCACAAATTGTAGTAACGTTGTTGATTCATATATCACGTGTTAATTTAGAGTTTAGATAAACAGTTTAAAATTAATTTTACAAATTTCCTGAAATTGAGATAACTAAGCGTGAAAGCTAAGTTTAATTAATATAGATTCTTAATACAGTTTAAAATATTAATACAACTCTCTATAATGCCATGAAATTTTCCAGTGAAATACCCCAATTTATCAATCGTGGGAAGTACATGCAGGACAAAAACAATACCAATCTTTCAAATGGCATAATACAGACTTCGCATGCTTTGTTTCCCTTAAACCATATCCTGGTCAGCAACTTGAATACTCTCTGAATATTAATCATCCTGCTGCGTCCCCTTCTGCAAACAAAGTGATCAACCTAAATGACTCCAAAGTGGTTCTAAGAATCAGATACGGACAAAACAACTGTTTGAATATGTTATAGAAACTTATCTACATTACGAAAATATTGCACATATTGATCTCTTGTAGAAATGGCTTTTGGTATATTAAAAATTATTGGAGATGAGAACTAATAGTACAAACGGAGTTAAGACGAAATACACACCAATTCCTAATGGAAATATGAAGTACAGTATAAATCATTAAAATAAAACAGAAATTATTACGATAAAACAATCCGACGTTCAATAATTATACCCACTAGTTGTAACACATTCACAATATAATCAGCGTTTAAACCTACATAAATAAAATATTTGATACATTTAGACGGTTACCTAATACAGATATTTATTTGCATCTAAGTCAGTCCTCGTGGACTTATTCTACCCCCCCCCCCTCATCCAGAACCTTTATTCCTTCCCTTCCTGTTTTCTTGATATGTTTAACAGATCAAGAACAGCCATTTCTTGCAACTTCGCTACAATCTAAGAGCCACAGAACACAGAATTAAAACATAACCAGTCGTTTCATCAAGTCTATTTTAGTCGTAGTGAGGTGGATAATGGAAATATATCTATTCAAAGCACAGTACCTTCTTACCATCACGCTAGTCCTTTACTGCAACAGATCAGTTGAGGAAGATATTTGGCACCTACACTCATCTAACTTCTTATTCCTGGACAAATTCCTAAATATGCCAATGCAGTTCAACACTTACAAAAGGAGTGGACAGCTGGCCAACTCACCTGAGTTCCCATTTCCCGTAATTTTACAATTTGAGATCCCTTTGACATCTTTTAACCGGTGTGACACTCTACTTCGTAATCTGAATGTTAAAGTTGTCTATACCACAACTAGCTCTAACTTAATAATACTTGGCAGTGAACGAATCATCTGGACACAATAAATAATACCCCGGCTACGATTGATACGCTAGCGTTATAGGAATAGGGATGAGAATATCTTTGGTGTTACCAAGTTTGTAATAATCTATTATAGGCTTATTGACGTCGTCCCCATATATTCAATGAATAATTAACTAACATGTTAATTTTACTAAAATTCCAACTACTGGACCTAACCTAACCTAGTCCTGAATTTTATTTTTAAACTTAAGGTCGTTTAAAATTTGTTTGTAATAATAATTATCTTATTTGTGATAGTATATTACACGTTTGGACACATTGATGTAGTTTAAAATTAGCTACTAGAGGACGTTCTAGGAAATACATTTAAAGCGACCAAGTATATTATTTGACCAAAAATGCGATGTCGAGAGTGTTTAATAATATGTGTATACAGCTAGCCAAAAATGGTGTTAAATTACTCAACGGCTGGGATCGATGGACATTTTATCGTCTCTGGTAACAGCGTTACCATCATATATCTACTTCTTTAATATAAATTCCATAAAAATGGCAATACATTAAACGTTAGTTTCCATCTCATTTACAATGTTGTCTTAATTAAATCAAGTGCTCCATTATTTAGACAAATATAACGTACCTGCTTTACAGTTAAATGTAGCGGAAACCAGGTCAAATACGTTATCTCGGTTACAGAGCGAGAGAGAACTGTAAATGTTGTTTAGTTTTAATGTATGACATCTACGGTGACATTTTAACTCCCTTTGAAATACTTACAGACCTTGTAATTGTTCGAGGTTTTAATTAAATACAAATATGGTGCAGAAACTGCCTTCCAACTTCAATCTCGGGGGAGCTTAGCGTAACAAACTACCTGGGAGGTAAAGCAGCCAATGCTCATGGAACGAGGAGCCAATATTAATTACATGACCTTAGTAAACTCGTGCAGTTTAAACTCATGGTTACAAATATTCAAGGATTTATCAGTTAGGGCGTTTTAATTACCCAATGACGATAACCAATTAACTTATATATGGGATTTATTGTATGAACTATTTATTCGTAAATGTCAAAATGACATCAACATATTTCGTTGAATCATAAATATTACTTTAAATAACTGATTGTGTAGAAGAAGAGGGTGTTACCACATACACCCTAACTTTTACAAAAACCTTTTAAAAAATACAGTAGAGAAAGTAAGGAAAGGGGTTCTGAAAAGTAGGTTTTGACAGGTAAACCATAAATTAACTTATCAGCCAGGTTATTTGTGAAGGTAAGCAGCCAGAAAAAAAATGTGATAAGTATATTTTGATCCACGATGTGGATAATCTTTTTTTTTTTTTAATATTTTTTTTATATATATATATTTTTTTTAACAAATAAAAACTAAATCTAGTTATATTATAACGTTGAAATAAAAGTTGAAACTCGTAAGAACAACGTTGTTTTTATTTCGACAAAAATAAATTAAATTATTTTGTCTAATTTATTAATTTTAGTAAACCATTTTTATAAAAATTATAGTTTTTTACTTTTGATAAAGTTTGAAAATAAAGTTGTCAACCGAAATATTAAGTATTTTCCATTTTAATTTTCTTGTTATACAAATAAGTTATATTATAATTATTTAAAAATAATAGTTTTTGATTGTATTTACATTTTACAAGATAGTAGTGAAAATAAAGGATTACTGATAAGGCTATCTTTTCAAAAATGAAAAATTTGAAGAAGTGTTAAATATTTGTTCACGTTGTCAAATGTCATGATTTATCAACACTGTATAACCAAAAATTATCGCTATTTAATTTATAATCTTTTAAATGTATTTCTTACGGGATTTAAATAAACATTTTTAAGGATTTTTGAAATTTGTTGAGGGTTTAAAAGCAAAAAAAATTAATCAGAATTTGTGCATACATCACCCATGAAAGAGATTAATAAAAACGATAGTCTCAAAATATCCAAATGACCCGACATCGTCACATTTTTTTGTATTGGTGTAGTAGCTTTGAACTGGATATTTATAAATTTCGTCTACACACTTTGAAAAAAGAGAACATAACGTGAAAATAATTGTTTATACAAATGCAGCGTCTAAAAAAAATAAATACAGAACCCATTAAATTGAAACATTACAACAATTTATAAAATAGAACCAAAGAATAATTATCGCCCGAGCAGACTAAGATCCTGTTTTAACTCGACAATTCGGTATCTCTTATGTATCTTTGTTACGCAGTTAGTATCAATCGTTACGAAAATTATGAATGGTTTAGACCTACGTTTCCATATAGCCTATATATACGTAGGCTTTTAAATTTTATTTTCTGTTTTAAAATGGTAGTCACGACAATAACTGCACGGTTTCAAAACGTGGAATCAGATGCCCAGGAACACAGCGCCCTCTTAAAATATTAAATATAGTGTTATAAACGGGCAAAAAGACAGGTAAAAATTAAAATAAAATGTTAAAATTGAACAGATTTCAAAACTTTCACAGGAAAATTTGTGTGTGTGTGTGTGTGTGTGTGTGTGTGTGTGTGTGTGTGTGTGTGTGTGTGTGTGTGTGTGTGTGTGCGCGCGCGCGTGTGTGTGTGTGTGTGTGTGGGTGTGGGTGTGTAACCACTAAACATCCACGTTATAATTGTGGGGGTAAGGGAACGTTTCAAACTAAGAACGTTACCATTCCGGTATTTATACACATCGAAAAGTAAATGGTAAATCACAATCACAATGGAAGGCACTCTACTGTAACTAGTGTCCCTGTTTACAGTAGCTGTGAAACTGTCAACAGGGACACCAGTAGCAGGAATAATATTACTATTATACACTATTACTTCTTAGTTTATAAATAGAGCGACAGCTCGCTAGGGAATATCGACATTGTGTTTACAAGAACGATTTATGGAATGCATTAACCATCTATGTGAGTTCTGCTTCTCACAGAAATTGTTTAAAAACACAAGTAATGAAATGTGTATCCTTTTATAATTCAAGTAGAAGTACAAAATTAGCGTCTAAAAGTGTCAGTTTAGAAAAGAAACAAACATTTTTTTAAACAATCTCTTTCTCGAAATAGATACAAGAAAAGTATCTATTATTTCATTTCCGTTGTGTGATATATCAAGGATGGGGTTTAGAAGCCATTGGAAGATTTTAAAAGGAGTATATATTGCAGCGTTCACGCCTCATATCAAGTTCCATTGTCGTCAGTTCGTTAATAAAGTGCTTCGGCTGGAGCTGAATACAAAGTATTTGTTATCCCCTCCCCCTCTCCAATGATATAAACAATTTGACTGTTATCACGGACAAGCCTGTAAGGCACAAGGATTAATCCACTCTTCCAGATGCGAGGGTCGTCACGGATTTTATTGCCTTTCCAATTTGACGTGAAGCAGCCATCTTTCCTCGTAACTAACGTTCGACTAATGAAATGTGTTCACAGATTACGTGAAAGGCGGGGAAAAAGTGATTGTAAGGACGTTCTAAGCCGTGTAAACAAATTTTAATTAAACTCCAAGTAGAATAGACTTAAATTTAACGCTATGTTCAAAGTTTTTACAAAATAATTTCTGAAGCATTTTTTATTTAATAATAAAAACTGTTCAGAAAAAAAAATGCAATAATAATACGTCTAGTTGTAAAAGTGTAGAAGAGTAATAAAGTATTGAACCTTTATTTGTTTTAAGCGTCTATTTATACAAGTACCTGTCGTCGGAAAGAAATCAAATACTCTAGGAGCCCTATGGCGATATTCACAATAAGAAAAACAATCAATCCGCAAACCACAAAAACAGTAGCACCCTACCCTTGGATATGTGGTTTGTGGCTTATAATTGTAACTTAAATAGCCTACAAAATATCCTTAGGCAATTATTTGAAAATCAAAACGATAAAATTCCGATGTTGGAAAAGTCGGGAATTTATGAAATTAAATGTGACTCGTGATAAGATTTATATTAGCCAAACAAAAAGAACAATTATAACGAGTTTCATTTTGACCTTATAATAGACCTGAGTGATTGAACGAACACATATTTCAAACCAACAATAGCATAGATTTAAATAATGTTAAATTAAAGAAACACATTTTTTTTATCACGTTTGTATTTGTCTTAGCTTTGACAGCTCAGGCCTATTTTTAGGCTTACGGTCTTTCTTAGGTTAAGTTTTAGTTTCCAACATGCCCCTAGGATACTAGACTAAATTGGTGTTTTTTTCTCTCTTTTATCTTCTAGGTTTAACACTTGATAACGAAAGTTGATTTATACCCTCGAAACGATGCGTTTCGCATGTACACAAATGATGGCAAATGTCTGATTATACCATATCTATAAGGTTGCAAACCTGTCAATTATAAAAGAGTGGGAGGGGAATTTATTTGGATCTAAGGTTTGGTTTTAGTCGGTTTCAGTTTAGCTGCAAACCTCTGAAGATGAGGACCATGCCATCGAAACGTACATAAGAGTAGTATAAATTCCTGTGTTTTGGGGATTACTGTTTTCCTTAAACTTAAATTTTCCTTAAAATTACTGTTTTCATTATAAATTTTATAAAGGAGACTGAGGTAGGTCAAACTAGTAGCCTACAACATGATTAGGTCCAGCCGAGACCACTACTGAAACTAACATATTATTTATTAGAGTACAAAGTTTGAAAGATACATTACAGTAAATAAGGTTATTTTAAGAATATCTGACACTGCGAAAAAGATAAACATAAACATCACAAAATAATTTATAACAGCTGATAACAAAAATCATATGGTAATTAACATTGGTCTTAACTACTTCGATTGGTATGATGAGTCTTTTGGGATCTTTGAAAGATGCAAATCTTTCTACGAAATGTATAGAAAATCAAAATTTTCCCCGACCATAAAATATAAATATATTTAAAATTAATGATCTAATATTTTGTAAATGTATTAGTATTATTACAAATCAATATATTTACAAGGTTATGGGTTATTTTATAAGGCTATAATATTAAAAACTATGAGGAAACATTGATCGAAATCAGTTGGGAAAAATTACTGTATTGGGCTTTTTGGACATTTTGTATTAAACGCATAAAGAAAAAAAAGTTGTATAATATAAATAAATATTATATAAAAGTATATAATATATATTTTTTATCACCATGTCTTTTCTGTAAGAAGTATAATGAACAATATGCAAAAACATACTAGGCTATAGAGAGTTATGAAATTGTTCGAAAATCTATGTGATAGGCCGCGATTTCCATTTATGTACTGGCATTAATGGATTATTGATATTCGATCGATATTCACTATATACAGATCGCCAAGATGAACAAAATAGCATGTATAATCCTTGGGAAGAAGGAATTTTTTTTTTTTTTTTTTACTATTTCAAACTACCAGAATTTTAAAATTTGAAGACCTTTGTTTAATATTAACAAGTAAAATTTAGCTACTTGACTACAATTTTGGCTACTAGATAGATTAAAACAAAATTTTTCCTAAATTTTGTAGGTTAGGATAATTTAAGATTTTCAGTACTAAATCTCTTAATGTTTGCACTATAAAAAATTTGTTGATACCACTGATGCAGATTTTCAAGTTACTCACATTCGGCAAATGTAGATCATAGTATAATTAATAGGGAATCGCTAGTTTTCAAAAAAAAAAAAAAAAAAAAAAAAAACTATCGTCATTTTGATATTTAACAATCGATATTTTTTAAGTATGTATAAAAATATAATATAACCTACTCAAAATTTATTTTGAATTATAAATCCCAAGATATGGGCAAAAATGTACCTACATAGCAAATTTGATTAAAATCGATCGTGACATTTCTATTGTACAAATAACAGACACACGTCATTCGAAAAATCATACAAAAACTCCACATTGATTTCTTTGAACTATCATATAACTTTAAACTATGTATATATGAGAGAGTAAAAGTATAATTATGTCGAATTTGGAAAAAAAAAATGTGACAACTTTTAGAAACATATCTTATATTCCAAAATGTGATGTGGGTCACAAAATCGGCTCCTATTATAATGTCTAACTTTAACTTTGTAACGAGAGCGGCTGTAATACAAAACCTACAAACATTACAGCATTAATTGGTTAAATAATTAATACATTAAAAACGTGAACAAGTATAATCTAATAAGTAAGTGAAAGATTAATTAATTATATAGAATGTACTATACTAAAATACAGACATTGACATTAAATGAGGCTAAAACTAACCCCAAGATAGAGCTCAAGACACTTCTGTCATGTATCAAGTAATTTTGTAATTAAATTTGTATTCAGTCATTACACCAAAGGATAATGAAAAGGACTTTAATTAATTAGGGTATTTGAATTTGAATCATAGACTGAAAGTGCTACCTCCAGGATAATTAATTAATCCTGAATTCAATGGCGGTTTGTTCACAAATTTTAAATACGTAATTCAGTTTCTTTAACTATTTAAAAAATATTACATTAAAGATTATATGTATTATTATGTTTAAACGGCAATAATCTATAGACATATTGCATTAAAATAGAAAAGTGTTATACAAAAGGCAAAATAATAAAAATTACATTTTAAAACTTCATTTTTTTGTATACATTTCTTATACTGTCTTCTATTGGTTTTCTAATTTATTGGCGAATCTATAACCTAAACTAACCGTCTTATATTGTCTGCACACTGCTCACATTTGTTCAAGAGTCAAACAACTTCACGATTCACCAAAACGCATGTTACGTAAGGTGGCGACTAATACGTTTTGTTGAACGCAATTGAGCAAACTTTGATAATTTTGTGTTTTAACCTTAGGTTAGTTGGTTTAAATATTTGTGGTAATGGGAATGTTTCAAATCTAACAAAAATCGGTGGTTATATCCGTAGCAAACTGCATAGACTAAAAACACCATTCAGACAATCGATTTGTTTTGGATTCAGTTACTTTCAACAGTATATCATTATTAAAACTCTACATTACTTTTTTGACACATGACAAAATTTATACTGATAGATGTCATATGATTATGATACATTAAAAAGGAACAACTAGTTTAATTAAAACTAATTTATTGGAATAAATAAAGATTTTTTTAATTAAAAAGTATTAGAATACTTTCTACAATTCCTTTAAATGAAAAACAAAATAAAGAAGATAAAAATGTATTTAATTATCCTTAATTACGGCCTGAAGGATATTCCTATCACTAAGTTATTCTTTCTAAAATGTCTATTATTAAATTCTTTGTTTCAAATCCGTTCAATTATGGGCATTACTTTTAACTAAAACATCTAGAATAAAAAGGTTTTGTTAGGGCCTATAGATAAAAAAGAGGATGTTGAATTGTTCATAGAAATATACGTTTTGAAGTTTCTGAGTCTAAGAGACTGTTTTTGTCTGTCATGCCCGTCTTGTAATCCGTACAGTACGCTACAACAAAACGGTTGATCGATTTTGATAAAATTTGGGATATGGAAGCGTTAATGTTTCAAAATGTATGGGGCATACAATTTGATTTTTCAAAATCGGCTCTAACAAAAAGGCCGGGTCAATAATTATAGGTAAAAAAATGAAGCAAGTTGATTTCAATTAAATTTGGATGAAAAGACCCAAACCAATTTTAAAATTAATTCTGCAACTAAATAAATTCCAAAATTTAAGTTATTTTTTATTTATTTATTATTTCTAAACATTTAGTCATAAACTTTACATTTTATCAAAATTAATTCCATATTGCTTTTACCAATTTTGAAATATTCTACCTCTTTTCGTCGATATTGCCTGAATTGACTACTTTAGGGAGATGTGATGAATGGTTTTTTATTTTCTTAGACTATTATTTAAAATGTGGGTGTGTTGGAAAGTTAGTGCATTTTATTTATCTTCCATTGTTTGTACCTATACAGTTCCTTCTCTAATCTAATAAACAACATCAAATTTATAAACATATCATTACAGCATAATAAATTCCTAGTTCCATCATTACTTAATAACATAAAATGATACGTAACTTTGTTAAATTTTAACCAATTGAACAAAAATTGATTTTTGAGAAGGTTCAGCACACAGGACAGTAAGAAAATTGTCAAAATAAAGTTGATTTTTATGAATTTTCCGATTGAGACTATATTCTGATTTCAACGATTTTGGTACGAATTGTTTTACAAATATTTGTTTGTAATTTAGGAGTAGGTAATACAGGGAAAACGCAATGTCATCAACTGCTTAACCAATGACCGTTCACTAATACGAATTGCGGTGAGATTCCACTACCAACTGAGTTAAGCCGCTTCCACAAAAATCCTTTAAATAAAGGAGTACACAAAACGAGCAATATGAGCTTTTAGCTTATTATTTAATTGTAATATTAAGGAGATATATATATTTTTTTTTTATGGAGATGTGTAGAGAAACGATACTATTTAACAGCATATTGTACAGATGAGCTGCGTGTTTTATATTATGTTTTGTTTGAGTGTTTAAGGACGTCTATAGAAACGCAAATTACTGAGAGAAAAAGACGTAGAAGATCCGATTCTTCAAAAGCGAAACACTAAACGTATGTATTCAAATATATTGTTACAGACAGAATAACGGAATTGTGTATTATATATGTCGCTCAAGAGCTACAAAGCCTTTTATGTATATTTGCTAACGTACCACAATTACATATTTTGAAGTAAAATTAAACATTTTTCATTAAAAGATAAAATGTACAGATGTGAAGAAGAGAACGTTGAATACAACTGAATACCAACAAAGAACCTGTTTAATGCATAGGGTACGATGTGTGACTGATGACACCTCTCTGTATGACACTATTTATATTCAAAAAATACCTTTTACGTTCCCTGATGTGGTTTCCTTAGGTTGAATAATCTTATTCGCTCAACACCACAAGATGCTTCGTTCCAAACGTCATCTCTATAACTCCAATCGTATTTCTCTTATGTACCGGTCACTGACAATGCAAGCTAGTTTTCACGTTCATTTTTTATAAGCAATTTGAAAATAACATGTTCTGACACAAATAAATAAGAATAAATATGACAGTAATGTTACTCAAACAAATAATGTTAATAACGGCAATAACTGGTATGAAGAAAAAAGGATTACGCAACGTAATATAAATTTAACCAAAGGGATGGGGCACAAAAACCTAATAAGATTTTTAAATGTATCAGCCAACACCTTTAAACATTCAGTGTAAACAAAATAATAAAAGTTAATAAAGTAAAACAAGAAATACTTTAATACATGAATGACAAACACAAGTTCGTAGTAGTAAGTTTAGAATATGATGGCGGTACTCAGGAATGTAGAATTGCTCCCACAACTTATTGCTAAAACTGTCCTACAACATTTCATGTGAAAACTTTATTCATAAGATACAGTTTTATACTTTCTACTAAGTAAAACATTTTAATACATTCCATACTTTTGTATTTTACAGTTTTCAGAATTAAGTCGGTCAATAAAATTGTTGACGGGTTTATATTAAGCTTTAAACATATCTGAATACTGAGAGGAAAAAAAAAACAACTAATACAAGTTTTAAACGAACTTAATATTGTGTGTATGATCGGTTCAGCGAACGCATACAAAATTGTGATAATGTATTTTTTCTCGTCTAGAATACGTTAAGAGTAAAAATTCACACTTTAATCACTTTTAAATTATTCTAGAGGTTAACATTAAAAAAAGTCAATAGGCTTCGACATGGCGCTACCAGGAAAAACAATTTACGCTCTGGTTTACTGAACCTTAATTTTACCACCTAGTAACGTGTGTGCAGACATTATATTTTCTTGACGAGTTCAAAGACAGAAATTTTTACAAAACCTGGGGTTGGGTATATCATTTAAAATAACATGCAAAATTATTATATTGTAATTTTAATTTACTCAAAAATATAGGCAAAAGCTATGTCAAATTTTCCGTTTTTTGTCAATAGTTATATATATAATAGCGTGAGAGAGAGAGAGAGAGAGAGAGAGAGAGAGAGAGAGAGAGAGAGAGAGAGAGAGAGAGAGAGAGAGAGAGAGAGAGAGAGAGAGAGAGAGGCCTAAATTACATAGTTAAAGTATCTATGTTAATTTTTGAACTGCTAGCGATGGAAACTACGACAATGTTATCGAACAGGACGGCATGCTAAAATAATATTCACCCTGTCTTTAGATCATGACAAGTGAAAAAGTATGTTTAATTTTTAAAATGCAATACAGGAAGAAAACAGTTTTGTCGCTCGATCATTGTCAAATATGATATAACTGTGTTCAGCAACGTTGTTTTTTTTTTTGTTCGCTCGCCATCACATTAAGTCTGTGTTAAATCGTCAAGAAATCCACATCTGGGATTACAAATCTGACGTTAGTCTTAAGTATAATATGCATACTATATACCTGACTAAGATTAACTAGATGATGTAGGTCAAATTGATGTTATACAGATGATACAATAGTTTAATTATTAGATAATAGTATAGAACACTTATGAAACTTTTGAAGAGCTAATCACTATTTGAAGAGCTAATAAAAGTCTTGGATAACGAAACTATAACTTTAAACAATATTTTTCATATGCAGTATTGAATAAAATACTCTTAAAAGACTAAATAATAAACTGTATATCTTTTTCACTGTGTTACACACTTTTTTGATATTAGCTAAATAAATTATGTACTATAGAATCAATACATGTGACAAATTGTTCATATTTATTCACACACTAAATGTGAATAATTATTGGAAACATATCTGCTCTTACCAAGTTTTCTCTCTATATATTTTTTTTCATTTTTTTCATAGTATCGAACTCATAGCAAAACTTTTGTAAAGGAACTTTACAATCTACACAAGCCATGACTCAGACCTGATGGTACGCCTTAAATTTCACCGATAGGCAATCGAGATACATTAAAATGAAATGAATGTTTTAACCCAGTCTGTATATTGACAACAAACATTAAGTCAACGACATTGCATTTTAGTATACCCGGTCTTTCAAAAGTTAAAACTTTAATTGACTATAGTTCATTTATTAAAATCAAACACCCAATACCACAATTCAATAAAACAAGATTTATTTCTTTACGTTACTTGTTTGTACTAAGCCAACAATATATCTTATTTTATTGAATTGTGGTATTGGGTGTTTGATCTTAATCTTTAAGTTTGCCACAGTGTGCTCAACAGTGTAGTATAGTTTATTTGTTTCTTAATAGAACAAAATAAAGTACATAATTTTATTTTTGTAATTAAACGGAATTTAATTTTTTTATTTTAAAATTATTCAAATTCTTACATGTTAAAGTTATTAAAACAGGTGTTCGAAGTGGCCACCATTCACCATTCTTGTTGGAGAAGCACTAGTATTTCGTTTATGCAAGGCATTTCTTAACGTGTTGACATTTATCTCAGCTAAGTTTTGAATAATTGCTTCTTTCAATACTTACGATGGAAGGTTTTTCTTTCTTCTTGATGACGCCAACGGACCTGGTGGTTTCAAACCTGCTAACAAGCTTATTTTATACGCGACTATACACTACACGGTCCGTTCCCCAAACCGTTGGTAGTACGAAACTTTCTCAACCCGGCTCATAAACTCCGTTCACATTCACAGTAACACTGAATCAACGCGATGTGTGTTTGTAAAGTTAAAGTCATTATGGAATAAAAATCAATTATTTAATTATAAACTACTATAAGTTTACCACTTACTAGATTTCTGTGTTTCAAATTAATTAACTCGTTGCTTTGGAAACAAATTAATAGCAATGGAAAATAACCGACAATGTTTTAATAAACCCCAATTATATCTGAATACAATAAAAACGTTTTCAGGGATTGGACAACAAATAACGAAATCAAAACCATTTGAAGTTTTTATTTACTTGTGAAAGATCCCGTACATTAATTGGTTGTATCTTTATTCAGAAAGAACAATCTTAATAAATTGTTTAAAATATTTAAATATTATCTAAAAAAATAATTCTTATTGCATTTTTATAGAATTTTAATGATTAAACTTTTCTGAAATCTTAACTGTTTTATTACACAAGGACGTTATTTTTATGTTTAAGTATTTACTTAGAACATCTGCGAAAACAGTAATTCTAATATTTAAATGTAGATATCAACATAAACGCCTTCTGTATACTCTTATAACTCATTTATATAAAAAAAGAAATAGAAATACTTTAGGTCTACTTTAAATTTTTTTAACCAAAAGTAAAAAAAAAAAGTTTTATTAGAAAAAAGTTAAATAAGTAGGTGTTATGGTATTTACAAGATATTTAATCAAGCGTTTTGGCCATTATACAATCCATTTATTGACTCCTCATTGGCTTAAAGTACATTGGCAAAGTCTATACTGCTTATTTGTTATTCTAATTTTTGAAAGTAGTTTAGAAATGGAACATTATTTCGATTTAGGTGAGTAAATTGTATTTCCGAATTTGAGTTATGTGTTTAAGAGATTAATAGAATTAATTTTTAATAGAAATTATAGATTTTTTACTTTACAACGGTAAGAAATGTGACTTTAATTTGAAAAATAAGAGGCATTTTAAAAATTTTCATTGCATTAACTCACAATCGTGTAAATAATACCTATCAAATTACCTGATTTCAACCAATTAGAAATACTCAGAGCTAATTAATTAACGAATGACAGAAGAGGCAGTAGGGTGTAATTAATCTGAGCATTGTCCCAAGCTTTGATTCAGTATTAAAGTGGCACGTGCTCAACTAGGTCATCGCGCCGCTTCAATTCGATTCGTTCAATATGCAGTACGCTTGAATTGTGCCATTAAATGCAGCAGCTAATAAGCCAACTCGATGCCTATACTACAAAAGCACTCGTTGAAACAGTATTTTGCACAAATATAGCTGAATTTCTAATCACATATCTCAATAATCATAATTACCTCATACAAATAAGCGATGCCTGTATTCGCTTGTTCTTATTTCAAAACCTCTTAAACTTGATCTCTTACATACATAATGTCATAGGATTATGTTTTATATAACTTTATTTATGGATTTCTGTAAACTACACTTTTTATATATAGTCTTAAAACAGTTAAAATGTAAAAAGGAATTAAAAGCTGTATGTATTATAATTATTTATAAATAAACTTAAAAAAGTATATTTGAATAATAATTTTTCATTGCTTTTAAGAAGAGCAATTACATTGTATTTTAATATAAGACTAATATTTAAAATATTAATTGGAATAAATATCCACAACGGAGTAAAATTGTTTGATTAAATCATTCAAATAGATTAATCTCTTTTCTTTTCTTACATATATGTTGTATAGAGAAAGTTATGTGGCGAGTCAAATAATCGATTTCGAGTTTTTCAAGGTAATACGTATTTTTGTATGGTGTACACTACCATTTCTGTGAAATTCTTGCCTGCATTACTTTCCGAATTTTTGGTATTTGACATAAAAACTCCAAACTTTTTACATCTAACTTTTTTTTTTCACTACACAGCTAAATTCTATACAACTTTCTGAATATAATGATATATAGAAGTTGTGTATAAAATATATATTACTATTTTTGGTGAATTTTTGAAAAAAAAGAAGATAAATTTACCCTTTTTCGTAAATGTTTTTGAAAATGTAACTAATTTTTTCCCCCCTAAATATATTCACAAATATTACACAAAACTTTTGTATATCTTGTAAAAAGGTGGTAAGCTATTGATTTTGGATGATACAGGTTTTACTGAAAAATGTTAACATCATTTTTTACTCCAGAACAGTTTCATATAATTTTTTTATACATAGATAAATTCTACGCACCTTTCTGAGAAAAATGATGTCTTATAAGTTAGGTTTTGTGTAAAAATAATATATTTTATTAATTTTTAAACAAACGAAGAAACTTTACATTGCCAGTTCTAGGGTTAAGGTTCTCTTAAGCCCCAAAAGTATTTCTTTGGAATGATGTCTGTCCTCCAATCTGAAGTCTGGGCAGACGAAACGAGTGGATCGATTTTGATCAGATTAGTGTTTGGACATTTTTGACATATCTTGAGACGTTTTATTACATTGAAGACTCCAGTTTTCATAGATAACGGATTGCTGCTATAGACCAACATCTCAAAGGTAACTTTTTTTTGTTCTCTTTTCTTTTTCTTTTTTTTTTTTTTTCAAAATTGACTCTATCGAAAAAATATAATAAATAAATAACGTTTATTGAGTTAGTATATAAAACCTAATTTCTTAAAACCAAAAACTTTTTTTTTTAATTTTGTGAAATATGAAGAGTCCATGCCAGTATGTCAAATCGCAAGTAAAAAAAAAACTAACGGTTCAGTAATAACTGATAAAAATGAAAATTTGTCTTGAATGCTGTCATTTAAAACTCGATTACGATTAAACACGATTTACGCTTAGGATGAGTTTATGGCTCCAGCAAAGCAAGATTCTTATTTATTTAAATAAATATTTTTAAAGTATCTGTATTATAAAATTGGCAAAAAGTTGTTATGTCTTTCTATCTCCCACAAGAAATTCATGGGTAAAAAAATCAGTAAAAAAGAATAATCAAAAAGAATGGAGACATTTATGGCGAGATGACGACGATTATTATTTTTGGTTTTGTATTTGAATATATGAGAAAATTAAAGAAATTTTTTCCACAGTTTATGCCTTACCAAATTTAACAAAATATTTCCTCTAGTTTTAATCATAATCACAATTAGTCTTCACACAATTAATAGAGATTTTCAGTAAATTGGTAGTCCATTAACATAGGTGTAACGCGATATTGTTACTGTTATAATTAATAAGAAAATGTTGATTTTTTATTTGTTTTGGAAGATGAAGTGTTTGTATTTTAGTAGAAAAAGTTTTGATTTCCAAAAATAAATATCAATTACAAAAGGCGTACATTCTATAAGAGTTATGCCATTATTGTTTACTTTAAATGAGATCTGTGTAGACTAAATTTTCGCTACAATCAATGGAATTTAATCTGATGGAATATCTGAGAATTTAATCTAAAATTATTAACATTTCCAAATATATGACGGAATTTTAATTAAATACATTATAATGATCTAAATAAAAGCCAAAAAGGATGTATTATTGAATACGATTTATTGATTAACTTTGTCATTTTTTAATCCAAATGTAAAGGATTAGAATTCCTTTTCCGTATTTTGTTTGTTACAGTCTTCGAACGTGTTATAAATATTAAAAAACACAGATTACGGACAAGATTGCGTGTCTAGAACTCATGTAGTCTGTTTGCCAACTTGCCCCGCTTGGATAAAGAATATTGTAATCATTATTGTGGTTGAAAGTTACAATTTATTACGTAGCCCAATACAGGCTGAAATAACCTTTGGTGGATTGAGCTGAACCATAACAAACATTCAAAATTTGTACAAATATAATCAGCAGTATTATAATCATAAAAAAATATCTCTTAAACAAAAATTCTGTTATCAACATTGAGTTATTAAATTACTAAGACAGGAATGTAATTCACGTATTACCGATGCGACTATATGCTGCGTTTGGTATTTAGACATTATAATATGTGTTAAATAAATAATAGTGATAAATGTGTACTCGTTATTATAAATATCACAAAAAACTAAAAATTAGTAAACAATTCTAAAAAAGTTAACATAATGGTCGCTATTTTAATAAAAAATGTTAGCTTGAAGAAAGACAAAACTAGTGAAAATTTAAAGTTTCGTTTAAAAAAACGTATATTTTGTTTAAAATTAAAAAATAAAAATAAATAAACTGTACAAAAAAATCCACATATTCTATCACACATCCATTCAAAATAGAAATACTAACCAAACAAAAGTATTCGTCCCCTCAAATGTCAATTCGGTAGTGCCAGTAAACAAAGTGAAAATCAACCGTGGACGCCGTCTTAGATTTTGTATTTTATACAATAATTATATATTTAAATAAAGTCTAAACTTACTGTTCTATAACAGCACCAAGGACGATTTGTTTTTGTTTTACGAATCATTGACGAGATGTTGATCAACAGGTTTTATTTGGTTACTTAGAGTTTACACTTTACCTAAATTTTATGCAAAAGGTTAGAGTCGATCTTACACTCAACGTGGTTATTTATGTCTAAGTTTTTCACTAATTTTGAGACCTATCATTAATTTAATGAACAGGCGCTAAATAAATTTTGTACAATTGTTATATAACTGTGCCAAAGAATACATAGAGTTTGCTTTAGTAAATAGTAATTTGTGAACTTTAACGCATTCAGTTTTCGTCCGCGTATATAGAATTAAATACTTTGATAAGAAAGTGAGTGTTCTACAGTCTACTGATGCGGCTAAGGTTGCAGTAGAAAAGAATTAATAAGTTGGCATTAGAAATTACTTTATTTGTTCTCTTACCGAGTTATCCCCCATGTATTAGTAGTAAGTGTAGAAGGGGTCCTTCTCTTCTTACCAGCGTTTTGTAAAATTTGTTGATAAGTTTTTGATTCTGAGAGGAGGGGCGGAATAAAAAGGAAAAATAAAAACCACAATTTAGTTGATTATAACTAGTAAATGATAGAAGAATCGGTTAAGTCCTTTGGGACGTAAATACATTCATCGGATCACTTGTAATTTTAAATTTTTAAATGGATTTTGTTTTAATTACAACAATTCTTTCCCTTTTTTGTTCTCGAAATTTGAAATAGGTTCCATAAACTTTGATGAATGGGAACACTAGCGAAATGTTTCATTTAAACTGGTAAAAATGGCAAAAAAATTGTTTTAAAATGTAATAAAATTTATTTGTATAATTAGAAGAGGTTATATATATATAAAAAAAATAATAATAAATGTTCAAAAATAGCCATTTGGAACGAGAAGAGCAACAGGTGCCCACCCATAGTGAGTACGGGCGTGGCAATCCCTAGGGCCTAGAACCTATACACCTCTTTCCATGTAGTCTTTGGCTATATCTTTTTCTTTCATCTTTTCTATAAGGTTTCTCTTGATCTTCCGATCCTGACGTTACTGTATTTATCTACCATTAAGTCTTTATTTTATCTTCTTTTCTTTTTTTAAGGTGATGATGACAGAGAGGTTTTTCGCCTTTAAGCAATAAACGAAAAAAATTGTACGCGTCGTTAGTTCGGAATAGGACACGTGTAAAGTTTTAATACAACTTCGTGTTACAATAAGATAAAAACAACATTTCAACAATATGTTATAAATATAACACAAAATTATATTAAATGGAATTCTATACTACTTAAAGCAATAGATTAAAGTGGTATGAAACTCTTATTTTGTACTAATTTAAATAGAAATGAGAAAGGAAGGGGTAACCCAATAATAATGGTTTAGTTTGCACCTTATGGAAGTAGAGCGGAAGAAGGGGGTAAAGGCATATTACAAACCTGTGGTGGATGATTTGTTAGTGAGCTTAGTTGACCAGGTCCCCAACACGTGCTCTATGTAGAAGTAACCCGTCCTCCCTCCTCGACTACCCGGCTTAATATAAAAATTTTGTAACGTTATAGTTACCTGCCTTTGGCTTGATTGTATATTATCAATAATACACAGTTAGTTAAATATTCATTCTAGGTTTGAAATTTAAGAAGAGTGGAAAGATAGGACTTGCGAAAGTGATAATAAAATGTAAACGCGACACGTTCAACCTGGAGTTTGGGTAATAAACATTGTGGAAATTCGATTTGTAAGCCTTTAGGAGAGGGTTTATACTTAGGTTTTAAAGTTATATCGCATATCGCCTGCCATTTACAACCAGGCTTCTACAAAGTAGGATTACATTTTCTGAAAGCACAGACTTTAGAGGACTTATGTGCTGTTTATAAATAAAACAATAGAGGTTTCAATGTTATGTATTTAATTACAGTGTATCTAACACACAATGCGACATAAAATTAGGAATTATTTCTGAAAATTATAAAGTACTCTTTGCTTTAAAAGAGTTTGGAACACAAAACTGTAATACCAACTATTAAAAGTTTACAAAATTATTACACACAGTTAAGTATATAATGTGTTTGTATGTAACCTAATTTCCATGTACAATTTGTAATTGAAGGGAAGAATTATTATAGATTTCACTTTTTTTACCCCCTTTTCAGATTTTAAAAACCATTTCGTCATCATCGTCTGTTGGTATAAAGAAATGAAACACTTAAATTACGATTTACCCCCAGATTATATTAAACATCAGAGTATACTTGTTCTCCAATCTATAAACCAACTCTCTAACTCGCACTATTTTCTGGAAGATTCTTTGACAATTAATTAGACCGGTTAGCTAAAAACTACTCTTCTCCCTATTTTTAATTCCAATTTGTCAAATCAATTTGGAACAAAATTAAGTTAATACCTAACAACTGTTTCAAACCATTTTGCTCTTATTACCTTTTAATATCTAATATTATTTTTGTTTTATGTTATCAACTTGAATGGCGTCAATAAATAAAAGTAGGTAGTGAAAATTGGACGCATTCTAAGTTAAATTTATGTAATATTATATACATATACTAATTTCTTCAAATGAAATATCAACCCACTAAAGCATAAACCAAATTGCTAGCTTTCATGACCTCAAGTTATAATACTAGTCCAAGTTACATCAGCTTTCATATGATATTTCGTCTTTCAAAAATCCACTTATGCTAACAAATTCTGAATTTTTAAAAAAATTCTTAATATGTTTCCTATTTGCAGCTGAAAAATTATACCTGACGCCAAATTCCAAATCTCTTTGTCAAATAGATTGATTCCTATTATTCCCATATATTGACATCCTAAAAACGGGGTGTCTTACAAATATATGAAAATATATAGAAATTCGTCTGGAGTTTGAAATATATCAAGATATTAAAGTTTGCTCAACAAACTCGAAATATTGTCAAGCTCTATGTAATCTAAAGATACAAAATAAACTTGTTGGACAAAAAAAAAAAAAAAAAAAAAAAACCACGCACACACACACACGGTTGTAGATGCTAAATGGAATCCTCGAACTATTATATAAAGTATGTAATCGCGTTGGTTTGATTTTCAATCTACAACTGATTGAAGGAAGCAGAGTTCGTTCCGTTACCGGATTCTAGTGTAGTATTAATCTTCGGTTGCCACTCTGGTCAGGACTGATCAATACTGTACGTTGGTTAACGCTGTAAAATGATATATTTGTAGCCTATTGTTTAAAAAATATTTATGACAATTTCGTGATTTCCATATGAAAAAAAAATTGTTTTTGCCGCCAAGTAGATTAATCTTACATAACGTAAATTGTATTTCTCTTACAATTTTTATATGTAACAATTTCAGAACTATTTTAAATCGTAAAGAAAATATATTTAATGTCACGAATTAACGACAATTATTTTACAGCTGACAAACATGTAATTCCTTTAATATCAGCATACACCATTCTTAAAACACACTTTAAAAACAAAATGTTCTTCCAAACTAACATAAACATCATGAGATACATATCTAATCAAGGCTTACTCATAAACTTAAAAACGTTTTATTATTATTTCTAAATCTCTGAACTATTTTGAGACATACTTTAATATTCATTGAGTTCTTCTATAATTATTTTCGAATTCTGGGTGTGTTTAATATTGAAAAATTCGCCTGATAAACTAAAACAGGACTTGCCGATGAAAAATAACTGTTTATCGTATTAAAATTAGCATATGAACAAAAATATTTATAACCATTATTAGTTATTAAATTAATTACCAAGTTTAATCTCCCAAGACTGATTTCTCAATATGATTACCTTTTGTCAAAATTCGGATGAGACTAAGAAATTTATTTAGAAATTAAAGCGGAAACAAATAAAATTGTTTTGAACAACTGTACTACATTCATTGTTTATTTAATTTTTTTTAAACAAATTTCTCAATGTATTAATATGTTTTTTATGAATTTCAACATCTGCCATTTTGATACTTAAAAACTGATTTCGCTGGTTAACGAACTAAAGAGAGATAGTTATGTAATAAATGTTTCTGAACATTTTTAGAAAACAGAAAAATATTTGGAGCAATTGAAGATGACATTAGTTGTCATACAAACAAGTAATTGTTATAAATATTTTTATTTACTTGTTATTATTTTTGAACAATGTTATTGTTGAAATCCTGCGCCATAAGGATCAAATATACTAGTATATATGTCATTTTATTTTTGTCGTGCAGACAACTGGAATATAGTTTATTTTCAATTAAAAAGACGATAAACGTACATGCACATACGTCAATATACATAAACAACTAAAATCCCAAGTTACATTTACCATTGGTATGGTCGGTAACGAGAGTCACATAAATGCTCCGTGATCAAGGAATCGTGATGCATATCAACATCATTTTGATGATCGTTGAGTCACGTTCATGTACTTCGAAGATAATTTTAACACTCTCATTGGCCTTGTACTAGGAACCGAGATTATCGACAACAAACACATCAAGATTAACGTCACATCCTCTGAAGCAAAGCTCATCGGCAAAATCTGTACATTTTCAACCTTCACACCATTTAAATTAGTTAAGGATTGGTCGCAGTTCTCGAAAGTTATATCAATAATAAAAATATACCTTTTCTCCTAGTTGATCGGAATAAACTCGAGAGACCTCTATACCATCACTAGTTTATACAGTTTCACTTACTTTATACTAACTTCTCGGTTATGAACAGCTACGACAATAATAGTGGACAACAAGACAGGAAATGGCTTCAGGGAGTCTACAATTAATACTTGAAACAACAAGTGTAAATAAATCTCCATCACCTGTGATCTGATTAATCAAATAGGCGTTAATTACAAATACACCGGATGGAAGTTCTTAACCGTCGGTAAGTGATCAGGTGGGACCAAAACGGGTCTACTGGGGGAAAGATAACACTAGATTATCGTTACACTTGACTCCACTACTGCATTCATAACTGATAATGTGGACAGCGGACAATATTCCTTTCACTTCTGAATACCTTCACTACAACCCTACGATCGCGACCAAACTCCATATTTACTAACAGGATAAGTTACTAAGTGGGGTCCTGTCTGATTAGTTACTTGTCTACACCAATGTCTCACTAGAGAGTCTCACCAAGTTAGGAGCCGGAATTGTATAAACCACTCAATGGTACGACTACTTAACAGAAGTGAAAACTCCTGTATCCTTCTCCTATGGATCAGGGAGACAAGCCTTGGTGGCTATCTGGTTTACTACACTAGAGTTGGTTCCTCAGGCTTTTTAACTGCAAGCAATCACCTCCAACACTAGCTTCTCATCTTGTCCTCCGTCCTCTAAAAAATCAATTGGCTTCGGAGTGGGAATTAATCATTTTTTTATATTGTTATTACTATTAATATCTCCTAGATTTCGCGATACTTACTAATTTAATTAGCTAATCTTGAAGTTCCAAACTGGGCCTAATTTCTGCTTTCCTGTCTGAGCTTAGATGAGATAAGGGATTGTTCGGTGACAGAAGTGCTTAATTGTACACTCGGCAATAAAGGTTTGCCATTTTATAAGGGTAAGCATTGGTGTGACTTGAATGCAAAAATAATGCAATTTGCACTTAGATTTAAGATTAATTTAGTCTTGTTGAGGAAGTTGGCCCCTACAAAAAGTTAGGTAAAAAGGTTAGAAGGTAATAGAATTTTAACGTTCCAGGTGAAGCAGTCAACACCAATATGACAAATATATTGATACACAAACTCCAATGACTCCCAAGTACGATTTACATGTGGATTTATTATAATTAAATTCATTAAATAGTTATGGTCCTAACACCACCTTAATCTAAAAACGCGGGTATAATAATTTTACTTATAAATACTTCTAGTGAATGAAGGGTATTGTTTGTAACAGACGTATTTTGGAACCATACCAGGTCCACTTGGAGATCATTATTTACACATTAAATACACTAAATACACATTAAATGTCACAAAACACTTACACCAATTTATGGATACAAATACAGTAAAATTAAACGATTCGTATTTTTGGGTGTGCACCATCGCATAGATCAGAGACACTGATCATCGGATTGCAACGACAAGTGGTCATTCAATAAGGTGCCTGGATGACTTTTGAACTTTTTTATATATTTCGAACTCTTAAACTAAATTCAAAAGTTGCAAAAATTAAGTGGTTTTAAATTTGCGTAGAATCCGCACACATGTGGGTTTAACTTATTAGGTGTTAAGTTGTGAAAAATTGCCTTTGGTTGGGTGGTGGGGGACGACGAATAAAGCTGTTATAAGCTGACATTTGTGCGGTAGTGGGTGGTATTAATAAGCGTGTCTACACTACTGTGTCTGTTGTTGTTGCTTTTCTATTTATTTGTTGTTCTTGAGTTTGGCCAGTTGTTAAATCGACAAAATTGAGTTCGTTATTAATTTCAGTTTCCATGGCGAATTGGATTTTGGAATAATTAATTTTGTTTATGTAGTTTTCCAGTGTTTCAGTCTGATGTGTCGGCTATTGAAAGTGTCGCCAACATATCTTGGATAATATATTTGTTTCTATCTAATTAATCCAATTTGAAAATGGTATTGCTGTCCCGAAACGCGTCATAATAGAAAAGAAGATAAGTCACACGAAGGCCTAAAAAACAGTAATATAAACGCCCTAACCTACCTAACCTTCAAAGTACGTTTCAAAACTAAAATCATATAATGGTTGGGATTCTCCAATATGTTGTTTTTGGAGTTACATCCGTATAAAAAAAAACTCCGATTGTTCCTCAAAAGGATAATTTCTCGAAATCGCCTCTAAATATTTCGTAAAATTTTGTTAAAACGTGACGATTAACGACCCATATCAGTGTGCTAAAGTGCAAGTGAAATAAAATAAAATATAGTTTCCGGAATAATTAGCCAAAAACTAAAACGAATCTTGGTTGTTACGCAATTATCCCAATCTTGACCTTGATGTAAAAATCGACGAAAATTTTGTCGAAAATTGTATAAGGGAATGTTTGCAAACTCCGTCTAGTATCGAGTTTGAAACATTTTCACTCAAAGAATGTCAATTTGCGGGCGCACACATCGACACAATTACAATTGAAGATGGTCTACGATAGAAACAGAGATAGGGTGAAGTTTACTATCGCTAAACATATAAATCCTAATCCCACACCATTACACGATATAGACCTTGGTTTATGACAGTCACGCTCCATTGAGTTACTTCCGAAATCTTTGAAAATCATTCTAGTTTTACTATGCTATACTGTCAATCATTGCCTTCTATTGGCGCTATAAAATTTCGATAAACCAACAAATTGGATCTACAATATACCCTTGTTAATAAAGGTTATCATAAAAACGGGTAATGCGTGCAACCGTGAAAAGAAAACATAATTACATTTCAAATCCAGATCAGTTCTTTCTAAAAGGAATGAAACTCAAAAGGTTGTATAAATCATAATTTTAGAAGTAATATTTTTTTTAACAATTTCCTTTGAACATATAGTTATTGCAACTACTCTTATCACAAATTTGAGACCCAACCAAGAAAATAAGACGTTCAAAATAGGTCTTAAACTTGTGTATAAACAGGGTGTTTAAAAAAGAAACGGATAGTATTTCAGGACGAGTTGTACTGGTGAAAATAATGAAAAAAGTACAAATGAAACACTTCATTTACCGTCGATTGACCATTTTGTCACTAACAATTTTCAAATTCTGTTACATTTAGTATCAATTTGTCTGTTTGTTTGTTTAAAAAAATTAAGATTACTATAGATTGAATGTTGGTTTTGCGTCAAAATTTTGTATACACGTTAAATGTTCATATAAAACTATCATTTTCACAAATCCGTTTCAAAATGATGTCCGTTTAAATGATGTATGATGCCGAATATCTTGAAAAGTATTAACTTTTAACAGATTTCAAAGGGCAAAGATAGCAGAACTTTTAACGCTGAAAAAGACAGTATCTTTGTTTTTATTAGACGTCTCAACATAGCCGAGATAGCGGTAAAAACACATAAATAACTAATGCTCAGTAATTTACTAAAATTAATTTAGAATTTCCGATGACTTCTAAGATTTTGGAACCTTTTACATTAAAATAAAATTTACACGATTGATTTTACAGACCTCACTAGTTTAGATATTATATATAAACACAGCTTATATTACATGCAACCTAAAAATCTACAGCATTAATATCATTATATGTGTTGTAGCATACATATTAAGGTATATTATATAGCGGAACCTAACTTTACTAAAACATTCGGAGGAAATAAATTTTAAAAATAAATAAATAGGCAGTAATAATCAATCTAACTGGAATTATAGAATAATGTCAGTCAAATTTGGCAAGTAAGTTCTATTTGCACAAACACAGTTTAAAATTTAAATTTGCAACTTGGTATATGTTTGTTGGAATGAACTTTCACTTTTTGCGTCCATCTTGAATTTCGCTCAACAATTTTAATCGGTAATAGGGGCCATGTATCACATAAATTTCAACTGAATTTTCACTTTTTTAAAGTCAATCTTGCTCATCGTTTTCATGGTATAACCCATGAACTGGGGAATAAATAGAATAATACCAATAATTGAGTAATAGTTGAGAATTAACTCTATTGCGAGTATGCTTGATTTGCCATATTTGTAATTGTAATGTTGTCGGGCATCTTTATTCTCGAAACAGAAAATGATTTAAAATTATCGAATAAAAAGTTGTAAGTCACATTATTTTGGACTGTCTTTTTATTTCAAAATCAATGCTGGGAATTGTTTTTAAATATTTTGTCGTTTACAAATACAAATGTTTAAACGGAAAGAAGAATTTTGAAGAAAATCTGTCGGTAAAATTCCAAATGACATATGTTTTAATTTGCTATAAGTTGATAATTTTCTTTTAACGTGTTATTTGGTACGCAATAGCTCATTTTATGCAACTTTAAAGTCAGCAACCAATGATGTTCCTATAATCTTTCAACAATAAAAAAAATAAATGTTGTTTTGTTATCCAATCAGTTAGTGTCATAAAACATAATTCATATATGGTCCGATAGATTTTTAACACTTAAATAATGTTCCTCAAAATATACGGCTGGTGACGTACAAAATGTTTGTCATATTGACAGCGAAACGAATAGCAAAACAACAAGAAAGAAAAAAAAATTAAAAAATAGGTTCATGTTGATCTCACTGTGTGATAAAACAGACTATAATTATAGAACCAATGTCAAATAAAATAAAGAATAGAAATCAGCAAGATGTAATAAAAGAGGCCTAATAAATAATGACAATTGAGCAAGAAGATCGTGATGTCTGTGGCCTGCATACACTCAGTGCGTGTCTCCACGCAGTTATATACTGTTATTAAAACTATTGCTATACAACAAATTTCAAAAAAAGATGTTTTCTATTATTTAAAACTACTACAATTTTGTCGGTTGAGTAAAACAACAGGTTCGTTGCCTTTGATATGTTGAATGCTTTAAGTGCTATAAAATATTTAGTTTTCAATTTAGTTCTTCCTTTTTTTAAATACAAAATAAAAGGAATACATAAACGCAAAACAATATTAATAATAATAAATAAAAATAACAATAATACTAAAGTTGAGTTTCGCTCAGACAGCAAAGCAGCTGTGTTATAATTATGTAAAACAAAATATGCCTCCTTTCAGCTGAAGTATTAGCCGAGTTGTATTTTATAGTTTCAATATTAGTAGGCCTACTAATAATATTTAGATAGTTTTGTCTAATAATTTAGCAACGGATTACCTATCTGTAATTTGTCATTCTTAGACACTCTTCTCGTTTCATTTATTAATGTCAAATAAAATGTCATGAAACTTTACCAAATAAATGTATCACGTTATTTGTAATGACTGTACACTTTCCTAAGCAGAAGGGAGAAAGGAAAGGAGTGGTTTGGAAGTGGGTGGGTGGTTGTTGAGGGGTTGAAATGATACAATTAATTGTGTCCCCGCTTGTCATTAGCACAGACATAAGACTTCCATTACAACAGGCGCACCTCCCATTTCTTATATAATATTTGTTAGCTATGTAATCGACTTTTGTTTATAAATACTGGCAAATGCACTCATTGAAATGCTTTTAAAAGACTGTCTTTCAAACAATATATTAACAAAACTGATATTTATTCAGATTGTATTAATGCAAGTTAAAAATGACGTAAGTTAATTAACTTTAACTTTAAGTAATGAGAAAAGATAAAATATTCCAACGTTTTACTTATCTTCATTCAACATAAAATAGGTTAGTTTAAGAGGCAAAAATTTTATAAATTTTCCTTTTTTTTATGTTTAACAAAAGATTTGTCTTTCCTTTTTTAGGCAAACCATTTTAATTTAAATGATAAATGAAAGCTATAAGTAAAGAAAAGTAAGACTAACCTTTTAGATGATGATCTGGCGTATCTCCAGCACCTCGCATTATATCGCTCAAATAATGTTCTAGGTTGCGCATATTGTCAAGTGGGCTTGTCCCGTTTGCGTTTCCTAAAGTTCGCTCCTGTAACAAAATGAAAAAAATTATAAATTTTTAAAATGAAACGCAGATAACATCTTTTAAATTCGTGTTCCTATTGTATAGTAATATACAAATTTAATATGGACATTTAATCCTTTAAATATAATTGCTTTTGATAGATATGCGATGGAACAAAAATATGTACGTAAATTATAGTTGTAACTGAAAACGAACCATTTGTCCTAAACGAAATACTCTAAATAGAAAGAACAAATATCTAATGAGCTGTTTTTTTACATATCTACTCGGATATTGAAATATAAATAAAAAGGTCATGTGAATTTTTCCTGAAAGTGGAAACAACTTTTGTATTTGTATCTTTGATATATCTAGGAAAATATTGGATCTATGACTAAAACAAATTAAGTAAATATTAAAGGATATAAAGTTTTCTATAAAAATAGTTTCATACATTTTTATACTAACGCCAAAAATAACTATTTAACAACACCAAATATTTGTAAAATCGGATGCGCACTTTTTTAACAGACTTAAACCGACAGCTTAAATATATTTTTTCGAAGTACAGAATATATTAATTTAGTATATATTAAATTATGATTCTTCTAATTCTACTTCTACGTTATTAGATGGTTTGTTGGCTCTAAGAGGAGTGAGTACAAAAGATTGTATTATAGTGAATTTTGAAAACTTTAAATTTACTTGACCTATTTTTGTCGAAGAGCCGATTGTTTCCCAGACATCTGCAAAAAAAAACCTGATTGTTGCCATCTTTGACGGGCTGTGAAATATTATGCTCTAGAAGGAAATCATGTGGACTTTTTAATTATATTTCTAATGGCCTATTAAAGATGTGTACAAAACCCCAGTTAGTTAGAAATTTGTTCCAACTTCGAACATCATATGACGAGAAAATCGTAAAAATGTAGATACAGTATATCTGTAACACGGACGATAGCTAAAAACATACCCACCCTCGAAAATGAAATAAAAAATAATGTAATAATAAATTTAATTTCTACAAACTTTTAAAAGTAACAAAAGAGTTTTATTTGTCCTGCAAGAACAACTTTTGAAACTAAATTAACGCAAACACAACAAATGAGTTGGCAAGAGTATAATTACAATACAAACTCGTAGGTATTGTATAAGCTGCCACATCTATAGTGCCATATTATAATTAATGGATTTAATAAAGACATTAACGTAAGCAGTTTTTGTGGGGACGATATTAATCATCAGGTAAGCGAATGCTTTGTTATAGCTGCAGAATGGATGGTGGAAGGTGTTAGGCTTAAGCGCTGACATCCTTTGTAAGCGATATTAAAAGCATCAGTGTCGTGTTAAGCTAGACCTAACTCATATATAGCTGGAAACAAATTTAAAGTTAAATGATTAGAACTTCCAACATATATTGATTAAAATCTTCTATATGTATTTGATCTTAAATATAGTTTTGTTGTTGATACAGAATTCAATTTACTGTATTATTCTATGAAAGAAACTAAATTTCATTGAAATACGGTGTAATTCATACCAACAACCTCAAACGTATTTTGAAAAAAATAAATGCTGGAGTTATTTAGTTGGTTTAAAATGATAACACACTTAATTGACATAAGAAGAATTATTAGTTTTTTTTCTTTTTCAAAATTCAGCATTCCAAAAGGACATTTACTATTTCTCAAAATTTACACAATAAAAATGTAGGTAAAGTGTTAACTTATTTTAAAAATCTTAAAAAAAACAATAAACTTTAACGGAAGTTTTCCCCAATTTAGGTAGACTTAGAATATTATTATTTCTAATTGAACATGTGGCATATCATTTAAAAACTCCTATAATATAGATTTTTTTATTTTGTCTGAAATTTATTTTATAAAAATCAGGTATGGGAAGAAATAACACATATTATTTTTCACAATTAGGGCTGTCATTTTGAAATGGCAAAAGGTATTTTTTTTAAAGAAAAATGACTATTTGAAAAACAGGTATAATTTTACCTATATTTATATTTGAACAAAACAGATTCCCAGCCAAACATGTCATTTCAAAATCTAACTTTATATAGCCAGCCGGTTTCCAACAATACATTTGAAACTGGTGATTTATATCACTTCATACCTATAATGGGTAGGGCCATGGCGATCATGGGGTTAGATGCATCTCTCATCTTCTGTAAGTTCCTGTTGACCAAAAATTGTTCTTTTCCGACTCTGACGCTATAAAAGTTTCGAGGGATAGGGATATTTATTTTACATTCTTTCCTACTATTTTATTATTTAAAGCGATGACGAACGAAAGGTTTTCACCTTTAAACAACAAGAAGAAAATCAAAGTTTTACCTTAGTTGATATTAGTTACTTCTAGTACAAGTATTTAAAAATAGCTCGACACGTTGAATATATTTTTTGTGTTTTAATAATTTCAGACCCTTCCCAAGGTAGAAATTTAATTATGTAGGTAGAATCGTTAATATTTAACATATTAACGGTATGAATAACGTTATATTAAAGGTAAATTTGAGCTCAAGAATTTAGCGTCTATTTCAAGAATTATTTTTGTTGCAGTAAGATTATAGATTTAGACCAATATACAACAGTCGCTGATGACCTTGTATCACTTCGTATATTAAGTACAGTTGGAAATATCATATACTAGTACAATTACCAGATGTAAAAAAGTCTTGTTAACAAAAAGTTGTGCATCGAATATATTTAAAATTTCAGTGCTCTTTTCAATAATTAAATCAAATCATCAAACAATTACGAACTTTACAATGTAATCAGTATATAATGACCTATTAAAGTGGAAGCAGTAATATTTGGTAGGTTTGTTAAGTTGGTTTACATAACAAAAAGTGCCACAGAACATGTGTTTGGAATTTCCTCGTTTTGGTGGCTCCCTGTAATATTATGTTCTTTTTTTAATACACTTTAGAAGGAAAAGAATTTCAATATTAAAACAAAAGTTTGTAGACAGGTTTTATTAGGTTGATTTCAAATCTATGATGTTATATACAGTTGAAATTCAACAAAAAGTCTACCTTTTAAATTTTGAACATATTTATAAATTTATTTTTGTTGTTAACGTACAGGGTAATCGATATACGAAATCAGAGAAAGTGGTAAAAACGTATTTCTTACGGCCTTTATGATTGCAGAGTTTTCAACAAGTGAAATAAAAATCCATATTAAGAGAAATTGATCAAAATAATGAATTATGTTAAAGAAACAATACATTGTAATAGATTTTATTAAGGATATAACGATAAAAACTAACATATGATACAATCTTGTTGAGCACTGTGGTGAAATTCACAATAATGATTCCAATTTGCCCCTAACCACAATCACTAGAAACTTTATAATAAAACACAATTATCTGATTAATTGTTCTTTATTAATTATTTTTTTATTAATTAAGTGGAAATAATTAATAAAGAACAATTAATCAGATAATTGTGTTTTATTTTAAAATTTCTAGTGATTGTGGTTAGGGGCAAATTCGAATCGTTAACATATGATGTATTAAATTTATATAACAGCAATATTTAGGAAGGATTGTAACACGATTTTAATTTACAAAAGTAAAAATATTAAAGTGGCGTTTTATTTGTGTTTAATTCACATTAAATGCACCAAAATGTTTTCTTCGACCTTAATACACTTGTCAACTCAAGTGTGAAGTGCACGTGTAACACTAAAGTGCAAGTCGGTTATACCTTAGGAAGGCAGCAGCATTCATAATGCGAGCAAGTGCACTTTCCTCTCGTACACTGCAGATTTCAGCCCCCCACCCCCACCTAGTGGAAGATAACTACCAATTATTTTCATTTCTCTCTATGTTATTATATATAAAATGATGATGATATATATACATTTAAAAATCACATATAACATTTTCTAGAACCCCAATCTCATACACAGATGCTTAGCAATTGTAAAATCAATGTTCCTACTAAATTAGTTAAAATTCGACAACAAAATAAGGACCAAATACAAACTTCAATGTTTTTATTTTTTTAAAGTTTTATTATCTTATTTTGATATGTCATAATCCTTAATTGAAATAACTCTTTTCAATAACCGATTTCGACAATTAAAATTGTCGTCATCATTCCATTAAAATACAAAAATGAAACAACATACATACAAACAAAACACTTAAATAAATTAGTTACACAAACAATGAAAGACATAAATAAATTAGTTTCACATGGTTAAAAGACAGAATAACGGATGACGTTATTTTTACAATTTATCAAATTCCAATCTACATAAAGTAACATACAATCTAGTAATTGTGAACATGTCCTAGTTTAACTAAATTTAGTAAAAATATCGACAACTACCTAAATAAATTCAAAATAAATAGTTAGCCTATAAAAAGACAATAATGTCATCAACTACAGACTTAGGTCGCTTAGATAATTTATAAGATCAGGAAATTTACATTTACAAATGATGACATATATTGATTCTTTAGTTTGAAGCAAGAGAAAACCATATGTTGGCTAAAAGTTAAGTATCGCACGGACAGGTAACAAATTGGCGAATCGAGTAAAGGGAGGGGTAGGGGGGGGGAGATAAAAACTGAGTTATACGGTTGCGGTAACGACTTGAAACGGGTGTGTAGTGGCTATTAATCCAATAAAGGGGCGTTCCGCAAACATCGGGATGGCCGCTTCCCGTCCACTAATTGAATTGTCACGTCAAAATAATACGTTCATTGTCCACAGGTACTTTACATTGTACACGCACGCGGGTTTTGGCTTTCCAACGATTAGTCCGCCCCTTTCAGCACAACCTCAACTCCGCCTAATTCAATTACCTCTCATCTAATTTAGCTTTGTTTTATTAACTCTATGAATACACATGGAGGGGGAAACTTTTCTAAGTATAACTTGATTTTAGTAAAGTTTAGGAGTGAATGGGTAGGAACTTTCGGTGCAACAATAAAACCTGTTTCAGATTACATCAAATATAGAAATTATAAAATAGTAAGTTATATTTCATCACTAGGACTAAAAGTGAAGCTTTCCGATACAAGCTCAAGTTTAACGGAAAATGAGCGAGGATCGAAAAGCTTCCTTCGGTCCAAGTGATGAACTATATTTTTCGATATACTGCAAAGAGTATTAAAGGGGAAAAAAATTAAATAAGAAAATGTTATAACCTATTTACCTTCAAATCGAAGGTTTTATCGGTGAATTACAATCGAGAGTATCGATTGTTTTTATAGATGCTTTACAATCATTATTAATTCCTATCAATGAAGTAACAGCTGATGACCTCGTCCTCAGCTGATGTTTTTAGGTCCTAGGACTAAAAAGAACAACTTTAGCAGCTCAATGCATGTATTGAAACCAGCTGTTTTTGAAGCAGTATGACGAAAACATTTTATGTATTGTGAGAGGCTTTCAAGGTTTGTATGGATGGATAAAATTCTACTCAAATCGTTAACTATGAAATTTACAATTTTTTAAATATAATTTAAAAGAAAAGACCTTTTGACAGGGTAACTGTAGATGACTTGAAACGTACACAATATACACCGGTATAATACATTAAATAATGCTAAAACATTCGGATAAAAATACTGAATGCACAGTACATACATTCATATAATTAACTGAGATGATAATGCTAAACATCACAAAGAAAAACTGGTAAATTCCCATCAAAAGATAATAAAATGCACCCTTTTCGGAAGAATTCAAACTCTAACAGAAGTTATTGTGTCCTTACCTTAAGTATATAGAAAACACAGGTGATTTAATAAGAACAGAAACTTGTAGGTAATTGTCGGGCAGAGACTTAATGGGAATACTATTTTATGTGGATGTGTACCACAAGAACATGGGATAAGGAAACAGGACGATGGGATTTCTCTACACCGGTCGTATTTATTCATTCAAGCATTCTATGGTCATGTATCTGAATCCAGATCTTAATCTAATACAATAAAGAATCATAAAAAGACGGAATCTAAAATAGCCCTGAGTAGTTTGACATATATGTAACACCCTCAAAGTCGAATCTATAATTTTCTTCAACTATTAAAACACCAATGAAATGTAACATTGTATTTTAAAGCTGCAAGTAAAATAAACAAAGGACAGAAGACAATCTTGGTGACGTTTGATCTCTTACAAATTGACCATTCTATATTCAATTCAGTTAAAACAGAGTCAAATGTCTAGATGGCAAGAACGAGTAGATTAATAAAATGTAACCCCCCCCCCCAGTCGATAACTGTAATGGGTTGAAAAAGTAAAAGAAATGTACGAAGAATAAAATATCTATAAGTTCATATATAATTTGCTAAATAAGTGTATAAACAAGGTACATACTAAATTTGAAATGACTGTACGTAATTGGTTTTACCGAATAATTCACTTGCCGTCATAAAAAATGTCTGCTTTTTTCTTGCGTAAAGAGTCTCCTACTCGTACCTCAACACTTATTTTATTATATCCCGCTAATTAAATAATCACTATCTGGCTTCAATTTTATACAGAATTTCCCAAAACCTCAAAATCAATAATTCTTTAGTTACTATAAACAAGGTATTGGGTGTTAATAAATCCAGGAAAATCCTAGATTTGGTGGTTATCACAGTTATAGGTAAAGGGAAATACTACTACAAAGAAAATTTGTGTATTAACGACTTCCGACTTTTTGACAGTTAATGCGATTGTAAGGTTTATTGACAATACCGCTGTCAAGAAAATTTACACCCTTCAACTATTTTAAACACACTCACTTTACCCAAAAGCAACGAGACGTCCAAATACAGAAAATGGACAGACATTTCAGTTTAGGAAATATTTGTTTACAAGTCCGTTAGGATGATTAAGGCAACAATTATACATAATAAAACCATATACGGATATTATTAAAAAATAACTTAAAACAATTTATGACTTTATATAGATAAACCTGGGGCTTAATGTTAGTATTGTTAGTAAAAACAATCGAATTAAACTTTGGGACTTTAGGTATTAAAAGATTAATGAATACATGGACCGATGAGTTTGTGTCATTGACGAGATATGTACTATAGATTTCACACATTTATGTATTATTCAGTATGTAAACATAGAAAATTCAAAGGGCTTAATGGTGATAATATGACAAATGAAAATTAATTAATTAATTTATATTTCTTGTCGCTTAGATTTTGTATATTTACATAAACCCTATTTGTATATATTATGATTAAATGTAGATAACGCAAAACATTTAAATTTAAGGAGTATTACAGCCAAAAGTACCCTTGATAGTATTTATGAAAAGGCTGGTAAAATGTTTGCACAAAATTGTGTTTTTATGTTTTGTCGCTCTGTTTTTTTACGTCCGTTCTGAATAAAATAGAAGAAGGAAAATATCCGAAACTTAGAAGTCTTATATCTATTCCTAAGTAATTGTAATATAACATGTTAATAAACAACTAAAAGTCAAAGAAAACATAATAAAAGTGGTTTTGTTGTATGATGTTTCGGCACAGGTTTTTATTCTTTGCAGTGTGGCAGAAATTTAAAGATTTTAAAGATTATAATATGTCGTAGCCGTTTTTATTCTGAGATAAGTTAAATAATCTAATAGATATACAAAATACCAACTAAATATGTATTATAAAATAATAACAATGATGTTTAAAATAAGGGTAAATTAAAAAAATATGCAACCATAAAAAGAAGATAATTGAGAGTTTAAAAAAAAAACAAAAACTTTTCATCGCTACAAAATAACAATTTCACAAAGTCATACAGTTTGTTTAATTAATTTCAAATATCAGTTTCAATATGATTAATTTCTCCCTCGTACTTAAGGGATGGTGTTTGCAGATTGAATTATTTTCTTGCAATAACGTGAATTCAATATGTTTCCAAGGGCTGCATTGAATAATTTATATTTTTTCACAGAATATTTTCCTACGATCAACTACCGACCGTGTTTTCGGTACCAACCAGATGTTTCTAGAAATGCCGATATTAAACAATGCATTATACATTTAGGTACATTTGTATAATATATCAGCTTAAAAAAATATAATAAAAGGACAAATAAAAGTCGATTAGGTTCTACAAAAAAGTCTAAAAAAAGGACGCAAAATCATAATTAAATATTTAGTTTTCTTGCCTTTCACAGTACAGAAAAGATTGTATTTGATAAAAAATCTCTAAAAACGTAACGAAAGTTTTAACTAAATGAGTCAAGCCGTTTGGTAGTAAAAACGATATAAACATACCTCCATCATCGTATTATATAGATTGCGTCTAGATAGGCTTGAAACTAACGAGTTATCTCAAATTTTAATTGTCATCTGCAACATTTTAACACATTACTTAAATTTTATTATGAAAAAGTCGCATTTAAAAATACAGAAGATGTAACGGTAATAACAAGACAAAACGAACTTTAGATTAGAGTACCAAAATTGTTAATAGAAATTATTTTCAAATTTATTTGTAACCGAAACGAATTCTTTCTTCCATTTATGAAAGGATCTTATTAAAATGTAACTTATTTCTTTGGTTGTAAGAATGATATACACAGTTTTATACATGAATACATTCAGATTTTTATTTTACAATAATCAAAGACTTTATGAGGGAAAAATATACAGACAGAGAGGCATTTTAAAGTTTTTGGCGAAAAACAAAAGGCAGTTAAAATAATTTGATGACGTTCAAAATATTTTTCCAAATATGCCGACCGAATACAACATTACATGAAGTTAAGTTAATTACTCGTAAAGCATATAACCCTAATTAACTGTATTGTTGACGAGACTAGAAACCAGGTCAGCCGTTCACAACACATTCAATATGTTAGGCTTAATGCAGCCTATGCGGTCCTTTTGCATGTGGGACAATATGGATCCATTTATGCGGGCTGCAGTATAGCACCAATCTAAATAATAATTGTTGTTACTAAACAACTACCATTAGCAGAGCAAAACGGTTAGTAGGATATATTAAAAATGAGGCCTGGGGATACCTTTTTATTAGAAGAAGCACAAGCATTTCTAAATATTTTAAATAAAATATTTATTATACACTTTTTTTCCAATAATTATTGATATGAACAGGAAAATAAACCATACACTAATGTTACTGTGAAGTTCTCACACATCATTATAAAAACCTAAATCCCAAACAAACTAATAATAAACCCTAAACTTTGGTTTAATAATAAATATTACCATTTTTTAAATTATTGATAAACAAACAAAAACCATATCTCAAAATCGACCAAAATATACATACACATTAAATTTGATCAAAATCAGTCTGACCGTTTGAACTCTAATGCACTGCAAGGTCGACAGACTTTATAATATAAATGCCTTAAAATGGTTATTTCTATAGAGAAAAATATCCATTTTGGTTATTACTCAGAACACTTTCTCTACATACAAGTCAAAGTTTCCAAGGATAACAATATATGAGTGTTGGAGAATACTAAATAGAAAACATATTGGGGAAATTAAGAAACAAACTGAAAACTTTAAGATTTTAATAACAAAACTACGTTAATAACCAATACGATAATTTAGCAATTAATATTTTAAGAAATAAACTTTTGTCCAATATTAAATGTTTGTTAACTTCTTACATAAATCCAAGGCAACATTAACTCTGTTAGATTAATTCAATTATACCATTAAACAATATCAGTCTCATACAAAGCACCAACTATTCCATCTTCAATTAAGTTTTCAACGATGTACATAATCGTCAACTCTGCAATAAGTGTGATGTAAATAAATGTAAACAGCGACAAAAATGTATCTAACGTGTCTGTATTCAAGTTTAAATGGAGACAAAAGCTGATTTATTAAGGAGTTGGGATCAAACAGAACGTCAACTTTGCAGAGAAGTCACGTTCATTTATTGATAAACACCTGTGGAAGATCTACAACTAAGACATAAAGAAAAGTTCTTATTAATATAATAATAAAAAATATACTAATGCTATGTTATGATGAATAAGTTCTCCAAAGTATTACTAAATCCAACAACAGTAATAGGAAAACGGTAAAATAACTCATTGGTTTTTAGTCAATTTTGTCAATGTAACAACGCTCTTGCATTTTATAAATGAAATACGAATTTTCAAAAAAAAAAACTATTTCGGTGTTTAATTTTGACCGTTGTCAGCTCATTTTCTTAAATGTTAGAAGAAACATACGTCATTATATATTAGTAACAATTATTATGTGACAATATATAATATGAACACATGAACATTCAGAGGACTTAAAACTAACCATATTTATAGACCTATTTATACTTTTGTGGTTCCATTTTTTAATCAATTTAAAGACTATTACAATACTAAATGATACAGTATCTATTATAATAAAGATTATTATTTATAATTGTTTAATACATTTATAAGAGATATCACTTTCCAAATATCTTTCGCGCCCAAACCATTTAAATGATTTAAAACTTAGGATTTTGAACATAAATTTTGTTGAATTACTGTATATAATTTGTGAACATTATACAACTTTGATGTGGAAACTTTCAAATGTATGTATTTTATGTATATAAAACGGAATTTTTACAGTACATCTTTATGTATATTGAAGAAAGTAGTTTGCTGCAAACAAAAGCCTTAAATATAGAATATTTAATATGTTACAAATATAACGTAAACATTCCGCTAAAACTTAGTGATTTTCTACAATTAAAAACTACAATTCGGTCTTGACAAAATCAAAGATGGTCATTTATTGAAAATCTAATAATGGAATGTCAGATGATAGCCTGCGCATAAAATTAAGGTCGGTTTTACAAAAATCATGTATTTAACAATCCAATGACATAATATAGCCACTCATAGAAGGGGAAATAATAGATTTTTAAAACATAAAGACTACAGTTAAAAAATAAGACTTACAATTTAAAAAAATAAAATAATATATACAAAAAATACGATAATTAGCTTATCGTGCATCTTTAAGAATAAGCAAATAAGAAAATTAATTGTCTTCAGTAAAAAATGTGTGTTGGTGGAAAAAAAAATTGTGAACGTATTTAATACAACAATAATATTGTGTAATTATTAAGTCTTAAAATAACTTAAAGGTTAAATAAACTATCAATATTTGAGCAAATTATAATTGAAGTATATATTAAACACAATTATAAGGTTTCAGAATCTGCAAAAAAATCTTTGAATGATAGTCTAAATAAGAAACAAAAGAAAAAAAAACTCAACCATAACCACCTTCTTTATATTTATTTTTTTTTCAAGTATTTTGCAAATTTGAAACATTCTCTTCCAAGTGCAGTATACTATAAATTTCCTTGTCCAATTTGTATATTCTTAACATAAATACTAAAGCATGTTTCTCAAAGTACAAGATTCCTAGTTTAATATTTTAATAACGCATTTGACTAGAATGGTAATCTAAAACATACACTCACTTTCTCAAATAAGGAAACACGAAATTGAAGTATTTGTCGGCCAAAAGTTAGAATCTTTTGATCATGAAATCGTTTAATTACTTAATACTCAAAGGAAGTGATGTCATAACTACTGTACTTTTACTTCTTAAATAAATATAAAAGGAAGTTATAAATAGTAGGTATACAATTGAATAGTAAGTTTCAATAGTATGTTTGTATGAGCAGGCATATTTAATATTAAGAGGGGAAAACTATATTTTTGGACAAGCCCAAGAATTTACTTAATTTCTGAATATATTTTCATATCGATATTTTAAGACGTACATTAAAATCAAATGGGCTAAAATCTTTATCTATCTATAAAATTTTATCTAATTTATATAAAATTGTATTTAATTTAAAGTGTAATCCAGACTAGCCGCTTATGTATATCTACTTGAGGCAATAAATATCTCTGTGTTTCATTATTTATTTTTATTGAAAAATACCTATTTAATAAAGCAAAGCGCAAGTTCTCCAAGTAATGGTTGGCCGCTAAATCTAACCGTCATTAAGTTAGTAAATTGACTATTCCACTGACAAAATTACTACCATATTAAATTTCTTAGTATGAAAAAGATAAGTCAAAGTTTTATAGCAATTCTTACAGATTTATTACCGCTGTAGATATAAAATTGATAACTTAAATAATTTACATATAAAATATATTGTAGAGGCTACCTATTACACACGTGTGAAGTATATGATCTTGTTTCTTTCTGATTCCACTTCAGATAAATCTAAGTGTTTGGTTTAAAACACAAACTATAGACTAAACACATTTACAGTTAGAACTGCAATAAAGTTGTAGCCGGCACTCCTTTGTTTCATTCCTTTTGTCGCAGTCCCCAGTTTGTTTTCAACTTTTAGTGCTCACAAATTAAGTTAAACTGTTTTTCATTTATGACTGTAGAAAGAGTTTCGAGATAAAAGACGAAGGAGACAGACGAAGGTATTAAAATTTTGTTTAGTTGCAATTTGCTCGCTTTCATCATGAGCGTTCGCCGTTGTTGTCAAGTCAAACAAATTATAACAAAGAAATGATTTTCAATTGAAGCGGCAAATAATAAAGGTACGTCGAAATGGAAAGAATCTGTAAATAACGTCGGCAACGGAATAGATTTAAGGTTCTCTTAACAAATATTTCGAAGACAATGTTTCATCGCCTTCTTAAATTTTATCGAGATTTTTAAGTTTTGCAAATAATGTCAATGTCAAAGTGATAAATATGGTAAACAAATATATTTCACCTCTTATTTTCCCAGTCTCTATTACACTTATATTTCCAAGTTTAGTTTAACAATCACACATTAATCAATAAAATCATCTTATTATAAATACAAATATAAAAACAATACCTTTTTCGGTTTATGGTTGCTTTTTAAGTTAAATTCCAATATACAGTATAACTGAGTCAAAAACATTCTAAAAAGTTCAAGAAAATTGGAAAATTTTATTAAATGAACTATATTATAACTGTAAATTTGTTTTGACTTGTTAAATTTTATACAATTAAATAATCATAAAGGGAATATTGTAATTAGTTTTATATATTAATTAATCTCTATAATGTGAAGACAGTTTTTTCTTCAGCAGTACTTAAAAACCAATAAAATATATTTTAGAAGAAAATTTTATTAATTATTATTATTTTTAATATTACACATTAACATTAAAAGCTTTAATAGTATAACACACAAATTGATCATTTTGTAATTAGTAACGTCTTTGATAGAAAGAAATGGATTTGTTTTAAAATGCTCCCATAAATATGAAAGTTAGCAACGAGAAACAAGCATAAAAGAAAGCTATCCTCAAAACAACGAACACCCCTGGATAATTTCCAGGTCCAGCCTCAACTTTTATAGCCAATAAAACCAGGTGTAAGATGGAGTTCTTCTTTTATTAACACCAACAAAAATTTTACTAGCGTCAAATTAATGTTTTGAAATTGACGTTGGCTATAATAACGCAAGGCTATGGAAAGAAAAGTTCTGCAAACATAATGGTTATTAATAGATTACTTCTAAGTGTTAAAGTAAGCGATACTAGACCAGCAAGTGCGTAGAAAGCGAGACCTAACTCAGCTGTCTAATAAATATATAAATGCAAGTTCGATTATAATCGGATCAATAATACATAAGTAAATATTTGTGAGTCAATCGGAGCAATGGCTTTTTAGGCAATGTGCAGGAAAATGGACAGATATCATGTAGAAAATATTTAATGGTCAACTAAAACGTCTAAATATTTTAGGGTTCAAAGTCAAGGACCATTAGAAACGTAACACAAAAATTTTCTTGCTTCATAATTTAAAACTAATTTAAGATAAAAACAGAATATTAAAATACAAGAAAAATAGTGAGTTCGCGTGATAAATTTTGAGCAAATTAATAAATAGCAACTCAATTTTATTTTTGGAACTAGAAATCAATAAATACTTAAAAACATATAAAATGAAGTGTATAATATAATAAATGGTTAATACCACTTCTTCTTACAACAATAATTAAAAATATAAAATTTGTAGAGAGAGACAGAGAGAGAGAAAAACCGCTAGGTCTAATATTGAAATTTTCTTTTCTTAAACTTCTAGTACTTAACGTTGACTTGAATCTAGATTGTTCCAAGTTTTATAAAACTAAAATATACAAAATAAATATTTTAAGAAAAGTGATTGCTTCTAGAAAAGGGAGAAACGAACGGAAAGTCTTAATTGCTTATAGAAAGTTGAAATCTTGATCGAAAACATAAAAGTTGTTCTATCTCGATTCGCCGCCGGAGGGTCCCAAGTATTGTTTCTTAAAATAACACTCTATCTACTATCACCCTTGGTAAAAGTTATTTTGCGACGTGATGAGAATTTAACTTTCAAGAAGGGATGTATTTTATGAAATCTATATTCGCCCAACTTAGCGGATATCGTTTGTAACGAACTTGTTCCGAAATATAATAACAAATTATGGATTCTTTTTCTGTTATTTCCTTATGATTTGATTTGACTTAAAAACAAGGATGTTTATAAATAATGGAAAATAAATAGTTTTACTTAAAAATGTAATTTGCTGAAATGACGTTAAATGCCACTTAGTTTGTTCTACCTTAAGGGACATATATTGAAGAGGCAAAATTTCCAATAGAGAAATCGAGAAAGTTAGCGTCAAATATTAGTTGAAGCTGTAGTCGTAGGAATAGAGAGATTTATCTACAACAAAAACCATAATTGCCATTTATTTTTCAATGCCGAGATGTTGTCGCTGTATTTTTTTAGGAAATAAAGAGTCGGTTTCTCACTAATATTTTCAGAAATTTGTTAAAGATTTTAACATTTGTGTGGGGTTAAAAATTGTAAATCGTACTTCTTAGTTCACACTACAGAGATTAGTGAAAACGATAATCAAATCGCTTAGTCGTTTGGGTTGTAAATATAATAAATCTGGACTTTAGAACGTCATTACATTTTTTTTTTTATGGATGTGGTCTGACCATAAGTTATGAAGAATGTTCCGAAATTTTAAATGTCATCTACAAATTTTAAAAGCGTAAAGGCATTTTTTTGAATGTAAATGCCTCATCTAGGTAAAGAATTCAATAACATAATTCGAATTAGTTCTTAACGAAATATGTAAAGCCCACGAAGTATAAAAGAACTAGCCTTTTGTTAAACCTGTTTATGGTTTTTTGAGTACGTTATGTTATAAATTAGCCTACAAGTAGATTTTCACAAATATTTTAAATATAATTCAAACCAACATTTCATTTAATTGTAAAATACTATCTTACAAATACAAATCAACGAGAAATGTAATTTTGTTTTTGTATTTGATTAGAAAACTAAGCCTTTTACCGACTCATACTGAATGATTCTGCCTACATTTCGAGATATGACACATGATATATTAAAGCACGTATCTGATGAGAAATGTGTGAAGATGAAAGGTCAAGTAACACTACACACCGAAAAGACGTCTTGATGCTCAGTATTAATAGAAAGTGTCACACCAAGAGTGCTTTTCTCCCTTGGCGGTACTACAATTCATTAAAACTTTGGTTAATAGTTAATTCCTTAAGCATTTAAAATTAATTTGTAAACCCGTTAAAAGCGCAACCCACCTATTATATAAGACTAAGTATTATTATTTCATTTAACTCCATATAGAAATACTGTATTCTTAGTGAGGGGAGTTGTATTTATACGCTTAATGTTTGGTAATGGTAACACCTTGATTCTCCTTGCTAAACAGAAATTAGGAGGAGAGGGGAACTTTCAAGTTTAAATACATACAAAAAATGCAAACGTCATTTTTAGACTCAATTTTAGACAAAAAATATTAGCATTAACTGATTTTACATCCGAGGATGGTGACCTAAAGGATACTTTTTTCCTGAATGTGTAAACGCCCTAAACAAACCGAGATCACGTGACAGGATTTTTTAATTTATAAGAGGGAATATTTATCCATTTAAGTTTTACTAAACCCGGAAGTTTCTGGCCGTTAGTAAAACTTCTATAGATAGTACGATGTTTTTAGGCCCGAAACATTGCAGCTTCACGCCTTTGATTACTTACAACTTATGTTAGTTCTCACTATTGCACAGAATAAGAAGTTTTTCTATAAAAACTACTATATTAGGTGGGTGATCAGTTTGTTTTACAAAATTTAGTAATTATTGTGACACAAAGACAATAATTAAAATCAAATTAAATAGTAAAGACCGATTGCTGGAGATCAAATTTAACCTCGTAACCTTATCACAGTAAATAGGTTTTCTTTGTGTTTAATCAAAGCTCACTAAAGAGTAAACAAATAATCAATCAATGTCGAAGGGGAGATCTGGCTAAAGTGATTTTATTTTGTCAAACGTTTGCAGAGTCTGAGTACACAACTTTATAGCTTACCCTATTTTTTAAACACGACCAATTAGTTAAAGTAGAGCATTAGTTTTATAAAACAAAACTCAGGGAAATAAACCAATAAAAATACATATTTAATATTAATGGACATTATTGCTGCTAATGTAATGATATCAAGTCATTCATATTTTTCTCTCTTGTTTTATAAAATATCAAAAAATATTTTGTTTTTATTTTTCCAAAATCCTAAATAACTATCTCCGCTAAATTGAGTAATGCCTTTAATAACTCATAATTTTCAATTGCAGCTTTGTTTGTATCTTTGTAACATAGAATGCTCACCTTGTTGTTTTAAAGGCGAAATCATTGTAACAAAAAAAGAAAGAGAATAGACCATAACATAAATACCCCTATGGGAGAGTAATAATTGCAATTTACACAAAAGGAACAATTTATTATTGTACAAAACGAGTGTCTGTCGACATGGAGAAATAACGTGAATACGTGTAACCGGACAAAATTTAGTCCATACATTGTGTTTTTGAGCGATTTCCTTATCTACTTGCATGGCCGCTGCCGCAGCCGATAAACTGGCGCCGTCGTTGACGCGTTGGGCGTTGCCGAAGATTCTTTCTTTCTTTCCAGACATCGCTTTACTCTCTCATAGGTGGTTTGTTGGGCATCACTGGATTGCTGTTGAGATGCTCTTTCCAACCGTATACTTAGTATCACTCAAATATTATGAGCATAATGTACCATTAGTAGTATACTATGTTAACCCAAAATTATGTTATTAAAAGTCAGTTAAGTGTTAACTTTTGATATACTGATTATTAATGATAAAGCTTTAGGTACTAATAATTCCATTTTATATCTGTATTTTTAAACAAATTCAATCATGGAAAAACGATCACACAACTTCGATTTTTTCGGATTTCAGATTGTGAAGATCTTTAAAATCAAGAATGGAAACAGGATTTAAATGGAACTGTTGTTTCACATTTGGAAAAAATAAACCGTCCAAAATTAAATATATAGATTGCAAGATAATTAAATACTTTATGAAAACAAACTACATCAAAACAAGTTCAATAATCGACAAACTTGATGATGCTACAACTTAGTACATATCTATTACTTTATAAACCATGTAAAAAATTGCCTATTTTGAATTCATTCATACCGATAATTGATTCAGGACAAAGGGACACTTTATAAGGAAAATAAACTACATTATGGAATAATAATTACGTGGGCGTCATTCGAAACCTCTTTATTTACACAAGATGGCTACTTAAAAAAAAAATTACTCCGAATTATTAATATTGACATTTTAAGTTAATTTACATATACAAACTATCAGAAACGTACTACAGTCTTGGTGATACAAAAACAAGTATGATTTCAATTTTAAATCGCTTAATACATTGACATTAAGGAAGATAATCTTTCTGATATATTTTAGGTTAAAATTTGATTTCATCATCGAAACACGTTTTCTGAGTGCTACCTAAAACGAACCTCCAAGATACAGTCCCAATACAAGGTCAAAAGACTACGTCCTCTGCCATACAGAATACAGCTATAAGATTATATATGATTTACCAAAAATATATGAATATTATGAAAATATATGAAATATATGAATACAACTATATGATTAACCGAAAAATAAAGCAGAACATATCTTGTATTCCAATATAAATATAAATTTAAAGTAATGACGCAATTCCATTCGAATCCATGCGTTTATAAGTATTCAATATATGTGTTGTGAGTAACGTGAAGTTTCCTGCATGAATATGGTATGAAGATTGAAACTATAATAAAAATAAAAATTAAAAAAATTATTAAAAAAAAACATTGACAAACAGGCTAACGATAAGATGAAGTTGGTAAACGATATAGTATATTCTAGATAGGCCTATCATCTTTATCTTTAGTTGTAAACTGATTTTTGTGATAATTATCTTAAATTATAAACCCACCAATGATGTGGTATAAAATGAGTCAGGAAAAGCCTAGTAATAGTATAAAAGAACGATGAAATCATAAAACAATATTAAAATTTTTAAACCAATTTCTGCTTTAGCAATAACACTTAAATGATTTTTCAAACTTATTATAAACATTGAAATTTGCACAAATTAAACATGTCTAGTAAAATAACCGAGAAATGGAAAATTAGTTTTTAAACATTTTGTACCGTGTTTACAGATTTGCATTTGTACTATGATAATCATTTATTTTATTTGGGGTTACTCGCTAGATAACTTGGTTATATATATATATATATATATATATTTTTTTTTTTTTTTAATAGAACCTTGTGGCATACAATCAACTCATCTAAAAGTTTTCAGTCTTTAATGTATATTATTATTATAGATTCAAGGTTAATATTTCCTAAGGACGCCAAGAGTCTTTGATGTCTATATTCAACTTAATTGTCGTTTCGTCTTTTAGCCAATTTAGTTATGTAATAATATTATTCTACTTTTCAGTATACGAAGTATAGAGGACTCACAAAAACTGTTGACCTCCTGAGTGATCTCCACTTTTCATGGCCTCAGCCTCAGAAAATCGAAAAAGTGATTTAAAACTGTTACATGTTCTCTTTAATTTTTTTTTTCACTGAAACTATGATTACTATATCAGTAAAATTAAATTGAATCTTCCAAGAAACAAAATCTGTATAAACATTACAGTTTGAGAAAGTACATTTCAGACAGTTATATAAATGTAGTGCACGTCCAAAATTACAACAAACAATACCATGCATAACTTTATGTTTGATAACATCGGTCACCTTTGTAAATTGAGCAATCCTACACGCAACATAGCTGTACAAGACGGTATCTGCTGTCGAAACAAAAGATACTGTTAAATGTAACATGTCATAGCGGAATCTGGAGGTTTTAGTGCCTCGAAATTCAAGGGCTAGATTTTTTTTTTTTTTTTTTTCAAGGATATGATTTTTCACAACTTCTTATGTTTTTCAATTTTCTGTTTTCAATTTCTTAAATTAAATGGTGTAAACACATTGTACAAAAATATATTTTCATTCGTAAATATAATAATTTATATATATATATATATATATATATATATATATATATATATATATAGCGCTATATAGCGAAATATAGCGCTTAGGAAATAGTGAGGAAAAGAGAAAAATAACATTATGGATATGAATGACCACATTGTGGATATCGGCGGTACTATGTTGGTGTGAATTAACTTTTACGATGTTAGATACCAGAGGTGAGTCTATTAGTTACACAAACAAAGTCTATTAGTTAACTTGGTTTTCCATACTTGTACGACCTGGACACACGTTGTTAATCGGTTTAATTATATAGTTAAGCTAAATAAACCTTCGCACATATTTCAAATTTTTGATAAGCGAAGGGTTTTTAATTAATCGCAAAAGCTGATGATAACTAACATAAACACTAATTATTTGAAAACGAATTATGCTAAATCAAATAAAAGGCCATTATTAAAACGAAACTAATTATCGTTCAAATTAATTATCAAAGCTTTGGATGGTTTCAATAATCGTTCAAATATGGTGGATTACATTATTACAATATATTGCAAATTTGCATTATAAAAGCAACAATAACAAAATATTATTGAGCAGAAGTAATCTTTATCATTTCGTTCATAATACCTACATTAAATATATTGTATAAGTGTAATTAAAATAAACGAATAACCAAAATGTTGACAGAGATCATGGACATTGGAATGTAAAAATTGTAGTGCAAAGTTTCAATCAAATTGTTCTAAATATTTTCAAAAATCAAGAATTTAATCAAATTCGTCATTTCGACGTCGAAAGTGAATATTATTTTACTTTCTTGCTACCAAAATTATTCCACAAACAATTTAGGTTTCGTCGATCCCGTATATTTTGTTGGGAAACTTTGTAACTTTGCAATTACGATACGTAAGATCTGCTGGTTGTGGACCAACGTTTTACTTTGACTAACATTATTTAAACTGCAATTATATACAGATTGCATTTTTACACATCTTCAACAGCATAGGTACATCTATAATGCTGCCGTTAAATAGTTATGGTTAAACAAACAGCCCTGATAATAGTTTTGTGTCTAAAAAAACAGATGGTTTGAGAAAAAAAAACTCATCCTAATGGTTATAGTGAGTATTCAGTATCCTCTCCTGCCGTCAACTCATTTAGAAACTTATTAATAGATTCGTTCTTTATCGATCGAATCAGTTTCTTCAGTTCATTGCTAAGCTTGTTGGCCTTTGTTTTATCTTCAGGATATCTGGTTTGTTGCCACTTTCTACGGGCTTTCCTTTTTTTAGTGATCAACTCTCTCACTTCCATGGGATAACTTATTACTCGATTCCTGTTTCCACTGCTTTGAGGAGTACTCTCTTCTGCTGCCTGCTGTATATCAGTAATCAACTGTTCCACTAAAGCAGCTAAAAGAATAAAAAGGCCTAAAATTCGGAATCCACCATTGAAGATGTCCGATGGACAATGGGCACGTAGTTCAAGACAGAAGGCAGATCTCATCGCTGAACACTTGAAAAGTATTTTCCAACCATTGCCACAGCAAACAGAGGGAGAAAATATAGATAAAATTCATAAGATTGATGAAGCAAGAATTCCCCTTGCCACCATGAAGGAATTAATAAATATAATTCATTGTAATCTTCGCACAAAAAAAGCACCAGGATATGATTTGATAACAGCTCAAATCATTAAAGAACTACCCATGATAGCCTTACGCAAATTATTAAAACTCATAAATTCCTGCTTTAAGCTGATGTATTTTCCTAAACATTGGAAAATTGCTGAAGTAATTGTTATACCTAAACCAGGAAAATCGCTTTATGAAGTTGCGTCTTATAGACCTATTTCCTTGTTGCCTACCTTGTCAAAAATAATGGAAAAACTAATACTGAAGAGATTAATGATTGTTGTAGAAGATAGACAACTAATTCCACCACACCAATTTGGCTTTAGAGCAAAGCACTCAACGATCGACCAAGTTCATCGTATCACTGACATAATTGAGAAAACACTTGAGGAAAAGAAGGTCTGTGCGGCTGTCTTTCTTGATGTTGCACAGGCTTTTGATAGAGTCTGGCATGAGGGATTATTGTTTAAACTTGATCGAGACCTTCCTCGACAGTATTTTCAAATACTCAGCTCGTATATTTCGGGTAGATACTTTCGTGTCAGATATGACAACAAGTTTTCAGATCTTCATCGGATAACAGCAGGGGTGCCTCAGGGAAGTGTCCTTGGCCCTACCCTTTATTTACTGTTTACCCGTGACATACCTCAGGAAAATAATACCACCATTGCAACCTTTGCTGATGATACCGCCATCTTAGCTGTTGGAGGGGATGCTGACGTTGCGACCAGTAAACTGCAGAGAGCTGTGGACCGAGTTAATGAATGGACTAAACGTTGGCGCATTAAAATAAATGAAGGAAAATCAACGTATATCCATTTCACTAATAAAAAGTTAGTACCAATACCCTTGATAATAAACGACAAAACATTGTCCCACGTAAACACAGCTAAGTATCTTGGCATGACCCTTGATACTAAGTTAAAGTGGAAAGAGCATGTAAAGAAAAAGAAGGAAGAACTAAACATGAAATACAGGCAACTTTACTGGTTGCTTGGACGAAACTCAGAGTTATCAATCCACAATAAGCTTTTAATATACAAGCAGGTGCTGAAGCCTGTATGGACCTATGGTATCCAAATTTGGGGCTGTACAAAGGAAACAAATATGAAGAAAATACAGAACTTTCAAAATAAAGTCCTTAGAGGAATAGTTCAAGCTCCATGGTACATCAGGAACAGTGATTTACACAGAGATTTGAAAGTAAATTTCGTAAAGGAAGAAGTGAGGAGGGTAGCTTTGAGGCATGAACAGCGTCTACTAGTTCACGTTCATCGGGACATGAAGGCGTTGACTGACAGCGCTGATGGGATTCGACGACTCAAGAGAACCAAACCTCATGATTTGATGCAATAGTGAGCTGGTGATTAATGGCGAAGGGACCATATTATTATTATTAATGTTAGCCCTACAAATGTGATGTATTAGATATATAAGTCTTTAGTTGATCCTATTGGGATTGGTCAAGATGTTGATTTTGTTCTGTTTGTTATTGTAATTGTATTATGTAATGATAGATAGAATAAATAAATAATATAATAAAAAATCCTAATGGTTATAATAACATAACACATAGTAAGACAAAAGTTAAAACAATTACAGTTGATTACAAAAGACTTTATTTTGTTTCTTGTCTGCGCTCAAAGATGACTGACTCGAAGCTGTAATATAGACTGTGCTACAAAATAACCACACAAATCATTATTGTGTTTTTTGACTTCTCAGTTTCAGCTCTGAGATGCATGCTTAGATATTAAGGTTGGTGGTATTCTTATTCAATTTTACTTCTCACATAGGCTTAGTTTCTAGTTCCATGTTTCTTTAGTTTTTAGTCACTTGATAACGGGAATTGGTTCTTATTCCCGAAGCGTCGTTTTGAATTTTTAACACACAAATGATGGCAAATGTCCGAAAAATGTATAATAATAAAATTGAACTTCCATCATTAACAAATAATTTCAAACAGAGATCACACGAATCAATTCGTATATTACATATAATCCTCGTATTCTGCGAAATATCTTGGAAGAGACCAAGTTGTTCAGCATATTTTATAACAACATTATTATAATAGAAACAACTGAAACCGTATGAACTATTTATAATTTCTAAAGAGTAGAGTAACCTTTTTGATAAAAAACCGACACTCAGGGTTCTAGTAAAATTAATCAACTAATCAGGATAAAGTTATATTGGAATCAGCTACACTATTATATTACTAAAATACAAGAATTTGAATGTATCGACCAACTTTCCTACTTGATGCGATATAGGAGCAATGTTTGAAAGAGTAGCCTAGAGGATTTGATTATATATACGTCAATAAATACAAGAAAAAAATTAACACAATTTGAATTGCGTGATTAGTTCTGAAATAGTTGTTATGGTTAACTGAATCAGGATCTTAGAACTACTTGAGATAACTCAAATCCTCACAAGTGTTAACGCAGTTAGAGGGATTCGACAAAGAGCAATTCATAAGCTTTATTCTGGAATATTTCGCACTATATTAAGTCAATAAATTAGGACAAATCGCCATAATTTTATTGATAATAAAAGCAAACCGTACGGCTGTGAATATGGCAGAAACAACCCACCAAATGCAACATCACTCGTTATTAAATTACCGCCGGGTAATTTCATTTCCAGACAACTTATTGCAACTGTCACCAGGGCGTGTTATTTAATTCAATAAATAAAGAGTATTTTAATTTTCCTTCGCATCAAATTAAAATAGCTATCCGAGTGTAAAGTGTTAAGAGGTGTTTAATTGACTATATTGCTTTTTGTTTCAGCGTTGTAGAAGGGTTGTACATTTAATTGTGTCGAAGTTAATAGCAGCTTCGCGTAGATTAATTATCGTTAACTAAAAACTATTTGTGTTGAACTAATTTAATTTAAATTAGTTTAATATGAACCCATTAACGACGAAACCTAAAATTGTTTACTATGATGATAAATTAACAAAGAGCCTCACACAACTTGCCTTGCACAAATGAATTCAAAAGTACTGATACACATTATTTGAATTATTAAAAATTACGGGGTAGGTTGATATTATTTAGGGTATTTTCATTTTTTCTAATTTTAAATACAAAGTAATTTTGTAGTTTACATATTTTTACTTCCCTATTATAAATGAATGTATTATTATGGAGAATGTATTTTGAATGTGAGAAAACATATTTTGGTAATTTCACAGATTGATTTGTAAATTAGAATCACCTGATATTTATTGAAATGCAACGGCTTTTAAAAGTATATCAGGTCAGCTTCGTTTTTTCAGATGTTTTAAATTTATTTTAGATGCAATTGATGGAGAAATGTTTTTTGAATAGAGAAAAAAATAAATGAGTGTTATATTTATAAATTGTAGTATAACACAGAAATTTACTTAAACTGAAAAACAAATAAATTGAAAAGCCTAAAAGAACCTAAAACGAAAACTTTGTAAAATTATAGGTACTACTTTCTATTTGTATGATTTAAGCAAGTTGTAGGGTGTCATTATGGTGCTTACTCAGACCAACCTAACCTAACCTAATTACAATTTAAAAAAGTTCATTTCTTAGGGCTTGTAGGAAATGTTAAACTAAACTGTACTGGTTGGAAAACAAAAATTCCGCGAACCAAAAAAAACTTTTGTTTTTTTCTTCTTCTATTTTTATGGTTCTATTCTTGTTTTCCTATTGTAAATATCATCACAGTACTCCTTGTAAACTTGATCTTGTATTGGTAGATCAAGAGGTCTTATCCCAGTAAGGAAGTACGTTTAAAATCTTTGTTATACAGGTTTTCTGAATTTCGTAGTTGTGTTGGTCTATATAACTTTCTTGGCGTCAGCTAGACTCCAGGGGTCTACTAGATTGTGCATATTTAAAAGTCTACACTAGTGTCTCGAAAATGTAAAGGTGCCTTCACACACTACTTTCGCCTCGATGACTCAGCCCTAACGATCTCCGTTGGGAGGTCATGGTCCCAAAATTACATTGTTTACAATAACTTCGATATTTGTTATCGTAGAGATTTAGGGCTAAATCATTACATGTAGAATTGAAATCTACAAATTTGTATTTAATTTAGTGTGTTATAAGTTGAACAACACCCGAGTTTACAAAAAATTGTTTTAAATGAGCGCCATTTTGACTACTGCGTTACTCTATTAATACGTTCCCCCCCCCTGAATTTTAATAGCGTTCTATATGCGCACACCATAGTCCGGAATAAAAATAAAACGAAATGTCGCAAATAACATTTTCTGTTTTCTAAGGCCATGAATGTGAAGATCAGTAAAAACAAAGGTAGACATATTTTGCGATTACCAAACTTACTCTGTACTCCGTATACTGGGTAAAAAAAGAAATTTTATCTTACTAAATAAACTACAACAATATTATATTGTAATCTGGTTTTAGTTGGAGGCATCTCTTCTCCACGTCAATAGACTCTATTCTGAAAACGTAACCTGTATAGTCTGTACTATAAACCTGTGAACATTCATACTACTGAGCACAGGTAAATTTAAGCAGTAGTTATTACAATAGCGTTCCATACAAAAGGAAGAAATATAATTGCATTTTACGTAAGTAAGTAACACAATTCAATATGAAGCTGTAGAACAAAAGACAAAGATATTATTTGAACTCGGCTCTGTTATTAGTAGATCGAGCATACACTTAATACTTGTTCTGAAGCACAAGTTTAGTAAAAATGAATACACGGAGTGTTATTATTTGAAACAACGGACAAGCAAATTATATAAACAACATAAATTATTGTTTCGAGTTAAATTTATATGATTTGTACAGCTTCAATCTCTAATGCTTCCTGTTTATTAAATGGAAAGGCATAGCTTAGTTACCAAAGGCGTATGTTTTAAAAATACGCCAAACCTTGCGGTCATTATCGCCTTGAAGAAAAGTAGAAATAAAAAGAGCATAAAATAGACACCTTTATTCCTGCATACTGTAATAGCGACAGGGTCGGAAGAAAAGAAGATTTGGTCATGAGAGACCTGATAGGAAAGTGTAATAAGGGTGATATAGCCGGGCAACTACTCGGTACTCAACCTCTAAAGCGGATGTTCCACCAATACATTGAAGGCGCCAGCACAGCCAGTAGCGTGTAACTTGATGTTTAGGGATCCAGGACAAGACGGACAAGAGAGGTGTAAAAAATAGTTACCCATTATAACTATTAAGAAATGTACAATTTGTGAAAAAACACAGACAATTTTTAAAAAAATCTTTACCAAAACATTCAAATAATTACTAAAAATTAGAATAAAGTACACGTAAATTCCACAAATGGACAATACAATTTTGTAAACGCGTTTCTTGAATATGTCATCATCCTCAGTAACTACTATCTACGTTATAGAGAGTAAATAAATGTTTTAAAAGTTTACAAACAAAATTTTATTCTCTTCACTTATATACATTGATATAATACATAAACTTAAATGTTTTCATTCGTGTACTATATATGTATACAATTTGGATTATTGTGTATGTTTTAAAATTACAAAATAATTTACAATAAATTTTAAAAACCAAAGTACAATACTTATAATTTTAATTTTATGGTACGAATTCATAGTAGGCTAGAGAGGAATCATTGCATTTTTAATTTGCAGTATCCTCAAATTTTATATAGTATTACAAATACTAAAAAGTTAAAAAGGATTCAATATGAAATGATTCAATTTTAAAATTATAAACCATATCCGTATCTGTGCTAAGCTTTTAAATTATCGCGGTTTTTTTCTTCATCAGCAAAGGAACAATGCAAAATAGTTTACAAGATAAACATCGGATTTTTAAGTGAGAGTGAACGTAATAAATTTAAAACCAAGTGAATGATCTCATACTGAAAAAAAAGGAAATTTATAAATCTAACATAATAGCTGTAAGTATGAAACATAAAATTAAATTATAAATACGTAATTTTCATTAAGTAAAACTCTCTTGTGAAAGTATAGGTTTGGCTTTGGCTGGTGCAAAAATAAATAAAAAAGATTAATAATAATAAATTTAATACTATATTTAAAAAATCAGAAGCACTTGAAGTATCATAATTAATTATTCGCAATATTTTTTTTTTTAACTAAGAACAGAGAAATACAATCTGGTTTATACAATTGCTATGGTTAAGAGCGCGTCATGATAATATTTCCATTATGGTTACAATCCCTGAAACCGAGTGAAACCCCCACTTGATTTGCATTGCTTATGGACTTCCTATTCTGAAATGTAAACTTGGAACCGACAGCTGATGAGGAAAGATGCCCACAACGGTACCACGAGATTGTACAATATGAGATATTTAAACTTGGGATTTGTCCGTAGTTATGTTTTGAACCTATTTAAATGAACCAAGTCACAAATAATCCTAAGGCCAATGAGACAAATAATTTGCGAAATCAAAAATTCTTCAACCTATTTTACGATGGATGGAGATTACAAAATTATTTTCAGTGAATAATTTCTTAATCTATAACAAAATAAGTTAATAAAAGTCCTTAAGTCAAATTTCATAAAATTTAGTATGTTCGTTTAAATACACGGCAAAGTGGATATGTCTATTTATTTGGCAGCTCTAATGTAAAACACTAATAAAATTTTCTTCATGTATTTTCAAACACCAGTAGGATAAGTCCTCGTACGTTCAACTGTTGAAATTTCGAATATAATGTAGTTTCAATCTTGATTTTCTTATTATACAAAAATTAAGAACTGAACAATACACTCTATTAATAACAAAAATAACTATCAATCAACAATAACAAAACAAAGAACGATTTGAAAAATAAATATACATGGTAGTTTATTTCCTTTAAATCTATTTGCATGAGCTTTATTGTCAGAATGCTTTCGCATTTAACATACCAATTAGCGTAAAACATTTACTCTCCTACATAATTTAGAATACATAAGGGCTTACTTGGAACCACAATTCGTATCTAGCGTGCTCAGTGCGATGACGTGCATTCCGCTGCCATTTCCTTTGCGTGCTCCATCTAATCAAATTGAATTTCAATGTGTCAAATTTTATTTTTCACTAAATGTAGTTCCACCAGAGATTGTTATTCCACAGTCGAGGTCGTTAATCCTATATGTCAGTTTGAAGACATATTTGTGAAAAGACTTTGAACATTCATCAATTACTTACCTCTAATGTTATTCCTCTCCAATCTATTCATTTTATCGTCTTTATTATTTACAATTTCTTGAAATTGCTATTTCTTTCGTGAAAACGCCGACACTCGAAACTACTTCAGAAGTCTACATTTTTTTCCCAATTATCCTTTACACATCGGCTCAATTTTAACAATCTTAGGACTACTTTAAAAATTGATTTGTAAATTTTGAAAAAGCGGCCAAATATCACGTTCCAAAAAGCGGAATTCCAATATATCCATTTTACTTGTACGTCCTACCACATCCATCAACAACTCTACAATCTAATGATGAACAAATGTGTTTTATACGAGGAAAATTAACAGTTACTTGTTACTCACATAAACTCAAAGTAGAAAGATGTATTAGGCCTACCTATATTTAAGTATTAGTCAAATTTAGCATAACTCTAAGCTCACTTAAAGAATAGACATACTAATTCAAAATAAGAAAATCCCACAAGAAATATTGTATCTTGGAAATTTTAGGTTTTTACCAACTCCCACGTGTAAGGCATATAGAAAATATTATGTGATGCGACAAAAAATCTGTTAGTTTTTAATAAAAATTATTCTATTTATGTCACCAGAGTCTTAAAGTGTTCTTTTACTTATGTCTGTATCTCGTCTGTGTCCTCTATAGTACAAAAAGTGGATTGATTTCTATCAAATTTGGAATATGGATATTTTTGAAAACCACATATCTTTCCTCCCTTCTTTTTCTAAAGAACAAAATTCATGATAGCTACCTAATAACACGATAGGGATAACAAGTTATTACGTTATTTGTTGCAGGATTTCAGTCAAAATTCAGGATTTTCCCACACATAGGATCAGAAAAAATCTCTTGCCTATGACTCCCCGTTTGTCAAAGCTATTTCAAATTTAAAACAAATAAAGACATTCATATAATAAACAAAATGAGAAAACGAAATTTAAAAAGAGTCTGTAAGCTGAAATTAGTTATTGTGCTAATGCGTTACTGTGAAAGAAAACAGAATGAATGTAGTTACTGCGTTCATTGTGCTATTGTGAAAACAGCACAATATCTAACAATTAATACTTACAATTAATGTAACCGTCAAATAATCTACGCTTATAGTACTAAAAACAGAAAGAGATCAAAGTTTTTACATAATTTTAGAAAGGATAAGGTATAAACAATTAAGAACATAATTTTATTCAGAAACGGATTTCATTCCTTCATGTGCAATAACTCTTTGATACGTGTTTGCAAATGCGAAAATATTTGTGGAGAAACGTTGAAATGTAATCGTAGAGGCAAGTGACTATATTTCAGTAAAGCACCCTTCCACAACCACCCCTTCCTCCGCCACACGTGCCGTTTTAGCTCCTTACGCGATTTTTACGCCTCAACTCACTTCAAGAAAATAACTTTAGCAATCCACTACATTTCCGACGTCTAAGTCTTTTAAAAACACAAGTTCATATTTTAATTTCCTATTTTGCATAGTCAGATTCTCAAGATAGACGACAAGACGACGAAACAATTTTTTTGAACAAATGCTCAATTTTAGTAACTATTATTAGCAGTGGAATCCAATGTTATTAAACAGAAACAAAATCAAAGTTATGTATATTATAATTATCTTCTCTTACACTCTACGATATTTTCAAAGAAAACTAGGAAAGCTATAATTTGCTTATATAATATTTACCATCCTTAGTTTTTGTACACATTTAAGACAGCTGAACTTTTTGGCCTCCCATGCATTTAGTAGTTCTAGATTTAGTTAGGTACCATTTTTACAAAAATTATTAAATCTACAGATTTAATATTTTTACCTATCTTCTAACATATTTTTTAAACATAATGTACTAAAATTGTCTTCTAAACAATTTAATAGCACACAAAAATTTAAATTTGCAAATAATTTGTTCAAAATGTTTTCCAAGTTAACTTTTTTTTTAAAAAAAACATAAAGTCTTCTCACAATATATATTAGAAACCTTGTTTATATCACTCTATTATATATGTAAAAAGCTAATTTAATTCAACGGGTTCATTCGATAGTGTAAATGAAAAGCACATTTTCTGATAAATGAAAATAAAGGTAAAATATGCTTTATTTCTACAAATTATCCACCTGGTCAATATTGTTCTGCTTCAGAAACTTCCATCTTAGTTTGTGGTTTTGTTTATGCTATTAGCTTTCAGAATCTTACACTAATCGGTATATTTTAGGTCTTCTATCGTCAATTCCCCAGGTTTAACCTGTACCCTTTAAATTTCATTTGTTTTAGCAATGGCACCTTCGTAGATATTACTGCATCTGTTACACCAAGTTGGGTTTTGCCTCTTCCCATGTAAAAACCGCTTCAATAACTCTTCATTATGTAGATCTTTGTATATTGGCCTGGTGGCTATCAGTACTGGATCTAGTAGAAAGCTTTCATGTTTCTAAGACACATTAGTTGCTTATCCTTCCATACATTTGCACTAAGTGTCACAATTTTAAGCAAGATTTATCAACAAATATGGATCAAGATTTTTAAAAACCCTTGAATCGGATGTCACGATTTACTTTATTTTGATGCGCAATATCCACACTATCTACAAGTATATTTATTTTTAATCAGAAATAAATAAAGAATTCTTCGACAAAATAAAACAAATCGAATGTTCGCCTCCCAAAAATGCAGCTATCCCATATTGACAAAAGTACCACTTGTTTTTTCCTTTGACACATATACATTACTTGATAGTGCCTTGCCGGTAAATCAAAAAATATGCTTAAATAAACTAGAGCATTTTTCTTAATGAATTGTAACTGAAACATTTCTTTTAATAATTTTACATATTGATGTTGGTTTATTAAAACTTCTTTTCTGAAAACAAATATCCACATAATATCAAAATATTAAAAGCAATTTTTTCACTATTCTAGTAGCTCACTCTAGTCATAAGCTAAATCTTCTTTTTAAAAATGTTTATAAGTTAGCCCATGTAGTAAACGAACATTTTTTGAAACCATGAATGACACATTAATAAAGAAACAAACTTCAAAATGAGAGATGTACAAAATAAAAAATGACTGTTTTCCACAACTCCTATTTTCAATTATTTCGTATATTTATTTTAGTGTTTTTAGCTTACTTGATTATGTTAAACGTTAAATATCAATAGTGTCATATATTTAATTGTTCAACTATCGATGATGATATATTTTATTTCGACACAGGTTTTTTGTGACAATCTGACTTGTAAATGAAGATATTTTGGAAATTTAAAAATAATATCATTTTACAGACCTATATTCATATACATTAACAGTATTTATTGTGGCTATATGCATTAAATTGGTTATAAATACGTAGAAAATATTTTAAACTTCGATTTCCTATTCCATAATGAGCCAAATTAAAATGTAAAACAACAAAACGTTCCAAATGCTCATACCAACGCTGAATGTATTAATGTTAGGCCTACTGTTATTGTACATTTTTAGTAGTCAAGGCCATTGCACAAACCACACTTAGGACAATAATTTATATTCACATATAATAAACACAAGTAAGTGTAACAAAGAGAATAGTAGTTGGAGAGAAGAGAAGCTCTGTTATTCCATTCAACAACAACAAAGCTAGGGAGGCAGTTATATGGGAAATAAATTCACGGTGCAGCAAACCAAGTCAGATTTAAAACTTCCATTTGTCTAAACGCTACTTCCAGGAATCACTGGAAAGAGTGCTTTTACCATTAATAGCCAACAACATTAAATTAGATAAAATGTCAATATTTTAAAATAATGTATTATTGATTTGCTTTATTTATAGTGGGGGCTTATAAACGTTTAATCCTGAAATAGGTCATAACGGAATAGATTTTTCTGAAAACGTATTTACAGGTTATTTATTCAAACCTTTAAAACTTCAAACCTATTTTCAAAATTTACCTGTAATATGACTGTTGTTGGAAATTGAATGTAGATTCTAAAAAATGTGTCAAACATTACAAAATATTCACAGAAAGTTTATAAATGCTTTATTGGCGTAAGGACAGATTTACTAAAACAATTGTTTAAACTAAGGGTGTCTGGAGTAGGAACTTTTAATATGCACCGTTTTACCACTAGTAGCATATACTTTACAAAAAAAAGTTTTTGAACACTTATGATTCACTATTATGATTTTTACAATATCCCCTTAAGTAGTTTGATATATACTCTGCGTAATGCCAACACACCCGGTTTTTTTCCTTTAAAAAATATATTCTTAAATTATATAATATTTTAAAGTGTGGAACAACATGAATCCTGAGCTTATACGGTACTCAAAAACTGTATATGATTTAAATAAAATATAAACAGGTATATAATGCAGCACTCCTGGGCCTAAAAAGAGTATATTTACTGAAACAAAATTGTGGCTAGGTAATAATTTACACCAAAGATTTGGGTTGGCAGTTATCAATAATTTTTTTGATTCCCATTCCAATAGATCAGCCTCCAAATTTGTAAAAGTTATTAAAAATAATATTGTGCGCATGTAAAAAAATGGTGTGGACAGGATTTAGTGATGTAGAAAAAGTGGTATTTCTTCCTTCTAGCTTGCGGTGAAGACAATGGGTTAGGTTGCTTGAAATTGTCTTCAATGCCAAATAACGAAAATGAAGTTAAATAGGTTAATTAAAGACATATTTTTGGCACATACATTAGTTTTATATTTGCTTACATTTCACGTGCCTTTTTTATTAAATGTGTATGATGTTTAATTCGTTATTCTGAACATTTACAAATTTTAAATAAACATTTACAATTATAATCCTACAAAGTGTCATATGTATAGAATACTGTTCATTACATTAGCAACAAAACAAATAATTGAAATTTACATCGACCACATTCACAAAAAACACATACTTTACAAAAATTAATTGGGCATAACTATTTTCGGTAAGGTATTAATAAAAAAGAAAATTTAGGGTAAATGAATAAGCTAGAACTTTGGTATATAAGTACATACATATATCATATACTCTTAGTTTTCTAGTGAACAGTGTGGTAATATCACGGTTCAAATTACTTAATCACATTTCGGTAAATTTTTGTTCAAATAAGATGTCATCTAGCTCAAAAACCAGTTCCGAAATTATGCACTATTTTTGACTAAATGCCCTCCATTATTACAACAATCGGAGATTTACTGTTTTTAGGTAAAAGAAATCCCATAGTTAAATGCCATGACCTCGCCTTTCAAACTCTAATAATCAAATCCATAACAAAATCTGATGTTTGGAACGTTCAGATGTATTTGCTCTAGAACTCAAATGAATGGGCAGATTTTTAATTCTCTAATTAAGTTTTCGATTCCATTTTACAAAAACTACTCTAGAAATAGTTGTAAAAAAACTTAGAAAACCTTTCTTTTACACTTAGAAAAAATATTTTGTTAATAAAATCCCTACAAATTTTTCAGTTATAAGAAATACACATAGAAAAGTTAAAAATTAAATGAATGGCAATTTTTTTTTAACTAGTTAAATTCATGACTATAGACAATGTTATTTTTTATAAATCTACATCAGCACCGTACTAAACGTTGTCATTCTTTCAAGAATTTATAGTCGCATCAGTAATTCTTGAATATAATGGTGATTTTATTGTTTTCTTCATTTTCTCTCTCACTCGACCAAATCCATCAACGGAATAACACTTTACTTAACTGTTCTTACGATTAAATAAACACTTTGAGCTGGTTTAATGTTAATCGTAAATACACCATTTAGTCCAGAGAATTGTCAATTTTACCAGGAAAGGAAACATAGAGTTTTGAAAAGTTGTACATTTGTCCTACAACATTGTAAACATAACGATCATTCTATCATTCTAGAAAATAAAGAAGGCGAAAGGGTTAATAAATCCCTTAACTATTCATACAATAAATAAAGCACCCATAATTGAAAATTGGGTGAAAAAAAAATTATCACTTTCATGGATTAACTGTTATCAAACAAACAAGTCCTTCATCATTAAAAACTATCACTTAAAAGTCTGAACAAAATTAAAATATTAATTTTCTAAGCTTACACTTGAGGTTCGATCAAAACATACTAATATCCCAAGAACATATTTCAATATTTAACAAAATATAGCAAAATTGTTGAATAAAAAAAAAAAATGAAGCAGTTTGTAAAAGAATACTTAAAATTTTATTAGCCTTGTAAGGAAGAAAAGCGAAACCAAGAGACTATTAAAAAGTTTCCCCATTTCCAGGTCCGGAGAAAGGGCATTACTGTTAAGGAGTCGGCTTCAAAGCGACGGAAGCATATCGACTTTTCCAAAAGCATTTTGATCAAAAGACTTCTCCGACCGAATAATTGCCATTTCCGACTAGGTTCTTCCCCAATTAGAATCAAGATAAGTCCTCTTGACAGAAATCAGTGTATTCTAGAAACAAACTGTGAGACCTCAGAGGAAGAGTGAGAAATTTATCCCGATAATCCCTTTATGTTCATTTTAAATTCAATTTTATTTAGCATCCCATTTCGAATGTCTTCCGCTTAATCTCCTTTAGTACCTCTATATTTTTCTCAATATTATATATATATATATATATATATATATATATATATATATATATATGAGGAGGGGTGAAAATAGTTATAAACAACTTTTAAAGCCAATAAAACTCCCTATATTTTGGTTTTTTACACGTTACGATCCGATTGATATCGACCAAGTTATATCCTTTTAAAGTGGGCACTGAAATTATCTCCATTGGCGTGCACGATTTTTACGGGCTTTAATTAATAATAACTCAAAAACAAATACGTCGTATCATAAATATCAAAAATACCTGTGTCATATCATTTAATTGATTTTACGTCATAATGCTTCAATAACGTGTTACAGAGAAACGATATTTCCATAAAATTTATCTTACGTTGCGAAAAATTCGAAATATCGATCTGGCAATCAATAGCCCGAAGTATTCGATCTGGCAATCGTCATAGTTATGTGTACCACTAACACAAACTAAACAGCTGTAATAGCTGCAAACTTGTGTAACTTGTGCAAACTTATGAAGGTAAATAGGTTATAACATTTTAGTTTTTGTCTAATTGTTGTCATATATTGATTGCAGCATAACGAATAATTTAGTTCATCACTAGGACCAAAAGAAGCTTTTCGATCCTCGCTTATTTTCCGAGGATTAAACTTGAGCTTGTATCGAAAAGCTTCTTTTGGTCCTAGTGATGAAAATACTATTATTTTGAGTTCTTGCTTTATGTGGAAATAACAACAACAAAAATACACATGTTACATTATAAATAACACTTCAAGTTATTAGGAGGAAATATTGAATCAACGAGATACAGGCTGTTAAGTTCACAAATGCAGTTTTATTAGGCAGCGAGTTCGGTAAAGGTATGAAGTAAATTTTCTGAACTTTCGATTGATATTATACATTTATTAAGGAATTTTTGAAAAAATTGATAATTAGGTTTAAAATTCACCTATATTTTGAGGTACAAAATCTTTAAAAATTTCAGGAACGTTTACGTAATTTCATGCATGTTTATCATAGAAATTGCATACGCAAGAAAATTAAAGATAAATTTCTCAACATTCAAAAAGATGTCTAGAGATTTTGAGTTACTTGGGGGGGGGGGGGGAGGGGTGTTATTTAAAATGCTGATTTTTTAAAGACCTATATTTTAAGATTCGTATTTTCAATTTAATAAATAAGGCTAAAAATATTTAAAAAAAAACACTCTTGCTGTTTTTTATAACGCACAGTTAGTTTTAAAAATATTTCTATAAATATACAAAGTGACATTAACAAAGGACTAACCGTTTAAATAAAACATACTCACGGAATCACACTGTTACAACGTAACAAATATTTATTGTAAATACAGAGTTTTTCGTGAACAAAAACTGATTTTTGACTACATTTACGTCTATCAAATACAAAATAAAAAGAAACATACAAATTTATCATTCTTCCTTAACTGTTTACAATTGAGATATCAAAAGTTACTGAAATAAAGTAATAATGCGGATATTAAAGGTATACCAAAGGTAGAAATATTGGCGTTCGCAGAGTTTTTCATAATCCTAGATTAAACGCTCAGTTAGTTATAAATTACACTATACATTCCTTTTTTATAATTGAGTAGAAACTATCTTTGAAACATTACTATCAACACAAAATATTTCATATTTTGGTGTCTAGGAAGACAATTAAATTTAATAGGTTCAGATCAGGTTTCTACGTCCTCAGTAAAGTGTTACACGTAAACAAATCAAATGACAACTCTCTTTGAAGACTATTAGTAGGCCTAAATCTAATATTATAATATTGTAAAAAACAACAAGGCTGGGGGGGTCCTGCTTCGGCAATATGTAGATAACCAACAATGTAGAGCGGGACTAGTAAACTTCGTTCAGAAACAGAAACAATATTGTTTGCAGAAATATCAAATCTGACAGCAAAAAGGAATTGCTAATAAAAGAAAACCATTTATGGCCCTTATACATAATATCTGCGTTTGGTGATTTTTTTTTTTTTTTTTTTTTTTTCTCAGAGTCTCTTAATGGTTTCTAACATAATATTACAACCCTCATTAGCTAAGGACAACTATTGAATAAACTGCATGTTACACAGGTTAACAAGTTCTTAAATTGGACATTCTGGATGCAAGTCAGCGTCTGTCATCATTTTAAATTGTTGGAGCGGAGCTCCCTTTGCAGAGGAATGAGATCAAAATAAATAAACGCTGTATCTTTTGACCGATCATCACGATGGCAGAACTATTGAAAAAACTTTCTCCCGCAAATTCTCACAATAAAATACAGTAACTTTAGAAGTATATAATTTAAAATCCCCAAGTCTACGGCTCAAATCATATTTTGCGAAACCTTCTCTTGAAATATAAAAATAATAAGAACACTTGTTATATATCCCCATAATAACAATATTACAAAGGCATTTAGGACATTACATTTGCTTACCCCAATAATAAACTTATTAAGTTTAAACTTTTAAACTCGAATATCGTACGTCATTACTGATGTGATAATAAAAACAAAGCCGTAGAGAAATTAAGACGTGGCTAAAAGTTTTGTAATCTGAAGAACTTTTTGTGAAGGTGAAGTATTTAAAGAAAAGCAGATTAAAGGAACGGTGTGTTAACTAACAAGGGGTCTGTTCGAAGCACGTAGACAGTAAAACAAAGCAAGAATTCAATTAATAAGAAACGAGTGCGTGGTCTTTCTTTACATTCATTATACGTCATTACTGCAAACTTACTCTTGTCATTGCCTTAAATTTAATTATGACATCGTTTACTACGGAATAAGTATAAAGAACTCTGATTAGATTTATCAATTCATTCGGTAAAATGTAACTATGTATTATGTTTGTAGGTTAATTAATTCGAGTTACAGTTTATAATTCCATACAAATCTATCGTTTCCACTGCAGATTTTGTTGTTTTCTTTTAATGACAACGAAATCCTTCTCCGCCCCCATTCCCCCTAATAGTAAACTTTAATAATAAATCTCCTCATCAAAGAAGTAACGCTTCGATATTATAATAGACACCATTAAACGTGATTATAAGTATTGACATAGTCAGCTTTGAGGAAAATATAAATTATAATTGTGTTCAGATTCTTTATTAAGTTTCAAAACAATGAGAAATGTACACAAATTTTTTAAGTTCTTTTCATGTCATATTAAAATTTTTAGATCTCATAAAAAAATTATAATAAAATATTGGAAAACAATTTATATTTACTTAATATAAAACAAAAACCCAATTTGTATTATTTGTACTATTTGAATATGTAAGCAAAAAATATATTTTTAAAAACTTCTTTTTTTTAACGAGATGTGTAAAGGTGAAGAATATAAAAAAAGCGAAGAAAAAAATAATTAAAATCGATTTTACTTCATCTCTCTTTTCGTAAGTTTTTTCCCCCCTCTCCTTCAAACGTGAGGACGATCATTACGTCATCTCCCTCTTTGGGCACCTCTGATTAACAACACCACAATCATGCACAAAATCTCGGGAAAATTGGTGTTCGTTAATTTTGTGTCTCCATAAATTAAAGTGAAACTTTTGCCTTGTTAACTCTAAAATAATATTTTACTTGCGTAATTAACTTTAAAAGATAGAATTTACTTAATTTATAATTTTAAAAAAATTATTTTCGCGACGTCCGTATATACGGACGTTGGCGTTCTTCAATAGTACCGGCCACGTCCGGATATACGGACGTTGGCATTCTTCAATAGTACCGGCCACATCCGTATAAACGGACGTTGGCATCTTTCAACACTACTTTCGGCGTCCGTATTTACGGACGTTGGCTCTAAAAGGGGTAAAGTTTAATTATATTTCATTGAGACACACACGCGTGTCCAGCGTACTGGTGGCATCACAAAGTTGTTGTGGTAAACTTTAAACTGTGCGACACTAGTGAATGTGCGAAACTCATGTAGTGATAAAGGCAATTATAATTTTAAAAAAAATATACTATGTTCTTTCTATCTAGATAAATGAAAAAAATGTAACGAAGTTATATTTATATAATATGAATGAAGTACAATATATACAATATGGAAGTGAAAATTCCAAAAAAGGGTTTAGGGTATCAAAGTAAATAAAAGAGCACCTATAAAACCTTTATATAGTCCTTCATCTTCTCGTCTGTCGGTTGCTTTGTGTTTTTTCTAGAGAAATTTATCGCTTCGGAAATGATGAGGTATTGAGTCCAAATTTGGTTTACGCATGTTGTATATAACCTTTTATCAGTATACAAAAACCATTGTCAGAAAAAAAATAATTAAAACTTAGATTACAAATTTATCATCATTTTTCCAATTGAATTTTTTTGTAACTAACCAGAACTTCACTTATTCTTTTTCCTTATTTTATTAATATGTTTTACCAAGTATTAATCCAATAATAAGAAGAAAGAAGCATCTAGGTGTTGTAGTCAATTAGCAAGAAATTATTTGTTTATTACTTAATCGATAATTCTGTTACCCTTTGACCTAAGGGATATTAAAAATGAAGGCATTATCGTATTTTTCATTAAAAGAGTAAGGCTCGGTAATTTTGTGTAATACCAAGAGTTTTCGAGATATTTGTTATTGCAAATTTTAAACGACTTACACTTTTTGAAAATATAAACGTAAAGTCTAAATTTTTGTTTACTGGTAAAAGGTTACATATAAATGCGTAAAACAAATCTACTTCAAAAGGGACACAATACAATTTTCTAGAAAACTTCAAACAAACGAAATATGAAATAATTTAGGACATATTATACTGGAACTATTTTCATTAACTTGATTCTTTAACTCATTGCTGAAATATTGCATGGCATAATGAATCATCTGCCCAGCGTTAATAAATCATTAGACGTTAGATATTACAATAAACACAAATCTTTGAATTGTTTTATATAACGGTTTATTCAGTAGACTACATTAAAAATCATGTTTAATATGTTTTAAATCTAAACTTATTTAGATAAATACAGGCACAATTTAGCATGTAGGGTTATTATTATATAAATCTATTAATTTATACAGGTCGACCAATACATTTGGTAAATAAATCTTATTCAGAGAAATCCTTCATTAATCAACATGTTATTGTATTATGCAAAATACTAATTATACTAAACTCAGTAAGGTTAAACAAAACAAGTAGCGAATTAAAACTCACATAACTCCAGCATGTGTATGTATGCGCTCAAAAGAGAGCCCAGTTTTATCATCCATTTCAGAAAGGGATGCTACCAGTCTCTTGCATAATTTGAACACATTTGTTTCCCTTGAAACTTGATTTGTAAGTAAACATTCAAGCAATCCCCGATCTGGACCAGGCTTTATTTTTCTTAGTGTGTGAGATGAATTCCTAATTCACCCCGACATGGGTTGATTTTATAAAACAAAATCTCGGTTACAATCTATCTCGGTCTTGTTTATAAGTGACATTAAGACAAGACATGAGCTGAGTCTATGTTTCATACATAAAATATGGCGTTGTTAAATAAAAGTTTTAACAATAAATATAGATACACAATTTATTGCAATAAGTACAATGATCTTAATTTCTCAGTAAAGAAATTATCGACTGTGATTAACAGTAATTATTGAGCAAACATATTATTGTTTTGAATTTTTAAATATTTACAACTTTAACAACAATAAAAAAGAATAGAGATGTTCCGAGATTTATGCATAGCGATAATTACAATAAAAAAAAATTAAAATTTAGTGTATATAATAAGAGAAAAATATGGGGGGGGGAATTACAGGAAGGGAAAACTAAAATAATATAAATGACAATCTCTAAGAAAAAATATGGAGGAAAATAAATATAAAATAAATTGCACTCTCCACCACATGCATCTACAACATGAAATATTAAACAAAAAATAATTCATCGTAATCCCACCACAAAATGGCTTTATACTAGCGTACTTATACGTGATAAAGGAAAACAAGTAATTTTCTTTATTCTTTTTATGTATTTCTTACAGGATATTAGTTCATATAATTGTCTCTATTAACCTTTTTGTGAATTTATTTTTAAACTAATTTAAAATAGAACCTAAGAATGTGAGACAAAATCGTCATTAGCGTAAATCGTAATTGATTGATTCAACTATAGTCGAGATTCATTTTGGTTTAATTATTGTCAATTATTCATGAACAGTACATTTTGCGTTCTGGCAAACTAGTTTGGATCATTAATCTTCAAAGTTTTGAAGAAATTGATTGACACGATTTTTAGAAATTAGGTCATTAAAAACATATTTATGTATTTGTACACCAATAACTACCTGCAGGCATTTTAGGGGAAATGGTGACCAATACGTTTGTTAGACCTCACATATTAGCAACATTTTGACAGTTAAAACCAATCAGAATTTTCGAGTTTTTGTCTTATGAAACAAAAAGAATAACAAACTTCGAGATACGCCAAATATGCACAAGAAAGGTACCAAACTTAACTAAGCACGTTTGCGTTTTAAAGCATTGCATAGACGACAAACAGATAAAATATCATCCCAAACACTTTTTAGGGCTCTGAGTTTTTCAAAACAGAATTCATCTTAAAACTTGACAACTCACTTGATTAGGTCAAGAAGGAAAATATAAAGCTGTTTTCATCTAAATATAAAATTTGCACGCATGTTTTTTATTGTCAACTATACTTTTTCGGCTTAACAAACTTAAATAATAGAGAGAAAAACTAATATAGAATGGAAACAAGCTCATAATATATTAAAACTTTGATTTTTTTTTTTTAATGAATTATTACTGCTTATTTATCGTAAAAAAAAGTAATTTCCTAAAATTACTTTTATCATCTTCAGTGAGATTTTTTCAACAATTTACAATATTCATGTTTAAAGAAGTTTTTGTCAGTAAACAGTTGAATAATTTAGATGGTAGGCTACTAAGTGTAAAGTTGCAATACTACCGTAAAGTAAGGTTTATTTAAGTAAAATTAAATTTTAAGAAAATAATTCTATTATTATTGACAATAGATATCAATCTAATACAATTATTTTTGTATGAATTGACGGCGTAACCGTTATTCAATTTATAGTATGAAATATTTAAAATCTTAAAATTTCAAAATTGGCGACAATAACTTTTAAACTTCTTAATTATAATCAGAAATAACATTTTTATTTACGTGTGCCAACTAACATAAGGATTGTGTGGAGCTCCATGTTACAGTGGCTAGACCATCCCTTGCAAACACGTTTACTACTGGACACCTTTTGATTTCAGACACAAGTATACAGCGGCTAATTTGGAAAAATATTACAATTTATAATTTGTAGAAATCAAAAAATTCATTACAACGATTAACTATGTTCAATTACTTCAGGTTATAGAAGTGTTTTCACTTACATCTATTTACAAACAAAAATCATTAAAAAAATATTTATAACTAAAAATTTGTGTTTGCTTCAATGGATAATTGAGATGTTTATGAAAAAAATGTACACCTATACATTGCCATAGGAAAAGCAAGATTGCAGACGGCTCATGGGCCAGTTTCGTAATGTAATGGGTACCTTGAAACTTATATTTAACGGTGCAAAATATTTTCTTTAACATACCAAATAATTAGAACGATGATTACCAAGGTCACAAAAAACAATACTATCAGAAACAATAGATATCAGAAAGAGTGTTCAATTTTCTTTTGACTGACAAATGGTGAGGTAAGTAGACTCAATACCGAACGATGAAGTAAGACTTCTGAGGAGCCGATGAAGTAAGGTGAAGACCGAAGTTGGAAAGATAAACAGCTAGTTGTATTGCTAACAGGAGAGGGCTTTAGTTATAGGACGATTGGATAGATGAGAAACCATGGCTGGGGGTTTCCCAGTAGTATATATATATATATATATATATATATATATATATATATATATATATATAAACCTAATTTTCTTGACGACAATTTTCAAATGGGGCATTGGTTTTTTCAAATATTTGTTAAAAAGCATTGAATGAGTAAAGTTATATTAAATATACCCTAATTGTATAAACCTAACAACAAAATTATTAAAATAATACATGTATTTTATAATAGACTCTAATAAATGAAGAAAAAATCAACACATTATTATCATAGCCTTTACTATCGGGTTGTTTTAAAAAACATATAACTACTGTATTACTAATTTTAAAATGTATTAATATTTAATGTCTGTTTTAACAAATTTAACTAATAGCTTTTTTTACTGTGTCTTTTATAATGTTTTGACAAAACCATTGCACAAGTCTTCTTTTTAAAATATCCCAATCATCCATACCAAGACTAAAATCCGCTAATTTATTCTATATTTATGGATAAATTTTGTCAGTAGCTACAACTAACTTATATACAGTGTGTCCCACAAAGGTATTTACATTTTTAAACAACCACCAAGTACACATGCGTCTGCCAAATTGTAAGATTTCTTTCATACATGTTGGAAACATATCCAAAAGTGTACAAACAAATTTTTATGCTGATATCTGCAATAGACATAAAATGGCAGCTGTTGATAGAAATGCAGTTTAAACGACAGCGCCTGCCGCCGGAGAACAAGATAACATAAAAGCTCCAAATGTTTAAACAGCTGGTTATTTTAAAACGAACAGCTGTTTCTTTTATTTCAGATCATTGCATTGACAATTTTTATTGTGTTCTCTTAGGCAACAAACATAACCTAGGTTGTTCTAGCTTTTTGCCATGTTGTTTACGATAGAGCAGAAGGTTTCGTGCTGTGTTTGGTCTATTGCTTTTAATAATGACAAAGAAGTACACAGGATATTTCAAGCTACCTTTCCTAAGATTGAACCTCCCTCAGTCATGCCCATTGCAAAGTGGAGGTAGTGTACAGAAAAGGTATCGTCGACAACCACCTAACTTAGAAGAGGCCGAAATTGTATGTGCTGCTATTCTAAAGTCTCCTAGTAAACCCACATCGATATGAATGATTTTTTTGTTAAGAAACATGTTTTATCGTAAAAAGAATTTTTTTGAAGTTATTAAATTAAAAAGTTATTAAATTCAATAAAAGATTATTTTATTGCTTGCTATCGTTTAAACCACATCCCCCTTCTCATTATACTTACTTATTCGATGCTCCATAGCATGTGATTCATGACAATATATATAACATAACATAGTATTTGTTCTTCAAAACGTTACCTAACTGTGCCCAAAAAATAATCATTAATGTAAAATTTTGTTCGATAAATAGATAAACATTATCTTTTTTAATATCTGAAACTTAATATCTTTTTTAATAACTCAAGAAAGGTAGAAAATATTGAAAATTTGGACTTAATGATTTTAAAATGTTATGGTCGACTAATTACTACGTCCTACAGGTGTAATGATATTCATCAAATCAAAATTGTATTTCCTTCTAACTCATTACGATTTTTTTTTTAAACACCCCAAAAAACAGAAACTACAATTCACTTTTATTTATGCACACACAATTTACATGTTGAAATTATTTGAAAATGTTATATATAGTTCAATGAGAACTGAACCTCAAAAATCATCTCCAGTAAAACATCAAAATGGTGAAAAAGCCAAAACTGGGGCCTCACAATAACTACGAGATTATTGATTTTTGATTTTTTAAGGTCTGCAATTAATTTAACTTGTCATAGTCCACGCGAATAAAGGCAGTCTCGAGCGAAGCTAGTCACAAAATACCTCATTCCCACGATATAAAGTATTTTTTATTTTATTTCTTTTTTACCAATACAAAAAATGCATAAACTTATTCCTAAACAAATGCAAGAGTCTACAAAATTTAGATTCAACTGACTTGTAGAAAATTAAGCGCCTCTTCGACCAAGCAGATTTGGGTTTTCATCTAATTAATAAATTTTATATAATAAATATGAGATGTTAGCAAGAATCTAACTAACCATTAACTTTCTACATAATTAGTTACAAAAAATTTTTTTAAACATCTAAAACCCCATCATTATTCATAAATTCCAGAACCACAAAGTATTCAAATTTATAATTTTACATAAAACCCTGCTCAAAATTAATATATGCAAAAGATATTTTCTATATTTTCATTTAGAAATAGCCAATGATTTTAAAACATTCCAGAGGTATCACATTTTTATATTACAGGTAACATATATTAAAATGTAAGGATCTTTATGCCAAATTTGCTTCTGGTAAAACGAGAATTTCTTCTTTTCTCACATTGAAAATATCTTCGTTTATATTTATGATTTTGGTAGAAAACAACCATTTTAAAATCCCATGAACCTACAATTATCTAACAGATGAAATATTTACTTTCCTACAAAGAGGAAAAGATAATTCTGTTATAGATTTATAAAATTCCACATCTTACTATATATTTTAAGAAGTAATAATATACGAGTATATATATATATATATATCTCAAATTGGTTAACAGAATTTAAATATCTATCTCCCTATAACTTAAGGTCATAAAGCAGTCTGAAATGGACAAGAGCATTATATATTTATATATCATTTATTTATAATTTGGCAGATTATCCAGATTTATTTACAAATGTTAAAGGTTATTGGTCATATGTTATATTATGCACTTTATAATTAAATATCATATATTTGTATTTTCACTCAAAACAATACCATTAAATATGTTAAAAATCACCATGTCCTCAGAGAAAAAACTAACTGTCCATTAGGAACTCCATTTTTTTAAATGAATGAATTGTTTTATTTTACTATAATTTTACAATTTACAAAGTCTTGATCTAAAAATAAACTAAGACAATTTATTATTCCCTAATAGAAAGTTATCAATAAAACAATAATAAACCCCGAGGTAAAAATAAAACTGTTTGTGCAATAAATAAAATGTAAAGATAAGAAATGGAGAGAGAAATAAAAATCTGTACGTAAGCCTTTAAACAAAACGTGGGTAGTTAAAGTGAGAAAAAAGCAGCTGACCGAGTTCACACTAAATAAACATTAAACCTACATAGGAATCTATAGGAAAAAATATAAAATCTCAACAACTTCTAAACATGGGGTTGAATGATTACATTGTAGACAGAAGTAAAAATGTTTCCTTAGGATTTCAAATCTCAAAATCAAAAACAAAATTATCCGCAATTTTCTTCCAATTGATTTTCTTCCAATCAACAAAAGTAAATAAAAAAAACCAAGCGCAGAAGAGGGGTGTAAAAGCCCCCCTCCCCCCGTGAGCAACACGAGTAACGTACTTGTGACAGTAAGGCATAGTTTTTCCAACTCAACATTTATCACATACTTTTTGTACCTTCTTTTTCCACAATAAAGAGTATGAATTAAATAAAGTCTTTACGATAAATTTTGTCAGTTGAAGGATGTTTAAGGTCAACGATTCCTACTACAGCTTTTTATTGTCAAAATTAATGACTAGTCTTAAAAGCAAAATCCAACCTCAGCGCCGCAGGGCGACAAAATAAAGCAAAATGTAATTTTATAAGTGAAAGACAACTTAATACACTGTCAAATACAGAACATTTGTCCAGCTCACCGTCAATAGATACAAAATTGGATCAATAATAAAGTTTCATACATTTACCACTAAAATCTTACTGCTAACAATAATGTGTTAAAGGAGAGTTTTATTGCCGATACAGTTCACATTCATTACTTTCTCACGTCTAAATATTATCGAGAAAGTAATGTCAAAGGTCAAATAAAAAAAATCGATGGTGAATGTTTATCGGAAACATCAGTTTGTTGGTTCCTTCAAACCCAAAAAGTAATCATTTTGTAAAAAGATTGTTTGTATTGCGTCTGCACAGTTGATTTGTTCAAATCAAACGCCCGTTTTTATCAAATTTAGTCAAGTCTCAAAACAATTGTTTAAGTTTTTCGCTAACTTAAATTTTGGTGTACCCTACCTACAATAACACAAAACTATGATTTTTCTCAACATAGGCATAGACATTTTTTTCAAATATTGATAAGGACTAAAACAAACTGTTATTGTAGTCTTTTTTCTTTAAAATGCCGATTTTTAAGTTTAACAAAATAAAAATCGGTTACGCAGCTCTTATAAAGACGTAGGCCTAATTTCACAAAATTGGTTGATTTCGTTCAAATTTGGAGAGTTGTTAAAATAACTCAAAATAGTATATCATATTAAGGAAAAGAAAATTATGTTAATGAATAATTGGTAAAAACACTAAAACTATTCTTGATAGCAATAATTTAAAACTGAATTTCAATGGGAAAATAATTAAGTTTTTTGCGAGTTTATGGCAGAAGGGCATCCTCTATTTAAATATCTTTCAATACATTGTTTTAAACTTTCAAATGAAATAATAATAATAATAATACAAATTTCACAAAAGGATGAGATAAGGACGTACTTATACGTAAATATACCGTAAAGTAAATTAAATTTTCTCCTTTCTTACGTAAGTATATAATGATTTTGAGAGAGACGAGAACGAATATTAATTTGGTTTTATAGATACAACTATACTAGGTGTATCTATTACATAACTAAAACTGTGTTTCTATATCTTCGAGAAAGCAGTGAGAACTGTCGTGAGAGACCTTGGACTTGTCAACTTTAGTACAGTTGTATGTAGGAATAATGTGGAGATTAAAAGTTTAGCAACGAGTCAATTATTAGTAAAACAACAACGTAATATTTTCAAATGCTTATTGCGGTTTACGAGGAAGACTTTATGTCTCGTGCACTTAACATTGAGTGGCACCAAATATTCGGATAAACTTCTTATACGACTTCTATAACCGAAGGAAATGTAGACTACATTAGCCCGAGTGTTCGAGAAGACCTCCAATTTGGTGACCTTATCTTAGTTAAATCCGTGAATTATTGACAAAAACTCTATGTTTAGAACCAGTTGCGCTAGGATCTCAAGATAAAAACGTTTGTACTAGGCTTCTCATATCAAGGAAGTTTACTCTAACGTGCTGTAGGACTTTAAATATCGAAAACCCAACCTTTATATATATATGGCAACTTGTGACAAAATCGTGATGATTTGGAGTCGTACAACAATCAATGGACGCTCACATCACCAAGAATAAAAAATCTCGTTAGAACAAGTCCATTCAAAGCCATGCGTATTGTGTTTGTTGATGTCAAGGGCTTGATTTTGGTATAATGGGTTTACAGAAGGTACTGTTCTTAAACAGCATAACTATAAACATTTTATGACAAAGCTGTAAAGAGTAAAAAAAAGGACCGAAACTGTGGAAAATGGCCTCATTCTTCACCAGGACAATGCGCCTGCTTACACAGATCTGTGAAGTAGTTTTTAACCGACAAACACGCAGGAAAGATTCCCCAGATTTATTCAGGATGAATGCTGAAGTACAACAATAGATCTCAACAAAGCTCTACATTATAGCTCTACTAATTTTTTAAGTTTTTTTCCATGAGTATCATCGTTCTTTTTAAAATTTGGATTGGACAGAGAAGAAGGAAATAACAATTTTTAATTTTAAACAACCACAAAAATCAATACTAGACTATTTCTACAACTAAATATTTCAAACGGTTTGTGTCATAAAATTTTTTACCAAAAAAATCCAACTTTTTCTGTATTGCCACACGTCAAAATAAACAGTAGCTATTCCTAAATAATAAAATTTCAATAATTCATATACGGAAGATACTGCAAAAGGTTTTGAGCACATCCATGGTTAGGGATAGATTTTGACGTAATATCCTTAGTAAATCTAATTGCGCTCCACCAATCATACAATATCTCCGTCTATTTTAAATAACAACATGGCCTAATTTCTATATTCTTTAACAACTGTTTCTTAATCACTTGACTTCTCAGGCCAAATTACACGACTATAATAAATGTTATTCAATCATAAACCAGTTTTACGTACTAAAAATACAATAATAATAATTACAAGAATATTAACTAGTAAATATTTTATTACAGTATATATTAGTTATTTTTTTCTTAATTATATATATATATATATATATATATATATATATATATATATATTGATGTACATTTCGATAACATAGTTATCATCTTCAGGGATTCTACTATTCAATTGGAAGTATATTATCAAAATTTATATCAAGGTATGACAAAACAATCAATATCAAAACTTTTTTTTTAGCTATTGTAAGTATGATTGAAAAATTATCAATTATTGAGTCAATTCAAATACAGTGCACGTTGTACATTCCTAGATCAATACATTGTAGTGCGTATTTATTCTTTCTTGTTGTTTATTACAAATTATTTAAAAAAACACTCTGTCACTATCGCTTTATACAAAAAGAAAGAAAGTAGCATAAAATAAAGCCCTGGAATATTCTATACTGTAAGAGTAGGAAAAGACCAAGAGTTGGATAAGATAGATCTGTCGGAAAGACGAGAGAGGGATCTACCTCAAGAGTACACAAAAAAGGTGTAGATTGCCAAGCCCGTACTCACTAAAGTGAGCCCCTGAGGTTTACACATTATAATTCTGGATGCAATTTAATATAATATGGATAATCAAATATGGTTATAACCTAAGCTACTTCCATAATAATTATTATAATTTTAGAAAATACTTACTCAGTTTTAGAACACCGATGTAAATTATTCCCACACATATTCTTACCTGAAATATAAAAGAATAATAAATTGTTAAATTGAAAAGGCTATAAAATGAAACAAAATAATCATAATCCTTAAACAGTAATAAAAATAATACTTAAATATAGATAAAACACCAACAGCACAATGGAGTTAAATGTAAAATGTAGATTTCAATTCTTAGAAATATCATGTTTTCTTTATTTAATCACAGGATAAATTGTGTAACCATAATATGGGTAGATTACTAAAGAAGATTGGCGTGTTTACGTTTTCAACTTAGAACAAAAATATCAGTTTATAATTTAGTGAATTACAATAGTATGATAAATGCTATATGCATTGTACTAGGTACGAAGTGAATCTGGCGGTTAAGGGTGTGAGAATCCATTTAGTTTAATGAACAGATATATATATATATATATATATATATATATATATATATATATAATGTGTCTTAATTTCTTATAATGGACTCCGTTTTGTGCCGATTGTGTAAACTGTCAGTGAATTGGATGGTTTGGAAAAACTGTAATGAGCCGGATAGTGTAACATCCATCTCGCTATGAAAGTATTTTACAAAATTAGTGACAGTTTTCGTGGCATTCACAAAAAGGAGTTGTCAGGATGCTTCTGGAAATCATTCGTCTGTCAACTCATTAAGTCGTGTGTAATCAAGTTTTGGAAAAAATTGGCTCTACTGTACATACTAAAAGTAGAAGTAAAAAAACACTCCAGAAAAAATTGTTCAGAATGAAATAAGTCTTCGCTGGGCTGATTACCAACTTGGACTTCAGAACTTAAGTGTGCGGCAGATTGTACCATCCACACAAAATTAAAATTGCACACCACAATTAGGCAAAACAAGTAGATATTTTACCACATATGAAGCGATTATTTCATAGTTTACGCTTTCAAGAAGAATTTGACTACACTTAACCTGACTACTTATCAATGCGATCAGAATGTAAGAATCTTTAGAATGATAATATTCCATAGCCAGTCTGATCTCCTGACCTATTCGCTTGTGATTCTTTCTCTGGAAGGTATTTGAAACAAAGTCTACTCTGCATCATCATCAATTACTAATGAATGCAGGAAAAGGTGACTCCTGTAAACTAGGCTTACGAAAGTGCTCACACCATTGTAAGATGAGAAGGGGGAAATGAGCCTAATATGAAATATGTCAGTTATTTGAACAAAATGCTTTTGCTGTATATTTTCATTCAGTAAATATAAAATAAAATATAGTTAATTAATTACTTTATTTACACCATTTTAATAATCGCCCGATTCACTGATGCAGTAATAAGTTACATTACGCGCCAATTGGTGCAATAAGTTACATTACACGCCAATTGGTGCAATAAGTTACATTACGCGCCAATTGGTGCAATAAGTTAACATTATTGTTAAATTTAATGTTATATAAATTCGTAAAGGTCCCTCCACCTTTTAAAATTAATACTGAAAATATTAGATTTTATAATCTAATAACATTTTTTGTAAAACCAATATTTTCCTGAAGCTAGTTATTAAACAAAAACATTTTTAATTGCATACTGCATATATAGTACCGTTAATGCAGCACCATTATCAGATAATTGTGAATATATAATGCGTTTTACAAAATTTTAAAAAACTAAAAGGATTCATAAAAATTATTTTTTAAAGATAGCACTAAATTCAAAATACACTTTGTTTAAAACTTTTGTTCTATTTTGTTGACTATTTCACATTTACACTTACTTTAAATTTCAAAAAATCAAATAATTAACAATCAGTATATGTATGTATTCGTCTAATCAAGGGTCACAGATTTCTCTTCCAGTGCACTTTCAATGTTCTTTAAATAACTTATAGAAGCTTGTCGTTCTGAAATATATATAAAAGTTAATCTTTGCACAGACTCTACTCTGCTGATGTCCACTATTTTCAATATTTTATTTCCGTCCACCAGCTGTGGCTTTATTGACTATCCTCGGCGCAAGACGGAGGTGTCAGGCGCCTCATGCGTTAACACGAGTTAATCGAATGGTGATCTGTTATTGAAAATGTGGCCATCTTATTTTTATGTTTCTTTAATATCTGCTAGACCAAGTGATTTTTTCCAACAACCGAATGTCAGCACCCTTCAACAAAACTGACAATATTAAAAGTGATTATTAAAAAAATACCTATTTCATACAGTAAGTTAATTTTGTTTTTAGATATGATATTAGTATCTGTAAAAAGTATTTATACATGTATACAAATGAATAAATTCCAAGGATTTTTTCTTCTAAATATATACAACATGTATTGTATTGTCGCGTATATAACTGCAAAATCCTGTGCGCACAGATAATTTACTTTCAATCTAGATCGGCTGCGAAAATATGTTGAACGTGAATAATGATTTTCCTTATAGGTTTAAAGTGTTTCATAATTGGACGACACAATCAAAAAGATTGAGACATATACCCCCACTATTAAATTAATTAAGCTAAAAAATATATTGTTCCGTGAATTACTGTTACCAATCCAATCTGACAAAATCACACAGATACAAATTCAACCAAATAGATTTGCTGATACATATCCAGTCAGACTACAATATTCACCAGAAATAAAAATCTAAATTATAGCAAAACAGTCGTTTGTGTAGGTAGATGTTGACCAATATAGTCTATTTAATCCATTCATTATTATTAAATTTAAATAACTAATTTCTAGTCGGGTTATAGCCACTGAGATTTTTATCTCCAAATGCTTGGCATGTGTAAGGCTAAAACCTCTCAGTCATCACACATGTGGCGAATGTGGTTTATACGAACTATAATCATTTGACGTCAAGGTGAAATATAAATGGCAGAGAAATATTTAGTTCATTAACTATAAGTCTACGTCTTTAGAACTGATTAGTTCCAAACAATTAATTGAAAGAAGAAGAAACTGGAAAATCAGGATAAACGAAACTTGTTTAAAATCTGATAGTAGTGTAATCCAACAATGATATTCATCTGAAAGTAGCAAACACATAACTGTTAAATGACTTTTAGTGGAGTTTATTAGCAAATTTTACAATAATTATTGCGAAATATTTCATCACTGAAATTAAGTAAATATGTTTGATTCTTACTGGCTCTGGAAGCTGAAAATAACATTCGTTCTATAATATAATATATAACCCTAATGCAAATGGTTATATATTTTAAGATTGCCACTGAGTGACACATGATTTTAAAGCTCATTTAAGGTTGTGGGTAACGGCGGCACGTATACAAACCACGCGATGCTACATCCAGTGACCTAAGAGACCAACAGAACAGCACCAGAATGACCACTAGTCATAAGTGCTTCTGTAATTAATCCAACTCCAAGAAAACACTTAGTTGAGTAAATTGTATACGTTCTCAAAGCCATTACGTTGGAATCCTGTCTTATAGAAAGTGTTATCGCAGAAATAATCTTTGCATTTGATAAGTAGTTCAAGCAGCATATTCAGGTAAGATTGGTTGTGAAATCTCTGATTCGTTGTACATCATTATAAGATCCACAGTGTTGACTTTTGCTCTTATCTTTACACAAAACTGCCTATACCAGGTGGATCAACCCTTTTGTAATGACAACTAAACGACTGTACTAATTGATATTTTTAAAATTGCAGCACAAAGAACTTCAATTGTTGTATTCGTCGTTATTTTATTACATACTGAATGAGGTAAACAACAATGATAGTGTTGTTGACTTGAACACTTATAGTCGGATTTAAACTGGAAAGTAATTCTATGGAAGTGAAAGCGGATATGGTGTGAGGGGCTCGTAGCCTTCTGGACGAACAGTTTTAGTAGCGGTCCCATGTTGCCAATTCTACGGAAGTGACAAAATATGCTTAGGTAGAAGGACAGTAATTAAACACTGAAATGAACACAGAATTAATAATCTGAAATAAAATTTAAATAGAAATTGTTTTTAAAATCATTACTCATATTACTAAGAATTCTTGAAAATAATAAAATTTGATTTGGCAACACCGTTCCTCCGCCACACCACAGTCCCAATCCCTTTTCAGTTTTATTCAAACTATAACAGTGATAATGAACGCAACTAGCGAAGATTTTTGAAATTTGAGATTCCTGCTTTTGATGTATTAAGAAATAAGTTCATTTAAAATCATTTTGAATAACTTTAAATATGATAATGATTAATCTCTCTAGGTTTTGGAAAAATTGTTTTATTTATCGAAATTGAGTGAAAATTTTTAGCTTTTGAAAATGTAGATTACATTTTAGCGAAAAAAATTAAGCAAACTTGTAAAATATTTAGGTTTTTCCACATTTATAAATAATAATTGAAGTAAAGTTGTTCAATTCCTCCCTTCTAGGATATGATTGTTTCAGCTCACAAAAGAAAATTCAGCTCACGCCGATAGACGAGCTGAAGGGTATTTTAAAGACTTAATCCTAATCAGTAAGTGCAATAACTAGTTGTCACCTAATAAGCACAACTAAATTCATATGTATTATCTTTTAACAGTCCAACAATTTTCGTGATCTAATTAAACATTTATGATATATACGATTATGTTATTTCGCAATTTTTATTAGCTAAAATAAAAACACATACGTAATTAGTTTAATATAATTTAATCATATTTTGTATACTTAAAATGCCATCATAATTATGTTAAGTAATATTCCAAATTTTAAAATTGATTTATATACAATATATTAATCATTTTGTTTACAAATAAAACCCTCTAAACACACTTAAATAGCACAAATACTGTTCAGCTCAGCGAGTCAAAGTATCTTAGAAATCAAATGTCACGGTAGACATGGAGATCAAAGAAGAAATTGTCAGAACTTGTTTAAGAGAGTGAGGTTACGATTCAACACACGAAAAGGGTTATTTCTTTCTAAATTTTTGATAATTTCAAACTGATTGAAATAAAAAACTTATTTGTTTAAAATATTTAATACGAACAAACAAAAACGTTATCAGCTGCAATTAACATCCATACTTTCAATTGCACAAATACATTAAACCAGAATGTAGTTTTGATCGTTAATCACGTTCTTGTGATCCAATTATCTTTGTTTGAAGAATATATGAAATGAATAACAAGCATACGAAATTGATGAGAAATCGTGAACCTACTGCTGTTGGAATAAATATTACAAAATTTTATTTCTAAATAGTTAGATCATAATAAATTGTCTACTGTAGTACAATTAAAATTGTTTGAAGTTTGAATAATAGATACATTTATGTTTAGTAGATGAGACATGATTATTTCGTTATATAATTACGGATTTCTCAAAGTAAGCAATTGTACTTTGAAAGTGAAGCAGATGTTGAGAATTCATAACGTCGGTCATGAAAGACACGCTAGCAACATTTACTTCAAGTTATGCCTTACTCTAAGGTCAATTATCTACATGTGCTTCATTAGAGACCTATTTTCTCGTCCTTGTGGAAAATGTTACACTCTAGATACAATATGGTGAAATGTGAATAGTGTACCGACTAGAGTTTAATTTTATGAATTAAAATTTCATTACCAATGTTTATGTAAGTCTGATTATTAATTGTGGGTACTCAATTAAAAAATTAATGTAGCAACTAAATAAGTGTTGTATCGTATGTTGTTTGAGTAAAGGCTTCAACAGCGTTACGGTTATATTTCCCAAATAAATTTGAATATTTGCATACATTAGTAATATATGTAAAAAACATCAATTAGAATAATATATATTAACAGAAATATCTAAATTTTAAAACACATACTTCGGTTGTTTATCGAAGGTTACTGTCAAAGATATCAATGTTGCTTTTAAAATATTTAGAATAATGTATTAACATGTAGTTCAAGAGTTTTATTTATTTTCATATTTTATATTAAATTAGGTTGTGTTTAATTATATATTTTGTAATATTATCTTTGTTTTAGTCTACAACGGTTTTAATATTTTTCTTTTTATCGTCTTAGTTCTTCAATAAGTTTATTAAAAACAATATCGCATAAAGGTTTTTCGTCATTTGAGGGATTGCTTTACAATCCATTACAACGTGAATATTTTTTTAAAAACTTGCGTACATGGTGTAAGCGTGCATAATATTATAGTGACCGAATTGGTTGTTTTTATGTCTGTAGCAGTTGAAAGAGGGTTAACCCACCTGACGGTCTTCCTTCGACCATTGCTATTTTAAGTGATTTTATTTAACTGGGCTGTGATAACCTCCATCAGAGGCATCACCGGCGTCGACCTAATGGTCTTTTGCCGCCCCAATTTCCTTCCTACACCCAATCAGTAATACCCGTCATCCTTATGAAGGAACAGATACTACCGATAGGGTTGTCTAGGATGGTTTCCATCTCTTTCCCCGGAGGGCCTAGAGAGTACAGCCTGGCTCGTCCTAGCGCCTCACACTCCAAAAGAATGTGTTCTGCAGACTCTTCAGCCAAACCACATTTCCTGCATGTATTAACTGCAGCAATTCCTATCTTGTGTAGGTGTTTTCTGAGGTGACAGTGGCTCGTTAAGAGACCAACCACCCACCTCAAATTATCCCTTCTAAGAGAGATGAGTTGTTCCGCATGTTTCTTGCTTGGTCTAATTAACCTTTTAGCAAGTCTACTAGTGGTTGAATTCGTCCAGACCCTGTTCATCCCCTCCCGCATCCACGTATCAACCGCTGCCCTGGCATGTCCATAAGAGATTCCGAGCACCGGTTCCGGGCCAACGAAAGGGGATTCAGAGCCTGACCTGGCTAGTTCATCTGCTCTCTCATTACCATCAATACCTGAGTGGCCAGGAACCCAGCCAACAGTGACCGTGTTCATCTGACCAAGCTTTATCAATGATGAGATGCAGTCCCATACCTGCTTCGACTTTACCTTTGTCGTGTTAAGTGCCTTAATGGCAGCTTGACTATCTGTGAAAATCAGAATGTTCTTACCCATGTATTTCATTATTTGATTCTCCTTGATGCATTCAGAGATAGCACCTACTTCTGCTTGGAAAACAGTAGCATGCTTACCTAGGCTCAGTACGATGGACCTCTCTGGGTTAAACCCATTAATGCCACCGCCTGTACCCATCTCTGTATTTTAAGTGATAGATTGTATACAATTATTTACATGATAAATCAAATAATAAAATCTTTAATATTTCCAAATCGGATAAAACGATACCCTTGAAATTAGCAACACTTGTGGAAACTTTGATTGTCAAATGAATGAATACATAATTTTCCATAATAAACACTTTATTAACATTGTCATAGGAACGTCACCGTGTTACAAATACATTCTTTCTTGTGGGAAATTGTTTTCTTATATATTTTGTTTTTAGCGACTATCAGTATGTTGATCAAAATTAAACTTAAATTTTATAAGAACCCAGACTTAACTTATTGGTCTGGCGATAAATAAAAAAATAGGAGATAGCGATCAAAAAGTTAAATTAAACTTACTTGTATTCATGTACAACCTTTGTTATTGATGTAAATATGGTTTTTCCCCCCTACCCCCATCCCCAAGAAGTAGGAAAACAAGAATCTTTTAGTAATGAATTTAAAAAATGTTTTAACGTGGTATAAGATAAAATAAATGGAAAAGAGAATATTTTTTCCTTATTTAAACATTCAAGAGTTGTTATTAACAACATTTGTTTCCTTATCATTAATTATTAAATAACTCGTTGTATGTATATCATCAGATACCAATTAATATTCTGATAAAATATTTATTGCTATTAAAAGATGGCTTAAATTAAGAGTAAAATTAATTAAAAACTATATTTTCAGAGTAAAGTGAGTGGAGATGGGGAAGTGTTGAACGGTTGCCGCAAGGTAAATGTGAGTGGTATTCATTAACGTGTAGCGAGGCAAGAGAGCCCCCCCTTAATAAGGTCCATTTAAGACCACCTTTTTATACGAGTAACACATAATTTACTGATGCAAACGATATTAAAGTACCTGCACCACTTTACCTTTTATTTTAAGTTACACTTACATTTTATGTTGCATTAAATCGTTGGACTCGTTATCTCCTAACACAGGGGACATGTTGAATCATAACACTTGTGTCTTAAAACACTCACAATGATGGTGATCAAACATGCAGGAACTTTCTCACTTTAAAAGAGATAAAGGCAACAAGATTTTATAGTAATAGGGTGAAGTTAAGATAAAATTGAATATAAAACGGTATACAAGGCGAAGACTATTCATTTTTTGATTTTTACTTTTTCACATATTCGTAGTACAGTATCTATAAACGGGGAATAACTCAATAGTAAAAAAAAGAATTTTTTCTCACCTAAACGTAATATAAAAACATTTTTGAGAAGATATCGATGAATATTATTTAATGGCAAACTTCCTTGGGTATCCGACATGGCATCTTGATTGATAACTAGCTTTCCTGTGTCACCACAGATGAGATTTTAGTGGAGCTACATTCGCAGAATTATATATGAAGGTTTCAAGACAAATGATGACACCATACGGAGAACAAGGTACAGTCACAACTATAAAACATTCACGGATAAGTACTATTGCATGATAGTACATATATTAATACTACTACATTTGTTGGTCAACTATCATGCTCACTCTAAACAGATAAAGTTTAACGAAGAAAAATTATGATTAGATTTTTGTAGAAACCCTTTTATGGGACCTCCTGAAATAAAAAACAAGAAGATCCGTTGAATTAATTTTCTTCAAAATTAGCAAATTTTTGGCTCCTAATTCAAGTATAACATAATCGTCGTATATCAAAAATGTCTTGTATCAAAATTGTGGGTACGTTCCTGCCAAAACACAAATATTTCTTATCTCAAAATTGGAAATAACGATTTGATCAATATAGCCTCAAAGGAGCATAACAAAACGTATTGGTCACTTTCCTTTAACAAATTTTTATTCAGGTCTTATTTAGAAAATAATTCTCTAAAAAAAAGTGTCTATAGCATTGACATACAAGTCAAATTTCTCGAAATCGTCTCTACAAATTTTGTTAAATTACGAAAGTTAATAACGGGAACCTTACATTGCAACCTCCTACATTGCAATTTAAAAAATGAGATTCTGGATCGACTATCAAAAGATAAAAATAAAATATCCATGACAATCACTAATAACAAAATTGAGGTAATATAAAATAGAAACTTTTTTGTATAAGTGGATACAAAACAAATCTCCGCAAAAGCTTAGAATCAATATGTATGGTCTATGGTATCGTACGAGCAAGAACAAGGCACGGTTACGTTTAGTAATGGTTATATTTTGGTTTCTGTACATATGTCCAATGTTTATGAACATTGATAGATTACTGAATAATAATACCCCAACTCGAGGGAGAGGTTTTCGCATAATACAAACTTCGAATAAAAGGACTTCAACTCATACGTGAATACTTAATGGAGTGGAGGGATTATCGAAAAAAGAAATACAGCGGATTGTTTTAAGGCATGACAAGGGATTTGAAATTTGAAATTCTCCGAGGGCTTACTGTAAATTGAAAAAAAAGACACCAAAAACTTTAATCAACCGTAAATAAACAAAGATATGAAGAGTCAGCTACGAAAGTGATTGATTCCACGTAGAACGCCAAAGAGAGGGGACACTTTAATTGAGAAGATTATACAGCAGGGCATACCGGAAGCAATGCTTTCCAACCCTAAAATTAGCTGACAAGCAAATTCAAATGAATGGAGGACGAGAAGGGGGTTGGGAGACCGGCCAAGTAAAAAGAACAAAAAAGAATGCTTTGGTAAGGTGTAACGAATATAGAAAACGACGAGGAGCTGAGAGGGCGGGAAAGAAGGGCGGACAGTGCCTTGTTGAAGGGGAGAACATGGTGGAAAAAAACGTTGCCTTGTCTTGGAGTGCAGTCAAAAACAAAGGGAAAGCGGCGTCCCGTACAATCCTGGGCATTATTCGAGTCGAAAAACAAAAGCACCCGTTGTAACAATGGCTGCCTCTTGAGGGGTGGGAAGTCTCAAGTGGAAACTGTACAGAAATGCGCCTTGGAGTAATGAAACAAAAACATCGTGACGCCTTTAATATTTCATTATATCACCTGTCGTCCGTATGTAACGTACAATGCCGCAGCCTCCTAGCTTAATTACTTTGGGATTTAACTAAATTCCTAGGAAACAAAAACCTGTAGGGACTTCTTTCCAACTACTATTCATATATATATATATACACATATTAAATTTACTAAATACACAATTTGTTAATAAAATTAACTAAACATAATATAGGTTCCCAGTAAAATACGAGTAGTTGAGGGAATTAATATTATTCATATAATTAATTTAGATATTTATCATCACTTGTGTATATACAATTAATATAGGACGTTTCGAGAGTAGATCAACTGTCGTTATTAAGCGATAAACCTAAAACTTGAAAAGGGTCAAACCTAGTAGCCTAGAATAAAAATCAAATAACCTAAGATGGTCCAAATCTTGAAACGTCGTGTAATGACGTACAGTAATGATGGTAAATCTGAGAATATATTATACCAATAACGTGAACAATAATTAATCATGATCCAACAACTTTATAAAAAGTAGGTCCTAAGATTTTGAAAAATGTCTACAACACGTACTACGATGTAAAAAATAAGGACAAAACAGACGAATCCTTTCTTTAAAGTGAACGCTGCTTTCATTTTGTACATGTTCTTAATACAATGCGTAAAATAATTTTAACAATTTGTTATATCAACAAAATAATTAAACTCGTAATAAAATCAGCAAAGCTGTAAACATTTGTTTGACATCATCAAAATATGTGATACAATTTTTTTTCTTTTAGTTTAATGGTACAAAACTTGTCGGTCATCACCCCCTTATAAAAAAAAAGGAAGAAAGATGAGCATAAATTAAAAACCCCTAAACCTCGAATACTCAGGCTCAGAAAAGAATCATAGGGAAAGGGTCTCTGAGTTGCTCAAGAGAGATCAAATAGGATCTAACTCAAGACTACATGTAAAAGTCTTCTTCGGGACTCGTACTAATAAAAGCGAAACCTGAAGGGTAATATGTGTTACAATTTATTGCTCCTGTTGCTATTATGATTTTGTTATAAACGAAATTGATAAAACAATTACGTTTATAAAAATTCCATGACGGTACAACTCGTTTCTCAAATAAAAAAGAAGATACCAATAGAGGTAGTATAATGATAAAAAGAATTTCGTTAGTTTTAACTAATAGAGCAATTAACTGAACAACAAATAAAAGTAATTTTTCATATTGTAAAAGTATCAGATTTGGTCCTTTTAATCGAACCGGCAGAAAATCATAGTATTGTGTAACTCTTTGCTAGAGGAAAATACATGTCCAAGTAAATCGTATACGTTATTTAAATTTTGTTAATATTAAGTATCAATACAGAAATTCTAGCTTTGCGATCACTTATGGATACGCGTACACCTGGCGCGATGAAATATCCACCGATACTACACTAATTATTAAGGTAATTTCGCATGCATTGTTTTTTCTTACTGTGGATATACAAAGTTAACGGGTTTCTATATATTCGTATACAAATAGAAAGTATTTCAGTTTGCTTTAAATAAATTGGTCAAAAGTGCAAACAATATTTTTCCTCGTGAATAAAGGAGAAACCCTTCTCTGTAATCATCGTCTTATTATACAAAATATAAGAAGAAAATGCCAAAAATTAGATACCCCGCTTCTCTATTTCCCTTCTAAAATGTTAATAGCATCAGGATCGGAAACGAAAGAGTTGGTCAAGAGAGAACTGATAGGAAAGATGGAAAAAAGAGCTATCTAACCTGAAACTAATTAAAGAAAAGTGTTTTTAACATTTAGACTATAATAATTTTTGTGCACAGACATATTACTGTAAAAATGATATTTTTTTTGGAATCAGGAACTGACAAAACTGACATATTGGTAAAAATCAGAAAGATACTTTCTATATATACTACATATTTAGTGAGAAAATAAAAACAATATTTTCGCTATAACCTATAATTTGTTTAAATTAGCTAGTGTAAACACGATCACAGTCAATGATACAAACTAGGTTTATTTTGTCATGTATTTTTTTTAAATCCATTAGAAAGTTAAAATCGTGATTAAAAACAACTATTCTGCTTATGGAGAGTGATGTAGGGGAGTGTATGTGTCCACAAGTAACCTTTAAAACAGGAAAAATAAACGTAAAAACCTGGTAAGCTTTTAGACAGTTTATTGTTCTTTAGCAAGTGATGAAAATAGAGACTCCACTTGCGAACTCAACAAAAACAAATGGAAATTACATCTTACTTTATTTATCGAAATAGTGTTTAATTAAACTGTATTTTGTATACATTAATTTCTGTAAGTTTGATATATTACACAAGGAATGTATACAAGGATTTAGATTAAACTAATGGATATATTTGATTAATAGTTTAACAGAAATTTAACTCACGAATTTGTATATGCTATCAGATGACCAAGAGCGCAAACCACATATAAACTCAAATATTTAAAATTAATCATAGTTAAATTTTTTTCTTAAGGTTTTGGAATATTTCAATCAATATTTGTTGATTGAGTTTGAGGATAATAAATAAATTAACTATGTTTAAGCTGATTTTATAAACATCTATCTGGAACTTTTCGAATCACAATTAGGGGCAAAAAGTATTGCAGCTACCTTAAACGATGGAGGCAAGACGACTCAATCTGTCTTGAAGTTACCTCTCAACCTAAGCACAATGACATGGCTTAAGTACTTCGAGAAGCCATAGTCATCGTATGGGATGAGTGCAACAAGGCTCACAAGGGAGGTATTGAGGCTCTAAACAGAACGATCCACTACATTAGGGGCTGCAGCCGTCTTATAGGTGGAGTTACGGTGCTATTGGTTCATGACAAACCTTGCCTATGTGCTACGGGGAACATAAAGCATGTCTCAAGTCATCCTTCTTATGGCCTAATTTCAAAGTCCTGTCCTTTAAGAGTTAACATCGTGTTCACCTCCAACGTTTCTTGGAGCAGTGGAGTATTCTGACTTATTGATTTATATTGGTGTTAGCAAGGTTTTGGTAAAGGAGGGGAGAATAAATATTCCTGGCAACGTTTGCGATTTTGTAGGAAATCTGATCAGCTTATATGACAGAATGATATCCCAACATTCATCAGACTGGAGAAGATTGCGATGATTCTAACTCCAACAGAATCAACACCTTGCTGTTGGAGAGGTTGCTGACTGAGCGTAGACGTATGAGTTGATGCTAATTGGAGGTCGAGGTAGCAATATATTACCCTGTGGAGTTCTTGCTAACTCTAGACACGCCTTATGTCCTCTACCTCAAGGTTGGCGCTCCAATCATGCTGTTTCCCTAATCTAAAACCTCCGAAACTACGTAATGGCACCAGGCTTAGGGTGAAGACTCTGCAAAAACAATTCATCCAAACTCCGATTTTCACAGGCGTACGATTGCTATGCTATGCTATGCTAGGCAAGTTATTAGCTAGTCTATCCAGAACAAAAAGCCAGGGACGGTGGTGGGATCAAAGGGTTTAAGCCCACGTATTTAATTGTTGTTAAACTGACAATAAGGACTGGCTTCTCCAACAGAAACTTAGCTTACCCTCTCTAACTAAATAATACAGCAACATTTTTAACAACTCATTAATATTCAATAGTTGATTGATCAAATTGATCGAGTTTAAAAAGTTTCTCTTAGTTTTAAAATACCGGTATTAAACTTCACAAATAACCCATTTCTATTTCCTGATTTTCTTCTATTTTAACTAATAATCACCGTAGCGTAAAATGGGTATCGAAACTAGTATATATATTTGTATAGAGGTCCATTGAGCGCGAAAAAGTGGATTTTGTAAAGAACGGGGAGACAAAACTTCATGAAATTTGGTATATGCGTCTACCTTGAGACTTTTTTTACTAACAATTTGGGAGTGTCTACCATAAGGCCAAAACTGAAAACTGATCTACGAATCCAAACAACATGTATTAATCCAATTACCTAAAAAATGTTGGTTCGTGAGTTACCGATATAAAAGAACAACAAAAATCTGTCATAAAAAATGCTATAAAAAGACGTAAATTCTCAAAATTGACGAAATTGAAGAAAAACCCTAAGCCCGTTATCAAATCACAAGTAAAAGAAAATCATTGTTCTGGAATATTTACAAAAAAAAAAACAATTAAATATAATATTTAATGGTGTCTTTAAAAAATAGAGTTCAATCTAATACGATTTATGGATAAGACATGTTTATAGCTCAAGTATTATAAATATCTTTCAAGAAATAAAAACCACAAAAAGTTTATAAAGGAGACATACCTTTCTATACAAACGTGTTCCCCATAAGAAATTTATGGGGAAAGCTTATTAATGAAAAAAGTTATACTTTTTAATTCCAAACATTTTTGAGGATATAGCGAAGAATGTTATTTTTTATTAATATTTGATTTTTATAAATGTGAATAATACAAAGTTTTTGCAATTTTTTCGCACTGTTCATTTAGTAAATATTTTGAATTGTTTAGCCTTTTTGGTGATAACATTAAGCCAGAAATTACGACAGCTCTTGCATACGTAATTACCGCTCGTTCAATGCATGTGTTCAATCCAGCTCAATTGGTTATATATAACTGGTGCTCTAAGACCTTTCAACTTTTACTACTCTTGAATTTAATATGGAGAGCTACATATCAATCGTTTCTTCTACTTTTAACAAATTGTATTGTTTAATGAATTAGTTTTGACGAATAGGACAGGAAGTCATATTTTATTAAAATAAGGCTTCCTGCTCCCTCGAACTGCCTCCAATCAATTCCCGTATGACATTATCGTGTACCTCATTCTCCAGATTTGTGACATTTGCAGTTAATTACAACGTTACGTATTAATATAGTATTCAACATATCATAAACACAATACTGCACATTATGGTGTGATTGAATTTAGGTAATTATAATAATAACCGTGATTACAGTCATACAAATAGTTTGGCAGTAAATAACATTATCAGCATCAAACTAAATAGAGCTGGGGTGAAAACAAATGACGGAAAATGTTGATTGACTCTTGCCATTCTAGAAAATTGGGTGGAATTGTGTACACCTGTAAAAATCACAAAACTGGTATTTAAATTTTTTTATTTTTTTTTTATAAAGAACGCTATCAATTAAACAATTTAAAACAAAAAAAATTAAGTAATTTTATTTCTAGTTTCATTTTAAAAGAATTTTAAAATAAGAAGGTCGTTGGGTATGACTTTTTTGTTATTTTTTATTTACACCATTGAATACCCAGTGACATCGAAGGTTATGCTTATTAATACTTTTTGTATTATATTTATTTACCTGTGAATTTTTTCCTTGCTGTTTTAAGTAACTTAAATACTTTATAAAAACAGCCAATATATTTTATTGATATAAAATAATAATAGATAAACAGGACCATTTAAAAACAAACTGTGCATAAACTTTTTTACATATGCACGAGATGCTAACAGTTAGTTGTTTCACTTTAATACAAACTAAACCGTATTCAGAACCGAAAATTGTATAAGCTCTTTACCATCAAATATTATCAATGCTGGGGTACTGCTGATTACAAAGAACCTGTATGTTTAGGTAACTATTGCTAACATACTGTAGATTTCAACTCTCTTAATGTCAAAGACGTCATGTTGTGTATCCCAAAAATATATTATACCTACGATTTTTTATTTATATTTCATTATTATTCGACTCTTCAATAGACATTACTGCATTCAACTGATCAGGTTCTGCTTTAATTTGGATCTTAATTTACTTTATATTTTAACTTATTTATATTAAATTGAATAAAAAGTTGTCTGGTTCTAATATAACAACTTTGTTTATAATCTCATTATGTTCTTTTTCATTTTCTCCAGCAATCAAAACATAATAAAAATAAATTAAAACTCCTTGTATATAACTAAAGTTTTTCTCATTAGTCTTCTAAACAATTTCTGGTTCATTAAACAAACCCAAAGGTAAAGCGTTTGAAAAACGTCACTGGAATAGTAATCCAAATCTATACGATAAAATCATATAGCTCATCTTCAAGTTAAACAAACTTTATACAAATTTATTAGATACAGTTAGTATAAGATAATCTAAATTCGAAATTAATTAAAATAGGTGGTTAAAACCCTTAGTCATGCCTTGTGGATAAGACAAATCTTTAGTTTTAACTATCAGGTTTTTTAATGACTACTAAATTACTCAAACACCTTTTTTCCAACTTTGGTATAGTACTTCTTTTAACATATTAGGTTATTTTTAGGTTTAACAACTAAAAGCACCTATCTTGATGGCTCAATATTTCCTTTTAAATGTATTTATATTCATTTGTTCAAGTACTTCAAAAATATATTTTTTTCATTATTGTATCTTATTACAGCAGGCAAAAAAGCTTTACTACTTAAATCAACTCTTTTTAGTACATTCAGTTTAACAAATACTTTTCCCATTTATTTACTTTTATATCTATATGCTGAATTTCTTACCTATTACCTTTTAATGCTGAAGTTTTGTTTTTACTTTTTAGACTTTGCAAAAGAATTGCCACCATATCTAGGTCCACATGTTTAAATAAGCTTCTACGAGCACATTGGTAACTTTTAGATTAGATTAGTTATTTAAACTTATTTTCTTTAACATATCAATATTATCTTCCACTCCAGTAACAAGTTTAAAATGAATTACTATTTTGTTTCATGTTAAAATAACCAACACTTTTACAACAACAGTATCAATCACATTCATTCTGAGAACAAGAAAAACATAAATACTCATTTTCATGAAGGTCAAATTTTATAAACCTGACAATCCACGGAAAAAGTTATTTGAATATCAACTTAAGCTAAATTTTGTTCAAAATTGAACAATTTCAGTGTGTTTTCAGTTGTGTTTTTTTCTTGCGTTTTAAATGCGAAAAACCTCTCAATCATGGATAAAAAAAAGAGAAAAAGAACATAAAATAAAGACCTCTTACCCTCGAATACTCTTAATAGCTTCAGAGTACAAATATATTTACACGAATATTACTATTAGATTTATTATTATTATTATTCAAACTAGGTTCATAATCCTTAGACCTGTTTCTTAATCTTGGCCTGTTGTTGATTATACAGGTTTGTAGCATAATTAAACTTGAACCTACTATTACAGGCTTCATTAATGTTATTTTCTTGTAAGGAATCCGTCTCTAAACCGATTTCAGTTGCATTACCCATTTCTAATGTTTTCCAAGAATAAATATGATACTCTTAACAATGACTATTGTGTTGCAATTCCTATCCCCATCTCTTTCGGTTAGGTGTTGGGACTCACAAGAGTTCATCAACTTCTTTACTTCAATCGAGAAATTAGTAGATGATCTTTTGATAAAGTAAATCATTTCAATGACAATATTTTCTTCAGGTTTAATGTATTAAATAATTAAACTGCATCCTGACCTATTACATTAATAATATCACGTCACGTAGTTTATTCAGCGTAGTTTCTAAACCAGATGTTTTAAAAAATATTTCGAAATTTTGTCGTTTCGAAATTTTTAATACCTCAACTCATTCAAATTTATACTGCCAATGAGATTATTTATATGAGTTTATAAATTAACAAATTATTTGAACTCCAGCTGCACTTTATTATTTTTTATATTACTCAAAAACTAAATAATAATTAATAATAACGAAAAATGATAAAACCATTATAGTTTTTTTTTAAATATTAATAAAATCACTAAAAATGATCAACAGTGATGTTGGTATATCTAACCAATTTTAATTTGATCATGTAAAACCCATAACTCTGAAATATTCTGGACATAGTAACCAGTTTTTACAACTCTAATTTAAACGCGTATTATTAGAATATACAAAATAATACAGGCTATAAGTTCTATATTAAAAATCTCAGCATAAAAGGAAGGAATATAAAAAACATTACCTACATTTTCCTCGAGATATCCAACAAAAGCTTTGAAAAAAATACATTGTGTAGGTCGTTCGTACACGTTGGAACAAAACGACATATGGATGAAACATAACATTATTCAAGCTACTACAAAGACATTTCCATAAAGAAAGAAAGAAAACAGCTGTTCTAGAAACTTGTTATAGGGCTGATATTTGTAGGACTGTGAGGCGTTGCCAGGCGATTTAATCAATACTTGTGGTCTTTATAGAAGTCTTTTTTGTACGCTAAAGCTAGGTGAGAAAATAAGTGGCATGCAGCCAGAGGACAAAACTCGTTCTAAACTTCTTCTAATTACCGAAATGGGTTAAAGCATCCAACTTCAGTTAAAGGACCCCCATTAACGCAAAATGAACTAACTTAATGAATTGTCGCATGCACAAAACAAATTAATCGTTTTGCTTCCATTTTTCCCTGCTCCTAATTGCATTTGGCAGATATCCTTTTCATCTTTTTAACGACACTTCTTATTCAGCTTTTGTTTTAACAAAATTTGAATAGAGCTCTACTGTACATTCGCTATATGCTTAATTAAAATTTAAAATTGCATTGTAATAATAGAATAAATGGTATAATTAAAACATAAACATTGGTATAAGTAAATTACCGTTTTATCCAATAAGACCATTATGTCTCAAGACTTTATTCTAGTGTAATCCAATCCTTTTTAATGAACTATACAAAGTTATTATGTTTTCTTAACATATTTAGATTAATTACTTTTAAGAGTTTAGAAAAATCTCAACATGCATGTACAAGGCGTTGAAGTAAGTTAAGGTAATTAATTCCCTTATTGGAGGGGGAAACTGTTGTACCGAATACTCAAGCTCTGCTAATTGGACTTTTTATATTTTTAATAATAATATTAAGTAGTAAAGCAAAACAACTGTGTAACTTAAAACTTGATTCTAAGAAGAAAACTCTCGCTTTATAAATTATCTTACAATTTAAACTTACAACTGGAGATCTGGATATCAAATACTTAAAACCGATGACAAATTTCAACTTCAAAAAAACATATACACAACAAATTCAAATAAAATTGGTCAATAAAAAATTTGTTTGAATTTTTAAGACCGACTTTTTTCTTATCGGAATCTCTTTGAATTTGTGATTGGGTATAACAATAAATAATTCTTTAAAAAACTATAGACATACACAATATAAACATGAATTAGAACGACCACTTTGTTTTTATTCTGGTACTAAAAAACAACATTGTCTCTCGAGTTAAACAATCATGATACGTCCTACTTGATTACTCTTTGCAATAGATGACATTTTTTGAAATTTGAATCCATCCCTCCTCCCCACAAGTCCAAAATTTTAATTAACCGTATAAATAATAAACATTCAACATAAGACCTATTTAAAACAAGAAAATATTCATTAATTAGTTGAGTCAATCATGCTAATAGTAGTAGGTACATTTTAACATGAGCAACAGACTTTTGAAACCGCAATGAGTTTGACCCAGAATCGAATAACAAGCACGTGCACAACATGAGCTCTGTTTTTTCGCATCGGTGGATATTTACAATTCCCCTTTACTTTTCAGAATGTTCACAGGATATTCATTTCAACGTAACTAGAACATGAAAACTATCCTATATATCATAAGGTAACACGGTCAGATTTGAACAAGTTTTATTCGACCGCTACTTCAATATTCGATCGATGATGGATGGAGCAATAATCCCCCTCTCCTTCCATTTCCATTATTTAATTTATCTTATAACGTTCAATAAATAATAGAGAATGAACATAGCAGTTGGTATGTTCAAGGCTAGGCATCGTTATAAATAACTAGTTGACCACACATATTTATGCAACAATATCCTACATCTGATCAATAGTATTCAAAATAGATCGTGTAGGTTTTCATTATACATTTTAATGGTCTCAAAGCTAAAGTATTATCTTAGCAACTATGTAGGTGACATATAAGAACCGGAGTCCTTGAAAACTCTTCTAATAGCATCAGGGTTAGTAGAGAACAAGTTTGTCAAAAGAAACCATCTCACCCAAGACTACATGAAAAATTGTTTAAATCCAACTAGGATCCCTCGTCTTTCCCACTCTCGTACTCAGTACAGGATAAAACTTGAGGGGTTGCAAGTATGAAGAGGGTGTGTTTAGCGTCGAACATTTTGCATTTCTTCTGTATGTTTGTGCGTTTATTACGCACTTACTGCCAAACTTTCTATCAATCTTTCTAAAATTTAAAAATAATATTCTTTGTACCTAAACTAAAAGATATATTAGACTTTTAAAATGTTATTTTCCGTTTTAAAAACGGAGTCCACTCAAAATGTTCACCGTTTCAAGCCGGTGTTTCAAATGTAAATAGGGCGTGCGCTCTCAAAAGTATTAAATATAATGCTGTGAATAAGGAATAATGGAAAAGACGAAGCAAACCGTCGTAAAAACCTCAAATGTATAACTAAATTTGAACTCTTTTCCTAAAACTAAAAAGCATGACATTTTAAATTTATTGATTTTTAGATTTTAACGCTAATACGTTTTTTACCAACAAGTATTGAAAATACAATAATATTTCAAGTGAAAAATATACGACCTAGACTGGGAATCGAACCCAATACCTTTGGGTTTACGCGCCAATGCTCTACCAACTGAGCTATCCTAGTCGCTTCTCAAACAGGGCGTAGACTTCTCACTTGACTTTGCTTTATTGTTGCAATTTTTGAGTTGCCACAATTTTTTACTTGAAATATTATTGTATTTTCAATACTTGCTGGTAAAAAACGTATTAGCGTTAAAATCAATAAATTAAAAATTAATAAACACATACGTAAGGGCTGTAAGATGAGTAAATAATAATTTCAATGTCGTATATTACTCAATCAATTTATGTAAACAATAGTTGAATCCCTTACTTTTAAACGATCAGTGACTTACTGTTTATGAAATCACTAGTTATATCCTTCCTTATTAATAGCTAGGAAATTCGTTCATTTAATTGTTTGTATCAACTACAATGTATACTTTCAAAAGTTACTGAGAATGGATATGTCCTCTTGAGAAACATAAAAGATAACAATAACAAATATATTTATCTCAAAATTAAAGGGAGAAATACCAATTATTTCGTCGTATTAAAAGATAAAACATTACAGTAGATTTAATATTAAAATTAGAACCAACAATATAATGTTATTAATTCTTCACAACAAAGTATTTAGTACAATTTTACAGCACAACTAAATTTAAACTTCATTTTTTTAAACAAACAAAATAAAATATACTGAATTCCCTACACTCAAAACGTCCTTGTAAAGAAGGGATCAAATTGTTAGCTGATCAATACACTCTTATTAATTGGTTATACACTGCAAACTCGTTTATTCTGAACACTGTTTACCAAACCAATTATTGTAAACCTTACAGAATCAATACTTTAAAAACAGCAACAACTACCAATCATTATTTTGCAATAACTTATTACTTAAACTAACTCTTTTGTTTAATTAGACATCACCAAATAACTAAATTAATTAAAGGTGTATTTAGACTTTATTAACTATATTACTTGAAGCTGATATTTAAACCAAAATAAAATAATAGAACATTTTTAGACGTGGTAATTTCAAATTAACTATTTTTTACTAACTCAATCTACATCAAATTGAAACAATTCCAAGTGAATAAATTAAGGAAAATTTTTCATAAAATCAATCATCGCGTAGTTCAGTTGACTAGAAAATATAAATTTTAAATTCACTCTAAACAATAATTTGATGAAAACGGTTGCATAAATCCGTTACCGCAAGACAAAGCACTCGCTTGGGATTAGACAGACCTGATGTTCAGACATTTTACTTTTCTCAGATGAATAAAGAATGTTTCCAATTTACTTGGTAAAAATCATGATAAATTGTTCGCTGGAGCGGACCGCCACACACCTATGGGAACGCCTCTCACTAAAAAAACTTGCAACCCTTTTGAGGTTAGCGGGGGAAATCAATATCACACCGAAGCTTAGGCTTACTGCTTCCCGGCTCTTTGCTAAGGCCTCGCGCATAAATTAAGCCAACCAAGGGTGGCCACTGCTTGTGTAAACATCTAAGCATTCTAAATTAAATTACACATTTTTTGTTTTAATTTAAATGCATTAAATTTACAAACAGCATAGAAAAATTATCAAAATTAATGTACTTATAGAAATTAAGAGTAATGATTCCCTACACAAACACTACACCTTCGAAACACATTCTTACCTCGATAACATCCACACATACTCAAATAAACAATAGATGTTGAAAAATATCCTATATTTGTACATAATCAAATGTGAAAAAATATTTAATACTCATTACAGACTAAAAATGAATACTATTTAGATTCCCACAAACATATTCTTAAATCATATATATTCATACAAGCATCAACCTAAGAAATGTCATCAGTGTTCTAGTCCATTATAAAGATAATTATTTACACATAAAGTAATGACAATCCATGCTAAAACCTAAAGAAACGAATACAGAGTGAAAACTTCAATAAACTGTGCATAACATTATACAAGCTTTCTCGCCCACCCATTCCCAAAACTAAACAAAACTATTCTTGCTACAAAGGACAGTTTGGTAGTCGTCTGTCAAAAATGTAAATAAACTGAAACTGGGCTAGACCTTGCTACGTTTGTGTCATAAACACGTCCTTATCGTAAATCGTATTTGATTAACATCAAGGTTTTAATAAGACGGCCAACGTTCATTTTTGTTTTAGCCAATTATTCCTGAACCGCATTTTTGCCCTTTTTTCCTTTCCGATTTGCCACACGGGTTAGGTCTTTAAACTTAACACTTCACTAAAATTTGAACAAAATAGTTTATAGGAAATTATATATTTTATAAATGCCTCATGATCGATCACTAATGAACGACATTTTAGGAAAGATGGGTACCTATACGTTTTATTTGGATCCTTAAAAGATACACTTGAACAAAATTTGAGAAAATCTAATTTTTATATGGAAAACCAATTTTTGAGTTATTGAATAATGGAAGAAAATCCCAAGAGAGGATAAAATGCCGACTAACAAATTTTATTGAAATCGGTCAATCGTCTCTAAAGCCCTACACACCACGACGCACACCAGGCAGAAAAAAACATTTTACAAAACCATTTTAGGACACCATAACGGATATATCAGCAAGAAACTCGACATCGATTTTTTGACCCATCATTTAACTTTCTATATGCATGTAAGAAAGTAAAAATATCATTAACAAATATTGCTATTCTTTGTTATTATAGTTAATTAACTTTCAGATTACAACCGAAGAACAGGTTTTAACAGTGGATCTTTATATATAGATACAAACGCTTTTTATAGATATAAAATTCACAGATCCAAAGTCTGGAGGGAATGATCAGATCTACAATTTGATTAAGGATAATGGTACTGCGATAGGGTTAAAAATGGATAGCTATGATAGGGAGATTGAAAGTAAATGCATGTTAATTTTGTTTACAATCTTATTCAAAATAAAATAATAAGCAGTTGTGAAATTATAGTTCTTATTTAAGAACTACAAAAGTAATAGTTTTACTGTATTTCGTTTCATTACTAAACTAACAATATTTTCAATATGCGCGTTTAACATTTATTTTCCATCCATTTAAGCAATTATTTTATAGCATTAAACTACATTTAAAATAAAGAATTTTTTTTAATTTTTCGTTTTAAACTTATATGAGATTAAGACCTTAAAAAATCGTTGGATATCCGAACGTCTGACCTTTTAAATGTATTATTTCTGTAGTCCAAATAGTTGGACCGATTTCCATACCGTTGACTAACATCTTCATTCGGCGAGTCTAGTTATATACAAACAAGCCGGTATGTCAAAATTTGTATTTTATCTCTGACAAAAATTAAAAAAACTCGAAAAACACATCTAGCAAAAAGCTGAGTTCTTTTAACCCCTTAAAATATTACACAGAGAAAAACATGATTTTTCGTTATTATTTGGCTATTTTCATAAACATCGTTACTTCTTCTTCTACTTACACCCCTAGGCACTACCATTTACGTTTATCATCATTTATTGGAAAATGTAGTTACATATTTCGAAACTATTCTACTTTTATTTGCTCTACCGGATCATGTCCGGCATTAAATATATTACCTCCTACAGTATAGGTTACTTTTATTCCTGTCAAGATAGATTATGTTTGTATATAACATTTTATTAATATTGGGGCGGCAAAAAAATAGAGCAAATGCTTTTGAGTAGAAGATTGAAGTATGGGCATTTCCTTTTTTTTCTTATGAATAACCTCTACTTAAAGTTGAACCTTCTACTCAACTCATTGCAGCATCTTCTCCACTACTTTACTCATATTACATTCACGTACTCTACAAATATCGTTAAGTCGATTTTAATTACGACTCATACTTTTAATTTTAATAATCTCTCTACTCATTAATCCCAGAAAATGCTCACTCATGCAAGACGTATTTTCTTCAGAAAATCGAAAAATAGTTTCATAATCCTGGAGTCGGGCGTTAACCGGAATTTAGAGTCTCTTCTACCCCTAACAATTCTTTGGTAGTTGTGACATTTTCAAACACTAATCTGCTTCAGACCAACACCCCACCTTTTTAGAACATAACCTCCAAATGTTATGCTGTTTTTAACTCATACAACAAAAAGCATAAAATTGTAAGTTCAAAGCAGACTAATATTTCACTTGAATGAGTATACAGTATCTACATTCCTATAAATAATGTCGACATGCACGCCCTTTACAAAAGCAAATACAATTTTAATTTGATTTTACTTGCGTACTCTCATTGTCTCGGTTGATTTGATTATGTCTTCGAACACGCTATGATTGCAATATTAAAGGGGGTAGAGAGGGATTATTATCATCCCTGTATAAAGCTGTAATACTCGTTCGCAGCACACGCAACGGTCACTGACCTCCCTTCAATCTTGATATGCGTGGGTCCACGTGTGCGTGTATGAACAGACACCAATTAATGTTTCTCCCTTCACTCATTTACGTGTTACTAATTAATCTCTATCGTAACATTGGCTGAAGAGAAAGATGAACGATGTTTGCGTTACATGCTATCTGCTCTTGTTTGGCCAAACGCCTAATATTTGTTACATATGTTGTGATGGTTGCTTCTCGTTATACGAATCTAATAATAGTTTCATTAATCAAAACTTTAGCAATCATTTAGTAAGCTCGTGATAAGATGGTATCAATATGTATGAAGTAGGTAATGTAGGATCTACAGGTAAGATGAAGCTTATAAAAACGGTTTGAAAACTGTCTTTCTGAAATTTGAAGATTTTTATATTTGATTATAAGAATAGTAAAACAGAAATTTAGCTGAAACCTGATTAAAATTCCGGCTGTTTTTTTTTTTGTTTTCATTTCCACAAACATTGGAGGTGTAAAAATGAAGTGTTTTTGTAGCAATAACTCCCTTAACATTCACAGTAGACAAAAATACAATAATATCATTGATTGTAGATTTCCAAGCTACACATAACGTGAACCTGAAGGTAAGACGTCGCATGAAAATGTTTAAAATAGAAATTAAATAGTCCTATCATATCTATTTATTTTTAAAATTTTTGTAGAAAACTTGACCAAGCTGTTTGTAGAAAACGAGTATATTTGTGCCAAATATGAAGAAATACAAAAGTGTGACCAGTAGAAGGAAATATTCTGTACTAACAGATTATTATGAAAAATTAATACAATTAACTGTTAGTTAAAAACCGATAGTAGATCGGTTTGGTCAGTGATAGAGAATAGTAAATAAACGTAATAAACTATTACACAAACAAAAAAAAATAAAAACGTTACTACAATCTACAAATCTAAAAAGAAACATAAAATTAAAATAAAATACACTTATGTCCTACAATAAGAGAATCGAGCCCACAAGGGCAAATTCCTATGCTTAGGCATGAATTACTATAGGAAAATAAACCACTTCCATTAAATTGGTAGTACTACAAAAAATGAAGTAAACAGTAAAATGTAACAAACACAAAACAAGTAAAGACACGATAAAAAATAATGACCAAAAACGAACTTTTTTCTGAAATAAGTCTTTTTCAATGATTCCATATTTGACTCACCATTGAGATGAACACGTTATAGTGTAATATTATAAAGACGTCATATTGTATTTATAAAATATGATTCATATTTTACAAGGGCTGTTCAGAAATTAACTTCCGATCAGCTGATAAATTCAAGCTAGTTGCCATAGCAACACACACGGTTTGATATTACAGTCAGCCTTTTTTAATCCATTTAGTTTGTTGCTGTGCTAGTAGTGTACGAATTTAAATGGAGCCTTTTACTGTAACTAACTCCGGTTCTGAGGTTCGTGCTGTGATTCGATTTCTGCAAGCAGACGGACAGAATCCTGCTGATATTCATCGCCGCCTGTGTCGAGTTTATGGTAATAATGTCATGAGTGACAGTGCTGCGAGACTGATAGAGGAAATTTAGGCATGGGGATACAAATGTGCACGACGAAGAAAGAAAAGGACTGATAAATTGGTTCAAAAAGTTGAACAAACTATACGTAAAAAGCTCAATTAGATGTTTTCTCAACTATCAGAGAAGTACTCTCAGATTTCTAGAACCACTATTATGGTATTAATACTGCCAAATTTTATTTTCCTAAATAACGCATGCGCTGATGTTTATTGTGAAACGCTGAACATATTTCGGCATTGTTCACACAGGGAGTTGTTTTTCTGTCATGGCAATGATCGCCTCTATACTGCAGCCCATGCGAGTGCTTTCCTTGAGCAGTTAAGTGGAAAATATTTTACCACCCGACATACACTTCTGATGAAGCTGATGTCACGGTACGAAGTGTCTAAATGTAGATGAAAATGTCGAAAAATATGTATTTGTATGCAATATTATCTGTATTTAGTGTCATTTACTGGCCAAACGGAAGTTAGTTTTTGAACACTCCTCGTAGTTCACCGTATTATTTAAAATAAAAAATCATAATAAAGATTTTGCTACAAGTTTTACAAATTTTAAAATAAGATTTAGAAAAATATAGTGTTTGGGTTCACATGTTCCACACTCTGTCCCTATACCAATATGAATAAGCAGGCAAGAGATTGAAGGATAGCTACAAGAATAACAGAATGCACGTTTTAGAGAGATCAGAAAGAAGGCCAATTATAGAGACAACAAGAGGATAATAGTAAAGAGTAGTACAAAAAAGAATTCTCTTTATTCAACTGTGGTTGTAAAAGTCAGAGATTAATCAAAGCCATCCCATAACTCTCTAAGGGTTACATCGCTATGTTCAGTTTTGTGAAGTCCTTACTTTGTGATCTAACTTTGCAGCAAAAGAGAGGTAATTATAAACTAATTTTTTAGTTGATTTAGAAAAATGAGAATAAGTAGCGTTCAATACTACCCTATACTATGAAACCGTGTACATAGTACATCTACAACCTATCCCTACCATAATATCTTAACTTAATGATGGCAAAGTCTTAATAGGTACAAATCACGTGACTTTATCCTTACAATCCCCTTCATATATTCTGGAGAGGACTGTGTAACATCGCAGTCACGCCATCTAGAGTAAATACGTCTAATTGCATAATCACCACAATAACAATTCTCATTAAAGCGTGTACTATTTTACCATCACGCTTGTTCATATACAATCTGTATTGCACCTACTTCATTGTTAATAAACTTTTGTCGTCTGTTAAAGTTTGCTCTATAATGAAGTCCTGGAAACTAACTTTTCATCTACAGTGTCATTCCATCTCATCTGTTACCATTATCTCAACCTAAAACCTATAAGCGTTCAGCAGAGTACAATCCAGAGACATGGTAGCCATAGAGCGTTGACCAATAGGAACTGATATCAATGAACAATGAAAACAATATCTCGATAAAATCAAACAGACCTACTTGCCTTTCTATTAACGTGTGTCCAACTGCTCAGTAAATCTATGCAATTTTTGTGGTTTCGTAATTAGAAATAGAACGTATCGTAATAAATATATTATTATTACGATTATTTGCACAATACTCAAAAGAGATAAGCAATTCTTTTGATTGTAATTGTTTTCAACAATCTGCAATATCTCTGACTTTCATTAAATACTGAAATAGTCCAACTAATTTGACTTTTATATTGTAAAACTAAAAAATCATTGTTTCTTGTAATGCAACATTTGTAATTTGTATATATTAATATATATATATATATATATATATTAATATATATATACACAAATTTATCGGGTTGAAGAATAGTTTAAAATACTTCATGTAAAAATCACGTTTAAAACCCTTTAAAAAATGTTTTACACTGGTCTAACGTATAAGTGAGCTAGCGTAGTATAACAGATGGACGTTATCAGCAATTATTAAAAAAGTGTTTATTATTGTATTTGTTGCTATGGAAACTTAATTTGAATAACTCCTATTAACAGATATTTTTAGAATGTTGAAGCACAAAATACATATATATTTATATATATATATATATATATATATATATATATATAAATTTTCAAAATCGGTCAAGTGGGAGCCAGAGACGAATTAAAAGATAAAACGACTTGTGTTTTAAGTTAAATAGATCATTTCACACAGTGTACGTTATTTTAATCTACACTTTATATTCATGTTTAATATATACATTTATATTTCTGTTGGAAGCATTTGTTATACTGAACGTTTCACTAAATATTTAAGTATTATGTTAACATTTTCTCTCCATTTATTTTTAAAGGGACATCTATTTAATTTTCATTTAGTTTAATGCTTGAACTAAAAACAAATTTAATGTTTGTAACACTCAATGTACAAAACTACCTTTCTGGTGAAACCATTTTGATTATGAAGTTAATTTCGTCATCTAAGGCACGAAGATTTTTTTTACGAGTTAGTTCATCAGTTTTAATCAAGAACTTTTCCAGCGAAGACGACGTTTTGTTGATGTATTGGTATTTGAAAAACAGCAGAAGAGATATTGGATGCACTTGTAATAATTTCGTGAATGTACGACACAATTTCACACTGGTTGCAAGCGTCCGATCTCAACACGAAAACAAAAATGAGAATTTTATAGGATGGGCCCTGAAAATCCTATGCTTATTGCAACTCGTGACTACATCCCTTGAAAACAGTGATTTTTTTATTTGTTTGTTTTATTTGGCTGTAATGGTCTTTCAGGTCAAACTTATTACGTCAGTTTTATGGTAGTCTTTCAGTTTATAATTCCAGAAACAGGGAAATGTTCCAACACTATTGATGAAAGAAATTAAGAAACATAAATCTTTAACATTATTTGTACCTCTAGACATCTAGTCAATTTAAATTATTGTTAGACACAAGGCGAAGAGATAGGCAAAGCGTGTTCCTCAATACATATATCTTACGATAGATGTCGTTATCGTACTGGTGTCCACCCACTACAACGAGATTTGAACGCGCACTAGTGATACTTATCTTATAAGATAATTATTGCGTATCCCTACGACCATAAGATATGTAGGCCTATCGTATCACTCTAGTGTGCAGCCGGCCTAAGTAATAGTGATGTGACACGATATGTCGGGTTTGGAATATTTAAAGAACAATTCCTAGACGTTTACTTACTGCAATACGTAACAAAGTTGCAATAATTTAAAACATATCCTAATTTATTGAACGATAAATATATTCTAAAGGAAATATATACTGTATTCATTCAATTTATAGTTAGTTGGATTCGTTTACGAACAAAAAGTTACAATTCAGTTACAAAATAAAACACATACCGGTAATGCTTATTTTTAAGTGAATCACGAGAGAAAACACTAACTTAATATCTACAATAAATCACCGATCAAGACAACTTGTCAATAACAAACTTCCCATCCTAAATAACACACAGCATTAACACTGTTTGATATGAACAACTGAGGATAGCGACAGTAATTGAAACGTTGCTTGTTATTGGAGTGATTTATTGAAAAAGTTCACTTCACTAATTGTTTACTTTTGAGATAATGTAAACAATTTAGATGGTTTAGATAAGTTCTGTAACAAAGTTCATTGTTAAAAAGAAAAATGAATTTCACACGAAATTGCTTGCAATTAAAATTTAATTTCAGAAACGTTATAATTATTCGGAAAGCTTTTATTTAACACAAAGAACTTAGTGTTGATAAATAGTGCGAAATGATCCTCTCTTCTGTTGAAACGTTGCAGTTCTCTCAAAAAACCCTTGGCAATATTAAGAAGCCTGCTAGTGATTAATAGCAGACCATCACCACGCTCCCCTGCGCCCTGAGTTATTCAATAATAGTAAAAACCAGACATAGATGGAAATTGCACATTGCCCTCTTCAGGAAAAGCAGATAATCAACAAAGTTTTAAACGATCTACAGACGCCAAGTACTTTGCCTAATTAACTCAAATTTCATAACTTTAAAGCGGTATTCTCATTATCATCAAGTTAAATATCTATTTTAAAACCACGTAGCAGTGTTAAACAATTACAGATATGTGTCTGCGCGTTTACAAGTGTAAACACATTTTCTTCTTGCGTATAAAATCAAATATTGTTATTTAATTTCCAACAATATAAAAAAAAGAAGCAAATCTGGCTTCCAATATGTATAGCCTACTTTTGGCTCACATTCAGGTGATCAAATTAACATTTTAAAAATATCAAAAATAACCAAGATATTGTATAGAAAGAGAGATATTGTTTACACTGCCATTAACTGAATAGTTTAAAAACAAATTTGAAAAAATCTGAAAATTTTCCTAGGAGTAAGAAAAGACAAAAAATGTTATACTCAACGTGTGCTATTTTCAGATTTCTAATACAATAAAGGATTTTTTAAAGTAATTTTACTGCGACCTAGGGCCATGTGGAAACCATGGTTTATAAGGGCTCAATTATGATTAAAGCCAACAAATTTATTGTGTAAATTCTTTGTAAAATCAATTGTTTCAGAAACATATGGCTTCTCAATACTCAAAAGAACGCCATTTTGAAACAATTTAAAGAAAAATTAAAATAACTGTGTGTGAAAAATGTGGAATCTATATGTACGTTATGTTGTTTGAATTTTTTTGTTTATTTAGAACTTATGAACATATTTACCAATTTTTGGATTTCCTTTCCCCGTATATAATTCTATTATTTTATAAAACTTTATTAAAAACTACAATTCCATTTAATCGGAAATTTGTGAATTTGTATGTAGAAGACAATGTCCTTCAGAGAATAAACACCAACTTATTAAACAAAACTGTAATGAAAATGGTAAGAAATTAAACAATATGGCTGATAAAATACTAACAGCGTTAATAACTTCAATTAGTTTAACTATTATTTCACTTTGTCTATGACGTCTAAAAACAACAAAATTAAATGAATTCTCAAACTGTGTTTAAGAATTAGGTAAATTTACTTAGAATTGTAAAGTCAAATTAGGTTTATTCTGTATAATTTCTTATGTTTTATGAAGTTTTAAGTTTACACAGTAACCGTTTCTACACTACAACTTTACTCTGTAATCTATTTGCACTTAGGGTAGTAAGGTGGAAGTGGGGTTAGTTTAGGTTTAGAGGAAATGTGTTTACATTGGAAGTTTAACGTCTTGGTGTTAATTAATCTGCTACTGGAAAACAATCTTGCTATATTTAGCAAGTAATGAACTTCAGTAATAGTTTGCAAATTTCAAATTGCTTCACAGATCAATAGTATATTATATAAATTGTATAAATACTTTTAATCTAGTTTTGGTTTGCGTCAGCCGTACACTTCAACATTTCAAAGATATTATCACACACTTGAACATATAACATATAAATTAAAATACACTTTATGGAGAAACACTACTGTCAAAAGTTTTAAATTTATTAAAAATCATTACATGAAAGTTGTTACACTCTTTCTTGGTCATATTTGTCTACAACTAGTCCAAAATTATTCGTGTTGAACATACGGCCACATCACAATTATGTGTGGTACGGTATACATTGGAGTAGCCTTGCTACTGAAAATATTTTTAATTGGATAATCAAACTAGTTATTGTATATAATAGGCTATAAGCTGAACATTCGTTAACTCTAGAAGAGTTGTATCTATTAATATTTTTTTACTATCATTATTAAAATCTGTTCATATCATTTATGTGTTTATTTTCAAGTGTGTGTTTTATGTGTGGTAGGTAACACATCCTGAAAATGTTGATGATTAAAGCCTGAATATATAGACGAAACGGCCGTACAAAAATAAAAATAAAAGTCTAAAATTATATTTTCCTACAGTTACCTAACAATGTACATGTTCTCTCACTGATTTGAGAAAGCAAAGTGGCCAATTCGCTCATCAGTGAGACAATGTTAACATTGTCTCACTCTAATTACTTTGTCTCACTCCAGATTTGCAACGTGAAGGCACGAAATAGTGAGCGCGTAACATGCAGACAAGGTCGTATGCGCGCAAATACGTTGGCAGCAGTGGCTGTAAATCAGCTGGTCAGCTGTTGTACTGTTGTATTTGTCACAACACTTCCGGTCACGGCAGAAGCCACCATTTCATTGATTTGCCATTTGTAAACATTGAAGGTGGTTTTGCTGTCGCAAAATGGACGTTAATGACGATTTTAGTAATAATAGTTCACCAGAAGAATCTTGTACTCCAGAAGAATTAAAAAATGTAGCGAGGAATGTGTCTCTAAATCTTCTTCCAGAGAAATCAAAACATAAATATGAAAAAAGGTATGAATTGTTTACTTCCTGGTGTGAAAGTAAGAATGTAAAAAGCCCAACGGAAAATGTACTTTTAGCATATTTTGCTGAAAATTCAAAGATTAATAAATCTTCTACTATTTGGGGCGTTTATTCAATGCTTAAATGCTTAAATCCACAATTCAAATCAAACATAACATTAACATTGGCAGTTACAAAAAACTTACAGCTTTCTTGAAAAAAACGTCCGTAGGTTATGAACCTAAAAAATAAAAGATTTTGTCTAAAGATGAGGTTGAAACATTTCTTAAGACTGCTCCCGATGACATTTATTTAATGAAGAAAGTAGTTTTAATATTTGGGATAGCTGGTGCCTGTAGATGTGATGAGTTGACCAAACTGCAAGTAAACAACATAGAAGACAAAGGCAGCCTGTTGATTGTTAAAATACCAGACACATAAACTAACAAAAGCCGCACGTTCATTGTTACTAATGACGACGGAAACTGCATAGATTATTTGGATATTATTAGAAAATACATGAAATTAAGACCTCCAGGCTTATCCACTGGTCGATTGTTTTTAAAGTACTGCAAAGGTGTTTGTATTAACATTGGTCTTAATACCATTGCCAAGGTACCAAAAGACATAGCTACATTTTTGAAATTGCCTGATCCCCTAATGTACACAGGCCACTGCTTTCGACGTTCTTCAGCTACACTTTTAGTTGAGGCTGGAGGTGACATTTTGCAATTGAAGCGGCATGGGGGTTGGAAAAGTTCAACCGTTGCGGAGGGATATATTGACGATTCTATTAGCGGAAAAGTAGCAACTGGCCAGTTGATTTTAGGCCAGTCGTCGACACAAGCGACAGCATCAGTTGTTCATTCAAGCAACAAATTCCAAGAATCTTCCTCTTCAGGGATTGTGATAAGTAATTGTGAGAACTGCACATTTAACATTAATGTTACAAACCAAAAGTGACTTTTTTTTAACTGTTTGCTTGTGTTATTTGTCTTTCTATAAGTAATTCTTTGGTTAACAATTCTTTTAGGGTGTTTGTGTTCATTTTTAAGGAGATTATTTTTTGTTTTATAATTTTGTTTCTGATTTATTAATGCTACTTTCACATTAAATGTCATATTAAAAGTTCAGTTCTGTGTAAAAATATGTTACGTTTCTTTACCAATTTATTTGTTTTATGGTAACTGTAGGAAAAATATAATGTGCAACTCGAGTGCAAAGTGCAATCGCCTCACTCGAGAAACCATTCCTCACTCGCCTACGGCTCGTGAGTAAGGATTTCTCTCGAGTGAGGCAAATGCTCACTTTGCTCACTAGTTGCACAAATAACTATTATTCTATTTAAGTATATTCATTACAAGACTACAGAGGCTTTCCAACAAAAGAATATGTTGATTCAAGGAAAAGAGGGAGGAGGGTGTGTGCGTGCGTGTGTGTGCGTGTGTGTGTGCGCGCGTGTGTGTGTCATTGGATATTAAAAACTGCGTACAATAATCTGTTTTTGGACATCGTAGAACCATTGCTGTTAGCTTAGACAGCATCAAATTACATCAATAAAAAAATATCTATTTGAATGCTAGAAAATGTAACCTTTACAGGACACAATCTAAAACTTGTTTAAAAAAATCAGTAGTAATCTGTCATTAAAGCCAGAAATTGAGTCGTATTTTAATGAAATTGTTCATGTAATCTAAGTTTTATTATATGTATAACTAGTTTGTATTCAAAAAAAGGAAATACAGTCATTTGCGAATTTTAAAATGGCAGCCTTTTGAAACGATTTTCTTCCCCGTAGAGCCAACATTAGAATATAATAGATCATTTTGTTTAAAAGAAAAAAGGATTACTTTAACAGGACGTCTTTAAACGGAAAGGAACCAAGCGCCATCAATGCAGTTTTGAGAAAATGAGGGTTAAACTCTTTTGTGAGTCTAAAATTCCTGAATTATGTGAAGTCTTTGGATATTGTTTATATTGAAAGATTTATATTTTCTTTAATTAAAATCAACAGTTGTCATGGCAATGGAGGTGTTTTTTTATAGTTATTAAGAAAAATGGTGTTTGGTTCCTTTCTGTTTAAAAGAGCTGTTGAATTGTCAATTTTTGTTAAAGGAACTAAGTCCATATTATCTGTTAGTTTTATAGCTTTTTGCTATAGAAATGCCACCCTTTATAGTAAGACTAAGTCAAAATAGAGTAAGGATTGAATAAATTAAACAGGTAACTGTGTTAACATACAAAACTTAGATATTTTTGTATAGTGTAACAAACATATTATGGTACCCACTGTGTTGGTCAATATCACATGTTAAAATACAATTTGTAAGGGGCTAAGCCTTCAGAAAAACAAGGTCGGCCTCTAGAGGCTTTCTTAAAAATGTTAATCTCTTGCCATGTATGATGTTTCCAGTTAGCCAATGAGAAAAGAGAACCATGGCTTTTGGTTCCTTTCTGTTTATTACAGCATACTGGATACAGCAATTAACTTTTTTTGTTGTTATTTTTTACTGCTTAAATGACAACAGATATTTTCAACTGTTTTTTATGACCATGTAAATTCGATAGCTCTCTACAAGATAGCAACACTAACTCAATTTCGTTAAAATGGTGCTTGGTTCCTTTCCGTTTAAAGACGTCGTCAATGTTCACAATTCAGTGTAATTTCACAATGTTCTTTATTCTGCAACATATGTTTCGCCGTTAGGCATCATCAGGCAACCTGAGTGACTTATGGCCTAGATTTGCCTGATGATGCCTAAAGGCGAAACATATATTGCGAAATAAAGCACTGTGTAAAATTATACTTGTTTAAATAATCGTTATTCCTTTATTATGGAGTTCCACCAAGAACCAACTATTGTTACTTTAAAATATCGTTACAAATGATAGTTGATCCACAAATTCGCGTCCTACCATGTCAGGGAATCAGCTAAATGCCGACTTCTATTTCCATATTTTATTACGGCTTAAAATAAAACCAGTTCAGTCAATGGGAGGTCTGTCTGTTGTTTGACAATTTGTTTTAACAACGTTCTTGTATACACTTAATTTATAAACTGCATTCCCTTAACGCTTACACGGCCAAACTTTAATATAGTCTAGTGGTGTGATTGGTGTATATTACACCCCAGGTACTTTACCCTAACGTCGTTGTTTTTTTTTACCTTCAACCCTCCACGACGAAACCAATGTTTAATTTTAATAACGGCGGTCCACGTTGCGTGTGGCGTGAAATTCTATTCCGGACCAACATTTACGCCAGAAATTGCTTTTCAACCCAAGTTTTACGCTCGCGTACATTTCTACCTATTGTCTTAGGGTAATACGAAATTGGCTATTTTTATTCCTATAAATCCAATAATCATTGAAAATTGCTTTTGGAAAATTAAATGTCCAACGCAGGGAGCAGAGGGGTGGGGGCAGGGAGAAGGGTGACTTTCGTGTTGGGTTCAATTAAACTTTAATCATGTGCTGAATATTAATGCTACTTGTCCTGTGGTCATTATGTGTTCCACTTTATATTTATTTCAACGTTGTACATAAATTCAAGGAATTTTAATTGTTTATTTTTACTCATGATTAGAGATTAATAATTCTTACACATCACGTACATATAACATTCCATACCGACAACACGGTTGCTTGTAGTGTGTGGATAATTGGAATTAAAATTACAATTATTTTAGGTTTGCTTTTGCGAAAACTGAGTATTCAACTAATACAAAAAATGGAAATCAAACGTTATTCTTTTCACTTTGCTACAAATATTCAAACTGAAAAGTTATGCACACAACAACTAAAACAGAGTGTAATTTATACATGAAGAAATAAATACAAACGTTTTAAATTGAACTTAAATAAATTTGTGACAAAATCGAGCTCGGTGTCCCAACTCTGTCTGTAGAATTATTAGATAACTGAGTTTTATAAAAAGCTATACATATTGAAACAAGTTTATCATTACGGCATCATTTTGAATTTTGAGGTATGCCAACCGAAAAATGTGTAAATCTAAATTATTTTTATCGCCACTCTGCTGAAATTGGACAGTAATTACATTTGATGAATGTTAACCGTGTGAATGATAAAAACAATTAATAAACCACATAAATCCTATTAAACATAATCTTACTTATAACTGCATGTACAAATTGTTCATTTTTAAATACAATAAAGTCAAAATTGGACTTTCATTAAACAACTACTCTACCAGTAAGGAAAAAAATGTTAATGATACAATTTGGTGTTTAAATCACAAAGTACACTTAAAAATGGACGCTATAGTGAAAAACTAAAATACGGGGGTAATAAATTAATAAAAAGTGCAAAAATATCGCGTTAGTCGTTTGTACTATACCTCTGTGACATTCCCATATTTATGTAATATATTATATCAATAGAATACACTCGTCGATTATTATATAGATTTGTTTCGGACACTTCTGAAAGCGGGAACATTGTATTTAGTCGAACCTAATAATTTGCATTTAAAAGTAATATATTTGTATAACATTGAACTTTTTGACCGTCAAAATCAATTTTCTTATATTTGGTTCTTACTCGAAATCCATAACTGGTTTGGATATTGAACTTTACGATTGTACATTCTCTTCGTTTCTAAATTATTCTGAGCTTAAGATAATGTAATTTATATTAATATATTCTGAATTCAATAATGTTCTATATTACAATGAAATAAAATAGTGATGCAATTGATGTAGTATTGATCTTGCAACAATGTCTACAGAATAATCTCTATGGAAAAGGTTTTTTATACAATTACTTTTATGCAACCATCTGTGAACAGTTTTGAAACCAATATGTATAATTTCCTGATAATTGTGTAATTGTATAAAAACAAAAGTATTTAAAAATTAGACATTTAAGTAGATGTAAAAAATAAAGCCATATTGAATTCTTATGTAAAATCAGTTACGTATAAAAAAATATATTTTTGAGAAAATCGGAGTGAATATAAATATCGAGTATCTCAAAACTAACAGCACCTAGTTTTGAGACTAGATTTTATTCAAATCTAGTAAAACAACTGTGCACTAAATTGACCTCAATTTGAGCATTTACTAGTATATTAATATCAAAATATTTATCTGGATGTTGCCGATAGCTTATTTTATCTAAATGTAAATAATAAAGTACGTTTGTAAACATTTGTTGGCCTTTACTTTTGAAACTCCCAATATACCGAAGATCCAGATCTGAAAAATATAGGCTATATTACTAAAAATATAATAGATTGTAGCTGATAAGCTGGCATGACAATACGATAATTTATTTTAATGATATTTCTTGATTATTGACGACCTCCATCTTAATATCAATATGCGCAAATCAGAAAGTGCAAAAAATTAATTATTCTGTAATCAGCGAAAAAGAAACCTACGAAAAAAAGTTTCAAACAGTCGGGTTTATTTAATTTGGTCATCTTAATTCCCCCCTCCCCCAACAAACGTATTTAACATAAAACCTAGTTTATAATCCAACTACAATTTCGTCTAATAAAAATATCAATTTTGTTTTGTTTTGTTTAATTAATGAGTTATACGACGAAAATTTATATTTTTGAGTAATAATTGTTTTAACTTTTATTACACAAAATACAAAACTATAAGATTTTCAAGCTTTACCCATTAAAAGTATTGTGGGACATAATGAACAAGTTATTCCCACAAAACTATGAAAACAGCCTCTCTTTTGAAGTTTGCTGACAGATTTATTTGACCAAAGAAGGAATCCAAAGCTATTTAAAAATATTTTTTTTTCCAAATTTTAAAAAACTTGAAAATATTACGACTGCAAAAGCGGTAAACGGTAATACAAACATATGGTCTGATGGATTTATATAAACAATTTGAACCGACTAAAATCATATTCTGAAGGTCATGATCAGTTTTCATTTGATCTATAAAGGACAAATTTAATAAGCCAATAGAAATACAGATATATTATGTATGATGTAACTAATTTATACAATGTTTAACTAAAGTATTATATATATGCGTAACTTATAAGGGTTCTCGTATAATAACTCTATTAAATTCAGAGTAATTTTGTAGCAAAATGTCGGAACAGAACTCGACCATATTAATCTTACAACGTATTTTCCTTTCTGTTCTGTTCAGGGCGGCAAACAATAATTCATAATACCAATAGATTGAAGATATTGTAAGTTTGCTTTCGAAAGTAATTTACGAGGCAAATAAATCGTGGTGCAATTATTTGGTGTCTGGAACAGAATAAAATGGAAGTCTTTGATGTACGGCACCGAGTCCACAATGTTAACGGAAATATTTTTATCATAACAAAAGTAGGTAGTATAGGGGCATCTCTCGCTTGCACGTTTATCGTACGATATCGTTTCCCCTTTTACACTTTCCTTGTTTGTTTTATAGGATTTTTACAGACATGTTGTTGTTTTGAAAGTCAATATTGTTACAGATACAAACGTTTCTCTATAAAAGAGTGGTTTATGTTTTTCTTATTCGAAAAAGTTACGGAAAAGTCACATTTTCAAAAATGTTGAAAAGTAATGCAGACAGTCAAATATCTAGACAGTGCCTATCGAGGTGACTAGTTAATTTCGCTTCTATAAATTATGTTATGTAATTTATAATGTGTACATCTAGGTGTGTTTCTTGTATAATTTCGGTAATTTTTTAATGCGAGTGTGAATTCTTTGGGATAATAACTTTATTTTGTATTAATAAAGTGATTAGGTAATATATTATATTTTAATTTATACTTGTAAGTGCGTGTGAGTGTAGATGTGTATACAAAGTAGTTACATTTGGGAAAGTTTTTAATTATCTATTATAGAAAGTTTTATTTATTTATTTATTTTGTAAGTATCATTTGTAATTATTTATAAGAAGTGAATAAAGTAAATTTTTAAAATATACATATACTAGCATATTTATGTATAATACATATTCCTTTATATAATACATAAATAATGTAGTGACCTTTTGTTTAATAGAATTAATTGTAAAAAATATTCATAACTGAAATATGATTAAATTAATAATAATTTTTAATTAATCACTATGTGTTTAAATTTCTATTCTATTAATTATTGTTATTTTTAAGATTTTTTTTGTTTTGTTACACATAATTCATTTCAAATGTATTTCATACAGAGAAAATTATAATTTATTTACAGCTTTTACTCAGTACTTAGTTCTAATAATTATTTATCTGTCTGTAAACTTACGAAATTATTATTTAAAACGACGTAATTTTAATCGAAAAATAATTATTGCAGCTATTGATTTTTTTAAAACATCAGCGAATTGTTGAATTATTTAAGTTGCTTAGATTGCTGAAATCCCATTTTTTGCTGCTTAAAGAAGATTATTTGATTGATTAAATGTGGCAAAAGTGGCACCGCCATCTATTAACTTTAGAGTATCTGGCAGGTCGGGTAGAGAAAGGAAAAAGAATAAGTAGTGAAGATTCCTACATACATAACTATGCATAGCATGGGAACTGTTCTCTACATTTGAAAAACCATAAACAATTTATTGAATTCATCACGTAGATAAAGAAATCCTACTATTTCCTAAGTTAACTAATATTTAAAACCTGATAAAGTTGCTAAAGTGAAAAGTAAATATTTAAATAAATAAGGACAATAGAATAATCTAGAACTATTAATTAATTAGAAGATATTAAATAATTTAATCTATTTAATCAAATGATTCAGAAAGAGTAAAAGCGACAATAAAAGAACTATCAAAATTTCCCAAACTGCAAACGTGATAACAAATTATAAGGGAAACTATGAAAGAGGGGAACATTGACGATATCAGTGCAAAATGAAAATATTATCTCAAGTGTAATGGAATTATCGCAAGTATCTATACATTCGTACGCTAGAAGGTAAGATATGAAACTGTTGAGCAAGTTTGTCATTGAGCATTGTTTAGAATCGGAAATGTAAGATTACACCCTTCTACATAACCCGTCCTTCAAGTAACTTTGATGCCGAGAAGTACCTGATCCTTGAATTGATATTTAACGTGGCTCCTTTAGTTTAGTACTTTAATTGTAATTTCGCTTTACAGATAGCATCAATAAGAAAGAACGTTTGTGCTAAGTTTGAAGATACTATATACTCAACAAATGACACTAAAGCATATCAAACTTCTAAGTACTGTAGATATATTCATTGTTTTTAGAGTAAAAGTATAATTGAGATTACTTATATGAAATGAAATTAAATAAACTTTCCGAAATTGTGATTTTCAATCGACATTCTTTAAGATTGAAGAATTTTAATTAATTGGATATACAAAACTTTTGACTCATGAATTTTTAAAAATCCCACTTGCAAGACAAACATATATATTGTCAACTTCTATTATAGTAAACAAAAATCGTGATGGTAAATCAAATCGTTTGCAAGATACAGGATTCGTTAAATTTCGATTTCGACCTTACACGTGTTGGAAGTAAATCTCTAAAGATATTATTTTAATGTTACAGGATATTCGTAGAGTTAAGGTAAGATGGTAACTGAAAGAGTTTTTAATTTGTTTTGATTGGTATTTGCTTATAAACTTTGAACGAGTGCTGCAAACTGTACAGCACAAAACAAGGATTAGCACTAATTTTTTTTGTGAAATGAAACTTCTCTATGCATGGTAGAGTGAACTGAATTCAAGCGACCAAAAGTGTAATAAAACGCTGCACCCTCACTCCTATAACGCGACTAGACCCCCACCATATTTGTCTCAAATAATATTTTTTGTCTGTTAGTCAAGCGAAATAGTTGCGTTTATCTTTACAATCTGAATTATTGCGTAATACACCAGTTATTCTTTTAACGTACTAGCATTTGTGTGTAAAAATAATTCGTGCATATCGTGTTTGTGTATTATATTTTATACTATTAGTGATCACCATTTTGAAAACATCAACTGAGCGATTGAGAGCAAAAACGTGACAAGCTCCTGTAGCTGTTAAAGAATCGTTCAAGTGAGCGTTCAACGTTTTCGGGGTACAGAGCAAAGCAAAGGGCACTAAAAACTATTTTTACTGACAATATAGAAACTCCACAAGTACTGCCAGAATTTACTCAATCTTTGTAATAATAAATCAAAATATTCAATAAATTGTGTATACTCATAAAAAAACTACCTCACATAAAAAACTATTTTTCTGTGTAGTGTGTATGTAGATTCTGAGTTAGTTTCCATTTTTATATATATATATTTTTTTAAATTGTAATAAAAGTATTTTCCTCGCATATTTACTTCGAAATTTATTAAAACTACTAAAAATATCTGTAAACTTTATAAATCTATAAAGTTGTATATTTTATTACAATATTTTAAACATATTTTATATTTGTAAATCATAATTGTTTCAAATTTAAACCTACAGTAGTTACATTTTAAAGACATTCCACCTATTATCTATACAAACTACGAACTTTGAGCCTGTAAAATGATTTGTGTAGCAGAACTTATAGGATTTTAGTCTAGCAACAATCGTAAATATAAAATGAAACTACTTGTTATAAATACCTGTTAAATCATAAACGACAATACTCATACAATTCAAAAGCAGGAAAAAGTACCTGAAATAACAAACATGACATTAGTTTAAAATATTGTGTAACTTAAGCATAAATTGTAACTAAAACTGAATGAAACATATAACAAGGAACAGCTAAAATATTAAAAGACTAGGTTAAATAATTTCTTTAATGTGGACTAAGTTCATTTCCCTACCTCTTATTTATACAAGGGTATGGTTGAGTTTGCGTATTAAAGGGTTCATTTGCGTTAATACAACGAACTGTATGTCATACCTCTTGTTTACTCCTACCACATAATAAATCTTCATCAATTTAAACAATAAATGTTAACAGGAAAATGAAGAAGGAAACAACACGTATTATTTATACAAACCTTACAAAACCAATCGCTGAACAGATTTTATTTAAAATTAATATAAAACATCACGAACATGTTTTACCCTTCTTCAATTCATATATTAGAAATTTGTACGTCTAGACATCAACAAGGGTGGAAGTTTCAGGGAAGGGTAGACGCGACATATTTGCGGCCCTAAAAGACATTTAGGAAGACGGAAGTTGTGTCACTTTGGAAAAACTGTTTATTTCATTCCAGTGTTGACTTATAAAGGACATTTTTCTCCTTGCATGGATGACAATATCGTTATTACTAGAGTCATAAAATACACAGTAGGAAGTAGCAAACATCAAACTGCATTGTTATAGTGCATGTGTAGACAATACAAGACTATAATAGTTGAATGGAGTTCCAATACAATCCAAAGTCTAACTTATGTACGTCCATAAACATCGGAGTGATTCCACAATTATCGAAGTTTCTAATCATTAATAACATGTACGTGATTACCCCGACTTTACACTTCCTTACAAAAGTCTGTTTATTGAACACTATCTTCAATAAATGCACCAAATTTGCTTATTTTGGTATATGGGCATTGGAAAATTGTGTCAACATCTGGAAATCTATTATTTTTTCGGATATCTCAAAAATTGCGGGTACCTTATTTAAAATGTGTTTTCTTAACTTCTTTACTGTATGTCCGTTTAGGCTGATTTATAAGAGAAGAAAGTAACACACTGAAAAACAGAAAACCATCAACCCGGCTCGAATCAATATATCAATCAACAGTTCACACGTTCGAACTGCGGCGAGGTTAACATACAGCAAATTAACAGAGCTACATCCTTTCACCTTGCTTCGAGTTTACCAATTTCGGGTCTAATGATTTAAATCAATTTCGTTAATAGGTGATGGTTTATGATCTAAAGTGTAAGAAAATGAAATTGTTATCCATGAGTAAACTTTAAATATCGAACGACCACCGAATTCGTTTAGTAGGCTAATTTCTAAAATGTTCTCCAACTAACTGTTATGCTCTGTTTGCTATAATATTACAGATAATAAATCTTCAGATTTCTTTAAAATTTAATCTAAATTGATTGTACCAATTTAAATATACACAACAATAAAGTCAACTTTCATTGTTCATATTTACGTTTTGAGGAATAACTATGGACTCGGACGATAATGACGAAGTGGTCCCCCCCCCTTTTCTAGTGAATAAGCGTGTGACAAATTTAATAAAATGTTTGTATAAGGTTTAATTTAAATAAACAAATTAAAATTTTCAAAACTCACCTATAATTATTTGCAAAAAAACCTTTGATTTTATCTTCAAAATACTTATAACGTAATGTACAACGAACAATTGATCCCAGGACGGTTACCCAATCAATGTCGATTGATAAGAGAACTTAACAGTCATTACTTAACATCCTATTTGTTATTAAAGTTTAGTTGGAGATATACACAATAGCGCTGAATAGATATAGAACAAAGAGAAGTAAAGTTAAGGGTTAAATTGGAAATGCTTGTACGCTCTCTGTAATCAGCTTATGTACAAATGTCTCTTCGTCCCGAAATCTTATTACTTAAGTTCTCTCACATTTTCTCTTAGTTGCTTACTAAAATCTAAATTCTGGTAAAGCAAATATTTCAATGTACGCACCAAACTGTCTTATTAGTCAAGAAGTTATTTAAGTCAAATATTAATAGATGGTGTAGTTGAAGTAGGATATTGTAAATACGGTATGCGCCAAAATAAACAGGACTGAAACTGAATCAGCTGTAGCTGCCTTCTCGATCAGTGTGTCAACTTTTGATTGATGCCACGTCTTCGTGATTATTATTTCTTTCTTATTTGAGGTTTTTTTTGTTGACATGGAGCTAACTACTGCACAGAAAACTTTTATCTCAGAGCATTATTTTCTCTCTCACGAAATTGGACGTGCGGGTGGGCTAAGTTTGTCACACACACTGCATAACGTTTTTAGGAACATTTTCACAAAAACCCGCCTAGTAATGCTGTGATTATTAGTGTTGTTCAAGGATTTCGAAGAACAGGTAGTGTTTTGACGCAGCGGAAGGGCTATTCAACTATTGTCTGTATAAATGAAAACCACGGAAGAGTGTTGCAGCAAGTGTTACAGTCACCGAAAAGAACCGAACATCTTTGAAACTGAATATAAGCAATACGTCATTGAGAAGAATGTTTAAAAACAATGGTGGTTTTCCCTACAAGATACAAACTGGGCAACCTTTGAACTGTATAAACAAAACCGTCAAAGTTCAGTACTGCGATTCAATGTTAGCAATGTGCTATGGAGAACCTGAGTTTCTGAGTGATGTATGGTTTTCAGATAAATGTTATGTGCACCTTAATAGTTTCATAAACAAGCAGACAACACGTTTCTTAGGTTTGAACGTCCTGACAGTGTTGTAGAGAGGCCACAGCATAGTAAGCGTGTAACATTTGATTAGGGAGAGGCATAATTGGTCCATACTTTGTTGAAGACAATAATGGAAATCTTCTTACTGTAAACCAGGACCGATATAGGGTAATTCTTGATCGTTTTATACATAGAAGACCTCAGGAGATTTTGTCGTCCACGAAACCTGTCTTTTCGTTCACAATGGTTCCAACAAGATGACGCAACTATGTCTGGGGAATGTTGAAGGAGAAGATTTTCCGTGAAGACTCACCAGCTACCATCGTCCAACTCCAGGAAAAAATAACCATGTGTATAAGGAGATGAAACAACCCCTCTTCACCAAATGATGCAAAACCTACAAAAACGGTACGAGTGTTGCCTAAAACAGAACGGAAGTCATATTGAACATGTTCTTACCCGAGTCTAACCGATGTTGCTTCCTTTTACTTGTATATGTTGGCAAAACTATGTAATTAAATCTTACAATTTCAGTACCGTTTATTTTGGCGCATACTGTATTGACTTAAGTTTTTGGTCTAGGAAACAGCAAAAAAATTAATACTGAGATAAACCTGAGCAAGTTAATTTTTGTGTAATACCGCGTGACTTCCAATACTTAAATAATAGTTCATCACGTTTAAAATACTTACACACAATCACACATTTCTACATATACGGAAATTTGCTGTAAACACATCTGTACTGGTTGGTATGTATTTCCGTCTTTTAATTTTCAAACTGTAATTCTCCACAATCATTTTATTTGGGACATCTTTAAGCTGATAAACAAATCCTTACAAAACATTGTGCATATGTTTGTATCTTGCATTGCAACTTTTACTTATGATGAGCTTGGAATTTGGAATTTAATTAACTAAATTTATGCATCATGGTTAGACACTATAATTTAAAAATAGAAATTTTGAGTTACGCTCTTGTGTGCAGCACAACCAACTGTTATGACTTGGGTAGTAGATAATTCATAATCGATTTTTATAGATATCAAATATTTATTTCTGAAACTGCGGTTAAGGTGCATTTTTATTTTGTATGTATTCACCAAAATTTATGAAAATAGCCTTTGGTCAATTTTGAGCTTCTGGAAGTCGGAATTCATGGTTCATTTTTTTTTTAACCGATAACTCCGACAATTGAAAAATATCGATCGATAAATTTTGTTTGCGTACCTAGAACTACATTTGATTCACATTTTAAAAAAAATTGTGACAGCTATTTAAAAAATCAAAATTGTTCTTTTAATTTTATCGTTTCTTGACCGGGGGCACGTTCCTTGTCATTTGAGGTACGATCAAATATGAATATCCAAACAAAATATGATTAAAATTGATTAGCCATTTGTTAGAAAGTCGCCCAAAATGCACGAACGACAAATTGGACTCCATTTTATTGAAACACTTAACATGATTTGATTGTTCAATCGCATAACTTTCTCTATAAAACAAATCTGCGATGTTTAAGAAAGACTTACACACAAAACAAACGATTTTCATTCTACTTTACTAAAGTGTAATTTAGAGAAATCGTTCAAATCTTTAGTTGTAAAGACGAAGTGCAATTTAATCAAGACAGATCACTATTTGTCATTACAACCTTGGTTTTATTAAGGTCATTCTTTCGTCGTACAACACATCTAAAAAGAAAGAATTAGAGACGGAAAGAGACAAAGTTCCAAACAGTCAAAGAATTCCAGGAAAAGAGAATCCGATATTTTTGCTCAGAAGTCTATCTCGTTAAGCTACTTTTGAAGGCGGTTCCGTCACAATGGGAACAGTCGACGGTGAAAGGTTCAGCTTCTTTTATCCCTAGGGAAGAAGGGAAGTTGGTTCTGAAAGACATATGCTTGGCAGTATGGCACATCCTACAGCCCAGTATCCTTGTTAGACCATGTCTAACGTCAAAACATTTTACATTTTCGTTACTTTTCTCACTTTATAAAATGTAGCACAAATACATTCTATACAACGTGACACACAAAAGTCATGTTTAAAATATTATTATTTTTTAAATTTCTCACATGTAGGGTACATAGAAATAAAAATATTATGTATATGGTTAAACGTGTATTTGTACATAAAAACTAATGCACGACGTTTCGAAATTACAAATCAACTAATCAGATGATAGACCTAGTACATGATGAAAATAAACTCATGAAACGGCGGGTATTAGTGTGTATAATGTGTAAGATAAATTTCCTTTTAACACGATGGTGACATTTTTATGAAATCCATTTTGGAGTCCTCTAAAGTAAAACAAAAAGTGTTTAATACGATTATCTGTCTGTGTCTCAACATAAACGGCTAAACCGATTATATAATTATATAAAATTTGCTTGTGAACATAATTTGGTCAGATCTAGAGACTCCTTCATTTTTTTAATGACTCAAAATTTGGCAGGATTAACATAAAACAAAAAACAAAATTACTATTTTTTAAATAGAATCCAACGCCAAATGAATGAAAAGACAATTTTTCACAACAACCACTTCACATAACGTTTCAATGATTAAGTCACTATCCTCAGTTGCTACATCCACACAAACCCTACTCAATATGTAGTACATGGGTTTGTGTATATATAGCAACTGAGGATGATGAGTTAGTTATTGAAACGTCGTCTTGGGTTTGTAAGCACAAATAAAGTGGTTGTTGTGGAAAGATGTCTTCGCTCATTTAGTGACTGAAGTTTCCACAAGTGTAGCTCATTGCAGTTGATTAGGATCTAACAATTATAATTATGTTTTGTTCAAAAGTATTCCATAAGGACAAAAACAAAACGTAACCTCCTCAAAATAACAGTTTTCGAAAAAAAAAAAAAAAGGAAAAAACACTGTCTTAGAAATTATAATATTTTAAAAACCGAACCAAGATAATTTCAATCAAATGTAGCCAACAATGACGAATGTATAGTGCGATATGGAGGTTAATGAAAACTTTAAAATTTTCTATATAATCTACTTCAACCGATACGTTTTTAATAGAGTAAATACGTTTAGTAGAATTCACACAAAATAAAACTACTCATATTTCTCGCAAAAAACACTTGTTTATCAAAACTACTTTTTTATTTATGTGTTATTTCATTTATTCGATATTTATGCTTTATCTTTTTGAGCAAAGCATTTTATGACACCTTTTAGTAAACTGATATCACTCTGACAGTGAGACGAGTCTACAGCATGTGTTGCGTTTAGCTGATTGTCGTGGTTAACCAGGCACGGCAAATGACAGATGTCTCAAAACAATAAAACCACGTCTAATGAGGTCCTACGCATTGTTTACGTATTAGTAAGACGAAATCCAGTACATTTGAGAGATTATATAAAGATGGAGCTAATTAATATGGGGTGTTGGTTCCATAACGCTACTACTATTGACATGCAACAAACAGAAAAATATGGGGAATGGAGGGGAAGATACCTACCCCAAACCACACTGACATAGTAAGCAAGGCTGTAAAAAGGAGATGTGGGAGAAGTAATGAGATGTACAGTGAAAGAATCGGCGAGGTCATGCGTATAAGTTTACTTCGTTGTTACTCAATACCAATCTTATATTTTGACCTTGTCACGCAATTAATACGCTAACATGACAGGCGGAAATTTTATTTCCTATATTATGTCGGAATCAGACTGTTTGACGGCCTCAACCGCACATTTTATTTGTTAGGCTACACAAAATGAGCTATTATGTATTAATATAAAATTTTCTTGGAAAATATCACAAAAACGCTTCAACAGACTCTCATTCTTAAAACTTGAAGAACATTATTTACAAATAAGGAACAGTAAAACTAAGACTACTTGCCAAAATTAATTGAAATGTAAGTAAAATACCGGCTTCTAGAAAAATTATCCCACTTCCTCTTTCTTACATTTTGGTTATGGTTTGCAATTATAAGTTATTAGCGTTTAGACTCCTTACTTTTCATAGCAGAAGAAACATAGATATCGCTGAATTCAGAATTTAAAGCTACAAATATAATCTTCAGTGGAACATAACATGTTACTTACAAAAATAACAATTTAAAGAACTGCAATTTTTAAAATTACTAACCAATTATTTGACCAACGACCTTGTTCAAGCACTGTACAGAATGTGAAGGAAATTGGGCAGAAACTGAAATCGCTTAAACGCTCTCTCTCTTACACAAACATGCAAGCACATTTATTATCGGGTTTATTTCATTATCTCTGGCAGTGTCACTACACTTGTTACAAAGGCGACTGCCAAGTAGCTACCGTATTTCCAAAAATAGATAACACAAAACTAGACAGCTGATTGAGTTAAATCACATATCTCACAATAAAGAAATACATTCTTAATACACTTAATTTTCACTGTGTCGTAGATAGGGTATATTACTAATAATTATAAAAATGAGAAAGGAGAAGATTTCTTGACAGTGATTAACTGCAGAAGACAGGTTCGAATTTAGGTTATGTTCGATTTTTTCAGTTATCTAACATTAATTCGTTGCATGAGAAGTTACTAAATGCAGTTTATTATTATTTTCCCCACAGAATTATTAATGGAACAAGTTACATATTGTATCTAAGACACTATAGTTAGAAATATCCGTATAAACTTTTTTCAGTTGATTATTTTAATTGAATTTATTATTATACTTGTATAATTCTTTCTATTACAAACTAGAATACATTTTGATTCACGTATTAAAAACAATTAAAAATTAAACTATATTACGTATAAAAAAATTAAATAAAAAAAAATACCCTCCTAGCAAGTATAATTATTTTCTACCAATTGTAGTTGTATTTTAATTAACTAAGTATTGTATTAAAATAAATATGTAACAATATAAGGAGTCTTTGTCCAATTACAGTAAAAGGTAAACTTTATGTAATTAGAAATACTCTCGTTGGCTCCAGGCAACTAACTAGAATATAAAACGTAACAAATTTGTTTCAAGAAATGTATGTCCTCTAATATACACTTACACTATGAATAAAAAATAAATCCTTCATCAAATGAAAAATAACACAATTTTCCACAATAAACACTTTATTTGTACAAGTTGTCCAATGACTAAGTTCATGATATTCAGTTATTATATGTACACAAACCTACCCAGTAAAGAGTTGTGTACAACTGAATATGATCACTTGACCATCAGCTTCTACAAATAAAGAGTTTATTGTGGAAAATGTTGTGTTGTTTTTATTCGATGACTGAAGATCCCACTTTCTGTTCCTCCAGGAGCTCAGTTATAGTAACTAAGGGTTTGGCAATCCCGAGGGTTCTCTAGCTAGAACACTTTTTTCATTTAGTATTGGGTTCAATCCCTCTATTTCATCTTTCCTATGAGGCCTTTCTTGACCAACTCTTGCTCTTCTCCGATCAGAGTATTCGAGTGTTATGGGTCTCTATTTTATTATTCATTTTTTCATAAGGCGATGTTGACCGCAGTCTTGGGTTAAATCCCTCTCTTTCACCTTTTTCAATCCTATCAGTTCTCTTTAGACCAACTCTTGTTTTATTACAACTCTGACGCTACTAGGGTATTCGATAGCAGGAAACTCTATTTTATGCTGTGTTTTTGTTTGTTTTTTATAAAGTCGACGATGACCGAGAGCTTTTTCAATTTAAACAATAATGAAATCCACATGTGTTACTTATTTTCAAGTGAATAAATTGTTATTAACTATGTCAAGCATAAAGAGAAAAAGTAATTGGACAAACTTAAAAATATTCACAACTAATTTTTATTTTTTAGTTTAATATCGTATAACTTTTTTTATAGTTTATTTATTTTAAGTTTATATATAATAGAGATAGGAAAACGTCACAACATGGGGTAACTAATGCTCGATTCCACCATGATTTTATATAAATAAAAATCTATTATAATTTTAAAACATTACTAATAAAATGTGTTAAATTATCGCTAGCCAGTACATTAATACCAAATAACAGCCGACAGCCTAGAACGTCCAGAACTTCTATAGATGAACTTCAATATGAAAGGCTATAAGTTCGGATACTAGACTACACGTTTTACGGCCGTCCGTGGATTGTTCGGTGGGAAGTAATGCCGCTATTCTCTAGCTTTACTGTCGGGCAATAAAACGACAATAGAGAACATCGCGCTTGGAATTTCAAGCAGCCTAATTATGGAGATGTAATAGAGTCGAAACGTTTAGTGAATTTCCTATTAGACAATAAATAGACGCCTTTACAATAGAGGTGGTTAGGCGTCGCTCTACAATGTTCCAGATTGATGGCGGTTTCAACGAAGCATCATCATTTGATTTTTTCTTCGACAAAGGTTTCACTAATTAAATATCTTATACTGATAAAAAGTAAAGACATTATGAATAACTAAAGTTCACAGTCATGACAAAGTAATTAAAAATATCGTCACCTATTTTCATACCTAATATTGACTAAACGAGTAGAATGTATATTTATTACAAGTGTTTAGCTGTGTGAGAAGTGCATGTGGTATTTACAAGAATTGTAGGTGCGAGTCTTCTCATTATTTTTTCACCTAATTAAAGAAATTACACTATTTCTATAATAGCTAGGATTAGTAATAACATAAATTCAACATAATCTGTTACTAAATAAATATTGAGCTTGACTTATGAGATAATATTAGATAGAATAAAACTCGAACACAAGATCTCACAAAAAATACGTTAAGTAATTTTAGTAAACGTAATTTTTGTGAGATCTCGTTTTCGAGTTTTATTTTATATAATCAACTGTTACGTCATTGTTAAGGAAAAAAACTTAAAATATAAAAGACGTCCAGCTTATGACCGGCGTTACATATGAAAATACTTGTTTGCTTAAATATCGTGTGAATAGATTCCAGGATATGTGATTTGTGAAGAGTCGAATTAAACTATGCAGACAAATACCACACGCCATGTAGGCTTTTTATAACATTAAGGATTTACACCATATATAAAATGGGATTTTTGGACATTATAATAGGGCTGTACGGTCATATAACACTCTACGTATTGTGTGCGTAATAAGAAGAGTAAAATCTACGAGGACAAAAAATAATGAGGACAACAATTTTAAGATTTAATTGTTGGTTATTGATTTAAGATAAAAGATCTAAAAAGAAACATATTTAACAGTTTGGGATGTGAATTACGATAAATATGAGAGTCTCTCTGCAATTTAATGAGGAAAATTATTTTAGTTTACTATACTGAATAGAAAATTGTGTATGCAAAGATTGTTTTTTATGACAGGATATAGTATGGAGCAAAATATAGAATACAAATAAATACCTTTAACTAAGAACAAATATGATGATAATAAACTATAATTGAAGTTGGAATAAAAACACCAGCAAACAAACATTATTTCTTTTAAATGGCCAAAAGCTAATATCAATTAAATATTAGTAAAATGTGAAGGTTTAAGACAAAAACCCATTTGCCAAGTAGCACGTAAAAGAAAATTATAAAATGGGACTAACTGATATAGATAACGTTTTTATGAAATAACGGTTTATGAAGCAAATCCATTTGCCAAGCTGCAAGTAAACGAAAATTACAAAATATGTATACAAATTATAATATGTGATCCAAGTTATATGGATCGCATGTTTAGGAAATGTGTAGGTATAAAAGGTAAACTATCATGTCGCATATAAAAGAAAATTATAAAATAGGTTCAAAGTGCTATGGATGTTAATGAAATGGGTAGGGTTCAAAAGGAAAACTATTTTCCAAGGCTCATGTTAAAGAAAATAATAAATGGGTATAGGTATTGTGAATGTTTATGAAATGTTTAAAAGGAAAACTTATTTGCACAGGTGCATGTAAAAGGAAATTATAAAATGGGTCCAAGTTTTATAGATGTTTATGAAATATGTAAATTGAAAAGGTAAACTATTTGTCAATGCGTATACTAAATGGGTCTAAATAATATGGATAGCATTTTAGTGAAATGTGAAGCTTCATAAAAAAAATAAAAAAATTAAACATTTGCCAAGGAGCATGTAAAAGAAAATTATATATTGGATCCTAGTGGTATGAATAACATTTTGTGAAATATAAAGGTTTATGAATCAAATGAATTTACCAAGCAGCATGTAAAACAAATATACATATTGGGTTCTGGTGGTATGTATAACATTTTTATGAAATATGAAAGCCGCATGTAAAAGAAAATTACGAAATGGGTCCAAGTCTTATGGAAAAATGTTCATAAAATGTCAATATTTTGCAAATGAATTATTCAACCCGGATGTAAAAAATATATACATATATGAAAGATTATGAAGCTAATGCGCATATAAAAAACAATTACAAAATGGGTTCAAGTGAAATGGATAAAATGTTTATGAATTGTGAAAGTTAATGAAGGAATATTTGGCAATCTGCATATAATAGAATATTATAAAATGGGTTCAAGTGATGTGGATAAATGTCCATGAAGTTGTGAAAGTTTTTGAAGAAAACCAATTTTCCAAGCATCTTGTAAAAGTAAATTACGAAATAGGTCGAAGTGATATGGATAAAAGTTTTATGAAAGAACTATTTAGTAATCTGCTTATAAAAGAAATTTACAAAATGGGTTCAAATGGTATTGATAAAATGTTTACGAAGTGTGAAGGTTTTTGAAGCAAACCAATTTGTTAAGGCACATGTAAATGAAAATTATAAAATGGGTCCGGGAAAATTACAATTTGCTTAATCAGTATAATAAAGAAAAGTATAAAATGGATTCAAGTAACATGGATAAAATGTCTATGCAATATTAAAGTGTATGAAGGAATTCTATTTACTAATCCGCATATAAAAGAAAATTAGAAAATGACTTAAAGTGATATGGATAAAATGTTAATGAATTATGAAGAGTTATGAAGCGAACCAATTAACCAAGCTGTATGTAAATATAAATTACAAAATGAGTCCAAGTGTTATGAAATGTGAATGTTTATGAAGGAATAGTATTTGTTTATCCGTATATATATAAATACAATCCGTATATTATATACAATGATAAAATGTGTCCAATTGTTATGGATAAAATGTTTTATGAAATGTGAAGATGTGGATGAAGGAATACTTTTTATGAATGTGTAGGTTTATGAAGGAATACTATTTACTAATAGGTATACAGAGAAATTTATAAAATGGGTTCAAGTGATTTAGATAAAATGATTATGAAATGTAAAAGTTTATGAAGAAAACAAACTGTATGCTAATAGATTTTAGGCGTTTATAGCGCATTATTAGATAATTTAAAATTTGTTATAAAATTTAAATAGAGTTATTATAAAGGGACATCCAAAATATGGTCAAATATCGAACTGACTAAAACTAAACCCTATGTGTACATTTCAACCAAGTAATATGTAGTTAGCACTACGTATTCTCGTCGCCGTCGTTCTATTATTCTCAACCGGAGTCACTACTTTAGATTTACAATTTCATTTCTCACCATATGTTTGAGCCCCTATGGAATTGAACCCAAAACTTTTCATCGATGAAAAAAGGCTACTAACCATTAGACCAGTCGGGGTAATACAAATTGCTCAGATGATAATACTTTATTTTATTTTATTTATTTATTTTTATTTTATTTTATTTTTTATTAGCTAAATTTCAATATTATTATTCGTTTTTTTCTTAAGTAATTTACATGAATCTTTTCAGAATTAAATTTTCTATACATGTAATTAAGAAAAAATACACCTTAATTAACCATTTTTCAAAATAATCTTACGTTAAACACAAAAATGTGTTTTTTATAGCCCAATTCCTGTGTTTTACATAAGATATCTCAAAAACTAATGCAGATACAGCTCTGGGACCAATTTTATTCAATTTTTCAAATAAAAAACCATAAGAAACCATCATATTTGTATCTTTATTAACGCCTTGAAAATCTCTATACGGCCTCATTTCACCGGGGGTACTGAGTTCTAGGCGAAATCTTTCACCCTGTATAACTCGCTAACAAAGAGTTTTCAGGCATATGTTAATATGAACTTTTTTCTATTTTTGGCTATAGAATGTGCTCCCGACAGATTGCCGTGTAGTTTTGAATCACCCTGTATAAACTATAACTGATATTCATAAGGCTCAAAGTTATAAAGTTATAGTTTAGATAGTGTAGCTCATGTATCACTGAGGATGGCGACTTTGTCGTTGAAACGCGTTTGATTAAGAAAACATAACTTTGTAAGATTTGTGTTAGAGTTTTATTCTATCTACCATTATCTCACAAGTCAAGCGCAATATTTATTTATTATATATTATGCTCCTACTGTTATACAATCTGAACTACAAAATTCTGTGATTTAATATTAAGAATATGGTTTGTTGCTTTTCTCTCATCTGGTGATATATATCCTAAGTAAATAAGGTTAACTCCGTTAAGTAGGATAGAACACACAAACTCAAGGTTCATGAACCAGACATTCGGCGAGACGACGCGCCTCTACCAATATTATCACACATCTCTGTTATTCATTTCATGATGAAGGGATCAACACCCACACACGCATATATATCTCAAGTAAGCTAGGAAAACTGAAACCTCTTCGCAGATATTTTAGTGAAATTTTAAATTTAATAGTTCATTTCCTTTGTGTGATTGAAAATGTCACTATCTACTAGAAAATTTAAACGTTAATTCAAAGATTAATTATTTTATTAAATTAAAAGATTAAAACAAATAAACTATTCAGAAACATTGTACTAATTAACATCACCCGCCAAATGGGTACAAAAGCGTTGAAACATCGTAAAAAAGAATTCGTCAACAGGGATGGAAATTATAAGACAATAAGTCAAAATAGGACCATCAACTTAGAAGTTCGAATATCTCAAATACTAAAAAAATATCTTGATCAAATTTATGTGAAATATATATATATATATATATATATATATATATATATATATATATTAAAGTTTCAAATCACACGTATAAAAATATCGGTTATATAGTAAATTAATACTCAAATTAAGGTCTTCACTTTCCAGTTAGAGTTTGCTATGATTTGTTTTAATTATTCTGCTCATGAAATGTAATTATCTTTTGTATGTTGTTTGGAACATTGATGTATCATTTTCAACTTAATGACCAATAACAATTTATTTTTTATGGAGGAGGGGGATCCTTGGGGACATGTGTATGTTTTTATCAAAATCATCAGAAATGACAAATAAGTTCAAATGTGTGGGCAGATTTGAATTAAATTTGGTATGTCGGCATATCTATCATGAGCCTTTTGTTCTTTCTTTTGAGTAACTGAATATTTGAGAGTACCTAAATACAGTATCTCCAAAATACAATTTGTTGAATTTTTTAAATCAGTTCAACCGATTAACCAAAACCAATTAGCCAAATAACAAGAACAAATATTACGGCTTAAGAATACTGATAAAAATCGAAAATGAACCCTGATCAACGTTATTAAAAGTTCGATCAAATGCAAAGGCTTAAGATTACTATTTTGTTGATTGATATAATATATAGGTAGTCTATGTGAAAAAAATCGTTAAACTATATATGTTTATGTTTTGTACGGTTTATTACAGGTATTAGAAAACTAATAAAGAAGAAAAAATAATTATAATCAAATATAAGGTTATGTAAAATATAATAGATTAAACGCAATTTATTGGTTCTTTCCAGCTCCAGTACAATTGCGACAAAACCTCAGCAGCTGTGCAAAATTCATTTTTCCATATTAGCAATATTGGCCGCTTCATTTATAGCATTCCTTTCCAATCTTTCTCGGCTTAATAATTGACGTAATTTTAATGGAATTCTCTTTTTAAAGCATCAGCTTCACCCTTTCTCTATTCAGCAATGAGACGAAGGGCGAGAAGGGAAACGGGTAAGAGGAGGTAATTTTTTACTGTAATTTAATTGTTGAGCTTGTCACCGCGCATAAAAGGGCGCACAACGTAAATGAATTAGAGAAATTTAAGAACAAAGATTCAGTATAACAAATATAAATGACGCGACAAACAAATCGTATTTAATCAGTGCTAAAGTGGTTTCTACAGATTATTGACATGTGATATATAATTCATAACCATTTGAGTTAAATAGAATGAGATGAAAATGCATGTCAACAGAAAATATCTTTACAGATTGATAAATAATATACTCATAGATTCTGTGATTCTGTAATGAAATAAGTCGTATGCAATAAAAAAAGCTTTAAATAGAAAAACACGCTTTATAAATTAAAACATGGAAAAAAAAACATATACTTAATTATCTGATTTCAACACTAAAATAATGAGTGTTAATAATGACAGTATTTTAGGCAAGTACAAGTTTAAACTTATATTTTGATAATGAACTATGATTTTGTTATTCCGGCAAATATTCCCTAAGAAATAATCGGGTTACAATAGACTTATAAAATGTGTTTGAATTCCTCCCACAAATCCTAAACTCAATTTATTTCCAGTTGCTTAGATACAATAAATCGCAGTCTTAAAAAAAAATACCGTGCCAAGTTATTTTGTGTAATATATTATCAGTGAACATAAAATTTCGCCCAAATTACAGTAAGAAAGGCATAAACTTAGTTTATACCCTTTTTAACAAGAGCTATAAGATTTTCTCTCTCAAATCGACATGTTTTCTGTCTGCATTACCTGTTGTTTGCCTATAGAACAATTTATGGTATAAGTAAAATAAATACCACCAATTGTGCTTTGAAAGTAACACAATGTATGCGCTAGAAAAGAAAAACAACCTCTTAGAATTGTATAACTGTGTAAACATACAATACTAATTAAAAATAAATCAATAATAAAATAAAATAAATACATACTTTATAAACTATAAGTATGTTAAACTTATTAAACATATGAAAACAATTAGATTATACCTTACTGATATAATGATTTTATTTTTACTTATAATATGACGGGGCTAAAATTAAGATATCGCGTGCTTCGACACTTTGAGCTCCTACATTGATACTGGAACATTTTAGAAACCCTGTAACTCTGTGGTATTTTTTGTAACGTATTATTTCAAGACTAATGTCAAATCGGATTGATGCTAAAGATACTTTAGCGTCTCTCTCTTTCTATACATGGTGTTTCTGTAATGCGAAGAGATAATTCAGGAGGTGGTTAGATGGGTCAAAATAAAGAAAAAAGTTGTTATGGACATATCTCTGGAAACGCTTCTTTTACCAGCTATCCGCCATTTGGTTTTTACTAAATAATTTATATTTCTACAACAACTTGTAGAAATTTTGCACGGGATTCTTCAACATAGATACCTAGTTTGAAAAAATAATAAACTTGTTCCATTAATCAGTTTCAAAATAGAGGCAATTTCAAAATTTATAAATGAAAATAACTCAAAAACAGTAAATTAAAAAAAAAAAGTCAAGATAAATTGTTGTAGTCCGTTTAATTTCCTATCGAATGGACTATCGAGCTAAGGACAACAGTAAAACAGCGTCCATTAGCTTGATTAATAAAACGTTCTTGAGTGATTTTCATTTAATATGTTTAAATAGCCTCCATTTTGAAACGGATTATTGGAACAAGTTTATTATTTTTGCAAACTATGTATTTACATTGATGAGTATTGTGCAAAATTTAAACTCAATCTAGTTAAGCCTTAATGCTAGAGACTAATTGATTAGTAAAAAAAAAATGGCACATAGCTGGTAAAAGAAGCGTTGCCGGACATATGGCCATAGCAACTTTTTTCTTTATTTTGACTCATATAACCACCCCCTGAATTATTTCCACGCATTACAGAAACACCCTGTATATATATTTTCTTGTTAAATAAGGCATTGGCTTTGCAGAAGTATAAAAGTCGATGTGGGACAGGCGAAAGGATTAAGTAGTACAAAGTTTAGAGACGAAAATACGTTGAGAATGGAAAGTGATCGTCACGTATAAGCTTACATATCCACACCTAATGACACAAAATTTTGCAAATTGGGTTTGATAAGTGTACTACAGAGTGATTATATTTTGGTCAAAACCTATTAAAGGAGCACACTAATTTTTTTTTAAATAGTTATGTGTTCTGTTGACCAACAAACTAAAAGCATGTTTGACTTTTTTGTGATGTGTTTTATTTGTTATGACGTTGTTAAAATGGATATAGAATTGAAAGTGAACTGTATATTTTTTGAAATTTAATATGCGTTTCGAATACAGCGTATGAAAATGGGATTAGTTGTGAAACAGCTGTAACAAATCTTAACCAAAGACAGGGATACGTTTGACTTTAAGTGAAAATAAATATTGACAACAAATTTATAAAAATTTTAAATTATCAACAAATAATGGAAAAGGCTAATGTTATCAACAAACAAACACCTCAAAAACACATAGTTGATGAAACATCGTCTTTTTTTAATGTTCTGAGGTCAAGTTTCAGAACAGTATTCCCTGATCGCTTATATTGCCGAAATTCAATAGTTTTTAACATTTTTATTGACAGATTTCAATGTAATTAATTTTTTTTTATATAACGCTGAATCGGAATTTAACAATGATATTGTATACGCATTTAGAAAGTTGTGTTGGATTCATTAACTATTTCATATAGGATAAGCCAAATGCCAAAATCTTTTTAAAGTTAATTTCCTAATTAAGTCTAATTTACTTCTATCAACAGGAGTTGCATTTATGCATTTTATAATGTCAAATTTGTATAAAGTACTGTGATATACTAATTTAGAGTAAAGATATATTTCTGTATTGTAGAGCGTTATTTAAAAAACTATCAAATATTTTGAAAACCTTATATAATTTCCTAGTTAATTCTAATTTTCTATTAAATGATTTGATTAGAGTGTTTCAACAAATTATCGTCAGCTTAGAGACAGAATATAATTAAGAGCATTAGAAGAGCATGTAAGAATACACTATGACTATACCATCAAAACTTCGTATATTAAATCTCTTTCCAAATTATAGAATTTTGGTAAATTCGTGTAAACTATTTTTAAATTGGATATTATTCTGTAAATAATTTAATTGATGTGCTCGAAAACAATGTATATTCTAATCTGCTTTAATGATAGTTTAAAAAATTATAGGTCTAAATTGGATCACACACATATCCTAGACGAATGTCATCAAACATTTCCTCCCTTATTTTTTTTTATACTTCAAAAACTCCTGAAGATGAACGAAACAAATCAGAAATTATAAAATTCAAATCACGACTCCTTCGGTTCTAAAAATAAATTAGCCCTTTATATTCAGTAACTGTTTTAATAGGCTTTTAATTATAACTTTAGGAGGTTGCTAAATTTGTAATTTTCCACACGACAAAGGCGGTGGAGATAAACAATATCACTGTATTTAGATTGGTTTTACATTTTATAGTCTACTGATTAAAATCGCCAAGTTAAAAGGCAGACAATTTTACCATGCCTAGGTTTTAATGACAGACATAACAGTTTATGTCGCAGATCCCTGTTATGACTGCATGTGTTATGTAACGTTGTTTATTTATCCTGAAATTACAGTACATGTCATTGTGATGACGTTCAAAGCCCTTATCTGTCTTCAGTTCTCTAAAAGTTAAAATATGTTTATTAGTATGAGAGCGTATACACAGAAACTTCACTTTTTAATCGAAATATAAAACACGTAAAAAAATTTAATTCTGAAAAATCAATGTAAATAAAGTAAACGGAAAACAAATGAAAGTTCGTCTTACGTTAAAAACAAAACAGACTAAAATGTAGCAGATTTTAAATGATACAATTTTAAACAGAACAAAAATTTTCATAAATTCTGTAACTTTCATTAGTTTTCATAGAATTAAATTCTCTACAAGTTTTTCTCAAAGAGTTTATACGTTTAGCAACTACTTAAAAAAGTTATTTTACGCCATATCTAATAAAATACTTCAATGTTTTGAATTTTATACAATATGTCTTAGAAATTACTGGAGATACAGATCTGGAACCTATTTTATTAATTTACTAAATCAGAAAACATAAACCAACCAAATTTGTTCCGTAAATTGGGTCCCGATAATTAGTGTTTGGCTTGAATTAATTATACATTGGAGCAAATATCAGGATTTTAGTAACCGGAACTCGAAAACAAACCTTCGACATATGTTTATACGAAGGTTTACAAAGTATTGCCGTGCAGTTTTGAATCATCCTATATATTAATACTTTTGTTAAAGGCATAAGGAGAAGGAATAGTTTTAAAGACTGTTTCCATAATTATTATATTCTTTTATAGGCTTAATATCGTGCAACTCTATGATTGCTTCGATAAACATTTAATTTTGGTTTTATACGACTTGTATTTACAGCTGTCTATTTATTTGTCTGTACTGTTTTATAGTGTAGCTTCACTTTCATGATTAAATGAAATAGTTTATTTTTTATTACTACGTAACTGTATGTAATAGTATGTTGGCACTTAAATTTTACGATTTTATATTCAAGAGGTTTATATTTATAATGGTTTTGTTGTCTATCGTATTTTATGCTACTTTAATTTTACGCACAGTAGTTTCTGAATTTATATTATTTAAGTAAGAATAATTCAGATCAAAATTAAACCGGTATGTCTTTTTCTTTTTTTTTTTTAGTAGATTTCTGATGTGGTATTACTAAACAGTGCAAAAACAAAATTGTTCAAACTTTTTCACGGAACCATTCTCAATCGAAATACCAATAGCTTGTGCTCAGCGTATTTAATTATAATTACGATTGACGGCGGTCAACATTCATTTTTGGTTTTTCAATTATTCCTGAACCGCGATATTTTTTACGAGGTCATTAAACTGTTCATATTTCAGAAAATTTGAAGTAAATTGGAGATAAAAGGACAGGATGGCCAATATATTTTGTTTGGGTCCTTAGAGGCCACACATGAGGAAAATTTGATAAAAATTGTTAGAGACGATTTTAAGAAAATCGTAATATTGAGTTTTTTATCATAGCAGATATATCCAAAACTATAGTTATGTAAAAAGAATGAAAACAGTGTTCCGAGATATGGACAAAGTAAGCCCACGTATATAATTTGATTAAATAGGTCCACGGATTTATGCTATATACACCACTGCCACACGACAGATGACATAAAGTCGTGTTTTGTACCTATCGCGTACCTTTTTCTACGCTATATTTACCGAAAAAGTAAATTTAATCAAAAGAATATTATTTTATAAATTCCTAAGGTTAAAGAAATATACTATAGTTAAAAAAATAAATAAAGTAACACAAACGTAATATTAAAGGTAACTAAATGTTTATCAAGCTAAAATGTCGACACTAAAATAATTAAACGGTTCAAATAAAAGTAAACGTACCACTAAAATGAGATTTCGAATTGAAACGTGTCAGATTTCATCAATAATAAAGTTTGAGTCTTGGAGGGAGGTTGTCTGTGTCAAGGAAATACACAGAACTAATCCAGAATTGTCCCAGTTTAACTAATCGCCCTACGATCCTCCATTACACAGTTTAATTAATTTTCAATAATTCCTCGTGCACAGTTAGTCATTGCTTATTATCTCGGATCGACCAATGTCGACAGCTTTAAAACTTTTGCAATTTCAGTTAATATGGGTGTCACATTTTAAGCAGACCCAAAAATTTTACAAATGTAGACTCTCAATAGAAAAAGAATGCTGTGAAAATTAAAAAAACAACGTACGCCAGCTGATACGCTAATAGTGACGGACGTCGATTTATTTTGTGTCTCACAAACGACTATTTTTAAATTGATGGTAACATTTTTAAGTAATAAACATATTAAACATACAGTAAATCCGAATAAAATTCAGATGTCTTTTTTGATAACCCAGTCACTTTCATATAGGATATAATTTCGAAACATATATTGAAAGTTAATATACAATTGATATATTTCCTATTTTTGTCCGTCGTGCGACTTCCTTTGTCTTTTTTTTATTTTACGACTCGTTTCGTGACTGTAATACTATGTTCGATTATCGCTCAATTAGAGGTCGTTATTTATACATTAAAAGTAACAAAACACTTACACAATTTATGGAAACACATAAGGTAATTATGTGTTTCGTATTTTCGGTGCACACCATCGCGTAGTTTCCGAAACACTCGGATACAAAAAAGAAATCGTATTGCTATAATGTGGAAAGTAAACATTTGAATAGTGTTAATTTTACAAATATTGACAGTCGTTTTATATAGGTATAGATGGATTAAATAATTTTGTTAACAATGATGATGTAGGCTTGACAATTTATACAGTTGAAGCAAGTATTTTACCTCTTCAATTGTTTAATAAAATAAACATATATTTACAAAAAAATAAAGAACCAACAAATGTAGCGTTGTTAGATTTTGATGTTAAAAAAATGTGTATAGTAATGTTTTAGTGTATGTTATAGCCATTATATTTCTTACAAAACGAAAAGAAAATTATTCTTTTTGTAAAGAAAAAATAAAGTGTTTAAAACGTAAAGTTAATATCTAGAACAAAAGAAAATCTACAAACAAAAAACAATGTTAAAATTAAGATATCAAGGAAAGGCCATTTTTTTATAATATGACGAACAGAATATTTAATTTATTCTCTTTAAAGTGTAAAGATGTAAGATATTAAATTAATATCTAGTATATTTGTGGTGCCTCCCCCTCCCTTCCCTACCCGGTATACGCGCGTGACTTGAAAACGACAGGAGTCGTGCAGTAACGAGCAGTGAGGGAAGACGTCTGTCACAATCCTCGTCGCTTGTTTTATAGTAGTGCCCTAATATAAAAGTATGCCTTGCTAAACCTGGAGGAATAGAGCCAGTACGATCCTAGGGTTTATATCTAGGTGCATCGGGTTTTTGGAACCGTATTAGTATTAGTTGAACATATGTTAGGACTTTCGTGTTAGACCGACATTTTGTGCCAATACGGTGTAGTTTATATTAACATTTGGTTTTAGTCTAAATTGGTGTTGTCCTAAGTAATGTAGTTTTAGATTTATATCTCGTCAATAATGGCTAGCTTAGATTGAGATTCGCCCAGTGTACATTTGTTGATTTACCTCGCGATCTGACGGGCCGGTAACGCATAATTAAAGCAGATCCACATTCACCCCAACAGGTGAACCTCACAAATTTGATTTGTTATTATCAAGATGGTTTGACTGACATGATCATTTGTTGTAGTCTAGCATATCTAAATAAGTTGTTCAGATGTATAGTAGTTAGTGCTTAAGTAAGGAGGAAGCTCTTCCTTGTATTTTTATGCTAGGTTCCTAATACATATATTGTTACTATCAAAAGACCTGAGCCTTATTATTATTATTTAAAAATGATATCTGGATATCATAACGCCAACAACTTGTGGAAATAAACACAGCTGCGGTTTGACATTCATCATCAGGTGTTGTTCAAGAAAACATCACTTTAATGATAACGTTAAAAGTAAAACAATTTCAAAATACGAAAACACAGGACTACTCAAAAACAATAAAACTTAATTAGTTGTGCGGCACCGTAGTGAAACTATACCCAAACTGTGTTCACACACGGTCAATGGTCAATATATTGCAAATGAAAAGAGATATTAAAACAAGTTGCAGTATTGAATTTACAATTAAACCTAGGTAGAAAACGTCAGCTTTACTATTTAAAGTTTTATTTATTTTCAAGAAAGCCATCCAAAACTTAATAGTTCAAAAAGGAAACGTTACTGTGTTCTAATAAATGTATGTACACCAACATTAAAGTTTTAATTTTAAGCAGTTCTCTAAATATTGGATGCGTTTCGGACTGAATGTACACTCTGTATATTGGTAAACCTGGTTTAATTTCCAACAAGTATCCATGTTCCATGTTTATATATATACGTTAGGCATATCGCCATTGTTCGGTATAGTAAGGTTTTAATAAACACAACTACAATTGACGAGTTATATTCCAAAATTGGTAGAGTAATAACATCTCTCTTCATTAGGGCACAGTTAAACGATATTTGTATGTATTATTATTGTTCTTCAAGTCTTGCCAAATCACCTTTTTCTAAAGAAATATAAATTGAATTTAAATTAAAACAAAAAATTACAAAACCACAAATTGATAAAAGAAACAATGCTAATTTCAAGCAATACTGTGTTTGTTACACCAGTGGGAGTACGCAATTGAGCAGATACAGGAGTTCATTTCTATAAAAACAACACGTGTTAAAGACAACCTTCCTGATGATATGTTTTCAATGTTGAATCCATCTATTAAATCTGAAACAATGTTTATAAGACAGAAGGAGTAGAACGGTGTGCTGTAGAAGGATCCTTAATCCTGTCGTAAAAGTTAATGCAATTCTTTGCCCTAGCGTTCACCTTGGTATTATCTATTGTCGTTGCAAGGGTTAGCACTTTCTTCTACTTAATTTTATGTTTCAGTATACGTTTATATTGATGAACCTTCTGCCGCATAAGCACTCATTTATTTTACTGGTAGCTTATATAAAAGTAGATGAACTATGAGTCCTTTTTTTTTAAAATACAAAAATTTGTATTGGGCGAGTACTTGTATCTAAACTGAAAATTTTAATTTGAGATATTATTTTTAGGTGTTTCAATTTTGATTTGTTTAAACATTTATTTAAATGCTTTTTTATACAGCAATTTTGGTTATTACTAGCACCTTTGGTAGTGTCGTTTTTGAAATTATTAGACGCCGTTGGAAATTTTATGTTTAGTTTTAAAAAAACAAATGTACCTATTCCTGCATGTATCTGTTGCACAGTGAAAACGTGTGAAACGATTTTTTACTGTTTTTACTATTCTCTTAGTATATGTACGGAAGTTTACACCCAAAACATTAAATAAACTTAAAATATAATAAATAAAATGAAAGACTAATTATGGTTTGATTAGCCAAATAGAAATTTTCAACGTTTTCAAGCCGACGCGAAGTAATATCGAACAATGATGTTCACCCTTGTTTTGTTGCTGTCCACAGATAATATGACATCCTTAAATTCCAGTTATTTTCCCCCTATCAGTTCTCTCTTTTCCAACTCAGTCGCCATTAGAGTATTTTACGACTCGGGGCCTTTATTTTACGTTTATTTTTTTTTATAAGACGATTATGACCGATAGGTTTTTTTTTACTTGTAAGCAACAAGCAAACATAATGTTTGCTTACACAACTTATAATGTTTGCATTAGATGCAATAATTCGCTAAATAATCAAACTATCAAGGCTACAATCAACATATTATTTTTCGTCATACTGCTCTTCAAAAACAATTGTTTTCAATACATGCATTGAGATGCTGAAGTTGTTATTTTTAGTCCTAGGACCAAAACACATCAGCTGAGGTCGAGGTCATCAGCTGTGACTTCGCTTACACGAATTAAATAACGATTGTAAAGAATCTATAATAACAACCCATACTCTCGATTGTAATTAACAGATAAAACTGCTGTTAATAATCTATTTTGAAATAAGTACCACTAATACAAACTAAACAGCTGTAATAGCTGCAAACTTATTGTAACTTGTCCAAACTTTTGAAGGTAAATAGATTATAACATTTTAATTTTTGTGAAATAGTTTTTTTATATTGTTTGCAGTATAATGAAAAATATAGTTCATCACTAGGACCAAAAGAAGCTTTTCGATCCTCGCTCATTTTCCGAGTTAAACTTGAGCTTGTATCGAAAAGCTTCACTTTTGGTCCTAGTGATGAAATACACTATTATGAATCTCATCACCTGGATTGTAATAAAAGAGAGATTTTTAACGTTGTTTATACCAAGCAGGTTCACCAAATACAGAAGCTTATTAGGAAACAAGAATTCATTTCCATAATTATTAAGAATACAAACTTTTAACGATGTTACGTAATATTAATAACGCGTTTAAAAAAACTGCAGATAAATTGAATTTATTTTTGCATGTAATGGAAACGTGAGTAAATCTATATACGATCATAAATATTGAATCAAAGTAAGCTTCATTTAACTTACTTCTGATATCATACTTGGCCATGCAGAAGGTAACACTGTTCTGTTATAAAATATTATCTAACATACGACTAATATTAGAAGAGACTAACATACTCCTGTGAATTATGATGTTCTACAAATATGCAGATTAATAGGGATACATAAAATACATCTAATAAAGAGACACAACTTACGATTTATAATGTTAATAAAAAAATAGTTTAAAATTAATTTTAATTTTCAACAATAAAACTAGATACTTTACTCAAAACAGATAGAGAATACGTAATATTAAAGGATTAATTCAATATTTAAAATGCCGTCCAGTAGAAATGAAATAATACGGTACTTATATATAAATATTACTAATTGCCGTAGGATTTACAAGACAAAGCTACGCTCATTTGTAAATATCGCACAACACGGCCAAGATGGCTTTGTTATACTTAGCAACACACTTGCATAAAGAGCAAACCGGCTCTCCTCGTATGATAAATAACTCTTCCTTATAGTTTAGTTTATGGTTTGGTTGAAAACTACCTAAATATATAAATAGGAAGAGAGAAGTAAAAACAGTAAAAAATAGTTTCACAGATTTGTGTAGACGAAAGATACAAATAGAAAAACTTTGTTTTGTAAGGTGTCAGCAATAGTACTTTACTAGCAAAAGTTTGTTAACAAAACAAATGTGACATAGTGTCTGAAAGCATCGAGGTTTTTAGAAAGTGCTTTAAAATTATCAAATCAATTTATTCAGTTTCAGTCTTTACAGATTTTGACTCTTTTGTTAGTAACGCTGTACTACACAAAATGAGCTAATATAAATTCATGTAAGACCTAGGTGTAAGGTAAAGTGGAACTTTGGTCATTTAAAAAAATTTCAAACATTAAAAAAAATCATATTTAACGATATTGAATAACTAAATTGCTATTTTTGACTTATCAAGTGGTTATATTTTATTTATAATGGTTAACATTTTATTTATTTTATGATAGATATAACTATATCATTTTTTTAAATCACATAAAATAGGTTTGACATTACTGATTACAGATTTTAAAACTGCAAAAATACAAATATTATGAGTTGTTCTAGAATCTTCAGGTAAAAAGTTATAATTACAAAAAGATCATTTGAAATTCGAAAATCAGCCAGCCGCTAATTTAAAATTTAACAGGGTTTTTTTCGTTAAAGAACTAAAGAATATTATTACTAAATTAACTAAATTAAAGAATAAAAAAATTGTAAAACCGAGCCTACATACTTAGTTAATTTGAACAATTATAGAGGAACCTAAAATGATGCCAAATAATACTTCTATGGTTAAAATCGATGACCAGTTTACAGTCTCAGATGTCAAATTAAAGAAAAGTAATTCTGCATAGCTAGAATTTTGTATTACAATTTGGTTAATATAAAATCTTAATATACAAAAAAAAACGAATAAATTGATATTTTTTTGATATTGGATTAAAGAGACAAAATAATGTATGGGCGAAACTGTTGCTATTTTACTTCATACACATTATGTTTGCTTCAATTTAAAAAGAAAATTTCAAATTTATATATATATATATATATATATATATATTAACATAAATTATTACTTTATTAGTATCAAGTTATAATTATAAAAAGAAATACCACTATCCATTCGCAATCGTATTCTCAAAGAGAAGTATGTTTTTAAATTATTTTTCCTCGATGTTTCAATCATGAACCTGGACATCAGAAATACCAAACAGAAAACGTCAAAGAAACCTATGGATTGGCTATTTATTTCTTCGGGATAAGAAGAAATATGTTTGAAATACAAATCGCAAGACAGGGTCTCAGAGGGAGGATGCCCATACGCCCCCTAGAGGCAGTATGTAACTGAAGTTCGATAGCAAACAAAAAGGCAAAATACACTAGAATGTATGCTATCCCACTAGGGAGATTATTTGTGCAACTTGTAATGCCGCCTTCAATACTGTTATATGTTTGGCCCGTTACTTGTCCCAGCAGAGAGAATTTACAGAGTCCAATACTTTGTAGCATAACAGGTAAGTCCTCTCCCCTTCTCCCTTTCTAATTGTATAAACCCTTTCTCCGTAATGGAAATTCTATAAAACCATTGTAATGGAAAATCATCCATCGTATTAAACCTTATCCTATCAGGACGTCGAAATAAATACTACATTTTATTATATTTCATAATTATTAAGATATTTGGAGTTAGAAGTCGAAAAATTCTTATTTGAACACCATTAGTTGATGATTAAATTATGGCAGTTAGTTAATTCATCGAATATTTCACCTCGTTATTTTTATAATTATATGGGTCTACAGTTAGTTATTATGTAATTATTAAAAATATTAACTTAAGTAATAAGTGTATTGAAAAAATTATATGCTAATTTCCTTTTTTTTTTTTTTACCAGCCTACCAACTGATTTATATACTTGGATGTTTAACTGGTTCGGGTTTAGCAAGGGTGTTTGCCAAATATCCCGGGATCGACCTAGTTTACATTTAGTCACTCGATGACAAAACAAAGTTACCTATCATTGTCCAGTCGAGCGGATTTCAAGATGGAGTGATTATCTCGTCATTAAAATCATATTTCTTGGTAATAAATTATTAAAAAAACAATTCTCTCAATGAATTCAGATTTGAAACAAAATTATTAGTCACATGTCAACGACCATGTAACCATTTTAAAACATTGACTCAAATTCAAGATGGCGGCCATAAATTACATACATCATAAAACCTAATACAACTTGATACGTAATATCAAGAATTACGTAATTTTATCTCAAATCGATATGACAAAAATTGTGAAAAACTGTAGAAGGGGGGGGCAATGTTTAGCTACCAGGTACACTCAGTTAATTTTGGTCGTTTAGTTAGTATGCGTTTGGATTAGATAATCCACACAATTGGGTAAAGTCAAGCGCTTCCACATTACATTGATTGTGGATAAATACAAATAATGGAAAACCGTAGAACTTGGTTGATGAATTGAATCAACTCAAATACGTCTGTCCTGAAAACCAGATAGACATACAACCAAGATTTTCCACTATACATACAAACCTCAAATGGAAAATCTAAAGTAGAATAGAAATTTGTGCCATAATTCAAAAATGATCACATAGCATCTACTATTTTGTCTACAAGGAACCTATAAAAGTAAAATAAATTTTAAAAACAATAGTGTTTTCCAGAATTGTTTCCTGATGTAGAAGAAACATAAAAATAGTAGTGAACAATAGATTCAAAGAAAGGACGTTTTGTTAACAAACAAGTTGAAGTATAAACATAGCCGAGAACATTATTGCAGCTCGTTACCCTGTCTAACGATGGCAATCTGGGCAGCCCCATTACTCTCTGATGTCCAGTCTCGTTTCTACACACTACACGTCATTATTCCGCACCTGGCTTTTACATAATGTATCTTGTTACTTGATATTAGCAATGTCTAGTTTTCAATAATGACTATAACACAAAAAGATCATAGTTATGTTTAGACCCAGGCTAGAAGTATAATTAAAGAATTAATGATACGGCACATTTCCCAGGAAGAAATTCAATAAACGGGAATGTTAGTGTAAAATATTTCATTAACAATAACACAAGAACATCGTAGTCATGTTTAGACCCAGACTAGGTGTATAACTGAAGAATTAATTATGTGGCATATTTCCCAGGAAGAAATTCAGTAAACGGGAATGTTAGTGTAAAATATTTCATTAATAATAACACAAGAACATCATAGTCATGTTTAGACCCAGACTAGGTGTATAACTGAAGAATTAATTATGTGGCATATTTCCCAGAAAGAAATTAAATAACGGGAATGTTAGTGTAAAATATTTCATTAATAATAACACAAGAACATCATAGTCATTTTTAGACCCAGGCTAGGTGTATAACTGAAGAATTAATTATGTGGCATATTTCCCAGAAAGATATTAAATAACGGGAGTGTTAGTGTAAAATATTTCATTAACAATAACACAAGAACATCAAAGTCGTACTGATTTTCCCCCGTGTATTTCTTACGGGAGGAAAGTACCATTTAAGGGGGCTCTCATTTTCGAGTCGGAACAAGGCTATTCTTCAGATATTATTAATGCTGTTATATTTTTCTGTAAAAATGAAAAAAAGTAGAAATTAGTGCCAAATAATTTTATAGACTTAATAATAATGAAAAACAGAGATTTATTAATACAGACAAAACGATGTTATTTTGCTAATACAAAGTTTTATCAGTGCATTTGTTGTGGAAAAAAAGTGGGTACAGAAGGGTATAATGTTCGAGTTCGAACAACTAAAGGGTATAACCAATCAAGAATTATTGATACTGATATCTTTTAGAAATGAAAGAAAGAGAACTTTAGTACCAAATATCTCTTTGAGTTTGAATAAGAATAAGCATACAGAATTTTAAATCTACAGATAAAAAACCCGTCATTTAGATCAATCATAGTTTTTTCTCCGTGTATTAATTTATGGGAAGAAAGAGAGAATATAAAGTACCTTCTCAACTTTTTCAATTTTTTTTCTGAGGTTGAAAAACAATAATTGAAATACGGACTAGGTAGTCAAATTAAAACAATGTAAGAAATGATTTGTGAAGACGGTATGAAATTCGGCCCAGCGATTTGAGCTGTAGATATGATATATACGGCCTTATGGGCTGATAAACTATCAGAATTTTAAATTGTACGAATATCCCATTTTCTTAGGAGTCCAGATTCAGAAATTAAAATTATGCCAAAATCCTCGTTACTGTTTATCGCAGAGGTCGGTACCATTACACACAAAATTAAAATCTGCAAATCTTTAACTAATTTATACGTGCTCAATTAAATTACTCACAAGATATGGACGTAAAACTATTTTTAAAGTGACGCTATTTTAAAAATGTCACTAGTTTTTTTCCAGAATACAATAGATATTCCATATACATAACTCCAGAGCCCCATACGTTATTTTAAGTCGACATACAAATTTATGTGGCAAGTTAGAATCATACAAAATAAATAGAAAGTAAAATTGTTCTTGGTTACCTTACTTAAGATATCTGATAATCACATTAAAGTAAGTTACAAATAACGAAAGTAAGGAAGTCATGTCCATCTGATCAACTCCACAGCAGTAATGTATAATAGCTAGTTGGCAAGGTCTGAGTGATTGTAGTGTCGGCGCCATTCACTCTAACAGCTGATTGATGGTTCTGTTGTCGGCCAGCTGATGGACTTTAAAGTAGTTCGGCTCAAGACAGATCGCTCTTGTTAATGTTTTTGTTTGCATTTCCCGATAAATTATTGCAAAACAATTCCATACTCGATAAAACTTCAAAAAGACTACGAAAGATCAAAAATTAATTCCAGTAGTTTGTCATAACTAGTAAACCTACTTGTATTGTTACAGCAGGCATAGTTAAATGATGCACTAGTAACACAATAATTTGACGTTTGTAACCTTTGTTAAAAAAACAAGTTGGTGAGTAAAAATATCCTTCAACGTTTTTACTGAATCTCATTTTGTGAACATCACTATTTACGGTGAGTTCGACACTGTAATGATAGTGAAAAGACCCGACAGTATAAAAGCTTCCCGTCTCTAAGTCCGTGTTGCCGTCTTTGACCTTCTCTGAGGGAATACCAAATTTGCTTGACAGGCAAAACTACAAAATTGCTTGGCAGGTCAGAATTCAAAATTACAATTGGTGCAAAAATCAACGGAGAAGCAACCATCTATTACGATGTTTATTGCAACGATTAAAAATTCTAATGGGTTGTTCGAATTTTATTTAATGTGTTGTTAATTACACATTACAAAACACTATTATATAATATTATATAAACAAAACTATTTTAAAAGGTCGCTATTATTATCTCAATAGTTTTAGCCACATGAGAAGACACCATATCAAATTCTAAAGCTCAATTTCCATTTTGTAGTAGCTATTGGTTATGTGCAAGAGATGACAACAAGTGAAAAGCATGTTGAATGCCAATACGAAAATCAGTTAAAAAATGAAGCTCCATTTTTCTTCTACAATTTATGCTGGAAAGTAATAATATACTGTTTTAATAACCAAAATAGTTAAGGTTCAGTTTCTTCTATCTGTCAATATAAAATCTTTTGCATTTTCGACACATTGATTTGGGTTACTAATCATTATATTATCGAATCTTTAAATCGGTTTAGCCAATTTTAAAAAAACGACGTTTGACATTAGTATTTAAAGTTCGTTTAAAAAAAAAAGACTCAACAGGAATTTTTGGGTTGACGGTGAATAATATAGGCTACTCGTCCAGTGTTTGGGACCAAAAAAGGCAGGACCATATTTGAGTAAAATTTAATTAAAATTTTAAAGCTGTTTTTATTAAAATTAGGTTTTTTGTATTTTTTTAATGGTAGGGTAAAAAATTGAATTTCAAATTGAAAATCCCATTTTCTCAAGAGTCTTAAAACGGGTTAGTTATATTTATAAACAAAATTATGACAATTATTTTAGCCTCTATGGTTATTTAATTTAAAAGTCAGTTTATAGAAAGAAAGGAACTTAAAATGGATTTGTCCTTTGAATTATAAAAATCAAATTGTATGCCACCATAATGGTTTGTTAAAATAATAGTTAGGAAAACTATAGATTAATAAATAATATAATATTTTAGAGTAGGAAAGTCATTCAACAGGTGTAATATTAAATATAATATATGTTTCAGAATATTATATCTGAGTTCTAAACGAAGTCGAGGGAATGATAAGAAAAATTAAATGACTTTCAATAAAAATATTCTAATGCATTATAATATCTGTCCTGAATCCATTTATTTAAAATTATTTTAGATTTGAAAAGACGCTAATTACACACGTAATAAAATATGTTTCTTTTGTTTTTTTTTTACTTTAAAATATGTAAATGATTATTTGATAAAAATTACCATAGCTTAATCCTTCCTTAGGGATTTACCTAGAAATCTTAAAATTGTTCTAAAACACCATCCAATAATAATAATTTCTTATTTCTTAGGGAATTCAATCACTTAGAAAAAAATCCTTTGTTGAAGTTTAATTAATAATAACGTAAACAGATATATTGGAATTCATAATTTGAAATATGCATAATTTATGAAACGGTTTAGAATAAACTTATGTTTTGTTGGCAAGTTAGAAGCCAAGATTCAAACAACCGTTCATAATTTGGAGTTTTAGACCGTTCCTTATGGAACATATTGTTAATAAAATACGAATACACACAGTGACAGTTACAAAACATAGATTGCTAAAACTTTAAATATGTCAATTTTGATTACTTGATAATATATACTGCCACTTTATTCTGAATCACCCTGTATATTAAGTAATTGATAATTTATAATTGCCTACCTAAGTCACAATCGAACGCTGTTTTGTTGGTAGACTATTAGAAGCTCACCTGAAAACAAATTAACACAAATTAATATATACATATTTTTTTAAAATTAATAAGCAAATTTAATGTATACAACGTGTTAGAGAAAATAGAGAATTTACCAACCCGTTTGTCAATAAAGCTAGGTCTTTTGGTATTTCGTCTGTGTGTTTATCCCGTTACAGCCTAAACTAAAATAAAGTTCTCTGCAACCAGGCTGAACAATGTAAGTACAAGCAGCCTGGTTTTAATTTTTATATTTCGTTTTAAAGTGGTGGCCATTCAAAACAGTTACTGCAGGTTTCAAATAATGGACGTAGGTGATTCGACTGGACTAGCAATAAAACGTGCACTCCGAAGTATTAAATGTAATGGTGTGGACGACGCATAACGAGCAGTCGTACAAAACAACTTTAAAGATAAAAGAAATTTGAAATAATTTATACAATTTTCTCGAGAGAAGTTTTTACATGACCAAAAACAGTACAAATTCCTTCACTCATTACTTTTTTACGTTTTCATTTATATAAATTAAAACCTTTATTAGTTTTATATAGTTACAAAACATATCAAATTATTTAGATTACAGTTACGATTGGACTCCTGATATTTTCTCTGAAACTTGTTATTACTTATATGTAGCTTGTATATATGTATTAATGTGCAATAAAAGAAAATATAAACGCGGTCGGATCGTTAAGCTTCCAATTGGACCACCAGCTACCAAGGTCAAACAGTGGTAGGGGTAAAATTTAATTTTTTAGTTAAGGCAGTCATCATTCCAGCTCGAATCCATAGTAAAGTAAGTATAATTATTACTACCACTATGAAATACCAATGAATGCTAAATCACAATCACAGTACAAGGCGCAAACTACCTATAAATCATTTAACTTTTATTATTTCTCCCTGTGAGTGAAGTGTACATAAGATGTGATATTGTTTACTCTTACTTCTTGATCGATGAATTACGTTATGCGTCACGTCGCACGCTTGGCAGCGGTCTTATTGGGTTTCTAAAATGAATAAATGTATTATACGTTCCAAGAGTTCATAGAAGAAGCAGTTTAATACATGTTCTAATCTAATTGCGTTAAAAGTTTGATTAAAAACACCTTTGTGACACACACACTAAATCTACTAAAACGATTATCTACCTTCTTTGTCATATACAGCTACCTCGCTTTAACAAACAACGTTTAGTACATCTATCTAATGGTGTTATTCAATAAATTAGTTAAATTCAACTCTCACTGCTTAATAAAATGTTTACTGTAGTATACAAAACTCATTCTTCATTCATCACTAGCTGTTCTATTATTGACAATGACAATACAAGAAGGAACTTAAGATATATATATATATATATATATATATATATATATATATATATATATATATATATATCAAGCCTAAGAATTACCTGCGTGTAACATACTGAATGTAGACTATCGTCTAATATATCGTAGACAGATACACCTTCATAACCACCTCTTAGTGACGCCATTAAACGATAAGTCCACAACTCTGGAGCGTTTTAATGAGCTAGGTATATTGAAGTAACGGATTATGGAGAGGAAAATTCATTAAATTTGAACTAGTCTGGGAACTCGGAAAATTGTATTTCCAAAAGTTTTGAATACGAAACCACATTATGTTCATTAAAATTTCATTCGATCTCTTCCAATTCCTAATAAAAGTTGAATAAGTATAATATTCACATACACAAAACATGATTTTTATTCTAAAATTAAACATACTTCAGGATTTAGTTTAGTAAGTGACACTATAATTTTATAAAAATTGTTTGAGAGACAAAAAGCCGTCATGATGCTTAAAAAACATCAGGTATAAGTCATACGTCAAAGATTTTTAACTTGTTTAAAATCAACATCGTAAAAAAAATATGGTTATTGTAATTTATAAAAATCGCTAATACACAAACATATATAGTTAACAAGAAATACAAGTTTTTAGCAGCTATTACGCTTTTTAACGGATATAAATAAGCCCTAAATCAAGGGTCAATTCAAAAATGGAAACGTGAGTAATGAAAAGCAAATAAATCGGTTCATAAATAAAAAAATTGGAGTTTTCGTCCACTACTTTATTTTTAAAGAACAGATTTTAGTATCACAATATTGAAGGACATCATAAATTCTAAATAAGCGTCCCGTATATCAAACAAAAAGTAAGAGTTACAAAAATCTGTCAGCGAAATTATTCTCAGTTTGGAAACATTGACAAAAAGTTCATGTCTTTAAAATATTTGAAATCTTAGAAAATAATCTCTTAACAAGGACCTGTACCCTCTATCCTTGAAGAAAAGAATACATTTATCTGTATTGAATACAATATATAGTTAAATAGTTTCAGTTACTAACGCTAAAATATAATAAATATCAACTGCAGAATTTCAGTCTTCTATCGACTAAACAGGCAGTAAGAGGTCACGGTAAATATTACTAGGAAATGGAAGGACCGTAAATCATAAACAAAAGGAAGAACGTCGGTAACACATTGTATATGTATTCTAAGGTTAGTATATAGTATTTTAAACACGAAAGAGTAGGTTGAAATAAACACACACACACACACACACACACACACACACACACACACACACACACCAAAAAAAGGTTGCTAAAAAGAAACGTAACAGTATCATTCGTTTTCCGGCATGTCTTCGGGTTTTTACTAAAATTTATGTATCAAATGATTGAAATGTGGAGCCAAATTTTGGTATTCATATTTATATTATCACTTTACTATAATCTACTATATTTACAAATAGATGTATTCTTCCAATGATTATTTCAAAATTGGAACCATTTAAAAGTTTGTATGTCGAAAATAAAAAAAATAAAAAACTATTATTGTTTTAACATTGATAGCGATCAAATGTTTTACTCTTTCAACGATAAATATAGGAATTTTTAAACTTTATTGTAACCTATAAGATAAATGAGATGTGAATAAAAAATTATTACTTAATAATTTACTTAATAGGGTAAAATTATATTCCTATGATTTCTTGTTCCTTTTTTTCCTCATAAATCTATTCTAAGTTTAGCTACTAGCCCCTTCTCATACACACTTCATAAAGATTTAATAATGATTAAATAATTTTAATCAATGACTAAGAAATACTAATATTGTGTCGATATCTCAGTTATCCTTTGATTTACGACAAAATGTTTGAAAGCAACAACATATTTTAAGATTGAGCGAGAACAAGATTTAATGTATTAGTCAAGTGAGAGATCTACGCCCTGTGCTGGGAAGTGACTAGGATACCTCAGTTGGTAGAGCATTGGCGCGTAAAGCCAAAGGTCCTGGGTTCGATTTCCAGTCTATCTAGGTCGTATATTTTTCACTTGAAATATTATTGTATAAACAAGATTTGTTTTGTTAGTTTTTCGTACCATAACGAGTTTATATATCAAGTGTCTTCAAGCCCATTTTTAAATGGTAATTTGAAAAATTAACTTGTGATAGAAACTTATTAACTAATTGTAAAATTATAAGTGTAAATTTACGACTTCATGTGTTAGTTCATTCTTGAGATATTTAAAAATTAATCAAAAACACTAACACGACATTTTATAATACTTTTTTCTGATAATTTTGTTCAACTTAACACGTATAAATTATAGTATTTTATTTCTGGACTTCCAGTTGTAAAGTCAGATAAGGTACAGTTGTAAATTCAAAAATACAGTACCCTCAAACTAGGAGTGTGTCTGGTGTAATGGGCGTGTCCTCCCTTCTACTTGCTTCCCTAACCTGACTTGACGATACAACCCATTCTAAGAAAACTATGTACACAAATTACTGCTTAGCTACATTTAATTCTTAAAGTTTAAGTACAAGTTATTTCTTAAAAGTTTAATTTTGTAAACGTTTTATTCTTATTTACACCGATAAAAGAAACTAAAGTAGGGTTGGTTTACACAGAAGCATTTGAGGTCTATATTTTTTTATTGAGGTTGTACCACTGAAATCAAACGAAGTATGAGGACCCCCTCTTTTCCTCTCCACCCCAGACCCATTCCTACCTTGAGGATACTGTACGTTTGGTGTCCACACTTTGTACCATATTATGCACGCACTGTTAACTACTAGACGAATAACCTATTTAAAGTGTACATTTCGTTGTAAGTTGATTTGTTAAAATGATTATATATATGACTGCTATGAAGAAATATTCGCTTTGCTCGAAGAATAGGTTCAGAACCCATATTTTTGTAATATTTAAATAAAATCTTCCCTTGATTCGATCTTGACGATGAATCAACCCTAAAGGATTTCACAGTTGTTCGTCAAATGTATAAGAACTAAGCAATTTGTCATTAAAAACACATAGATGATTAAACTTAGTATTTATTGTTGTGTCAATTAAACCAAAATTAATGACGGATTGGCATTCCTCCCTTACCACATACGTGGTAAAAATGTTATAACCAATGGTTTGGATTATAATTAAATTAAAATCCTGTCGATTTTTATTTTATAGAGTACTTTAAACAATGGTAGTTGTTCGTTAATATTGGAGGTAGTAGACTGAGAATAAAAGTAGACTTACATCCCTACACTATTCAATAGGTTTAGAGATTGTTTCAAATAAAGAAAGAAATTATCGAGCTAGATAAAATTGACACTAAAAGCTTTAATGCAGTAGAAGAGTGAACAGGTACTAACATATAATATAGCTAAATTCTTTAAATAAAGGTTCGACTGGTACAACACACAACAAGCAAATTGATGAAATATGATTTCATTGGAACTACTTATAACAGCCAAACTGATTAAATATTGGTTAAACTCGTAAACTTATAAAGTCCAAATTTATTAAATATTGGTTTGACTGATACAACCTTACCTATCTCTTTCACAATATTCCTAAAGTTAAAGTTGTTGTTACATTTAGTGGCACAACTCACGAATTTAAAAATATTTTTACGAAAAGGAGTGCGTCATGAATGACAAAGTTAATGTATCCAAGTGAGGTATACCTTACCTAGCTCTTTCACAATGTTCCTCAAGTTAAAGTTGTTGTTACATTTAGTGGCACAACTCACGAATTTAAAAATATTTTTACGGAAAGGAGTGCGTCACGAATGACAAAGTTAATGTATCCAAGTGAGGTACACCTTACCTATCTCTTTCACAAAGTTTTTCAAGTTAAAGTTGTTACATTTATTGGCACAACTCATGAATTCAAAACTATTTTTACAGAAATGAGTGCGTCAGGAATGACAAAGTAAATGTATCCAGGGGAGGATATACACCTCTTTCACAAGGTACCTTTAAAGTTGTTGTTACATTAATGTAATTATTTTGTGTTGTTTATAGCTTTACAATAAATAAATCCTTACTACCTTACTTTATTATTATTATATTACCTACAGTGGATGCAAACTTGCTGTTGACTAAAGAAAACAAAATAATAAGTAAATAAATCAATATGGCATCGATTAGATCAAATTTTGTTGCTTGCGTGACCAAAGTAAATATTTAGGTCCTAATATTTAAAACCTCCTCTCGCTATGTCTGTAACAAGGATCTGTACTCCCCATGGTTCCAAATAAAACTCTTATAGTACTATCCCACTTCAACTACAAAATGGCTTTAGTTTTACATTGACAATTAAATGAAGCTAATGCCCCTAGTGAGCGAAGCACATTTGAGGGTTAACGAGTAAAGCACGCACAGGCTTCCCCTACTACTTTAAACAAAGTTTGTCAATATTTAATTAAAAACATAACGGTCGAAACAACGTGTTATCGACTATTTGTATCCACAGGACGTAACACGAACAAATCCAACATGTTCAGTTTTATTCCGACTCCTATAGCCTACAAACAAACAATAAATTAAATCAGCATTTAAAAAAAATATTATTTATTGTCAGTTCGTAAAAAACTTATGCATGTTAATTCTATTTGCATTTTCGAATATAGTACAAGATTGAAAAATTAATTAATAGGCATTCAAAACTAACATTGCATGAAAATCAAACGACTACATAGGTCAAATATATTACATTGATAGGTCACGAATGACGCGAGCATATTAAACGAATTATAAGGAATCGGTAACACGGATGCAGTTTGTATTGATTGTTGGATAAATATAGTGCAGTCGTGGAATGTAGGTCACAAACAGACGCGAGTAAAGTGCACAAAATCAATACAAGGCGGCCTGTCTCGTGGTGGGGAATGCAGTTTGCCTATGCACTCAGCCAAATATCCCTCCAAGTTCCCCAGTCATCGCACTGGGTTACCAGGCCGGCCATTCACTCCAAGTAACTACGCAAATAACTAACATTTTATTTTACACAAATACTTATAGCATATAATAGTGCTGAGAAGTTGTTGATCTTTGCGTTGTCATTTAAAACATTTAGTAACTTATGAAAGTTATAAGCATGGTATGTAATTATAACTACTATAAATCTAAATAAAACTAGGATTTTAGTTTTCCAAAACCGACATTCGTTAAACATTTCGAATACATTATTAAATTCTTTCAACGTGTTCAAAGCATAACTTATAAAAGAAAAAATGATTAAATAATAATTATAGTTTCCCTGTCAAAACTTATTATAGCCAAAATCTTTAAATATCGATTTCCCTAGCACAACTTATAATAGTCGCATTGACTAAATATCTGTTTGACTGGTAAAGCTTATAACAGCTAAATATTTAAACATTGACTTGAGAAGCACAGTCAAATTGATTAATACTGGTTTCACTGGCACAACTTATAATAGTCGCATTGACTAAATATTCGTTTGACTGGTAAAGCTTATAACAGCTAAATATTTAAACATTGACTTGAGAAGCACAGTCGAATTGATTAAATATTGGTTTCACTGGCACAACTTATAATAGTCGCATTGACTAAATATTCGTTTGACTGGTAAAGTTTATAACAGCTAAATATTTAAACATTGACTTGAGAAGCACAGTCAAATTGATTAAAAATTGGTTTCACTGGCACAACTTATAACAGCCAAAATATTTAAAAGTTGGTTTGGCTGGCAGATATGATTTTGAGAACTATATACAGTACACTAGATTTCGACGAAGACAACAGTGATATTTTAACATGATTAATTTTAATTAATATATAACCAAAAAAAATTAAGCCATTTTGAGAATTTTTAAAGATATTCTTAACAAGCCTTAGTGAAACTTAACCAACAAGAAATCTTATATAGAAAAGTGTAATATTTATATTTAATAAATGACATATAAAACGTTGTAATGTGTTTCTTTTAAAATCAAATTTTAAAACCCAATAAAATCGTATTTCAAAATCGAAACTTGTAATACAATAGAAAAGAAAGAAATTTAAATGACACCTACAAAACATTGTCAACAGTTCGTGTTCCTCTATAAAAAAAGTCACAATAAAACTACCAAATATTAGGACATCTACTTTTGAGTGAGACCAGTTAAAAAGTCAAAACCAATTTATTAAACAGCGATAAGTTCAATTAAATTAAATAAATAACGGGAACTTCAATTAAATTAAAAAACAGCAACTTCTCGATCATTTTTCAATTATTTCGATATTATAAAACTTGATTATTATTATTAACTTGGTTATGGCAAGATTTAATTAAAGGTTAGAGGTGAAAACGTGTAAAAAAAAAACTTTGTATTGTGAAACTTCTAGATAGACGTGAATGTCTACGAACGTCTCGTGAAATAAGAAAAGAATTAAACATAATAAAATCTCAGTTTACTACGTGTTATTTGAATTATTTGTATAATTAATTTGTAAATTAAATGAGGTGTGATAGACCTCGATGAACCATTTTTATAAATAATTATAAACACAAGTTTTATGAATAAAATATCTAATATGTATTTGAAATTTGAATGCCTTAAACTCTTGGAAGCGTAAAATATTTCACATCCACTGCCCTGTTGGCTATATAATTTAAATGCCCAAGTGAACGAAAACTCGCTCAACAAAAAACTTGGTTTAACATTTTGTTTACATTTAAAACGTTACAAAAAACGTTCTGTATATTTCCAGTGTTGATTGGATCAATGACTGCTTGTTTGTCTAGCTATACTGTGAAATATCCAGGATAAAGATTAAATTAAATTAGGCTCCATTATACTTTGGCGGACATGTAGGCTTTCTATATTTAGGGACTTATGTCGTATAATGGTGTTAAGAATATCATTTTACAAGGAAATAGGATCAACATCTCTTCAAAACTAAACCCGTACGTGGTTGGGTTTGTTTGAATTATTCACAATATCTATATTGTACATTGTTAGCATAAATATCACGAAAATCATGTCTATGTATATCTAAAAAATGTGAAGGATCAAATAGAATTTGGAATTGTTAGTTGATTACACTTTTAGGCATATAATTTAGCACAAATTCCAAGAACATCTGTTGAGAATAACTACAGATATAAGGGACTAACCAATTTAAGCTCTATCATATGAACCAATTATAACTTTATGGTTAGCTACATGCTAGCTTTATTACTATTTAATACAAATGTCAAGGAAATTTATTGGAGTCCTATAATTAAGAAAAAGCATATACATGTATTTTTAAAATACACCATAGGTTCCGTTTCTGTCTTTCTAACTTCACGGAATTTGTATTTGTACTACATTTCGAGGCTTACACTGTAACAAAAATTTCAAAGATCTGTTCTGCGGATCTGTAACATACACAAATATAGTTTAAAATGGATTACCTTTGAGCATGGATCCTTTTGCTTTCAAATATCCTCTTTATCACATTCTAGACAGCCTCCAGAAAAGTATGCCGGGGTGAAGAGGAAACTTAATTTTATTGGGAACGTAGTGAAGATGTGACTACACGGATCACGTAATGATTTCCCCTTTAAAGTTGTCCTTGGATAGTAACACTGAAGTAAACCTGTATTAGACTTCACTTGATGAAGTGTTACTATAAGTCACATCTCGTATTAGTATGTATTCTTCTTTTTACTTATCGCAAAAAAATTTGACCTCTCTTTTTCAACTGATATTCATGATTCATGGTCTCAGAAAACAGAAAAGGATTTTTGACATGACGACCGTCAATTGTCGTTATCGTTGTCGTCTGAACCATGATCGTTTAACATTTCCTGTAAAACCCCAAAAAACTTGATTACGACTATGGAATTGTTTGAAGAATCTGTAAAATCGTTCAAACAACATCCGATTATTTTACTCTGCAATACAGATCAAGTACGAGTCATTGTAATTGAACAAAATTTGGTACAAATCCGATAATTGTCACGTTTTGTAATTTCTAACAAATCGACCTCTAAAATCAGAAACTGGTAAAAATTGACTATTAAACCAATTTAATTAGCTTAAAAGAAATTTAGCTATTGTAAAAAAACCATGATCACTAGAGCGGAAATCAGTAAATAAACAAAAAAACAATATTTGGCTAACATCCTTGTCCAAGTTATTTTGCGAAAAATGAAACAAATGAAGATCACTATAACGAATATACGAGATTATAGTACAAAATAATATTTTTTAAAACAATCAAATTTGTGTTATAAAAAGCAAAAATACTGCAGCATGAACCAACTATAAGTGTGCCCCTGAAAAAAATTCAATTCAAAAATAAAAGAAAGAGGTATACAACATTCACACTAAAACAATGAAAACATCAACCAAAATTAATTTTTAAATCAATAATTCCGTTTTTAAAATTTCAAATTGTATTATTTCTTTTCAGCTATTATTTACTAATTATGTTAAAACGTATACAATCTCTTTGCATGTTTAAACAGATCTTTTAAATTCTTGTTTCCGTTAACAATTTATTTTCTCCGCTCATTATTTGTTGTTATATTTTTATAAAATACCACTTGTAGGTAATCATTTTCGAAATATTAAAATAATTTGATTAAAACGTATTCTAAATCGATGCACATTTCACGCTCCGCAGTTAAAACAAAGGAAAATCAATATTTCCAAATTACCGAAAATTAAGTAAAATGATTTTCCAATGACTTTGGTTAGTATTGAAATAATATGGATTTACTTAGTTTTTTCTGAAATAAATTTTAATATCGATTCCCTCGTTTTAACAAAAGTGAAAAAGCTTCTACTAATGTACAATCACTAAATATTCAATATGAATCAAAAATATCTCGATGAAAATTAATTTTATAGATTAACAGAAACTTTTGGGGAAATTTTCTCATTACTCTAGCCGGAATAACATAAACATATTAATTATAAAACAATCGAAATGTTTTCAACTGAAAATGTTATAAAATGTATGTATAAAATATTTATTTTATTCCATATTATTTTGTAAGCATATCACTTTCTTGAACCTTTTTAAAATTTCTTCAAAATGTTATGATATATCAAAACCAGTACAAATTGGCTTCAAAGTTATACCTATATCTGGAGAGACAATTTCAAGATTCACCGCCTAGCTCAGTTAGTGTAAATTATTGAATCTTTCCGCCCTCAACCCCTCTTGGCATCAGCCCTTGGAAGAACCTACGACGTATTTCACAGTTCACCATCAGGGGATTTTAGATTCTATCTAGGGGAAAACTCCACGTGCAGTATTTACTACATCCCGTTGGTGAGGAAAATCATTTCTCTTTCAAATTATAAAATACGATTTAAAAACTATCTACTATCATTTCTCTAAAATCGTCTATAGATGAAAATATCATTCCTTGGTTACATTCATTAATAAATCCTAGTTTATGGAGAATAATTCAAAACACTAAAACATCGATCAGCTTACCACAGAACATTGATAAATTGCTGCATTGACATAATCGATAAAAACTACAAAATGATTTTAAATATTTTACGAGATACCTGTAACATAATATTATTGCAAATATTTTCTAAATATGAGGTTATATTTTCAAACGATATTAATACTCAATTAAAACTTTATTATTTTGTACAGTATTAATACATTTGGGCATCATTGGATGTATTTTTTTAAGCTGCACAAAATGAGCTCATACAGGATATTATATACGATATTTTACAGCGATTTTTAAATTTCCCAACTATTGTGTTTTTATTAATAATGTTCAAGGAATAGCACAAACTAACTTATGTTACAAAGCTTCAGCTCAAATCTCGACTACTAGAGCTATTATTTCTGTTTTCTATGTATTTAAAATTATTTACTGATAACAGTTATATAAATAGCAATTTTGTTGTTTAGTGAACTCTCGATTTTTTTCCTTTTTGACGTAAAAACCCTAACGTCATTGAACTCAAAATTTTAATCTACCCAAAATGAAATATTGTTCGGCACAATAAGACCTGCAGATACAAGTTTACCTACAATAAAAACCTGCAAAAACTTTGGAAATTTGAAAATGCCATCGAATTAAAGGTTATATAAAATTACATTTTTAGTAAAACACAAATACGTTGGATATTCAGTGAAAATATGTCTGTGTTTACCCCAGTTTTAAATCAATATATGATATTATTTTTCCAAAACTAATGCATAATTACAATATTTCGTTATGTTTAATTGGTGTATTGTAAGCAATTTCACAAACATTTACATTTAAAACTTGTTTTGGCATTAGATTACTTCAGAAACTAACTTAAACACATATTTAATAAAGTGTATAATTTTATATACTTAAGTTTGCGTTGATAAAATGCAGGAATATAGAAAAATAGTTTCAAACTACATAATTAAAAACGAACAATAATAATAGTATTATAAATTAACTAATGGAAATGAACTGACAAAAGTTTTATTCCCTACGAGTAGGGGATATTTCCCTCGACCTACATCCCTGTGCAATGCACCCGACTGACCTCGAAGTTGACCCAGTGCACCAGCGCTCGTGTTCCTAGTGGCCATCACCTGTACTAACCTTTGCACTTGTTTTCAATATCACTCTTGTTTTATTAAAAACTACAACTTCTGATTAAAAAGGGGTAAATTGTTTTATTATTCACAGATATTAAAATTTCGTGATAAAACTATCATTAAATAAAAAAACCAAAAATATATAATAATCATTGTCAAATACTCTTGTAATATTTATTACACTCGTTTCCCTTTCAAACATAACCATAATCACATGTTAAAATAACAACAAAATGTCTGTTAAAAAACTTTAATCAATGAATTCCAATTAATACATTATATCTTCAAAATTAACTATTAAATTTATATTATTTATAGTATCAAAAATTCGTAATAGTACAACAGTCGAATTTGACTGATTTGTTTAGATTTTAAATTAAAAACCCAAGAAATATTTTCATCGTTTGTATTTCCATAGATTTTAAAAAATCGGAAAATTGAAAATTTTGCGAAAATATAATTAAGAAATTGACACTATTATTAATTAAAAACAATAACTAAAATTCGGATATTGTTCAAACATTTTTTTTCTGATTCTCTTTTACTTCATTTAAAAGTGGTCACAGAAAACTTGTAGAGACGATGTCCAGACATATTATTAAACACACATTAGCCTGAACAATTGGGGCGGTGGGTTGGTGAAACTACGTCTAGTGTCGCGTTTCAATTCCATCTAAATATGATTTGTACAATTAGTGAATATTGCAAGCGAAAATGTGTGAAATAAAAATCGAGTACATTAGAATTATGTGTTCGTTTTAATTATACAAAAAATCTTTTAAAAAAGTACGATTCTGTAGCATTTTACATTTGTGGTTTTAAGGTGGCTTTAAAACATAGTTTAAATTTATACACATATTTTTTGTTTCCATTCAAAATAATAATTACAAAAATTATATTTTGTACAGAGGTCGAAAAAGTTGGCTATATTTTCAATTATGTTTCATATGTGGCCACAAAAGAGCTCGAAACACACGTTCCAACCACACTGTGGGTGTGGGCTTAATCTTACAAGTATTTTTGAGAAAAAACTTTGAATTGCAATTCCGCTTAAGAGTTGCAAATTATCCACCGTTGTATACAGAAGTAAAAATACAAAACGAGAATTTAATATAGAAACATGTGATTGAATAATACCAATATTGTGTTTTTCTATAAATAACAAAATCTGAGTAAAATAACTTAATTAATTACAGTGTAAAAACATCTACGTTAAACTTTCAACTCGGGGCAATATATAACCGAGTACAGACAGTTCGAAAACTAACTTGGTTCAATTGAAATATAAAGCTTGAAAATTGAAATTCTCTAACAAATAAAGCGACTTGAGAATCCATTACCTTGATAAGAGCAAACAAATAAAATAGGACATAACAATAGTTTCGTTCTATATATTGTTAAATGGTTTTATCGATTCCATAATAGACGCCAATGGACTTTAAAAAATATATTATTCCATGGATTCAAACCACACTTTCGGTATTCTAATAAAGACTAAACAGAAAAAAAGTAAAACTTCTTACACACACTTATTTTTGAGATTCAAATAAATTAACTCTAAGAATGAATTTTATATCGACATATTATACTGAGATAAAATGAAAGTCAACGCGCATATGCTCAGTAATTGTATACTCGTCATGTAATATGTATTGTATACACGTTAATTAATTGTAATATTCGTCACTCATCTAACATACTGACGTGATTAATCGACCTTGGTAACAACGTGTGCATCTACGACGAATGGTCATGAAGAATCTTCTATCGAACGCCATTTTGAAAATTAATTTCTTTTTGGCTACAAGAAAAATAATGAGATTTCTTTTTTCCTATTTTTTAGGCTATACGATTAAAATGTTTCTTTTCTGCATTTTAAAAATTACCCTAACTCCAAAACACGCAAGCACGCGCGCGCACGCGCACACACATACACACAAACTTGGTGTGTATGTGTAAATATGTATTTCAAATACCCACCAAAACTGTTCTGGTGGTCAACTAATAGATTCGTTGCTCAACTAATAGTCCAAAGTCCCAACGTTGCATAAGTAGCAGTCATATTACAGCAAATTAAATTAAACATGATTAAAACCAATATATCTGAACGGCCATAATAATAATAGTAGTGGTTTAATCAAGCTGGATGGGCAGGTTGAAAACTAAGTCATTTGTATTTAATAATATGTCTTGTCTATTTTATATATAAGCAGTTTTGAGGGGATTTTAGTAATTTAATTTAAAAATTATGAATGTTTTACCCTTTTATAAAATATAAATCATCAATGTTTTTCTCTTTATTTGCAACACTAGATCTTTCTGATGAATTTAATATATTTGAATACAGAAAATTTGCAAAAAATTATTTTGAGACAAGTCGCAACAAAATTGTTAAAACAACCTGATCACTATCTCGGTAAAACAAACGTTATGATTCATAATAACCCTTGAGTTTATTTCATATTTAAACACTTTTACTTCTTTTTAAAACAATAACTATTTTAAAAAATATTACGAACACATCGCCCAAAATGTTCACGAGGTGATTTTAGTTATACATGCAGATATAGGGTATTAAAGATAAATGTATAGACACTTCACATTGTTTACATTTGAAATATTGATGAAATTAAGCGAAAGAAATGAAATGTTTGAAGTTAAAGACTCTAAGAGAGCAATTGATAATACAAAGAAGTGTAGTTAACAGATTAATATCTATCAAAACTAATTTTCTAACATTATGGAAATGAAATATTGTTATTTTCTTTTGAATATCCTTGAAAGGAAAAATCTTAGTTATCTACTTAAAACTCCTATTTTGTTTTGAAAGATATGTGAACGGCCGTCATTTTGAAAACATAAACGGAATTGGCAAGTCAATCAAACGTATAGTGAAGTTAATCAAACGTTAAGATTGATGTTTCAATAATTTAAAGATATTTATTTGGAAAATTTCTTAAGATGTTACAGAGCAGTAACAAAAATATCTTGTAAGAAATACAAATGTATTCCATTTATTATTTAGTTTAAAAACTAAAGTAGCGTAAATTTAGGTTAGGTTAGGTTAGTCATATTAACATTGACTTACCGCCAGCAATCGACATGTGTTTCGGACTTATATTCGTATATCTTCAGGTCTTCATAATACATTAATGAACGCTCGCGCATGTGTTAAGAGATTATTTGTAAAGGATATTATTTAAAATGTTTGAAGTGCATACTTTAATTTTGTTATACATACTTAATTTAAAGGATTTAAGAAGAAACAGAACAACAAAATTTTGTCTAATCATTTCTATAAAAAAAATCATGTTACCTATTAAAATAAGCTTAAACATGGTTATTTCGGGTCTGTTTTTTTCACGTAGTACCCGTATTCTGTTGCAAGCAATGAATAAAAACCTTTATTTATTTCTATTCCATATTTAAGTGAAAAGTTTTCACTAAGTTTGGAAAAAATCAAAATTATTTGGAGGAGTTAAAAAGAGAACCAACAAAATTAACAGACATGTTATGTACGAATGTTATTTTCGAAGTCCTGGCCATAAGGATCAGATATATATAATTGGACGCTTTATGTCCTTATCAAGAGAGAGGTCGTAGTAACTTATTTTTTATCACAATATTCATAATTCTATAATTCATATACGCCATCATTGTATGCATTAACCAGTAAATTAACTGCTTACAGGTAATTGCGTAGAATATCCAAACTGAACAAATCAACCGATTAACTGACATGATGGACATTTTCCCACAGTACTTAATCCTTCAAAAATATTTTTGGTCGATAGATTTTAAATAATATTACCTTTGGGAAATCAAGCTCCAAATTGCAATTTTTGCATAGATTTGTTTCGTGATGTCGTAGAGTTGAAGTTGGAATCATTAAAATTTTTTAATTAATTCAGACTGCTGTAGGTTAAGTTTTACTGAAAAATAAGACCAACCAAATAATAATAATAATAATGAAAACGATTTTGAGACTGATCTTGTAGGTTAAGAATTTCTCCAAAATAATTCAAAAATCACCTGCGTGACACACAAGTACAAAACCTAAAGATTAAAAAGGCAATCAAGATTTAACTTAAAGAAAATATCACCGGCATTTCATTAAATAGTACAATATTTTTATTATCTTCTAATCAGATACACTGTTTAGAAGAAAACAAAGAACGTTTTTACGTAAAAAACAAAAAGGGGACAAAAATTTCTTCATAAATTTAACATATGATTAAGATTTTACGTAAAACATAAATTTATAAATCAAAATAAATATGTTATTTCTTAGTGTTATCCAACAATTTCAAAGTTAAAAACAATTTGTCTTCATGAAAACATCTTTTGTTCCCAAATGAACTGAAACCACTTCTATTAGATGTCTAGACAGTAAATAAACATAGTTTCGACACAACAAGACGTTATTTAAACGTCTATGTTAACAATCATATATTCAAAGATACACAATCGTTATACCTACCTACTACCTTACTACACTAGAGTTAAGACTTTCCATATATTTCTGCGGCCTTGAGTGCAAATTGCTGTAATCCGTTGCTTCTCCAGGAAATGATTAAACTATTTTCTGCCTCAAACTATCTCTGAGTAAGTACTATTACTTACGCCTCGTAGGCAGCAAGGTAATCTGGGAAATCCAACTCTGTTACCGGTATTATATTAGTTACTACTTGGTTTTATTTTCTGATTGAATCCACCAAGTCGAAGAAAAGTTGAAACTCGTTTACTTAAAGAAATAGTAAAGATATTGAGTTCCAATTTAGTATAAGTATTTTTTATGTTACGTTTTACAAGTGTACAAAACACCAAGACTTTATTTTAATAATTTTAAAAATGGCGGCCATTTAAAATCTTTAACGAAAGATATCTCAAAAACAGTTAACTTTACAAAAAACTATTTGTAAACGAAATATTTTTCTTTCCTAACGACAAACAAAATGTTTTTTTCTTTTTTCTGTGTCAAAGGATAACCAAGTTATCGACAAAAAACTAAAAATACAATTTCTTGGCGATTGTCTACAAAAAAATAATAATAAAATAAAATAAAATAATAAAATAAAATAAAAAATAAAAAAACAAGTTTAACACCAATACATTTTTAGTTATGAAAATTACATTCGAAGTAATGAAATGGAGTCTGAGAAGAATACTATATGCACCTCAGGAAATAAAACACAAAGATCCTATTACCTTTCTAATCGACACTAAAGATTGCATTTGTAATATTTAAGGACTGTTTACGATCACCTTAAATCCCCCGATACACAAAATAGGGGTTTTGTGCTACTCCACACATCAGTAGTAAGCACAAAAAATGTCAAATCAAGGAGTTGTTTAAATGTGGTTACAACTGAACATTATCGCTACTCAGATAATGGGTAGCTAATTCGGCAAATAGCTTCCTTTGGCGCCTTCACTGAGCCATGGAGGGGGGGGGGTATTTCTGACCATGAATTACGGAGTAACTAATAACTCTAATGGAAGAGTTATCGAAATCGGTCGGTTTTCAGTTATCGGCGTAAAGACCAACATAATACAGAATCATGCGCTACTTCAGTTCTGACTTTCACTGGAATAAACTCACTCCTTGACATCCCACTTTGAATATAAAAAGCCATTGTGGCTGAGACAATCGAGTATAGCCGGACCTTCTATCCACCTTCAATTCAATACAATAAGTCACCTAAAAATAGGGGTTGGATTTAAAAGCCAATACTATTATGTTAAACAATCGTGAACATCACCTATATCTTATTTCTAAATATATAATACGTATTAGGCCTATAATGATTTAAATTAGTATTTTCATAATAGACATAATAGGAATGATTTTAATTTAATAATATTTACACCATGAGAGTGATATATTGTAAATGAAAGCATACAATACAAGCCTATTAAAGTTAGGTAAGATTTACTAAATATATAACTTATGTGTGTGATCGGTGGACATTTAATATAAATTCACTAATAAATATTGTTATGTATTACACAATAACCTTTACAAAGACCTACTTCAGCGTAGGTTATTAGTAATAAATCAATATTAATGGTTAGTGGTTAATTATATTGTAATGTGAATTCGTTTTTTGCTTGCGTGCAGGCGGCAGTATATATGCATAACCGCTGGGTTAGTAAATAGTGGGTGGCAATAATCAAATATGTAAGAGCAATTATTATTAATAGCCAAAGGGTGACAAAACACGCGAAAACAACTCGAAATAACTTTTTCATCAAATTGGAATCCAGACGTTAGCCCAATTCCGTATCAATGTATTACGACTGTACACAATCTTTATGGTGATGCAAAACCATTATATCCACTACGTTATTATCTTAATAAAATTCAAGATGATCAAGTTTTAATAAATTATTGCAAAATAACGTATAACTACAGTATAGTTAACAACAAGTTGTATCTAATGAAAGCATCTAAAACTAAATATGTACAGATGTTGGCTTTTAAATAATACACAGTAAACTATAACTATTCATCGTAAGTGAAAGTCTTGGTGTAAAAAGGGTAAAGAATACATAGGTTTGGAGTGGCTCCCAATCTCGTATTGATTTTTAGAAATAGCTTCACGGCCTCGCGTCCACACCATTAAGTATAAATAATGTATGTTTATACCCTGTGAAGACTATTTTACGTTTTGTGAACCAAACATAGAAAGTACTGCGAGTAAGTTATGTTCTAATACAGGGTTGTCCAACTGGCGGCACGCGGCCCAGGAGATTTAAAAAATCGGAAAACTACTTTGAAACGTCTTCCTTTTTAAAGGAGATTTTCTAATGTAATATAAACAAACTTATACCAAATATACTGGTTTGTAATTTAATTAAGAAATGAATATTAATATTAATAGAATTTAATATCAATATTAATAGCCTAATAGAAATTTTAAAAAAAAATTTAATTAGTCTGGGAACCCTATATATGGCCCGCAACCACTTTCAATGTTTTATTTTGGCCCTTGAGGCTTTGTAAGTTGGACACCCCTGTTCTAATAGCACAACCGTCGGTTATTAAGAACAATTAAACCTAACCTACTATTTAAATTCTCCTAATAAATAGAATAATGTTAGTTACATACTGAAGAAAATCCTTAATGATCCTATGTAAAAGTCGTTTTACTCGTAACTAAAATGCAGTAATGTAATTCAGAAATTAACTGTAATAAACATAAGTAAAAGCTGTATTTAAAACTAGCAGAGTACCCGTCCCATAGTACGGGGTTGACGTATATTTGTATTGAGTGTTAAGGGAGTTTTAAAGGCCAGTGGGGCGGTGCCCTGATGGAATTTCTAAATAAAAATAGGCCTATGTGTTAACCAGGGACCCTAAGAATGTCCATGTACAATTTCAACTCAATGGGTCCAGTAGTTTTTAGGTGATTGAGTAACACACACACACACACACGCGCGCGCGCACACACGCACGCTTGCGCGCGCGCACACACGCACGCTTGCGCGCGCGCACACACACACACAGACAGACGCCATTAGATTTTTATATAATAGTATAGATTAACTCAGAGCACTTTATTCACTAATAAAATCCAAGTTTTATCAAAACTGTACAGGAAAACAATACTAAATTGCACATCCTGCGAATAAGACAAATATGTTTTAGCAATTAACGAAATAAAATTCCGGGCATAGAGTGCATACCTTAATCGCCAGAAGGAAGCTAATCGATATGTGAGTTTAATTAACGTCCAGAAATCTGTTTCTTGGAGATCTGTTCTTATTATTAACAGTAAACAATAAAAACAAAAAATCTTAACTCTATTTTTTTATAAATTGTTAAAAGTAATTTACATATAAAACACAAAAATAAAGGTTGCCATTTCTAAGACATAAAACAATTGACTGACTAAATATTATTTAATTATCCCCTCCCCTTGCTCCGTTAATACAATAAATATTTTCGATAAAAAAATAATACACATGAAAAAAGTACTAAATATACTTTTTAAATCTATAAAACAAAAATTGTAATATAATAAGTAAATGTTGTAGCTTTTCTTGCAAAAAAAACTATCAAGTTAATATAATTTTCCACGCAGAGAAATGAAATTTACATTGCAGTCATTTTACTAGGGTAACTTCTGACAAAATACACGACTTAGTAAAAAGAAGGAATAAAAATAAGCAGTAAATCTGGATAAAGGAAGTTCAAGGGTGCTGTAGCTTTCACTTAAGCCGCAAGATGGCGCCAACTTCCAGTTAATTGCATTGGAAGTAAGTTGCTCTCATATAAAGCAAATAAACTACCAAAGTTTGACTCTGTAAAACCCCGTTCTACTAAAAGTACAATCAACTTTCTTTCTTTCTTAAATGGGATAATCTTAAACTTCAAGTGGCTGTATGTTAAGGCACCTCCACAACAGTGCATAATATTCAAGACAGTTTTGCTAGTAAAGATACAACCCCACATATGTTCTGAAATATATCCGTATCGGACAGACTGATAATTAGAAACCAATTAACCACAATTCAAAAAAAGGTTAACACTTTCATCAAATTTCTATAAGAATAATGTGTTTGATAAAATTCATTAAATATGTAAGTATTTCAGATGTAATGTAATTGTTCTATCCTGGGCATACGAGACGTATTTTATAAGTTTTAACTATCTTCCCTAAAGATAGACAGCTTTATGCATAAACGCTATTGGATAAAGCTTAACTTATAACAATCACAGATAAGGGCGGAGCCTATAGAGAGTGAAGAGGAGAGATTACTTTAGTTATATAAGACAACTCCTTTAAAGGACGCAATAGTTCGTAAATAGCTTTTCAAAATGGATTTCATCCGAAACGCATCTGCAGAAATTGGAAGTAACAGAATAATGTATTTTGTCTCCAATCATTTTTAAGTAGTTCCTAACAATGATATATAGCAAACGTTACTCTTTAGGTAGGCCTACAGTTCATTTTCTTCAATTTTGGGTCAACAATCTGAGATATCCTAAATATAATACTAATGTTAATCATACTATTAAAGATATTACCGAAATGAAAAGCAGAAAATTTTTCAAAATTTGATCCAATAAATGTATGAACTTCAAAGAAATACTTGTAAAACACTTGGCTCAACATTTGAACGTCACACATGCGACAACATATGCAAATGTAATGCATTTACTAATTCCTTTCTAGTTATGGAAATGATGAAGACATAAAACAATTAGTTTAATATGCAAGGTATGTCCTTTTTCAAACTTACATAATACTAATGGTGGAAAAATGGGAAATATGTTACGGAACAAACATTGTAGAAACCGTCGCATAAACTTGGAGATAAAACAAAAATTAATACATGTCACACGTACTGATTACTAACTTTGGAAAAACCAAGATGGGATTTTTCGGACAAAATTTAAAAATGAACATGGTGGTCTTAGTGGAATGTCGTAGATGTAAAAATTATATATTTTATAGACAAATTGACAAAATAGAATTTTGCGTTGAAAATGTATCTCACAGTTCATTATTGAAAAAAAAAATCAAAATTTATTTGCAAAATCATTCATTTTCTATTCAGATGCCTTTTAGAATCTTCTTTTTTGTTATAAAAATTTCATCATTTGACCAAACTTTGATAGTAATTAATTGCTCGATCAAATTTCGACACATGAATTTCTATGACACCATCTTTTGCGTTGAAAATGTATCCCACAGTTGATTATCGAAAGATCACAATTATTTGCAAAATCATTCATTTTCAATTCACATGCCTTTTAGAATCTTGTTTTTGGTTATAAAAATTTCATCATTTTACCAAACTTGATAGAAATTGCTAGATCAAATTTCGACACATGAATTTCTATGACACCATCTTTTGCGTTGAAAATGCATCTCGCAGTTCATTATTGAAAAAAATCACAATTATTTGCAAAATCGTTCATTTTCTATTCATATGCCTTTTAGAATCTTGTTTTTCGTTATACAAATTTCAACATTTTACCAATTTGATAGAAATTGCTAGATCAAATTTCGACACATGAATTGTTATGACACCATCCACTGATCTTAATTGGTTAAACGTAGGGCTATATATCCTGTTTTTAGGTAGATAGGCTTCTTAACGGCTACTTTTGACTCCTACTAAATAAATATTGTTAAAACCATTTACGAGAAAATCTATGTATTTTTATTACGGAGGATATCCAAAAATGTTGAGTATCTAAAACATGTATGTGAATTAAGTAATGTGATTACATTTATGTACAAACTATAACTCGCTAAATACCAAATTTGAAATAAATCTGTACAGCTCTTTGGAAGAGACCCCAAAATTCAATCAAAATATTGAGCAATTTTTAATTTGATAAAAATTCGTCTACCTGTTGGGCTGCACTATCTGTAGCGGATTGCACTAAAACTACAGATGGGCATCATTAAAAAAAAATTCCGTAAAACATCCATCTTGAATTCTTTTAACCATCATAAACTTCTCTCTACACTACGTATAATGATGTAATATATATTATTTTCATTAATTAAAAACCGGTTTAGTAATTTACAAAATTATGTGTTATTATACCACATTTAAGATTAGTCACTATTTTTTTGAAAAATGTTGATGCTACAAAGATGTAATATTTCATATAAATTGTAAATTTGGATTTGGAACAAAAATATTACATTTTATTTCTTAGTCTAATCTTGTTCACTTTAGAGCCCACATTTGTTTTATAAAAATACACGTATAAATTACTTAGCGGCAAAATTTGTAGAAATCGGAACAACTGACCTCATTCCTCCCTTGAGGATTTATTTAAGATTATCTTAATAAATTTCTTTTGTAAAATTATAATCGGATTTATTGTAGGTAAGATAGCCCCCCCCTCCATACTGCAAGACCATAATTCAATTTATAAATAATGAATATATAGCAAATGGTTCTAACCACTTCCACGTTAAATACATTGCGTATCTTATAAAGGTTGCCAAAGTTACAGGTTGAATTGAGTAAACTTACAGTGCTATAACGCTATTAAGTATTTTGTTTCCATTATATTTTTATATTTTTTGAGGACAACAAAAAGACCACATATTAATCAAAATACTGTACTGAAGCTGTCATTTCGCTCAGATTACACAGCAGTGTTATATGTTAGTAACTCTTGACGGTAACAAATAACAACGATTAACCCTGGAGCAAATCATTTACTTCGGTTCTACAATAATCCTTAGTCAAAATAAAAGGTTTTATTCATTTCCATGAAAGGTTTTATTGTCTTTTAAAGATACAGCAGTCATTTATTACTTTCAATATGAACCCAAGACTATTATAGGTGTTAGAAGAACATAGAAAGTTAAGATGGAATATTCGTAAATTGCACAGACTACTAGCAGAGAAGATTCATCTTCTTGTGATTGGGAGGATTGGCTGTCAGACATAGTCTGTGGATGTGCACAAACTTTAAAATAAATTTTCTAGGCTAATCCTACTTCTCAGTTTATAGTAAGGTATGAAAGAAATCTGTACCAGATGTTACAGTCTACAAGTGATATAAGTCATAATTATTAGTCATTTAAGAAGTTATCTAGGAAGTTGCGTCATATCGACTGATATTGTGTCCTACGTAAGAAATCTGTCGAGTTTAAGAATATGTTTCAAAGTTCAATGAACACTGGAGTGAAATCGTAATTGAATATTCCTCTAATCACAATTACAGGAGCAATAAATGTTTCACATCTATTAGATCCAAAATTACATAAAATGTCTCGATTTATCACGACTAAAAGGACTTGGTAAAATTCTTATTTGTCTTTGGAAACTATTAATGAATCACACAAACAGCCCGTATAGGATTTCCTTTTTCTAAATCAATACAATTTATGTGTCCGAAACTACAAAAATATATTTGAAATCAGTTATGTATCTAACATGCATACATTGAAATATACACCAATTTCCGAAAAATGTCGAAAGAAGATAAACGCAAAGCTAATTATCCAAAAATGAACACCGCCTTCATATATTGTTTGAAACATGCGTGATAAATCCTCTGTTCCAGACGTTACTGCAAACTGCAAGTCAAAGGATTAGTGCATATAGGCTACTAGGCTGTATTGCAGGTGTAGGTATTGATTGCGGAGGGCGAAATGACGTCATCTAGCGACCTAACCTCGTGCCGTCTACACGTGCCGGAGTATTTTACCTTACGTCTTTTATTTTAAACCAAGAGATTCCACTATACATGGTAACATGGTGTTATACATACACATTCTTTGTGGGGAAGGAAAAAAAAAAGCAAAGCATTAGTTTGGAATGTATAATTAATAAAATAAGGTAAAACATTTCGTATTTCCAGCAATACATACTTAGAAAAATGTAAGTTATAAATTTCTGACATATTTCACAAACTCCAAGGAAATGTACATTTGGAGAAACAACATCTACACAGCTAGAGTGATTTAGCAACACGACTGACGTGAACTTACCTGTCGTTTTTTTTAACAGGTAAAAAAGTCAAGTTTCTAAAAACATTTGACACCTTACATTCTACATCGTTGAAAACTACAGGTAGCCTTTTAAAAATGTTTAACTCTTCATTATTTATTGTTTTAATATTTAGCATTATTTCAAACTAAACTCAAGGGAAAAAAGGATCAATGATGTTATCCTATGAGATTTCCGGACGATACAGCTGTTTCTTAAACTCCTATACTCTGTACAGAGTTGGGGATGTGTTCAGTGCTGTCTCCCACTTACACCGCAAAAGCGATTATACACACATACGTTAAGGATCTAAACAAATATACTGACATTTAAACAATACATTCGCCGTATGTTTATTCGAAGTGTTAAGAGACAAAGAGAGTCAATACGACAGCGTGACAAACAACGATTTTATAATAAAAGATGAGTGGTTGGAGACAGCAAAGTGTTTGTGTGTGTGCATGTCAGTTTCATCAGCATTAAACGTGTTTTATGTGAACAGATTTGCCTGCATAAATATGCATATACGCCATTCAAATGATTAATATATAACAATTGTATATAAAGCAGCACTTTCACGTAGACAAAGCAGAATAAAGATGTTGACCTAATTTGAAAGTTGTTATCCTCTTGCCTAGATTAACTGGCATAGAAGGCACTCAACAACGACTGGATGCATTACTAGTGCCAGGTGCATTGTTTTCTTAATAGCCCAGTACACTTTCCTACTACTCGACAATGGCGTGTTCACTGTAAATTCCTTCCTCTGTACTGTGTTTGCAATGCTATTTTCCAGGTCAGATTTTCCTTAGGGAAGTAACATAATTTATTGTCTGTACAAATGCGATATAAATTACGCATACAAACATTGCCAAATAACAGAATGGATTAGTCCGTACACTGCTCGTACGGTAGTAAGGAGTGAGATATCAAAGTTTTCATAATTATTAGGCTATCTATTAATCTTAATTTATCTTTTCTTCTATATACATGTTCTCTATACAATCTTCTCTTTCATGTTATGATACCAAGTAATGACTGTTACTACATTTCCTTACCTACGTCTTCCGTTCCGTATCTTTCTTTTCATATTTTAACCCACAATGACCGAAACATAATTTCCTGTATATTGAATTTCTTTGATTTTGTCAATAAAAAAAGAGAGTGCATGTATTATATTGAATACAATAATATGTATTGTCAACAAAATAATTGTTAATCATTAATAAATAATTACGTTTTGAGTTATTGTGCTATATTTCTAAAACACTCGGTCGATTGATTGATAACATCAAATAACATTACTTAAAATCGTTTATCTGGTGAAGACATCAAAATTATGTTTACGCTTTAAATATTTGTGAAGAGGAGCTACAATAATAATAGTAGTGTAGTACATAACCCCCCCCCCTATATACACACATTAGCAGCATATAAATTGAAGGACTGCATGTACTGGGAAGAAGCATTTAGTCGTTATAATTTGTACATATTTAATTATTTGGTTCCTATATTTAATAAAACTTCAATTTTAAAAGCTCTTGATCTTCCCTGTTAAAGACTTCGGGTCTTTTATTTCAGATCAGCAAGGGACTGAACAAAATTTAATTATTTTGTCTTCTATACCTGCTCCAGGGACCAATTTAATAAAGTTACAACTCTACAACCCACCTAAGAAAGGCGAACAACTTTAATAAAAAAATCTCAGCCTTTGCTAATACACCTTATCTGTAATATACACTGGTACGTCAAAAAAATGTTAGACGACAGAAATACATGATTGTCTCTGCTTCTACTGCTTTTTAAAAATTTTGCTTCAATTAAAATTCGTTTTCGAAGAGTAATTTGTTTTTGTAATATTCGTTTCAAATGGTTTACGACAGGAATAATAATCCTACTCCCCCCCCCACCACCACCACCACCACTATTCAAACTTCTACTCCACAGGAATAATAAACAAGGTCGAAAAGAGACAGGAGAATTTATTTCTTATTTTATATTTAAACCCTATATAGGGATATATACTGTACAATCTATTTAAATTTAACTATCTGAAGTATGATAAAAACAGAATCGTTGAAACAGACTCAGCCCAAAAGATCAGTCGTTAAAATTCTTCTCTAATTAAATCGGCAAACAGTAAATATGAGAAACACAACAAATTTAAACTTGCTTGAAACTCTGTGTGTATCTAGCGTAAATACTAGGAAATTTGTGTTTCTAGTAAATTCTTCTTCAGTAGTTCATTATAGTAAGTATGGGGTTTGGCAACCCTGGTTCTACACCCTTTTTTATGTAATCTTAGGTTAGATCCCTCTCTTTCGACTTTCTTATCTGATTTCTCTTTATCAACCCTTGTTCTTTTCCGACCCTGACGCTATTAGAAAATCAAGGGCTAGAATCTTTATTTAATATTATTTTCTTCTTTTCTTATATAAGGCGCAGATGACCGAAATGTTTCGCCTTTAAATGAAAGGAAAAACAACCAATTTTTTAAATGTAAATAATAATTTAAAGTAATAAATGCATTACACAGTAAGAAAAATTTACTTGTGATTCAGAAACAATTTTTACGGATTGGATAAAAAGTCCGAAGAAATTACCGGTTTTGTTTATCTTGTTAAGTAAATTCCAAGCCGAATTTTTCTTTCTTTTTTCGATGCGGTAAATCTTTCACTTTTGAATGTTATTTTTCCTAAGTTGATGTTACCAGCACGAAAATTAATATTGACCTCGATCATTAAAAACTTGATCTAAATAAAATACCATTTTTGTTTAGAACAACATTATTATGTGAATAAGTTTGTTGGAAAGTATGTGCAATAGTTTTGTATAGTATATTTAAAAAATAGACAAGATCCAGCACTGTATGCAGACTCCTATGCATTTAATATTTTTAAGAGAAGGTAGATTTGAGATAAGTATACAAATTATAAACTTTGCATTAAGAATAAAACCCCTTAATTTGCCTGTACAAAATGTAACTGCACTGTGCGGAAATTATATGGGCACAACAAATTACATATAATTGTGTATAGAATGGTTTGATACAAATAAATTGGACCAAATATTTCAAATATGTCAATAATAGAATATTCCATAACTCGTACAAACCATATGTACATTTGAAATTAATCAATACAATGAAAATTTCACAATTATCCGGAAACTAATAACAAACAGGACGAAACGTATGCATAATGAATTTACAAACAATTATATTGAATTAATATCCAGTAACGCTATAAAATAACCATTAAAACAAAGCTTCAAGTAAATTACAGTAAAATGCAGGTAGTAAACACAATTTATTGTCACTGTTCAAAACATTTATTCATAAAGTTATGTTATATGAAAACCACAAAGCGAGAAGCAGAACATTTGCAAATTGAGGCCATCGCACCCCGGCAGTGGTTGGTTTCGGGCTGGACGTGAGCCAAGATTTACGGCTGTTACAAAAAAGACCTTTATCAGCAAAGCCAGGAAACCGTGCCGGCTCTGTTTCCTTTCTGCAAAATTTATAACCAAAATAACAATGTGTTTTAATTACCACACACAGTTAATAACGCGGATAAATGATTTAAACCACACGCGGGAGATTGAAGACGCCTTCATAATTACTGGATAGGCTATTTGCTAATGCAGAACGAGTATAGGAGAACATTTATTTTATACATCAGTTACAGAAATATAAATAGACTTTATTAACATGTAAACGTCTAATATTGAGCAAACACGCACAAAATAAATGTTGGGTTCTGACTTTTAGCTATGATTGTGTGTATATAGGAATATAAAGTGATTTATATTTTAATTGATTCATTACTTACAAATAAAATAAGATGTTAAATGGCATTGTAAAAACATTTTCGTTCTGTTAGGATTACATATTTTACAATTAGTATACGTTGTCTTTTAATTTCCATTATTTACGAATTTTGGAGTAACTATATACTGTAATGACTAGACTAGTTCTTAGGAGAACGTATAGTTAATTTTCGCGGGAAAACACCATAACTAAGGGGAAAATATTAGCGCTCGAAAACAAGACATTCTAAGCTATCATCATAGTATTTTTTGTATTCCAAAAAAAGACTGTATGAATTGTAAACACAGAACGAAAATATTAAATTAAAAAAATAATAAAATTTAAAAAAAAAAAATGATAAAATCCTGAATTCTAAAAAAAACCTATTGTTAAATAAATAAATAATTTTAATAAAGAACTTTATATTTCTTTAACTTGTATTTTTCGTAACAAAATATATTAAGCTTGTTTTGACACCTATTTTTATAATTGAAGTATTTTAATTTCCCTGTAAGTTAAACATAATTTTTGAGCGATGGCACAAATCAGATGTTTTGACTGAGGCACGGAGTTAACACTCGTAACGATTTAAAATTTAATTTAATTTAGGATTTTAGTAACGGTTTAATTTAAAAATTTCAACTCTTTGTAAGTTATGTTCCATAACCACGGAATTTAAAACGTAAATTATGAATGTACAACTTTGTCGCTGTCCAACAAGACATGTCAACTGAAAAACACGCTAGTTAAATTTAAGGTAACAACCATTTCTTTAATTAACGTTTAGGGATGAACGAACACGAAGTCTTAACTTGTAACCAATTGTATGATGTGTGTGACTCTATTTACACTAAACTATTCCAATCAAACGATTATATAAAACCAATTTTTTAAAAAAATATTTCCAACGGTTTATAGTTTTATAACGCAATTTGTTACATTCAGTAAGAACTCCAGTTATAGTTCAAGTTTTCCATTGTATATTGCTTTTTATTTTAGGTTTAATTTAATTTTGTTATTTAACGAATTTAAAACCTATGGTAGAGACTGAGTCAAAATTGAAAGCTCTTTAGGGGCGTGTTGAAGCTTATAGTTAGTTATTTATTTTTGTTATTTAACAAATTTAACACACGTAGTAGAGATTGAGTCTATTGAAAGCTCTTTAGGGGCGTGTTGAAGCTTATAGTTAGTTATTTATTTTTGTTATTTAACAAATTTAACACACGTAGTAGAGATTGAGTCTATTGAAAGCTCTTTAGGGGCGTGTTGAAGCTTATAGATAGTTATTTAATTTTGTTATTTAACAAATTTAACACACGTAGTAGAGATTGAGTCTATTGAAAGCTCTTTAGGGGCGTGTTGAAGCTTATAGATAGTTATTTAATTTTGTTATTTAACGAATTTAAAACACGTAGTAGAGATTGAGTCTATTTAAAGCTATTTAGGGGCGTGTTGAAGCTTATAGTTAGTTATTTATTTTTGTTATTTAACGGATTTAAAACCTATGGTAGAGACTGAGTCAATTGAAAGCTCTTTAGGGGCGTGTTGAAGCTTATAGTTAGTTATTTATTTTTGTTATTTAACGAATTTAAAACACATAGTAGAGATTGAGTCTATTTAAAGCTCTTTGGGTGTTTATTGAAGCTTATAGTTAAAAATATATCGATTTACTTAACAGTACCAAGACCAAGACCAAATTTATGTAAAAAATTATTATTATTACATGCATCAAAATATAATCCATCCTAACTACGACATTCGGCCACAATGGAATATCTTTTCTATATATTATATCTGATCTAATTTCGTTATAAGACGTACAATACTGTAATCGATTATGATAAAAGATACACGTAATCGAAAATTCATTAACTTTAGAGAAGCGAAGAAGTGCAATTGGCTAAATCATCCCTAGCACGCTGCAGCACAGACAGGACCATCAAGGGGATTTGAGGTAAAGAATGTTCGGATCGGATGAAGGGGTTAGGGTTTTTTTTATCAGTTCCAGTCTTCATTAGTCTAATAGGGAAAAAATAAAGACTGACCTGACGGCAACACTAAAAAACATCCTTAAGTTATTTTATCGTTGACAATTTAATTAACACTTTTTATACGTGTGTTAAATTTAGTCACTTGACTGGAGTGGGTAGTATATATATATATATATATATATATATATATATATATATATATATATATATAATTAGATCAATGTCTACAGTTATATTATGGCACTAATCGGTATATATAAAAGATGGAACAATAAATTATATAAATCTACAATATATCTATAGCTACAAGATTATAGCTGTCAAGAGGATGGTTTAATCATGACATGGAGATATTTTTGAAAGGAAACAATGATTTAAATTTCTTTTTTACAAGTATGGGAATAGATGAAATATTTTTATTTAAATCAATATGAAAAATCAATGCATTGACGGATCTAAAGGGATTGAACAGAATTTTTCCAATTTATCAATTAATTATTTAAACTAAAATTATGCATAACGAATAATACAAATTATCGCTAAGTTTAAAACAAAAATTATGAAATAAAGTTAAAATGTTGAAAATATTATCAAAACTTTGGCAATTTTATTTAAGAACAGACACGTATGTTATGGAAGAAAGAAGTGACGACACATGTTGTGATAAGCTAAATACGAATAGGAAATATGTTACATTTATTTGTTTTTGAAATCACGTTTTCTAAAATAATATAAATATATGGTAGTATACACAGATAGTGATTTTGATATGACCACGAAAATGAAAAATGTTTAGTTTTTGCATTCTCCGAAATATGATCTTATTTATTTAACTTTTATTGTGGTTCTGAGGTAACTAGCCGGAAACAGAATCCACGTCTCACTCAATCTAATAATAATAAGACCTGATTAGATTGATTTTCCCTAAAATTTGTAGAGGATTTCGAAACGTATCTAGAAGTTCATGCGGGACAAAAATCCCATACGCTAAATAATTAAAATGTATCTAATGTTTATTTGAAGTATCGCTAGAATTCAATTATATATGTTTTCGTGCTCTTTCGGAAAGCGAAATCAACAATTTTGAAAAGTCGAAGTAATTTTAAAGATTTTGAACGGCCGAAATTTCGAAAATTATGGACTGAATTCACATAGAAAAAGATAGATTATTTATATGGATTATCAGAAAATTCGAAAAATATATAGCCTGCCTACACTCTCTTTTTGTAGAAAAATCTAGATTGCATAACAAGTTTAAAAAAATCGAAACAACAAGTATAACAATCGGGATAAAAAACTGATAAATCTCTCTTCTTTTTCTAGTATACAGATTTTAAATGTCATTAATTGAACAAATACAATAAAATTGTTTGCTAGTATAAATTTAACAATATTTTATTGTATATTATAAAAAATCTTTGAAAATTGTCTGAAAAGGCCCAAATTATATATAGCAACACGTATATACTTCCTCATCACTCTTTAATAAATACATATAATTTTGAATTAATGTTATTTTCAGAATCTTGAACAGCATAACATAAATCAAGTATAAATAGGCGAATACCTTTATTTTCTGTCATTTTAGTAAACCGTAGATCTAGAAAGTTATTGTAATGCTGATTACATTTCCTACATATAAAATTCAATATGTGCATAAGCAACATAGTTTTTAAAATCTAATAGCTAATTGTCATTGACACTCTTCTATTTTTAATTGAATTTTGTTGATAATTTTTTTTTTAACTACGCATCTCGGAAAAATATATTAACTATCAAAATTAATAAATAGCTATAATAATATAGATATATTTCCTTTATCGTCATACGAATAACCTGTACTTAAGTGTTGTTGAATACTATATGCAATAACAATTCCATGACCGCATAGAAATGCTAAACATATAAATAATGAACATTAAACTTCTAAGCTTCAAATCATTTACTTGGCTAGTGTTTGCAACTACGAAGTGATTGTGTACTATAGAGTGTACAATACAAACTACTTGAGACAGGCTAGAGAGAGTACGTAATCGTCTATCCTTAATGCGTCCCGGGCAATCTTCTCACTTTTGTTTACACCCTACGTATGAAAACTTAATACCTCCACTTTGTAGGGAGACAAGAAATTTCGTTCGGCTTGCCTTGCGTTAACGCTCTACCTTGGAAGGAATATCATTTATGGAGTAATTTTTTTTTTTTTTTTGGTGTGATCGTGATTTTATAAATACGGTCAAAGATCTCTTTTCAGTTTTTTCCGTGTCGATAATTAATTACGATTAAACAAACTAGGAGTTTGAAAATTATTCTTATATATAAAAGACGATTAACCATAAAAAGGAGAATATGTAGATTATATAGCTCGTTAAAAATATCTGAGGTGAAATAAAACTGATTTTTAAAAAAGCAATGCCAGGTATAACGAAACTGATGCAGCTGTTTTCTGTATTACATTTATTATCTATCGTGAGATTTCCGCAAGAAAATAATACCGGTGTGCAGCTCGTACGGTTTTTGGTTTTAACATTAATACTAACTTTATGATACCTTAGACGTAGTATATCCTATTTTCTGTGCCTATGTGAAATATCATCGTTAAATTTTGGCTGTTTGGAGCACGCGTCACACCTTTATACGTTAGTCGACCATTATGTATGTTTTGATGCTGCTTTTCTGGATGTATCCATAACTACTTCGAGCTACATCATTATACAATCGACGGTAGGCTAATAATAAATGTAGATCGCCAAGTTGCACAAATAAAGAGTTATAGATAGGCTCATAAACAGAAAAGATCTATCTCAAAACTGATTCAAATAAGTGCTTTTTTCCAAGGGATAATAAAACCTACATTCTGTAACAATTTGACTTTGTTTTTAAGAATTTTGTTTTCTAAAACAACGCTCTTCTTTTATTGACGAAAACAAGTTTACACATCATTAGATCATATTTTAAAGCCGAACAAATTGAGCAAATTATGGAACATTACATAGGCTACCTACATATAAAGAGTGATGTTTTAAAAGCCCTTTTTTGTGATTATAAAGTCAGCCTCCATTTTAAAACTGAATAACAGATTTCAATGGTTAACATACTGGTCCAACGATTTGTAAAACTAGCCTACATACAAAATTTGTGACCTCTAAACCGATTACAAGCGATGCTAAGATGGCACCAAATTACTCTTATGAGTAGAATGGGTGTCGGCGTTTCCTTAAGAAACTTCCGATAACAAAATCCTCAAATTTTTTAAACAATTTAAATATTTTCAATCCAAGTTCAAACAACAAATGAATCAATATATACACTCTGTCACCCCTACCTACTCTTCCTGTTTAGTCGACATTGTTGACATGTCTCGTGAAATTCAGGACAATCTATACTCCCAACTTTTGTTCCATAGGGACTTAGGACAGCCCGTAGGTTATGTAAATGCGGCAGGTAGGTATGATATTGATCATGTCGCGTCACAAGAGGGAGTCCTGGGGGGGGGGAAGGGGGGAAGTAGGCTCGTGTCATCTCCTCCCTTCCCTCACAACTGTGCCAGACATTGCAATAGGCTGACCTGTAGCTGTCTCTCTCGCTTAGTGCATAGAAGGAAATTAAAATGTAATCATGTTAAACCTAGCATTAATAGATGTCATGTGCACGACAAATAATACGGAAGTAATTGAGTTGACCTAATTACATAAATGCACAGCAAGTTCCTTGAAATATATGCCCTCATTTGGTTACAACTATTTCAACAGTATTGCACTTAGTACAGTGTTATTAATTAACTCTACATGTCGAATGTAGCCTATGCAAGTTTAGATTCCAAAGTTTTAAGTTTTTATTTTATAATAATAGTTACAGAACAGTCGTGACGATCGAGTGGCGAGAACTTATATTCCCTGTGCTTTTAGAGTTTACTTTAACCTGCCAAAATCCTATGTATAAACACAAGAGATACTCTACATGAGCTATAGGCAGAGATTTTTATCACGTTTCAGACTTCTTATTATTTATTGTCTGTGAACATAGTATTATCTTGAAGAAATAGGGCTATTATCTGTTTTTCCGACAACTGTGAACTCTGACAATACGAAACTGGAGGATTTTGTAGAAATAGGAAAATATAAACAGGTGTGGTTTACGTTCTGACAGTGGAATTCTGACATTATGAAATTTGAGGATTTTATTGAAATTGCATCACAGGAAAATCGTTATCAGATGTGGTTTGCGTCCAAATTCTCGCAGTATGACAATCACGAATTGCATTGAAAGATAAGAAATAGGAAAACCTATATACGAGGTATGGTTAGTGGGGATTTCGTTGAAAGCTCACACACAAAAAGGATAATAAATGACATGTGTAATTTAGTTATGGATATTAATCCAATGAAACGTGAGGATTTCGTTGGAAATTCCTACAAAGGAAAATAAATAACGTGTGATTTAGTTAGATTGACCGTAGGGATGTACTTAAAAGTTTCTATGTAGGATAATAATTACTATGTGTGGTTTACGTTTGGGTTCTGACACTATGAAATTGGAGGATTTGGTTGAAAGTTCAAATATAGGAAAATAGTGAACAGGTGTAGATTACGTTAAAACTTTGCCCATGAAATGTGGGAATTTCGTTGAAAGTTCTTATATAGTAGAATAGCTAACAAGTGTGGTTTATGTTTGAATTCCGACATAACAAAATGTGGGGATTTCGTTGAAAATTCCTATATAGTAGAAGAATGAACAGGTGTGATTGACATTTGAATTCTGACACTATGAAACGTTCGGATCGTTGAAAATTCTTATATAGTAAAGAAATGAACAGATGTGATTGACATAGGTTTTCTGACACTATGAAACGTTCGGATCGTTGAAAATTCTTATATAGTAAAGAAATGAACAGGTGTGATTGACATTTGAATTCTGACACTATGAAACGTTCGGATCGTTGAAAATTCTTATATGGTAAAGAAATGAACAGATGTGATTGACATTTGAATTCTGACACTATGAAACGTTCGGATCGTTGAAAATTCTTATATAGTAAAGAAATGAACAGGTGTGATTGACATTTGAATTCTGACACTATGAAACGTTCGGATCGTTGAAAATTCTTATATAGTAAAGAAATGAACAGATGTGATTGACATTTGAATTCTGACACTATGAAACGTTCGGATCGTTGAAAATTCTTATATAGTAAAGAAATGAACAGGTGTGATTGACATTTGAATTCTGACACTATGAAACGTTCGGATCGTTGAAAATTCTTATATAGTAAAGAAATGAACAGATGTGATTGACATTTGAATTCTGACACTATGAAACGTTCGGATCGTTGAAAATTCTTATATAGTAAAGAAATGAACAGATGTGATTGACATTTGAATTCTGACACTATGAAACGTTCGGATCGTTGAAAATTCTTATATAGTAAAGAAATGAACAGGTGTGATTGACATTTGAATTCTGACACTATGAAACGTTCGGATCGTTGAAAATTCTTATATAGTAAAGAAATGAACAGATGTGATTGACATTTGAATTCTGACACTATGAAACGTTCGGATCGTTGAAAATTCTTATATAGTAAAGAAATGAACAGGTGTGATTGACATTTGAATTCTGACACTATGAAACGTTCGGATCGTTGAAAATTCTTATATAGTAAAGAAATGAACATATAGTAGAAGGAGTGAACTACTTGTGATTTTCATTTGAATTTTGGGCCTATAGAACGGGGGAGTGTCGTTAACAATCCCTAAATAATATATGTGTTATTAGGTTACGTTAGGTGTGATAAACATTAGAATTTTGGTTTTATGGATGGGAGGGGGGAGGTTTCATTGAACACAATATAGAAACCTATATAATATGTTTGTGTGGTTGACGGAATTATGATTCTATGATATGTGGGAATTTCGTTGAAAGTTTCTATACAGTAAACAAGTAGTAACAAGTGTTGTTTACCTTCAAATTTTTACCTTACGACACGTGGACAGTTCGTTGAATCTTTCTGTCAGGAAATGATGAACAGGTATGGTTTAGGTTCGATTTGACGATAGGAAACGTTGAGATTTCGTTAGGGTTAAACTAGAGAGACAAAAAAATTTTTTAAGCGTATGGTTGTGTAGATGTAGCGGATACAATATGTTACTCAATCATTTATTATATGAATCCGCGTTACTACGGAGATATCACTAATTATTAATTAAATGAATAACCACAAGTTCGTTGTATTGAGTTGTGCAGCGCTCCCTTCCTAATTCAACAGAATTTGTTGTAACTAACCACGCTTGCGCATTGTTGAAGGCTACTGTGTTTTCGAACGAATCAAAAGTAGGCTTACGCTGAATGCGATCGTTATGTAACCGATGCTCTAAATAGAATGTCTTCACTTGAATCTATACAATTGCTACTTGAAAAGCCAAGGTGAGATTTGAAATTTAAAGATCCAGAGTTGAATTTCTTTCAAAATGACGGTCTGAAACACAAAATCTACATACATTTAAATTCAAACAACCACCGCTTGCGATGAAGGTTTTAATAATGCTTTAAGGGAGGATTGTACAATAAAAGAAATAGGGAGAAATGTCACAATTTGAAAGTGATATACCTATCTAAACATTTGATTTGTACAGGCGATAAGAGATTTTCAAAAGTTATGTTATTTAGACCACCTAATGTTTTAAAAGAGGAAAAACAATAGCAGCCTTAACAAAAACAGAGCATAAACACCTGCTTATAACCAACAAATCGTTCCAACAACCAAACAACAATGACGGCTACTGAGGAATCGACCCCTTAAACTGGAATCAAATTAACCTTCTTTTCACTAATCGTATTATATACAAATTAGGAAGATAAGGTGTAAGAAGACACCAAGCCATCGAATACTCTAATAGCACCAGGGTGGGAACAGAACACGATTTGGTTAAAAGAGACCTGATAGGAAAGATGAGAGAGATCTAACTCAAGACTAGATGAAAAAAGGTTGTACGTTGGGATTGCCCACACAAGTACTCGCTATAACTCGCTATAACTGATCTGATAAAACGTTATTAATTCTTAGTTCTTTATAAAATAATTAAAAGAAAATCAGCGTGATAAATAAACAGATGCTGATCTTCAAAACGTCCTAAATAAACTTCGTGGAATTAATTATGTTTAGGATTTTTTTTTTTTTTTATATTTTAATTAATCGAAACAATTAAATGAAATATATTTTTAATCCACCATTACACACAAATTTTAAAGGTCGACAATTTAAATCGTCTTCTAAACCCTTAAAGCAAATTCATAAACTTTGAACTCTAGTTCATTTCCTTGAAATGAGCAACATTTGTGTAAACTTGCATCACCAAATAAAAAAATAACATAAAACACAATTTTCCACAATAAACACGTTATTTGTAACGAGACAATGCTTCATTGACTTAATATCTATTATTTTTGGCGATTCTAGTAATAATTTGACTAACAAAATATCACAGACTGAAACATACAAATTGTTTCAACAGTTGGTAAAACAATTTTAAAATGTGTACAGCCAATAAAAATATTTCAGATAAAATTAACAAACATAATAATAATTGGGCGCTCTCGTAAACTTTCACAATCTAATAAAATGTCACAGATAGAACGATCAGACAATAACTAAACAACTTATAGACGGAACTATCGATATTCTGTCATGCATTAACAATGCCACGTAAAGAAATCGTGGAAATAAACTTTTAAAACATCAAGAAAACTTCTCAATTTATAAAAACACAGCTCAGCAGATTGAACGAGTAAACAATGACTTACTATAATTGCACTAACAACAGAATGAACAGAAATAAACTACAATAACTAAGGTGACTTTCAAAAATTCAACAAAACTAAACAGAACTAATGGATAAAAAGGGGAGATCAACTTAAGTTTTGTTATTTTGTAATTAGATTGAAAAAAATATATATATTTTTTCCTGCTGTTTGGAAGATTACTGAAGGTATATTTTACAAACATTTTATTAAATAATTTTGGGAATAGATTTCTTTTACAACAGCGATTTCAAGTAAGCTTATTTTTTTATTAATAACCCACAGAGCGACATTTTCTTTGAGATGGCAGCCAATACGTTTTGGTAAACATTTTGGAAACTACAGCTGCACAGAACTTTATTAAATATTTATTCGCCTTTAAAAAAATATTTTTAGTCTTATGACCTTGTGTGATCAAAATCCCTCAAAGATTACTCGGGGATATTAGTACCGATGAAAAAAAAATTCCCTCTGATGTTTATCTAATCGTTGGTAGAATTCTTAAAAACGATTTCAGCCAAAATCAGTACTGGTGAATAAACGCATACATTATATAAAGTTAGACAAAAAATCCTACTTATGTAAAGATGTATGTGATTTACTTTGCAAAGGTTTGACCCAAGCACTTTGAAATGAATAACGACGTTTCTTGATGTCTACCTACTTTAATAAAACCAGGTACTGAGACAATGAACTAAAAAATGTTGACAGTAACTTTCACTTTTTTAATTAAACTTTTTACTTGTTTACTTTTAATAACTCTTTTGTCTGGTTTACTACTAGGCAATGGAGAAAAATATTTTAACGGACACACTTTACACAGGTAATAAACAGGTGGGAGGAGCATTATTTATTTCTCAAACTAACCTCTTAACGTCTTTATCTGATCCGTTCAATTACTGCAAAAATGAAGCCAGAGCCTAATGTCAGTACTTTGGTAGGATTACCATAGAAATGTGACTTTTGTTTTCTAATAACATAAGACATAACGGCCTTGCAGTACTAATAGGAAATTTTACAGAAATTCTAGTTATAAAAATCTTTACACCGGTGAGATAGTTTTATAAGTTTAATAAAGAAGATAAGTTAAGAGATTTATTATAATTACATGATGAATTCCGGTTTGTATATTCTCATTTTCAACAATATCGATGGTCAATCAAAATGCATCAATAAAAGTAAAATCATCGCTTCCATTGCTGAGGAAATTAGAGATGAGGTAATCTAACTATCAGCCCAAATATATCTACGCTATGGATTATGGACACGTATTACTGAGTAACTACACAGAAAGTGCTATGTTATCATAGTTTTTCGTCCGTTTCTGAATAAATTATAGAATAAATAAAGTCGATTTCTACAATGTAGTAAGTCATTGCTTCACTTCGTGCCAGACACAGTCTTGAACGCAAGTGTGGTCGTTCGCGAATATCTAATATGGTGACGATTTAAGACGTAGCGGACACAGTTGTGTATCCGCTCCCAATATACAATATGGTGGTAATGTAACACCTAGCGGATAGTGTTAAAGATAATGTGTATCCGCTCCCAATATACAATATCGTGGTAATGTAACACCTAGCGAATACAATGTTAAAGACAATGTGTGGCTGCTCCCAACATATAATATGGTGACAATGTAACACGTAGCGGATACAGTGTTAAAGACAATGTGTGGCCGCTCCCAATATACAATATGGTGACAATGTAACACGTAGCGGATACAGTGTTAAAGACAATGTGTGGCCGCTCCCAACATATAATATGGTGACAATGTAACACGTAGCGAATACAATGTTAAAGACAATGTGTGGCTGCTCCCAACATATAATATGGTGACAATGTAACACGTAGCGAATACAATGTTAAAGACAATGTGTGGCTGCTCCCAACATATAATATGGTGACAATGTAACACGTAGCGGATACAGTGTTAAAGACAATGTGTGGCCGCTCCCAATATACAATATGGTGACAATGTAACACGTAGCGGATACAGTGTTAAAGACAATGTGTGGCCGCTCCCAACATATAATATGGTGACAATGTAACACGTAGCGGATACAGTGTTAAAGACAATGTGTGGCCGCTCCCAATATACAATATGGTGACAATGTAACACGTAGCGGATACAGTGTTAAAGACAATGTGTGGCCGCTCCCAATATACAATATGGTGACAATGTAACACGTAGCGGATACAGTGTTAAAGACAATGTGTGGCCGCTCCCAACATATAATATGGTTATAATGTAACACGTAGCGAATACAATGTTAAAGACAATGTGTGGCAGCTCCCAACATATAATATGGTGACAATGTAACACGTAGTGAATACAATGTTAAAGACAATGTGTGGCTGCTCCCAACATATAATATGGTGACAATGTAACACGTAGCGGATACAGTGTTAAAGACAATGTGTGGCTGCTCCCAACATATAATATGGTTATAATGTAACACGTAGCGGATACAGTGTTAAAGACAATGTGTGGCCGCTCTCATTATACAATATGGTGACAATGTAACACGTAGCGGATACAGTGTTAAAGACAATGTGTGGCCGCTCCCAATATACAATATGGTGACAATGTAACACGTAGCGGATACAGTGTTAAAGACAATATGTGGCCGCTCTCATTATACAATATGGTGGAAATATACCACGTAGCGGATACAGTGTTAAAGACAATGTGTGGCTGCTCCCAACATATAATATGGTGACAATGTAACACGTAGCGAATACAATGTTAAAGACAATGTGTGGCTGCTCCCAACATATAATATGGTGACAATGTAACACGTAGCGAATACAATGTTAAAGACAATGTGTGGCTGCTCCCAACATATAATATGGTGACAATGTAACACGTAGCGGATACAGTGTTAAAGACAATGTGTGGCTGCTCCCAACATATAATATGGTGACAATGTAACTCGTAGCGGATACAGTGTTAAAGACAATGTGTGGCCGCTCCCAATATACAATATGGTGACAATGTAACACGTAGCGGATACAGTGTTAAAGACAATGTGTGGCCGCTCCCAATATACAATATGGTGACAATGTAACACGTAGCGGATACAGTGTTAAAGACAATGTGTGGCCGCTCCCAATATACAATATGGTGACAATGTAACACGTAGCGGATACAGTGTTAAAGACAATGTGTGGCCGCTCCCAACATATAATATGGTTATAATGTAACACGTAGCGGATACAGTGTTAAAGACAATGTGTGGCCGCTCCCAATATACAATATGGTGACAATGTAACACGTAGCGGATACAGTGTTAAAGACAATGTGTGGCCGCTCTCATTATACAATATGGTGACAATGTAACACGTAGCGGATACAGTGTTAAAGACAATGTGTGGCCGCTCCCAATATACAATATGGTGACAATGTAACACGTAGCGGATACAGTGTTAAAGACAATGTGTGGCCGCTCCCAACATATAATATGGTTATAATGTAACACGTAGCGGATACAGTGTTAAAGACAATATGTGGCCGCTCTCATTATACAATATGGTGGAAATATACCACGTAGCGGATACAGTGTTAAAGACAATGTGTGGCCGCTCCTAATATATATAATATGCTGACGATGTAAGGCGTAGTGGACATAGTTGTGTATCCGCTCCCAATATACAATATGGTGACAATGTAACACGTAGGGGATACAGTGATAAAGACAATGTGTGGCCGCTTCCAACTATAATATGGTGACAATGTAACACGTAGCGGATACAGTGTTAAAGACAATATGTGGCCGCTCCTAATATACAATATGGTGGCAATGTAACACGTAGCGGATACAGTGTTAAAGACAATATGTGGCCGCTCCAAATATATATAATTTGCTGACGATGTAAGACGTAGTGGACACAGATGTGTATCCGCTCCCAAACAATATGGTGACAATGTAACTCGTAGCGGATACAGTGTTCAAGACAATGTCTGGTCGCTTCCGATATATAATTCTTCTTAACGAATTAGAATTTTTATTATATTAAGGTAAATTAAATAGTTTTAAAATGTATTAATAATATGGAGTAAAAATGAGTATTGAAAAATCCTAAAAAAATATGGCTTATTCTAATTAATCCACCCAAACTCGGTATTTGTAAATGTAAATGAATGAGATTACATTAAGGACCTAGAAGTCACTAAATTGAAGTTGATAAAAATGCGGGATGTCGGAAACAAATGCACGCGGTGAAGAGGAGCCTTCATCAAAGTGAACGTGTCTGTATAAATAATGCAGAGTGTCAAGTAGGGGAAGATTTAAAGTAAATCGCATTAGAAACCTTATAAATTAGTAGTGCGTATGACACAGTCAGCGACCCTACATGCAATTTACTTAGGTTCGTAACAAGAGTGGATTGGTTGCCAAATAAACAAGAAACAATTTCCAATTCCCCGTTTTCATACAATAATATAAATAGTTCGCTTATACGCAAATTTTGAAATACAATTTAAATTATTGATATATCTTCTATGATGTAAAATAATATTATATTTTTGTACATAATAACATCCGCTTAGATATTTCAAAATGGAGGAGTTTCATAACCTTTACTAAGTCACATGTCATTATTATTCCCATTATAAAAATGAAGGAATGACAAAAACAATATAAAATAATGCAATAAATGCTTTGAAAGTAAACAATAATAATAATAACACTACAGTTGCCAATACATTTTGTATATTAAAAAAAAAAAATATTTAAGTTTCTCTTGCGAAAAACATGGTATATACACAAAGTCAAGAGTAGGTCTAACATTTATTATGGAAGTGAGTATAAACCCTAATGGATTTTTTTTTCTTTTGGAACTCGTGTTTTTCCATGACATTGACGATATTAGAGTAGTAGAAGGCTGGGGCCTAAGACTGAAAAGCGAGAAGTTTTTCGCCTTTAAACAGCAAAGAAAAAACTCTAGCCAAAACGACTAACTATATAAAATGGCGGTGAATCTTTTATTTTATGTTCACACTGCAACTCAACTAAAATCTATGTCTGTTCTATGGGTAGCTACTTAAAATAAGCTTTACATGTGTACCTAATTCGTTAAAAAGTGGTATATTTAGTAAACATGTGAACAATTAAAACGGTAAATATTGTTGATGAAAATATAATCAATTTTTCTTCAAAACGAAGAAAGCAGTAATCCACGGAATTATTAAGAGCCGATAATTTTTTTTAATCGATTGAGGTATAAATATCAAACAAAGTTAACAGCACACATAAGCCAAGAACTAAATGGTCGTGGATTTTTTTGTTTCTACTAATGGGTTTAAAACCAGATGTTCTAAAACTAGCAGCTCCTAAAAATTATTGGCCTACACTATACGTAGTAAAACAGAGTCACAACCTAGGTATCTTTGTCACATGAATATGACTTAGTTACTAGTATAGACAAGATAAAAGAATATAATAATATAAACCTATAAAGAAAAAGACGTGCCAAATTGCATATTTGTCTCTATTTACGGTTGTAAAATGACTTAGGTTTAGACCTAAGTTATAATTAAGTAATTAACACAATAAAATCTGTCAACAAAAGAGGTGAACTAGTTAGTTTTAGTAACCAAAGCGAATGGAAAAATGAGGCTGTAAAAATAATTTAAAGAATCTTAACGTGGTAATTTATGAGTGTATATACAATATTTAGTACATATGTAGAACAAATAATTTATGCAAAATAAATACTATAAAAAAAATTCTCCAATATATAGACGCCATTAGGCGATATAATTGTTGTGTAGGTAAGAAGGACATAATACTAAACTGAAGCTCATGTTAAAAAGAATGCGGATTAAAAAAAAAAAAATTAAGTGTAAAATAAG